>JAJJWX010003638.1:0-1200000 GCA_023529315.1 Papaver bracteatum
CTTCACAGCTACAACTTCATTCCTTATGCCTCGAAATCAAGTCCACAGCTACCAACACTATCTGCAGTTTCTTCCATTGACTCAATTTCTTGCTTAACTTAGTTCCAGCTTTGCCTCCTCCTTTCTAACCATTAAAATAATCAAATGCTGCCACCAGTGCCTTTATATCTATCTCCTGAAGCTCACATCACAGCTTCCTTGCAATGCAGTACCCTCTCAGACCTGACTTGCATTGAATCACCAGTTCCAAGGCCCCCTTACTGTCTTGAAACCACAGTCACAGAAAATCATCACAATAACTTCTCAAATCCAGTTCAAGCTCAATTGCTTCCCTGTTGATCAACAACTCCACCTTTTCCAATTCCACCAGCACTTAGAATCTAGACAACCCATTTTTTGTTTGTTTTAACTTCAATCTCTTCTCAACAACATCAGTTCTAAACTGTCATAGCAGCAGAAGCATCACCTAACCACCTACAATATCATCGCCGCAACTGTAACAAGCCTGCAACTAACTTTCCAGCTTCAACTTCAGTCACCTGGCCTCAGTGCTGTAGCTTCCATCCTGCAGCTGCTTCACTAGTTCTTCTTAAGCTGCACCAACAACACCTGCAGTTCAGTCCCTAGCTCCAAAACCACTATTCTAAGGTTCTAACCCTTTATTGGACACCTTCTTATTTTCCACACAGTCTTCATTTCTGTTGCAAAGCAACCTCACCTTCCATAGCTCTCTTGTAGATTTATAACCACCTAGTCAGCATCACTTGCACTGAAGTTCAGTTCAACTCAGCTCTCTATATTGCTGTTGATGGTGGTTTTTAAAGAAAAGGTAAAATTGTAAAACCTCGAATAACCTAATGTCACCGGTGTCACATTTATTAGCACATTTAATGCATGTAGTCAGTAATTAATAGGGGGTATTTTTTCAAATTAGGGTTACAACGATCAAAACCATAATTCCCCTCCGTGTTAATGGCATATCATGCCAGCCACACCAAACGCGCCAAAGCATGCGAACCATGCTATCCGCACCTCCGTGCCAATGGAAAATCATGCCAGCCACACCTAGCTCAAGCTAGGTGCGCTATGCCAAACACACTCTGCCTTGGCCCTAGCTATGCTAGTTACACCAAACGCGCCAAAGCATGCTAGCCGCATTTTCATGCCAGCCACACCTAGCCCAAGCTATCCGCGCCATGCCAAACACACTCTGCCTGGTCCCTAGCTATGCTAGTCACACCAAACGCGCCAAAGCATGCTAACCATGCTAGCCACACCTCCGTGCCAATGGCAAACCATGCCAGCCACACCTATCCCAAGATATCCGCACCTCCGTGCCAATGGAAAATCATGCCAGCCACACCAAACGCGCCGAAGCATGAGAACCATGCTAGCCGCATCTCCGTGCCAATGGCAAATCCTTCCATCCACACCTAGCTCAAGCTAGGCGCGCCATTCCAAACATACTCTGCCTTGGCCGTAGCTACGCTAGTCACACCAAACGTACCAAAGCATGCCAACCATGCTAGTCGCACCTCCGTGCCAATGGAAAATCATGCTATCCACACCTATCTCAAGCTAGCCGCGCCATGCCAAACACAATCTGCCTTGGCCCTATCTACGCTGGTCACGCCACGCCAAGCCAAACACCCTTAACTTGGCCCTAGCCACTCCATGCCAAAGTAGCGCCCACACCTAGGCTTCCAAACCATGCAACCTAGGCCAAATTAGTCATGCATGCCATTGGCACATGCCAACACGCTCGCTGGTATATTTTCTTACCAGGCCGTGGCCTTAATGGCCGAGCATGCCATTGGCACATGCCAACACGCTCGCTGGTAGCTTTTCTTACCAAGCTGTGGCCCTAATGTCCGGGCATGCCATTGGCACATGCCAACACGCTCGCTGGTAGCCTTTCTTACCAAGACGTGGCCCTAATGGCCGAGCATGCCATTGGCACATGCCAACACGCTCGCTGGTAGCTTTTCTTACCAAGTCGTGGCCCTAATGGCTGGGCATGCCATTGGCACATGCCAACACGCTCGCTGGTAGATTTTCTTACCAAGCCGTGGCCCTAATGGACGGGCATGCCCTTGGCACTTGCCAACACGCTCGCTGGTAAATTTTCTTACCAAGCCGTGGCCCTAATGGCCAAGCATGCCAATGGCACATGCCAACACGCATCGCTGGTAGGTTTTCTTACTAGGCCATAGCCCTAATGGCCGAGCATGCCATTGGCACATGCCAACACGCTCGCTGGTAGCTTTTCTTACCAAGCCATGGCCCTAATGGCTGAGCATGCCATTGGCACATGCCAACACGGTCGCTGGTAGCTTTTCTTACCAAGCCGTGGCCCTAATGGCCGAGCATTCCATTGGCACATGCCAACACGGTCGCTGGTAGCGTTTCTTACCAAGCCGTGGTCCTAATGGCCACGCATGCCATGGGCACATGCCAAAACCTACGCTGGTATCCTAACTTGAAAACCGTGCAACCTACCACCAAGGCATTCCATACATGCCATTGACACATGCCACACACGCCACTAGCAGCTCTGACACTGACACTTGTACTCAAGGTGCAACCAACGCTCGAGACATCAACACAAACTAGGGGATGCTTTCCAGGGTCTTGGTTTGGCGGTCACAGCTTGCAGCGTACACTACGCTCACATTAATAAAGAGTGAATAGGAATAAAGCGGTCAAATAAATGAGGAAATAATGGTGAAAACGTTTTCACCCATAAGCACCTTGTGGTTACCACCTCCTCCCATTATTTCACCGTTTACTCTCTTCCTTCATGAGGCCAGGGTACGTTTCAGTCTCGACTTGTATAAATAGGTCTTACCTATTTCCACCAGACAACAAGTCTCGGTCAGGAGAAAAATACAACACTCTCAGAAAAGGCAACTTTGCAAGCTCTCCAAAAAGCTTTCATCTCTTGCAAGCTTCCTAAGCTTTCACTTTCTGATACAAGTCGAGACACTACTCTCCCAGAATTATTCTGGTCTCAACACCTTTCTTTGCTTCCCTCCCAAAATCAACCCTTCTCCTCCACTTTGTGACCAAAGCAAGTCTGGAATGGACATTTCTTGGTTTAGGCCGGACTTGTACAGATTGATCTCTCGAATATATAAAGTGCTCACGTGCAGCACATTTGTTCAGGGTTTAAACCACTTTATCACTCACCTACCGAATTTACCAAAATCGGCGGAAACGATTTTTATCCATAAACAATTGGCGATCACGGTGGGACGATTGGTATATCGGATACAATGTCATACTGTTGATCTCGTTATTCGACCCAGATGTCAAGATGATAGGGGAAGGAGACTCAATCCGAATCAACTGCCGTACGACCCAGTTACCAGTTGTAAAAACTACACCAGAAAAATGGGGACTCACTGGCGATGCTACCAGCAAATCCGCCTTTTACATGGAGGGGGGCATGTTCGCAAAAACTTATGAAGTGAGTAAATTTATACTGGGCAAGATATGCGATTTGTTTTTAGGTTCTTAATAAAACCTGTCATACTACTGCGTCTTGTGCCTATTGCTAGCAGAAACTTTCATAAAAGCAATATTCCTTTCACAAAATATAATCAGAGTTATATTATCAAAACCATTCATCCCAGAAATAATCCAATATCCTCAAAAGCTACCAGTTGTCTATCAAAACCGGTCGAACTTTGAACCAGACATCCGATATGTTTTTTTTCAAAAAAAGAAGAAGAAGAAGAAGAAGAACCTAAATGAAAGTTTAACAGAGAAACATTCAAGGAAAATCATCCAACAGAGGTCTGCTCTTCTTGGAGAAAGTCAACTTTGCATCTTCAAGAGTCGCTCTCTTCATAATCAACATCTCGGAAAGGTTTTCGAGTTCTACCTCCTGTCGTGAAATCTCCTCTGCAGAAAAGTTTTCAACTGCTGCATCTTTCGACTTCTGGATCTCAGCAAGGCCTTCGACAAACCACGAAGCATTGAACTCCTTTTCTACACACACGTCGTGATGGTGCTCCTAGTTGGCAATAACGTCTTCAGAAACGGTGTGTCCAATCACCTCACGCATGTCCTCGATGGAAGATAAAGCCTCTTCCACACGCTTAACCAGCGCAAATCGACTAGTGATGTTCTTGGTTGTGGCCATATGTCCATACTTCTCCCATATTCTAGTATACAACGCCTCATACTTAGCCAGCACGCTGAAATCGACAACCAGCACATGATCTGGATAAGGAACCAAGTACGGGGGATCAAAAATGGCGCCTGCAACTGGCCTCACGACTCACAAAGGGTCTTTTTCCATATCTATGGCAACAACCGTCAGGGAATCATCCACCGTTTGAACCACATCGGTGCCCGATAATTGGCTAACTCCCATCTCCAAGTCACCGACGGTGGTCACCAAGGGAAAGTTTTCATGTGGACCCACCCCAGAATCGTCCTCCGAACCGGATTCCCCCTGCGAACTTGAGTTAGATATTTTTCAAAAGAAGAAACGAAAGAAGAAAGAAAAGAAGCGCGAAACTCACCGAACTACTTCCCGAAAAAGAACCAGTGCTGCCAGAGGAATCACTCTCACTTGTCGAACTTTCTCTTTTCTCTGACTCATCACCGCTATGAGAAGGCTCAGTGCCGCCGGAATCCTTCGAAGAAATTGCCATCTCCTGGCAACGTGCAAGTGCAGCTAAAGCATTAACACTACCGAAGCCTTGGAAGAAACAAGACACCTATTTTCAGCAGAAATTCACGTGTTTGAGACAAACCAACAAGTAGGAGACACATACCTGGTTATTGGAAGAACTGAAAGACATGAGAGCTGCGGGAGGATATTTTGAAATCGCCTGGAACCCGCCAGCACGATTCTTCGTTCTCTGTTCCTTTTCCTGGGGACTTTCCTAGTTGCCAAAAAACTTTCGCTTGGGGTATCTCTACATTGGATACTTCTTCAAAACTGCTGGGGAAGGTTTACAATGAACATTATCCACTACGTTATTTACAAAATCTTGGATCGTAATGAACTCATCGTACCAGAACTCATTATAGCCAAAGGTCGTCGAAGTTACTCTTCCCGTTTGAAATAAGGGAAGGCGGATACCCGGCTCAAGGGCGCTGGTATTGAGGGAGGCATGCAATGAATCCTTAGGAACCACCAGCTGGTAAGCAAGAGGCACCCCTTGATCGAAGCCCATGTGATGAGCAGCACGGTCAATATTGTAAGCAGCTATTCCGAAAGACCCCATGAAGAAAGACGGCATATAGCTGGGCATGCCGCTTTGAATAAACAAGTTTTCACCAACACTCAAGTTGTCGTCAGATGACAAAGACATGATCGAAGAAGAAGCAAAGGTGTCAATTTGAGTCACCGACCTATGGACCGGCTCCCATGGGTGAAAACTGATTTCATGCGACTTATCGAGAAAACTAACCAAGCTCATGCCAACTCTTGGATGCCTGTTCACCCATCGAAGAATTCGGGAGCCTCCCTAACTCGCGGGAATCGAAGGCAACAGTTTCAGAGTATACTTCTCAAAGTTCTCCCATAACCAGGCTTACAGAAAAGCAGCGTGCACATATGAATCCACTTTCATAAAACCATTCGAAACTCGCATGTTCGCAACTAGGTGATCCAGATGCACATACAGGGAACTAAGGAATAGCTTTCCGATGGGAAGAACTTCACCTTTTGCTAACTTCACAGCAATCACTAGCAACTCTGGTCTTATTTCCTTCTTTCCAGAACCATCATCAAAAATGTCTCTAGACAACCAGAGAGCCAAAAATGCCGCAACATGAAGATCGCTGCTTTTATGTTTAGGTTCCAGCTCATCCGGAAACCATTGAGATATCCACCAGCTGTAAAAGCACCTTTCATCCTCTTTCCGGACAGAATCCTTCGACTTCGCAGTGGAGTCTTTTCGAGCGAAATATTCCAACTTAGCGGCAAGTTCATCCCGCATATTCTCCTCACCTTCAGACAATCGGATATTGAGATTCCCAGTTACCGGAAGATTCAGCAAGAGAGCCACAGTCTCTAAGGAGAAAGTTATTTTACCCCATCTACATATGATCGTATGGGTGTCTGAACACCATCTGGAGATGAAAGCAACCAAGCCCGGGATATCCTTCCTAATCTGGAGATTTACTGAAGCTCTGACAGCATCAATAATCTGCGCCCGAGTCAAGTTGGTATTTATGTGCTCCTTACTCACCATGAACTCAACCCATCTATCAAAAGAACGCAATGGGCTTTGACACATCCTGAAATCAATGTTGGAAGAAGAATATACCCCTTTATGAAGACAGAACCGTATGGTGTTCTCTGGGCGAACCGAACGTGTCTTCTTTTCATCTTTACCACCGGTTAACAAAATTGGCACGAAACCTGGGTGATTCTTCCGAACAGGGGTGGGGGGTTTGGCAAAGAATTCATCATCCGTGTTTGGTTTGGAACTATGAAAATCCTTCGATAAGGCAAAATTTTGTTCAGTATTTTCTTCAGGTTCGAAAATGCACACGCAGTATCTTCTTCAGGGTTCAAAATTATATATGTAGTATTTTATACGGGCTCAAGTGCGTCTGCAGTATCCTTCTTCGGGTTCAAAAACTATATACACAGTATTTTCTACGGGCTCGAATGTGTCTATGATATCCTTCTTCGGGTTCAAAATTATATATGGAGCATTTTTCTACGGGTTCGAATCATATATGCAGTATTTCACTTGGGTGCATATATACAATATTTTATACAAGAAGCACGCCAATAAATCATATGCGCAATGTCATTGCAAGGATTATAAAAGAAAACGCTTACTTTTAGGGTTTGCACCTACATGAAAATGGAAACAAGAGAAGTACTGGAAGACATACCTGGAAGCCGGTTTTCTTTGTGACTCTGCCGCTAGTATGAAAAGATGAAAGAACAAATATGAGAAAAAGGGATTTTATATATATGGGCGAGGAGATTCTGAAATATGGAAGGATTTCCTTATACCAAAAATCGTGCATATAAGGAGCGGGCCCACAAGGGCGCCCAACTTCCCAACGTCGCCCAAGTTGCACTGGTCCCACCAATTGCGCCCAACTTCCCAACGTCGCCCAAGTCACGCCATCCAGCACGATCAGCTTCCCACTCTGCGTCGGTCCAACTAGCACGCTCAGCTTCCCCCACCTTGCCCAAGTCCCGCCAGCTAGCGCGATCATCTTCCCACTTTGCGCCGATCCCGCCAGCTAGCACGCTCAGTTTCCCGACTCGCGTCAACTTCTCAATACCGCCCAGCTTCTTGTCTCTCAATGACGCTGACTTCCCAATTGTGCCAGCCTCCCGATTTGTGCAGAACTGCTAGAGGCAAGGATTCCAAATCCTATTTATAAAAAAGGTCAGACAAGCCTCCTCAATTATCTTTACAATTTGTTGTTCATAGTTTGTCACCATATTATGCTTACCTCGAAACAAAGCTCTTGTTCTGAGCTAAGCAGGGGAATTAATGTTGATGGTGGTTTTTAAACAAAGGGTAAAATTGTAACCCCCGAATAACCTAATGTCACCGGTGACACATTTATTAGGACATTTAATGCATGTAGTGAGTAATTAATAGGGGGTATTTTTTCAAATTAGGGTTACAACAAACAAAACCCTAATTCCCCTCCGTGCCAATGGAAAATCATGCCAGCCACACCAAACGCGCCAAAGCCTTCGAACCATGCTAGCCGCACCTCCATGCCAATGGAAAATCATGCCAGCCACACCTAGATCAAGCTAGCCGCGCCATGCCAAACATACTCTGCCTTGGCCCTAGCTATGCTAGTCACACCAAACGCGCCAAAGCATGCGAACCATGCTAGCCGCACCTCTGTGCCAATGACAAATCATGTCACCCACACCTAGCTCAAGCTAGCCGCGCCATGCAAAACACACTCTGCCTTGGCCCTACCTACGCTAGTCACACCAAATACGCCAAATCATGCCAACCATGCTAGCTGCACCTACGTGCCAATGGAAAATCATGTCAGCCACACCTAGCACAAGCTAGCCGCGCCATGCAAAACACACTCTGCCTTGGCCCTAGCTACGCTGGTCATGCCATGCCAAGCCAAACAACCTTACCTTAGCCCTAGCCACGCCATTCCAAATTAGCGCCCGCACCTAGGCTTGCAAACCATGCAACCTAGGCCAAATTGGTCACTCATGCCATTGGCACATGCCAACACGCTCGCTGGTAGATTTTCTTACCAGGCCGTGGCCCTAATGGCCGAGCATGCCATTGGCACATGCCAACACGCTCGCAGGTAGCTTTTATTACTAAGTCGTGGCCCTAATGGACGGGCATGCCATTGGAACATGCCAACACGCTCGCTGGTAGATTTTCTTACCAAGTCGTGGCCCTAATGGCCGAGCATGCCATTGGCATATGCCAACACGCTCGCTGGTATATTTTCTTACCAAGCTGTAGCCCTAATGGCCGGGCATGCCATTGGCACATGCCAACACGCTCGCTGGTAGATTTTCTTACCAAGACATGGCCCTAATGGCCGGGCATGCCATTGGCACATGCCAACACGCTCGCTGGTAGCTTTTCTTACCAAGCCGTGGCCCTAATGGCCAAGCATGCCATTGGCACATGCCAACACGCATCGCTGGTAGATTTTCTTACCAGGCCGTGGCCGTAATGGCCGAGCATGCCATTGGCACATGCCAACACGCTCGCTGGTAGCTTTTCTTACCAAGCCGTGGCCCTAATGGCCGAGCATTCCATTGGAACATGCCAACACGCTCGCTGGTAGCTTTTATTACCAAGCAGTGGCCCTAATAGCCGAGCATGCCATTGGCAAATGCCAATACGCTCGCTGGTAGCTTTTATTACCAAGTTGTGGTCCTAATGGCCACGCATGCCATTGGCACATGCCAAAACCAACGCTGGTAGCCTAACTTGCAAACTGTGCAACCTACCACCAAGGCATTCCACACATGCCACACACGCCACTAGCAGCTCTGGCACTTCCACTTGCACTCAAGGTGCAACCAACACTCGAGACATCAACACAAACTGGGGGATGCTTTCCAGGGTCTTGGTTTGGCGGTCACAGCTTGCAGCGTACACTACGCTCACATTAAGAAAGCGTGAATAGGAATAAAGCGGTCAAATAAATGAGGAAATAATTGTTAAAAAGTTTTCACCCATAAACACCTTGCGATTACCACCTCCTCCCATTATTTCACCCTTTACTCTCTTCCTTCATGAGTCCAGGGTACGTTTCAATCTCGACTTGTATAAATAGGTCTTACCTATTTCCACCAGACAACAAGTCTCGGTCAGGAGAAAAATACAACACTCTCATAAAAGGCAACTTTGCAAGCTCTCCATAAAGCTTTCATCTCTTGCAAGCTTCCTAAGCTTTCACTTTCGGATACAAGTCGAGACACTACTCTCCCAGAATTATTCTGGTCTCAACACCTTTTTTTGCTTCCCTCCCCAAATAAACCCTTCTCATCCACTTTGTGACCGAAGCAAGTATTGAATGAACATTTCTTGGTTTAGTCCGGACTTGTACAGAATTGATCTCTCAAATCTATAAAGTTCTCACGTGCAGCAAATTTGTTTAAGGTTTAAACCAGTTTCTCACTCACCTACCGAATTTACCAAAATCGGCGGAAACGATTTTTACCCATAAACAATTGCATCCTTTAACTTCTCAACTACAAAATGAATTCCACCCATAGACCATCTTTCCCTGTCACCCAGCCATTCAGTTCAGCTTTCTTCTTCAATTCCACAACTGCAGAACGACTTTACCCTTCTTTATCTCATTAACTAATTCAATTCACGGAAAACCCATCTTCTTCATTCCTCAAACCATAATTTCTTAATCCTACTTCACAACCCATCATACCTAGCTTCCGAACTTCATTAGATTCTCAATTTCTCCTTCAATTTCTCCTTCAATCTCGAATTTGAGAATACCCATCTCCGTCATAACTCATACTTCTCTGTAAATCTTGAACTATCATCAACAACAACAAATAGAACCCATTCTCTTCTCTTCACTTCTATTGAGCTTCAAACTCATAACATGTTCAAACCCTAGATTCAGTTCTTTAAATCGAGCCATCAAACCCTGCTACTCATCACCAACCCCTAATTCTTCATCTGCAACTATGTAACAATCGAACAGCTTCATCTCTATCTCTGCTCAAACTCAGATTCAATAGATTCATTAATGTCTTCTTGTCTTATTTTAAACAGCATCAGAATCATCACTGCCTTAGCTCTCTATGTTTGATTTCTTGTCTTAATTTTCCTCTCTGTGCTCGTCAATCTCAGAAAGGGAGTCTCAGACAGCCGCCTATATTTCTCTTAATTTCAGGCAAAGAAGACAATGGTGAGAGAAATTACAACTTCTCTGAATTTTAGGTTTGTGTAGGAGGTGGAATTGGATATATCCACCCATGTGGATTGGATAAGGGTCAACCAACCCATACAATGCTTGTCGGTTTCAGCTAATCGACAACTTAATTCTTCGACTCAACTGTCATTTATGTGAAACTGACAGTTCATTCTTCGCCTCCTTTTCGCACACCTTAGCTCGCTCCAAGTATAGATCGCATGTGAATTGACCTTTGTGCTGCTTTTTTCTCCAAATGAACACTTTCTCCTTCTTTTGCTCATAGTGACTCCAGTGCACCTAATAACTCAAAAGTAAACATAAGATACATATTTTACAAGATAATAGCAAAGAAAGCATAAATACTAAATATAAAAATAGGTGTTTTCGACACCTATCAATCAACGGGTTTTTACATGCCAATGTAAAGACATCCTGCGATTTTGTCGTAAACACAAAAAATTGGCAAAATAAGACCTTTAACTAGGAAGGAAAAATAAGACCAGCAGAATAATCCCAAATATTAACTATTTTCTTTTAAGAATGCAGGAAAGATTTGTTCATTGCAGGAGAGATGATTAGAAACAAGTATCCTTCTGTTTATGGGAGAAAATCGCCTCTGCCGAATTTAATAAATTCGACGGTGGAGATACTGGTTTAAACCCTTAAACAAATGTGATGCACGTGAGCACTTTTGATTCGAGATATCAATCTGTACAACTCTGGCCTAAACCAAGAAGATGGCCGTTCCAGATTTGCTTCGGTCACAAAGTGGAGGAGAAGGGTTAATTTGGGGAGGATAGCGAAGAAGGGCGATGAGACCAGAAAGTTCTGGATAGGTAGTATCTCGACTTGTATTAGAAATGTAGAAGCTTTCGGAAGCTTTCTAGTGATGGAAGCTTTTGAGAGAGCTTGCAAAGTTTCTATCTGATAGTGTTGTATTTTGCCTGACCAAGACCTATTATTTTGGCATAATACGTGAAACCTATTTATACAAGTGAGATTGAACGTACCCTGGCCTCATTAAGGAATTGAGTAAATGTATCAATTAAAACAGAGGAGGTGTAAACCGTTGGCTTTATGGTGAAAAATGTTTTTCACCATAAATTTCCTTATTTAATTGACCGCATTCATTCCTTGCACGCCTTGCTTTATTGCGAGCGTAGTGTACGCTGCACGCTGTGACCGCCAAACCAAAACCCCAAGAAAACATCCCCCAGTTTGTGTTGATGTCTTCAGATTGTGCGCAAGTGGCAATGCCAAAGTTGCTAGTGAAGCGTTGCCGCATGTGCCAATGGCATGTGCGGGATATCTCGACCGCAAGTTGTATTTTGAGAGCGGATGGCAATGCTAAAGTTTCTTGGTGGAGCATTTTGCATGTGACAATGGAATGTGCGGAATGCCTTGGCCGCAAGTTGCACTTTGAGTGCGAATGGCAATGCCAAAGTCGCTAGTGGAGCATTGTGGCATGTGACAATGGCATGTGCGGAATTCCTTGGAAATTGGCTAGCATGTTGGGAATGAAAGTGGCTAGTGGTAACGTGTTGGCATGTGCCAATGAAATGCACGGAAACCTTGGTAAAGTCGCGAGCGCTACAATTAGGTAGCGGCTTGGAATATAATGTGGCTAGTGGTAACGTGTTGGCAAGTGCCAATGGCACGCACGACCACCTTGGCCAAGTTGCGGGCGCTACAATTGGGTAGCGTCTTGGAATAGAAAGTGGATAGTGGTAACGTGTTGGCATGTGCCAATGGCACGGATGGCCACCTTGGCCAAGTTTCGGGCGCTATAACTGGGTAGCGGCTTGGAATAGAAAGTGGCTAGTGGTAACGTGTTGGCATGTGCCAATGGAACGTACTTCCACCTTGGCCAAGTTTCGGGCGCTACAACTGGGTAGCGGCTTGGAATAGAAAGTGGCTAGTGGTAACGTGTTGGCATGTGCCAATGGCACGTACGACCACCTAGGCCAAGTTGCGGGCGCTACAACTAGGTAGCGGCTTGGAATAGAAAGTGGTTAGTGGTAACGTGTTGTCATGTGCCAATGGCACTCACGACCACCTTGGGCAAGTTGCGGGAGCTATAACTGGGTAGCGGCTTGGAATAGAAAGTGGATAGTGGTAACGTATTGGCATGTTCCAATGGCACGTACGGCCACCTAGGCCAAGTTGTGGGCGCTACAACTGGGTAGTGGCTTATAATAGAAAGTGGCTAGTGGTAACGTGTTAGCATGTGCCAATGGCACGTATGGCCACCTAAGCCAAGTTGCGGGCGCTACAACTGGGTAGTGGCTTGGTTTTGGCATAGCTTCCATGGTGCGCAGTATGCGGCTTGGTTTTGGAATTAGGGTTTTTTGTCGAAAACCCTAATCTGGTATTTTGAAAAAATACCCCTATTAATTATTTACATCTAAATTAAATGTTCTCAGTTAATGTATTGTGGGTAACACTAGGTCATGGGGTTTTACGATTTTACCCCTTGTCTAAAATCCACCATCGACATTAAGTCCCCTGCTTAGCTTGGAACAGGAGCTTTGTTGCGAGGTAAGCATAAGATGGTGCCAAGACAAAATCTGAAAGAAAAACTGGAGATTTATCTGACCTTTTTTCTGAGATGCGAACTGGATTCGGAATCCTTTTCCTTAGCAGTTTTGCACGGAGCGAGTGGTTGGCACAATTTGGCGGAAACAGGAAGCTGGGAAGCATTGAGCTGCTGGCGCGAGTTGAGAAACTAAGCGTGCTGGCTGGTGGGGCCGTTTCAAGTGAGGGAAGAATAGTTGCCTGATGCAAAATTTTCTTATGAGTTGAATTGCCTCCTTTGTGCACGGCTCTGATTGCGGATCCTTTATTGATGTGTGATTTCCTAGAGCCGTTACATCCATGAAGCACGCCCTTTCTTCTCACATAAATATTGCTGACAAGATTTCGTTGCCTTCTCCCTTGTAGGATCAGAATATTGTCGCAACAATATTCCTGCGAAATTAACAGCAAGGATATTCTGCGATACATCTCAAAGTGACGTAAGGAATGACATATCAGATGAAAACGACAGAAACATGAGAAAGGTGTGACATTTCTACGACGAATCAATAAAATCTGCGAATGATTAAGGCGGTGCTAACTGCGATTTATCGCAAGAGTCCAGGTCCGAAATTAAAGGGGATCTTAGCTGTAAATGAGCTGTCATGAGCTATAATCCACTATGTAAATGCCTATATAAAGGAAATGAATAGTTCCAGAGAGGAGAGATGAATTTTGGAGTGCTAAGAAAGTTTTTAGGAGAGAGAAAATCTTATTAAGTGTTTTGTGTTCTTGATTTCTGTAATTCTTTTAAGATCATATTAATAAAAAAGATCCTTAATCATCAAATTGTGTCATAAATATTGATAAATTCTTAAGTAGGGTGTAGTGTGGGAATTCCTGCAACTACATTTTGGCGCCCAGAAACAGGGAGAATCAATTTGACAAATTCCAAATTGCAACTTGAAGATTTGAAGAAATTGTTAGAATTGAAGAAACGGCTAGAAGGAGAAGAAATACATCATAACCACCAACAACAATGAGAAGAAGTAAAAGAATTGTAGGTGAAGGAACAGGTGAATTGGAAGGATCTTTAAGGATCAGATCAGGAAGAAGTAGAATGAGAAATGGAGCATAAAATTCAATTCAACCACCGAATCAACAAACACAAGCACAAGATAGAAATGTGGATTATGATAGAGCAAGTGTGCATACTTGGAGGTCGGATTCGATAGAAGAGGCAGAAAATCAAGAAGAGGAAAGAAATCAAGAAGTGGATGGAGGAGTAATTCATGAAGGACATGAGATAGTAGATGATTTGAGACAAAGGATACAGGAAGAAAGAAGATTAGAGGCAGAAGAACATGAAAATCTTACAAGGCAAAATCATGAACTAAGAATGGAAAATTTGAGGTTGCAAAACAGAAGATCAAGAAGCAGCATGAGATCAAGTTCAAGATCATATAGAGAAGAAACAAGACAAAATCATCCTATACAAAATATTGGCGAGAATTTGATAAATGATCGTTATATTATGCGGTGAAACTTTGGACATTAGACATAATCAAGATGAGGGAGAAAATCAAGAAGAGAGAAGGAGAATGTTACGTGATGAAGAGATTCGAAGAAATCGCAGGATAATTGAAGATGATATTGAGAGGCATTATATTGAGCAAGTACATTTAGCGGGAGAAAGAGAGAGATTGCGAGCATAAGTAGAAGAACAAGAAATTCAAGACGACGTGTACAAAATCGTAATAATGATAATCTAAATTAGGAATATGAGAGAATTCACAGAGACATAGAAAGGAAACGAAGAGAAACGATAAGGGGTGAGGAAATTCGCAGAGAAGAAAATGAAAGACAAATTAATTTGAAAATTCAAGAAGAGGGCAAAATCAAGATGTTGAAGAAGAAGCACGAAATATCGCAAGACAAGAAAGGCATGAACGCAGACGAAGAGAAGCTGCGTTGAAAAGGCCAATGGAGCAAAATTCTGATAGGAATGAGAAAATCTTACGAGAAATAGCAGAAATGAGAGGAATGATAAATAACAGAAGAGAATGAGGAAGAAGACAACTTGATGAGGCAATCGAAGAAGCTGCGAAAACTCCATTTACTCAAGAGGTACAATTAGGAGGTATACCTCCAAAATGCAATTTTCCGGTATTGACCAGTATTTTTGATGGGACTACATGTGCTGTCCAACATATCAAAGCCTATATTCGATGCATGCTACAATAGGAGAACCATGATGTCGTCTTGTGCAAATATTTTGCGTCAAGTTTAACTGGCGAAGCATTGAAGTGGTTTGAAAGTCTCCCCAAGAATACAATAACTTCGTTCATGCACTTGAAAACTACTTTCTTAGGAGCATACATAAGCAATAACTCTACACGACCTGGAATTGAAGATGTGTTTGGATTTAAGCAGAGAGTTGGCGAGAGTTTAAAGCACTTAATGATAAGATGGAGGACAATGTGTAGTGAAATGGCAGGAAGAGTAGATGAAAAATATCTCATTTTGTCCTTCATAAATGCTATGTTTGCGACAAATCTATTATACATCCAGGTATTCAGAGTTAAAAACACAATCACTATGACAGAACTGCGAGAGTTGCAAGAAGAATATATCTCTTTGGAGGAAAAACAAAATGAGATGGAGTCATATCCAATTCTCGTAGGCACAAGTTCAGCCGCAGCAAATGGAAGTTTATTACCAAAGATGATTAATATAGTGGCAAGTACTTCCCAAAATCAGCGAGAGAAAATGGAGATTGGTAATCAACGTAAGGTAGTAGCAATGGGGAGTAGAGATCAGGAGGAATTATAAAAGGAGAGAAATTTTTATAATCGCAATAACAATAATAAAGTCCCAAGGTTTGATCAACCGCAAGAGACTTATGGTGGACAGAGGAAGAATTATTCAAGAGAGCAAAGAGGTCAGAGGATTATATGGGAAGACATCAAATTTCCACCTCTAAATACCAGTATAGACAAGATTTGGGAAGCGATTATTTTGATGGAGAATATACCCTCACCCTGGAACATGGGGAAAGAACCACATCCTAACAACCAAAATCAAGAGTTCTGTCCTTATCATCATTTTCATGGCCATTCTGTGAATAATTGTAGAAATGTAAAAAGAATTATTTTGCGAATGATTGAACAGGGGAAATTAAATCATTTTCTAGCAAGATATCCACAACCTCAGCAATTGCCGCAAGCACCAGAAATTCGCAGAGTCAATGTTGCGAAAGAAGCAGAAACATTTGTCATTAAAGTAGGAGCTACAGCAAAAAAATCTATTTTGCAATTCAATTATACATTCACAGAAAATAATAGAAGATTTCCATGATAATGTGCTAAGTAGAGTATTTGCAAGGGATATAGAGGGAATAGAGGGAATAGAGGTGATGAATATTGCGAAGATTTCTCCGTTAGAAGAATGGCAAAAACAAGTTATTTCTTTTACTGCACAAGAGATACCAGAGCCAGGTAAGATGCATGACAACCCATTGGTGGTGAAGTTAGAGATAAATCCAAAGTACAGAGAAGAAGAAGAAGATGATGGTGACGCAGCAAGTGATTCTTGGGCAATAGATAAGGTTTTAATTGACACTGGCAGCTCGGTAGATATCTTATTCTATCATACTTATCGAACAATGGGTGGAAGATATGATGAGTTAAACCCCTCAACTTACAAGATCTATGGTTTTAATGGCACTACAAATAAGCCAAAAGGAGAAATTACTATGGAAATTCCATTGAACAAGATATCTTCAAAAATTAGGTTCTGTGTAGTGGATATAGAATCTCCTTATAATGCCTTAATTGGAAGACCATGTCTCCATGGGATCTTGGGAATAGCATCCACATATCATCAATGCATAAAGTTTCCACATCCTCATGGTATTGGGATAATTAAAGGTGATTGGTTTGAAGGAAAAAAGTGTTATGAAGTTGACATTAATACTTGTGAAGAAAGGAACGCCAAAAATCGTAATTGGAAACATAACAGGAAGAAAACTCAAAGAGCAGAGAAATTGATGGTGGACAGTATAGAGTTTCGGGGAAAGGATATATTACAAGAATAGTTTGTGCCAAAAGAATCAATGATGATTAATCGCGTAAAGATGGGAAAAAATGGAAATTTTCATTTTTCGCAGGAAAATAAACAAATGCAAGGTGCTGGGAAAAGTTGAAATCTTCAATTTTGCGCAAGAAAATAAAAAAGCAACAAGATATTGCGAATAATCATTCGTTACAGAAGAAAAGAAGTGCAACAATATCATGTTGCGAACAATCGAAAAACAAGAACAGCAAGAAACATGCAGACAGAATATTAAAAGAAAAACTTTGTTCAAAAATAAGAATTTTTCTATTAAAAGAAAAAGATGATGATTTCAAATCATATAAGAATTTTTAATGCAAATGCATAAGACGGGTGCAAATCGCCTAAAAACATATAAGAATGGGACGAACTTTTATGGCGTACACCTTAGTTCGCGGATTCTATTCCGTAAGAGGTAATATCCTTAAAGTGCGTCATAAGGGGGGTATCTCTTTGCATGGCTATGGGAAAGGCTATACTGCTGCTGGAACCTAGTCATGGAGATTTGGGATTATAGAAAATCCATCCGGGAGAGATAACTTGGATTCCAAACTATATAAGGTTATACCATGGTTGGGCGCCCGAGAGTTTCTCCTAAGGAATGCAAAGTATGATCAAGGCGCCGAGGTACACGGTTGAGCTGTGGGTGCCCGGGACGGATGAACCTACCCTGGACATCCATGGCAAGTCTTGGCTTAAGATGTGTTCGGCCCGAAGAAAACCCCACTAGGGTGTAGTCTTGTAACTATAATCCATATATGCATAAAGGATAAGAGGCTACGAAAACAACTGGTTGTTTCTAGAACCAGATGGTAGGATCTAGTCTTGTATGGTAGAAGTACGTCTCCTTGAAGGGGCAACCAGGGGGAGAGATAAGGGCGATACCCTCCATTAGGGAGTTGTGTATCAAAAAAGACGGCAATGTCATGGGACTTTATATTCGCAAGAGTATTTAGGCCCGTCATATTGTCGCGTGACACAGACAGCAATGTCATGGGACTTTATATTCGCAAGAATATTTAGGCCCATCATATTGCCGCATGACAGGCCAAAAAGCCTAAAGAGAAATGTTAAGATGAGATCAATGGTTTTTTGCGATAAGAACAAAAAACGAGATAAATGAAATCAATGATAAAGAGGATATAAATCGCAAAAACGTCATGCGATTTCATCGCAAAGACGCCAATGTCATAAGTCTTAAAAAGCAAAGAGAGATTAATCTCACAAGATGGCTTAGACTTATCATATTGTCGCAGAGATCAAAATAAATGATAAGACAAGATCAATGGATTATTACATGTAGAAAGTAAGAATGTACTGCGATCTTGTCGCATAAAAGTGGCATAATAAGACCTTTAACTAGGAAGGCGAAATAAGACCACAAGAGAGGTTATATCTGCGAAGCATATAACAGATTTTTCGCAGCATTATTTGCAGTAATTCATTTATCATATTGCAGATTAATAACAAGAGGCAAGTATGGGAATGATGCATAGAATGGCAAATATTGTTATTCATCATTATATGATAAATTCATATAATTAAATTCATACAGATAATTGGAGATTAATGATTATATTAACCATCTTGCAAAAAGAATCGTTTCTTGAATTTTTAATGACAAACAGACTGAAGCAAAAAAAAAGAATTTATATATTGAAAGACATCCGGAGTTGTAGATAATTCGCAGAATATTACAATTTGTCGCAGATAATTATCGCCAGAAAGAAAGAGAGAAATACAGGAGAAGATCAAAAAGAAAAAACAAAACTATTGAGATTTATCTCTATCATTATTTTCATCTTCGTATTCACCATCTTCATCATTAGTTCCTTCCTCATCTTCTCTTTCACTATCTGTATCAGCCTCTTTTCTTTTAAATAACTGGTACTTGAGAACTGGTGGGATATTATCCATAAGACAAGGATATATACCAAGAGGAAGATCGTTATCTTTGCAAACTTTCTCAATAGCGTTATTACGAACGGTAAGAAGAGAACTACGCAAGTTTGAGTTGGATATCTTTATTTTCTCTCGCAGTCTAGAGATTTTTTTCATTACGCGAAACAAGATTTTTCGCAAGACCACTCTTTTCTTCTTCAAGTTCTGTTATCCTTTTGGAATATTTTTCTTCAGATTCTGCGATGATACAACAACAAATTATAAATTTGTTAGAAATTTAAAATAAATACAAAGATATTAGAGGAGCAATAAATAACCTTCTCTTTCATGGATCATTTCTTGTATCAAGGTTACTTGCTCGGTATGAACACTGACATCTATCGCTAAATTTTCCTAGAATTATCGAGAATTGTCGCAGCCCATGCGAATTCATCATCACTTTGAATGAGAAGATGGGAATGGATTTGTTCTTCTCTTTTAAGAAGTTTAATATTTTCATTCTTAAGTCTATCTCTCTCAAGTTCAGTGTCAATAAGGGTATTGCGGAATTTTGATATAGCTTCAGCGCCTTGAAGAGTAATGCGTTCTTTATCCTTCTCAAGTTCATTTTTCTTGGCTTTTAAGACTTTGATTTTTTCTCTAAACTCATCTCTGCAAGTCTTTAGACTATTGGATGTACTCAAGACAGATCTATAATCCATTCTCATAAGGGAGATATGATATTTAAGCTCATCAATGGACAGAGTATTAATTTTTTTCGTCTGAATAGTTATTTAGAGCGTCATTAAGATGCTGAAGAAGAGTGGTTTCATCTATGGGTTCATCAAAATAATTAAGAATGAGGGCTTCATCAGTAAGATTATAGGCATCTGCAAAATGGTTGCCCAAATAAGCTAAAAAAAAAACAAGGGGGGGGGGGGGGAATACTTATACCAATAACTTGTTTGCAGAATTTCTCCTTGTCAACTAATTTCTGTTGAAGAACTTGAATTTGTACTTCAAGCGATTTGTTTTTATTAAGAAGCTCAGTACTTCCAGCTAATTCCAACTGTTTACATTTTTCGCGAAGAATGGATATTTCAGCTTCATATTGCTTATTCTTCTCACAAAGTTTTGCAGATTCAGATTGTGAATCAGTAAGCCTTTTATGTGACGATGATAATCTTCCTTCTAATTCTGAAGCAACAGAAAAAGAAGCTCTAGCAGTCTGTGACAGAAAAGAGAAAATGAGTAAGATAAGTAAAAGATCTTTGATACTCATGACAAATGTAAAGTTTACTACAAGAAAAATGAAGGAAAGGGGCATACCAACGAAGCTAGCGCATGAAGAAAACCTGGGTTAATAAATATTGAAACTCCTTTAAGATCTTTATTATTAGTCAAGATTGAAGCGTCGCAGATCTTTGAGAGATAGTCGCAAGTACGAGTCATATCATCCTCTCCAACACCTTGTATGGGGTTTATAAAAATATTTGACCATTGATCCATTGGAGTCTCAGGTTGAGAAAGACCCATCG
This sequence comes from Papaver bracteatum, assembly GCA_023529315.1. Classification (NCBI taxonomy): domain Eukaryota; kingdom Viridiplantae; phylum Streptophyta; class Magnoliopsida; order Ranunculales; family Papaveraceae; genus Papaver; species Papaver bracteatum. The sequence goes on from JAJJWX010003638.1 coordinate 20,433, forward strand.
CAGACCTAATTCTTGCGGAAGAAATATGTATTGAAGTTCTCACGGAAGCATCATTATTAACTCCACCATTCTTTTCAATCTCATTATCTTTATCAGCGGTAAGAGAAGTCTCTATGAGTGGAGAATTTAAAGAAGAAAGTGGTTGAGTTTTTTGTATTTTCTTTGGAGGACCATCAGCAGTTTGATTTTTATTGCGGCGAGGAGAAGCACCGGAACCTTCATTTGGAGTTATTAATCTTTTGCCTTTATCTTTGGCTATAACTGCCGCGACAAATGGTATTTCCTTGAAAACAATCACACATAAATATAAGAAACGGGGGAAACAATATATTGTTAAAGGTTATAGAAGATTGTTTCTTACTTCATCTGTGAAGGTTTTCAAAATTTGAAGGAGATTGGGATTCCCAGTATTGGCATAGCTAAGCTTCATTTTTTCAATCTGATAAAGAGATTTCAATCATCAGTAAGAATAATACATTTATCCAAATTTGCGAATAATGATAAATTTCGCGAGATATACCTCAGAATTCCTTTCAGGCCAGTTAAAAACCCAAGGACGATACGCCACAAGATTCGAAGGATTCGCAGGAAGATCAAGAGTGCCAGAAATATATGGACCTTCAAGGAGGAGAGGAAATACGCACCACTTATTATCTTTTGAGAAGCGTGGACCTTGGTTTTTACTTGAATGATAGTCTATATCTTGCATAAGAAGTTTATCCTTCGCAACCTTTTTATTCTTATTCAAACGAACAACCCAACACGTGCTCTGTTTCTTCATAGGAATCACTTGATAATTCGTAAAGAAATTCTCCACGGTATATTTCGCTGGAATAATTGGGATATCTTTAAAACCAGGATGTTTCGCAGATTCAGGATAGAGAGATCCTTTACCAGCTCCACGAGAGGCATATTCGAGAATGAGACGAATACAATATCCACTTAATTGGTAGATTGCTCGTGAAAATTTAGCGTGAGAAATAATTTCAAAAAAAAGAGGGAGATCTGGGTTATAAAGAGGGACAGGAAGGCCAGCTTCTAGTTGACCTAGCGAAATAAGGATTTTCCCATTGGAAGAAGGAAATCCTGAAACTAAATCAATGGAGGGATCAGAGTCTGAAGATTGACCAGGGATCTCAGAAAGTGTGAAACCTAAAGTTTGGAGCTTCTGTTGGTGTTTTTGGAAAGTAGGTTGACCCAATTTTTTATCAGGAGCCATTTTTTTAGTATGGGAATGGTGATTAAGATGAAGAAGAATAAAGAAACAAAATTGAAACAGTAATATATACAGAATTTGCGGAAGAAGATGAAGAACAGTAGAGTTGCAGAGAAAAAGTAAAAAGAGAAAGTAAAAAGAAGAGGAGAAGTTAGCGAAGAAGATATTTATAAGAGAAGAAGATTCTCGAGAACATCAATGCATTCAATGAAGAAAAGACGTGAATGGTTAGAATTCAATGGTTGAAAAAAGATGTGTCAAGGAATAAATGAGAGAAGAAACACGCGTAGAATATCTAGCGATGGATGCAGAGACGTGTCAGAGTGAAGGAAGTGTGAAAAGACAAGAAGTTGCGGCAAATCAAGAGATTTAAATTCTCATGATCTTTATCTTCTTCGCAGAAAAGATATGAGAAGAGGCAAGATGTAGGATCAGAATATTGTCGTAACAATATTCCTGCAAAATAAATAGCAAGGATATTCTGCGATACATCTCAAAGTGACGTAAGGAATGACATATCAGATGAAAACGACAGAAACATGAGAAAGGTGTGACATTTCTGCGACGAATCAATAAAATATGCGAATGATTAAGGCGGTGCTAACTGCGATTTATCGCAAGAGTCCAGGTCCGAAATTAAAGGGGATATTAGCTGTAAATGAGCTGTAATCCACTATGTAAATGCCTATATAAAGGAAATGAATAGTTCCAGAGAGGAGAGATGAATTTTGGAGTGCTAAGAAAGTTTTTAGGAGAGAGAAAATCTTATTAAGTGTTTTGTGTTCTTGATTTCTGTAATTCTTTTAAGATCATATTAATAAAAAAGATCCTTAATCTTCAAATTGTGTCATAAATATTGATAAATTCTTAAGTAGGGTGTAGTGTGGGAATTCCTGCAACTACATCCCTCTACTGGTCGCATAGCGAGGCGAATACACGATTTTCATACTTTTCCAATGGCAGACCATGGTGACAATGGCGATGGCATTGTTAGTTTCTCCGAGAAGCATCACAGCCTTAATGGAGCTCGGTCTTCTTACAAAGAGTCGTTGGGCAGGATCGACTCATTACTTTTCAAGATTAGAGCCATCATCCAAGATATCCCTTCTGTCCTTCCGGGTGATGCACGTAAAAAAGCACAGGTTCCCATGGATTCTAACATGAGCGAGTCAAGTGATTTTCATGTAGGAGCTTCTGAGGAGAATCTTGATAAAAACTTTGTTGATGCCGTTGGTGCTGCTGGAGGAATCATGATTGCGCACGTTGAATCCACGTCAGAGATTAAGAGGAAAGAAGCGTTGGTTGGCGTTGCTAGAAAGGCATCTGGATGGAAAACGGAGGCTATTGCTGCTGTTGACGTGTCTTCTTTGTGGAACCTTTGCTGCCCGGAGGATTGCTGGGGGAAGTGTAATAAGAAGCCTTAACGAGGCGAATATTCTTTATTTTGTTTCTTCTTTCTTTTGTTTCTTCTGTGACTTAGACGCCTTTTAATGTCTTGTAATTTTCCTTTCATTGTATCTTGTGCTGAGCCTCCGTGGCTTGGTCTTGCAATAATTTGTGAGCTTGAAAGTTTCGCCGAAAAGATAACCATTTTTTCTTCTGTGTGTTGCTTCCCCCCTTTTTTTGGGTAACGGGTCTGAATTTGGGTTGATCTTGAGAAATTTTCAAGTGAAAAGGGGGTTCTTTTATTTCACCGGAGAGGATATATTAGATTGCTCAACAGGAGCGATAATTGAAATTTTGCTGGATGAATGTAAGTGATGCATCCATCCTGAAGCAATACATAGTAGTAGTGAAAAGGAAAATTGCTAAAGAGGTATTGAGGAGCAAGTGTCAGGAAATTGAATATCTTGACCTTTCATATGTCGGCAGCCTCCAACCAGCGTGAGTGGATCACTATGTCTTCCAGTTTATCCGTGTTGATAAGTTTGCAATAGCCACTCAAGAGGATATCGGCTACTAGGTATGGTTCATCCTCCTCTTCTTCGGGGTAACTTTTCTGACTCGGTATCTTCACAATCATATTTCCAACTGGAAATGAGGTGGCCATGATTACTATATCCCCTATTTGGAAAGGATTGGGTTGTGGTACAATTGCCTGGTGGTTATCCCCACAATCTTCTAGGAAGTCATTCAGATTTCTGGTGAAACGCTTAAAAGGTTCGGCGTCCCATTCGCATCTTTTGACAGTGTTGTGCTCGACAACTATGTCGAGTCCCCAGGGCGGGTTGCGATGAGAAACGGTTGGTGATAAAGAGAACATCTTAGTCAAGCTTACTTGAGTTTGGAGTCTGGCAGGTGGCTTTGGCGACTCCCTTCCGGGTAGTAGAGTATTGCCGGTAAGCTATTGACAGGGTAGCAAGTTAGCCGGCTTGTTGGATACTCTCTCTAGCATTGATACGGGCAAGGGCGATGCTCCTAATTCTGTTTTTTTGTCGAGTACCCACAGGCGCCCCAGATGCATGTCGTAATTTAGATTCTTGACAATGTGGAAAGTCCCGCGCATTGCGATATTTTTTATGTTGAACCCAAGATCAGCGTAGCCAAGCGTATGCAGGTGATTCCTCTCGTGGTCTTTGATAGCTGATGGGGAGGGAGTGGCCTCTTGTTTTGTTACTCCCACCGCTTTCAGGGTCTTTAACGTAACAATGTTGAACTCTGAGGCTGCGTCGATGAGTGTGTTTTCGAACTCGGCGTCCATTAAGCGGGACGTTGTGAGAAGTCCCCAGTTATGCTTCTCGGCAGGGACGCCTGGTGAGATCTGTTCCTCAGGTGTGTTTTTTGTGGCAGAGTGAAGTCGCTTCCCAGATACTATGTGGTTGAGGGATGCGAAAGCGTCTCGACGTTTCTCCTTGTAAAAGTAGAGGATTTCGCATATGTGCTGCATCATGGACTGCACTGTTTCGTGTATGGAGTCCCCAGAGATTTCATAGTTTCTTATGGGAAGCGGATCTCTATGTACTCCTTCATTCCTTAGTCGTAACTCCCCTGCTTTTATCATTTCTTTGAAGATGCTTTTTAACCTGTTGCAGTCGCTGGTTGGATGACTGATGAATCTGTGGTAGTGACAAAATCTGGGATTCGCCATTTCTTCTTCAGTAGGTGGGTGCCGAGGATCCGGATGACACCATCCTGGACCCATGTTTCCATAAGTTCGATTACTTCCTCGATCGGAAAGGGAAAGTCTGAGTCATCTCCTCTGGCTTCAGGGCAACGTTCAGAAAGCTTGGTTGGGGCCTTTCGCGGGGCTTCCCTTCGTGCTGGGGCCATGCACCCGAGGTGTTGATCCGTTGGAGGTGTTTTCCTATTTCCCCTTTCTTCCACCAAGTTCACGGAGGAGGGGCCGGTGTTGTATGGCTTGTTGATAAAACGCGGGCTCCTTCGAACTTCTCGTGTATTTTATTTCTAGGAGGCCTAGTTCTATCGAACAGAGCTGGAGTTGTCGAGGCTGATCGTTTAGCAGCTTCGTGAAGTTCGGAGAAGGTATGGAATCATAAGTTCTCCAGTAAAGCCCGATAGATGGGAGTCATGCCATTGATGCACGAATTTACTAGTTGCTGCTCAGTCGCACCCAGGTCGTGGCAGTCTAGTGATTGAATTCTAAATCTCTTGACGAAATTGTTTGGATGTTCGTCATTATGTTAGAACATTCTTCCCAGATCCGAGAGAGTTACTTGCTCGGACACAAAGAAATAATTCTTGTAAAAGGACGTAACCATTTCACCCAAATCACGGATGCTGCCTGGGGCGATGCAGTTGTACCACGTGTACGCTCTTTCAGTGAGTGACTTTGAAAATTCTCGCAGGCGGAGAACATGGTTGTATTCGTGCTCACCTAGCGCCTCTAGAAATCGTGAGACATGTTCCCTTGCATTTCCAGTTCCGTCATACAAGGTAACCTGAGGGGATGAGTATCCTCTTGTGAGGGGAATTATCTGGATTTCAATTAGATAAGGAGGTTGGTGTTGATGTACATCTGTGTCTTTCTTGATTCGGTTTTGTAGGAGTCGTTCCAGGTCTTCATGTGTTACGAAGCCCAGTGGGCGATTTCTTGCCACCGGGTTCCTGATGCGGATTTTCTCGCTTATGTTGGTGTGCTCAGTTGCGGTGCTAATTCCAAGATCATTGGGAGCGCTTTACCTTGGCGCTGTCTGGCGTATCCCTCCTGGGGGTGTGACATTAGCATCAAGGTTGTCAGAAGCGTCTGCCCTTGATTCAAGCCTTCGTGGCTCCCATGGAAGTTGCTCTGTCAAGGCTTTGAGGAAGACGAGCACCTCTTTCTGGGTTGAAACCATATCCGTTTGAGCCCTGGCTAGAGCCTCATTCCTTTCCATCAAATCCATGATTGTGAAATAAGGTTTGGCTACTATGTTATCTCGTCCCGGCGATTGAGTAGATGTTGTGGCTCGAGTGGTGATCGGAGGTGTCATGCCTGCTGAAGCACTAGTGGCGGCAGTAGTGGCGCGAGCCCTGGTGACTGGCGGCGTGACACCTGAAGGGCTTCCCTCAGTGTTGTTTGAGTTGGCGGACGGTGCAGAGATATTTGGAACGGAAGTATCCCTGGCCTTGGTAACATGAGGTGTAACACTTGGGGGCATTTTCCATGTTGCCAAGATCGGCAGGTAATGCAGAGGCGTTGGTGGAAGGAGCATTTGTGCTAGGTGTGGCTTCTATGTTGGCGCCTTCAGATTTTGTCGCGGACCTAGATCTTAGTTCTACCATGTTGAGCAAACGGTAGAGCAAATTTTGAAATAAAGATCAGTTTTTGTAACCGAGAGATTGAAACTCCCGCTGTGGTCGCCAATTCTTTATGGGAGAAAATCGCCTCTGCAAAATTTGGTAAATTCGATGGTCGGGAGACTGGTTTAAATCCTTAAACAAATGTGCTTCACGTGAGCACTTTTGATTCGAGATATCAATCTGTACAACTCTGGCCTAAACCAAGAATATGGTTGTTCCAGATTTTCTTCGGTCACAAAGTGGAAGAGAAGGGTTGATTTGGGGAGGATAGCGAAGAAGGGTGATGAGACCAGAGATTTCTTGCTAGGTAGTATCTCGACTTGTATCATAAGTATAGAAGCTTGCGGAAGCTTGCTAGTGATGGAACCTTTTGAGAGACCTTGCAAAGTTGCTATCTGATAGTGTTGTATTTTTCCTGACCAAGACCTATTGTTTTGGCAGAATAGGTGAAACCTATTTATACAAGTGAGATTGAACGTACCATGGCCTCATTAAGGAATTGAGTAAATGTGTCAATTAAAATAGAGGAGGTGGAAACCGTTGGCTTTATGGTGAAAAACGTTTTTCACCATAAATTTCCTTATTTAATTGACCGTATTCATTCCTTGCATTCCTTGCTTTATTGCGAGCATAGTGTACGCTGCACGCTGTGACCGCCAAACCAAAACCCCAAGAAAGCATCCCCCCGTTTGTGTTGATGTCTCTAGAGTGGGCGAAAGTGGCAATGCCAAAGTTGCTAGTGAAGCATTGCGGCATGTGCCAATGGCATGTGCGGGATATCTCGACCGCAAGTTGTATTTTGAGCGCAGATGGCAATGCCAAAGTCGCTTGGTGGATCATTTGGCATGTGCGGAATGGCTTGGCCGCAAGTTGCACTTTGAGTGCGATTGGCAATGCCAAAGTCGCTAGTGGAGCATGTGTGGCATGTGCGGAGTGCCTTGGAAATTGGCTAGCAGGTTGGGGATAAAAGTGGCTAGTGGTAACGTGTTAGCATGTGCCAATGGCACGCACGTCCACCTTGGCCAAGTCGCGGGCGCTACAATTGGGTAGAGGCTTGGAATAGAAAGTGGCTAGTGGTAACATGTTGGCATGCACGACCACCTTGGCCAAGTTGCGGGAGCTACAACTGGGTAGCGGATTGGAATATAAAGTGGCTAGTGGTAACGTGTTTGCATGTGCCAATGGCACGCACGACCACCTTGTCCAAGTTGCGGGCGTTACAAATGGGTAGCGGCTTGGAATAGAAAGTGGCTAGTCGTAACGTGTTGGCATATGCCAATGGCACGTACGGCCATCTAGGCCAAGTTGCGGGCGCTACAACTGGGTAGCGGATTGGAATAGAAAGTGTCTAGTGGTAATGTGTTGGCATGTGCCAATGGCACGCACGTACACCTTATCCAAGTTGCGGGCGCTACAACTGGGTAGCGGCTTGGAATAGAAAGTGGATAGTGGTAACGTGTTGGCATGTGCCAATAGAACGCACGGCCACCTTGGCCAAGTTGCGGGCGCTACAACTGGGTAGCGGCTTGGAATAGAAAGTGGCTAGTGGTAACGTGTTGTCCTGTGCCAATGGCACACACGACCACCTTGGCCAAGTTGCGGGCGCTACAACTGGGTAGCGGCTTAGAATAGAAAGTGGCTAGTGGTAACGTGTTGGCATGTGCCAATGGCACATACGGCCACCTAGGCCAAGTTGCGGGCGCTACAACTGGGTAGCGGCTTGGAATAGAAAGTGGCTAGTGGTAACGTGTTGGCATGTGCCAATGTCACACACGGCCACCTTGGCCAAGTTGCGGGCGCTACAACTGGGTAGCGGCTTGGAATAAAAAGTGACTAGTGGTAACGTGTTGGCATGTGCCAATGGCACGTATGGACACCTAGGCCAAGTTGTGGGCGCTATAACTAGGTAGCGGCTTAGAATAGGAAGTGGCTAGTAGTAACATGTTGGCATGTGCCAATGGCACGTATGGCCACCTAGGCCAAGTTGCGGGCGCTACAACTGGGTAGCGGCTTGGTTTTGGCATAGCTGCCATGGTGCGCAGTATGCATCTTGGTTTTGGAATTAGGGTTTTGTGTCGAAAACCCTAATCCGGTATTTTGAAAAAATACCCCTATTAATTATTTACATCCGAATTAAATGTTCTCAGTTAATGTGTTGCGGGTAACACTAGGTCATGGGGTTTTACGATTTTACCCCTTGTCTAAAATCCACCATCGACACCTTCAGAAATTTCTCAGAAATATTATTCATAATCACACAACAGGATTATTTTTAAATTTGCAGTAATATTCATAATATCGCAGTACTATCCATAATTTCGCAAGTACTATTCGCAACACAGTTCACAAGGAGAAAATGCGGGAAACACTTGTTCATTACAAGAAAGATAATGAGGGGAAAGTATGCGAGTTGATAAATAAAATATCATTATCTTCCTTGAGAATATTCAAAATAACAGAAATAAAATTGAATTCCAAAGCCTTTGAACTCCTAGGTGTCCCTAGTGGACGAGTTTTAGTCTCGTGAAGGTTTACAAGAGGTCTGCCTACAAAACCTATATTTCCAACTCTGTCTAATTGTGACAAATCAGTGAACGAATCCAAAATAACTACATGAGGAGATACCTTGTGCAAATTCAATTCATATATTAGTAAATAAACTCTAATTAGATAGTCGAACAAGCCACAATACTCGGAAACTAACAAACCACAATCAGAATGAAAAGATTAAGAAGATGGATATAGATGTAGATGTTGGCGAATGTTCACAAGTGATTGATGTTTCCCATATCTGTCTGAAGGTCACTGCTAAGATGAACCTATTCCTATTGGATTGAGATACTTGGTTTGAATTCTACATCAACTCACTGGCATATACATGGGAACCAGAAGTGACTTTATTCAACCAATATAATTCTTTTTTTTCTTTTTTTCTTTTTTTCTTTTTCACTTTTTCACTTTTTTTTTAGACATCATGATTCAATCTTTTGGATTCAAGCGCATGCTTCTTGTCAGCAAGTACATGATAGTTGCCTTAGATCCTGCATTCCACGCTTGTTTAGGTGACGGAGACAGGGACTACGTTTCACACATACTGCTATCCAAGTGTCATTCTTATTCCGTTTTGGTCTAATTGGTCGGTCGGTCTCTTTATTTATTTATTTTCTAGTAACTCAATCACTCTATTTTATCCTAGCAGTAATAATAACTCGATTTTTAGTGACCCACCAAAGCACTTAGAGAACAATAGATAAATATGGAAAAATAAAAAGAATGTGATATGGTGATATTCCGAGATATGGTAACAACTATCATGTTATTTGTGATTTCTGAGCTATGTTCGTCCCTTTTAGTTAATTGGTTCCTCAACTCCTGCATTCAAAATGGTTTCATCCACTAATGGTGTCATCCTAAAGGCACAAGTTTCTAGATTTTGGAGTTCAAAAAGCACAAATGGTTTTCTTGGTTTTTCTATTTTTCTATAAAACACACTAAAACACACTATACAAACATATAAATGCTCCCCCACACTTAAACGTTGCATTGTCCTCAATGTAAAATTGAATCATCCAAAGAAAGTTCAAGGTGGGAAATTCCGCAAATGATATGCAAAAACAAGAGAATACAGATAAAATGCATAAAGAATAAAAAGGTAAAGGTAAAGATACAAAACTGGTGGGTTGCCTCCCACTTAGTGCTTGGTTTAAAGTCGTCAGCCCGACGTTCTCCTTGTTTGCTAAGACTCCTCCAGAGGGAGCACTTCCACAAGGTTAACTCCTTCCATGATTTCCGAAGAGAAGTTCTCATAATATGGTTTCAACCGGTGCCCATTCACTTTAAGTTCATTTCCTGTACCCAAACTACGAATTTCAACTACACCATGAGAAAACACATTAGTCACAACAAAAGGTCCAATCCATCGTGACCTTAGTTTACCGGGAAATAATTGCAAACGAGAATTAAACAAAAGCACTTTCTGCCCAATGCAAAATTGTTTCTTTGTAATCATATTATCATGAAATGCCTTCGTCTTTTCTTTGTAAATTCGTGATCTTTCGAATGCATCATTGTGAATCTCTTCTAACTCTTGAAGTTGCAACTTCCTTTGCTTTCCAGCACTATCCAACTCCATATTACACTGCTTAATAGCCCAAAATGCCTTATGCTCAATTTCAACGGGTAAGTGACAAGGTTTACCGTAAACAAGCCTAAATGGATACATACCAATAGGTGTCTTGTATGCGTTTTTATATGCCCACAAAGCATCATTGAGTCTCATACTCTAATCTTTCCTTGTTGGATTCACCGTCTTTTCTAGAATGGATTTCACCTCTCGGTTAGAAACCTAGGCTTGTCCATTTGTTTGTGGATGGTATGGTGTTGCAATCCTATGCGAAACATTGTACTTCCTTAACAAGACTTGCAAAAACCTGTTTTTGAAATGTGAACCTCCATCGCTAATTATAGCCTTTGGAATTCCAAACCTTGCAAAAATATTTGCTTGCACAAAATATGAAACGACTTTAGAATCATTAGTTGGGGTGGCCTTAGATTCCACCCATTTCGAGACATAATCAACAGCAATCAAGATATAATAATTCCCATTAGAATTGACAAAAGGGCCCATAAAATCAATTCCCCATACATCAAATACCTCAACAAATTGAATAATAGTTTGTGGCATTTGATTTCGGGCACATAGATTGCCTGTTCTTTTGCACCTATCACATGTAATACAAAATGCATGCGCATCCTTAAACAAATTTGGCCAATAGAAACCACATTCCAGTACCTTGAGAGCGGTTCTCTTTCTCCCAAAGTGTCCTCCACATGCATAAGAGTGGAAAAAAGACAAGATAGATTGAAATTCTGATTCGGGAACACACCTTCGTATTACTTGGTCACTACAATGTTTCCATAAGTATGGATCATCCCATATGTATTGGTTTCCTAACTTCTTAAGTTTGTCCCTCTCAGCACGAGACAAGTTCTTTGGAATTTGTTTAGACACTAAGTAATTGACAATATCAGCGTACCATGGTTCTCCAAAAGCAATTGAGAATAGTTGATCATCCGGGAAACTTTCACGCAATGGAATAGCTTCCTTGTCCACAACAAGATGGATCAAATGATCCGCAATGGTGTTCTCAATTCCTTTCTTGTCTTTGATTTCAATATCAAACTCTTGCAAGAGTAAAATCCATCGTATGAGCCTCGGTTTCGCCTCTTTCTTTGTAAGCAAGTACCTAAGTGTTGCATGGTCAGAAAAGACAAAACAATTTGTACCAAATAGATAAGAGCGAAACTTTTCCAAAGAAAAAACAATAGCTAATAAATCTTTTTCAGTGGTTGTGTAGTTTTGTTGGGCTTCATTTAACGTTCTAGAAGCATAATAAATGGCATGAGGTATCTTCCCCACACGCTGCCCAAGCACCGCACCAACCGCATAATCACTTGCATCACACATGATCTCAAAAGGCTTGCTCTAATCTTGTGGTTTAATGATAGGTGCTGAAATAAAAAGTTCTTTCAAACGATTGAATGCCGCCATACACTTCTCATCAAAGTTAAAAACCACATCTTTTTGCAATAAGTTACAAAGTGGTGATGCTATCTTGGAAAAATACTTGATGAATCTACGATAAAAACCTGCATGACCAAGGAAAGAACGTATCTCCCTCACAGTAGTGGGAGGGGTTAGAGCACGAATAAGGTCTATCTTAGATTTATCAACTTCCAAGCCTTTAGAAGATATTATATGGCCTAAAACTATGCCATGAGTTACCATGAAATGGCACTTCTCCCAATTCAGCACAAGGTTTGTTTCAACACATCGTTTAAGGATTAGTGACAAATTGTTCAAACAAAGGTCAAATGAATCACCAAAGACACTAAAGTCGTCCATGAACACTTCGATTATGTTTTCAACATATTATGAAAAGATACTTACCATACACCTTTGAAAGGTAGCTGGAGCATTGCACAAGCCAAAAGGCATCCTTCTATAAGCAAAAGTACCAAAAGGGAAAGTGAAAGTGGTTTTCTCTTGATCCTTCGGTGCTATCACAATCTGATTATAACCTGAATAGCCATCAAGAAAGCAATAATAAGCGTGTCCAGCTAAACGTTCAAGCATTTTATCAATAAAAGGTAATGGAAAGTGATCTTTTCTAGTAGTGGCATTCAATTTTCTATAATCCATACAAACCCTCCAACTGGTTTGCACACGAGTTGGGACAAGTTCATTCTTATCATTCTCCACCACCGTCACACCTGATTTCTTTGGTATAACTTGTACCGGGCTCACCCACTTGCTGTCGGATATGGGGTAGATAACACCCACTTCCAAAATCTTAAGTATCTCCTTTTTCACAACTTCCATCATGGGAGGGTTCAAACGACGTTGCGCTTCCCTTGTAGGGTTTGCATCGTCCTCCAAACGGATCTTGTGCATACAAACGGCAGGGCTTATACCCTTGATATCGGAAATTGTCCATCCTATGGCCGTCTTGTGCTTCCTTAGCACCCTTAGAAGTTTTTGCTCCTGTAATTCACTAAGCTCGTTAGATACAATCACAGGTAACTCTTCATTGTCACCCAAGTACAAGCACTTTAAATGACTAGGAAGAGGTTTCAATTCTAAATTTAGAGATTTAATAATTGAAGGTACAAGCTTTTCATCATTGCGAGGTAAAGAAACATATGAAATATTCTTAAGTGAAGATTTTTCCGGTAATGAGTTAGGAGAACCAATGGTTTCCTTAATCCCATCATCGTACTCCAAACCGTTATCAATAGGTGTAGTGAGCACGGTTTCCAAAGAATCAGCGCCATTCAAGTCAAACATTTGTTGTGCCAATGTGTCCATCACATAAATGAAGAAACAAGAGTGGATATCACTAGGATATCTCATCGTCTCAAAAATGTTAAAACGTATTATTTCTCCATCAAACTCCATAGTCAGCGTTCCCTTGTCAACATCAATAACGGTTTTCGCCGTTTTCATGAAGGGAAGCCCAAGTAGCAATGGAAGATACGAGTATAGTGAATCTTCATCCATCTCTAAGACACAAAAATCAGCTGGAAATACAAGTTGATTAACCTGCACAAGAACATCCTCAACAATACCCATTGGGTATACATTAGAGCGATCGGCTAATTGCAACACAATTCCAGCCTTTTTAAGAGGACCTAAATCAAGTGAGTTATAAATAGATGCAGGCATAATATTTACGGATGCACCTAAATCTAACATAGCTTTCTTAAATATAGTGGTACCAATTGTGACGGGAATGTCAAAGCTACCCGGGTCCTTGCATTTCAGTAGGAGTTTGTGTTGTAAGATTTCCGAGGTATTCTCCCCCACACTTAGAACTTCATTACCTTTAATCCTTTGCTTATTGGTACACAAATCCTTCAACACCTTTGCATACTTTGGAACTTTCTTTATAGCATCTACGAGTGGTATGTTCACATGAATCTTCTTGAGAACGTCTAAAATATCCTTTTCAAGTGCCTCCTTCTTGGAACTTGCAAATCTGTGAGGAAAAGGTAAAGGAGGAACATAAGTAGAAACCAGAGTTTTAGAGTTAGAAATAGGTACCTCGGAAGTTTGGGGAGAATCCTCATTCTTCTCCTCCAAAACAGGTTCCTTTGGTGTTTCCACCTTGCCCGAATCAGCAACTTCGGGTTGCACAAGTGTTGTACCACTTCTCAACGTAATTACATTGACACCCTCTTTTGGGTTGATAGGTTAAGAAGGGAGTTTCCCACCAATTTGTGCCTTCAATTGGTTCAACTCAGTAGCCATGGAACCCATTTGAGTCTGCAAATCCTTTATCGCACTCTTAGTCTCTTGTTGGCTATCCTTAAACATAGAAGAAATGCCTTGCATCATTGTTTGAAGCTTTGTATCGATATCGGAGCCTTGATTTTGCATTGATTGTTGTGGTTGCTGAAATTGTTGACGCGGCTGGAATTGTTGTTGTTGAGGTTGAAATCCACCCGAATTGTTGAAAGTAGGTTGTTGAACCGCTCCTTGCTTGTTCGCATAGCTAAAATTGGGGTGATCTCTCCATCCCGGATTGTAAGTGTTGGAATAAGGATCATACCATCTTTGCTGACTTGGAAAGACCACGTTAGCTTGTTCATTGGCTTCTTCATACCCTTGATGAGAACTTGGGATCACCGCAGATGAAACTTGTTGTAGCATTGTTGTTATGTTACCCATTTGTTGACGAAGTTCCTCTACCTCGCTCACTTCATTTACTCTCCTAAGAAGCACATCTGAGCCACGACTCAATAACTGTTGGGAGTTTGCTGCCATGTTCTCAATCAACTCTCTAGCTTGTGCCACCGTCTTACTCACTAGTGCACCACCACCCTCTGCATCAATAAGATTCCTATCACTTGATTGGAGTCCTTCATAGAAGTATTGGATAATCATAGCGTCGCTGAATTGGTGATGAGGACAGCTTGCCACCAACCTCTTATATCATTCCCAACAATCATATAAGTATTCTCCCACATTTTTATTCATTCCGCAAATCTCCTTGCGAATTTGAGTAGCCTTAGATGCAAGAAAATATCTCTCTAAAAAGAGTTTCTTCAACCCATTCCATGTTGTGACACTTCCAGGAGGCAAATAATATAACCAATCCTTAGCATTATCCATCAAAGAGAATCAAAACACTTTCAACATAGCCCCATCCGGCTCCATATTCGCTGGAAGCATTGTCGTGACAATGGTGTGGAAGTCCATAAGATTTTTGTTTGGATCTTCATTCACCATGCCATGGAACTTTGGTAATTCTCTAAGCAATCCCGGCTTTATCTCAAAAGTAGAGTCGGTTTGAATACAATCTCGTTGTGTATCCAACTTGTGCGAAGCCAAGTCCTTGAGTGTACGATTTGCAGCGTCACCCATTACTTCTTCTTTTTCTCCTTATTCTTCAAAGGAATCTCTTGTTATACTCCTTCTCCTTCTTGCTGAAGAGCTTCGTGTTCTACTTCCAAGTTTTGTCCTTCCATTGTGCCTTGCCTTGGTTGGAGTATTGTGCCTTTCAAAGTAGATATCCCGCACCTTGGATAATTCCAATCTTTAGAAGCCAGGGATTAGGTACCTGAAACACAATTCTCACAAAAAAGTGAGAAACAAGACAAGAAACAAAAATCAAGTATGCAAGCAGAAAAAATAAAAAGAAACTAAAAACATAATAACTAGCCGAATGCCTCCCCGGCAACGGCGCCAAAATTTGATCGGTTGTCAATCGACACAAAAATAATTCACTTTCTTACTCAACAAAATATGAATGAAGTATAAAGTAAGGAAGAGTTCGTATCCATAGAGAGGCGATTGTAGTTATCAATTTCTAGTTCCTTAGTAACCAAGATGGGGGATTTCTGATTTTTGTAAAATAAAAGTAAAATAAAAGCAAAGTAAATAATTAGAAGTAATCAATAGGGAAAGATATTGGTCAAGTAATTCATCTTCAATCTTAAGCATGTGCTTGCATATATGATTAGAATTACAATTTAATCTCTTTTATTATCAGAAGCCTAGAAAATCAAGAGAGCAAGATAATCTAAAATTTCCCAAGTTAATCAACACACACATTAGAGCTGCGTATGTGAATTCTACCTAAAGAATAACCTAACGCCTTGCGCTAATCAAGTTCAATTCCCAGGAGCATTAAGTTTTGGAAATAGGCTAATCAATGCAATTGTCATACATTGCGCATAACAATTCGGACAATGGTAAAACTCTACATATGATTATAAGAGTGTATCACTACAAACTATAATCATATCATGCTACTTGTATTTGGGTTATCGCTTGATGAAAAACCCTAAAATAGCTATGGACAATATGCAAGTTCAATTAATTGGCCACTTAACTAACCAAACATCTAAATCCTATCACAATACATAAATCATGTGATTATTAAAAGCAGTAGAGATTTGAACGAAAACAAAGAGAGAAAACTAATACATTAATCAAGCACAAGTTTTAGAAATAGGACTACATCCTTAACCAATAATATTAAATTTAGCTACACATATTCATGGAGTTCATCATAATCAATAATCAAATAAAGGAGATGAATATTAAATACGAAAGCAGACCCTAGTTGTAGTTCTCTTCTCTGCTCCAAAGATAGAATAAAACGTGATCTCCAAAATGTTGTAGAAATCCTTTCTTTTGTAGTCTTTTTCTCCTTCCAAAACTAGGTTTTGTCTTCAAAGTCCATTAGTTGGAAATTCACCCGGCCCACGAGTGATAGAAACCCATCTAGAAAATCTGTCCCAAAAGTGGTCGCCGGAAAGTCGTCGCCGGCAACCTAAAAAGTCAAACGGTCAACCGGGTCAAGATCAGCGCGTCAACTAAGCCATTTGACTTGAGTTAGTCAGGTCCAGGACAGGTTTGTTGCAGTCATTGCACGGCCATGTTGGCTGTAGCATCTTCTGTGCAACTCCTGTCACGGCCAAGATGGCCCAACTTGCCATCATCGTGCTTCACAGCCAAAATGGCTATGTCCTGCATCTCATTTCCAGCCAAGAGGGTTGTATTCCGTGCTTCTTCAACTCCAGCAGCTACCAAATCAATTCATCTCAGTCATGCCATCATCCTCAACTCCCTGTAGCATAATTTTCAGCCACCACTGGCACTACCTGCTGCCTCTACACAACCAGTACCTGCAACCACTGCCATTCCATGTAATTCCTTCACCCAAGCCATGAATATTATAGCAGTTCCAAGCAGCTACAATTGCACCAACAAAGCACAGCACAATAAACTCCACTCTGCTAGTTCACCCCATAAAACCACTGCAACTTCCTCTAGCTAAACTGCAACTCAATAGCTCAAATCTTCCATGACAAACCTCTCCTGTCATCTGAGAAAAAACCAAAAGCATCCCCTCAAGGCCATTCTTATTCTCATCCCAAGACCACCATGAAAAACCCCATTCCTCAGGCCAACAACTGTAGCTTCAGTATAGTTCACAAACTCCATCATTCTTCCATGCCTCACAGTTATATGCAGCTTCTTTGCAATAGCTGCAACTCCAACTGAGTTCAAACATTGAACAGCCAAGCCCAGCTAATGCACTCAACTGTAACTGCATAACCAAACTCTCTTCACTTGTTTCAACTCCATTTGCAGCATCAACATTTCCACCTATAATGCCATTACAGGGCCTATCTAACTCCAGCAGCAGCTCTATTCTTATAGTACCAACAGATCTTTCCCCAATCCTGGTCACTCGCAGATGGTAACCCAGCTCAACCAAATTCTATTTTCTGACTTCTAATCATAGCCACTGACTGCAAACAATGCCAGCATCTCAAGTAACTTGTCTACTGGCAGTTCATTCTCATCTATCCATTGCAACTGAGTAGAACTGCAATCCCCATCTTTTTTATCTCCAATTCCACAACCACTAGGGGCTTCAATACTTGTGCAAACATCACCAAAACTGCATACCAGCCTGGTACTCTCCTCAACTTCAATGCAACACAGCCAGCTGGTGCTTCTGCTTGCAAACCACCATACAGAGCATCCATACCTGCACCTAAACATACATATAGAGACCCAATTAGCCATTATGTAACATCACCAGTGCCTCCAAATTCAAGAACCCAGCTCAACATTTTAAACCCTAATTTCTTCCTCCTTTCAACTAATCAAATACCTCAGCTGTTAGATCTTGACATCAAACCAAACTCGAATTCAGTTTCACCCATATTCTACCATCTGTGATGTACAGATTTGTATAGCTCTAGAATCAAAACAACAGTAACTTCACTTCCAATTCTCAAACCCTTGGTAATCTCCAAATCACTCAAACCCATCTTCCAGAGCAACAAGACTACTCCCTGTAAATCAGTCTCACCTCAAAATTAACAGCAGCAGATTCATTTTGATTTCAACCCTTAATCATCAAAGAACCCTAAATTTTATTTCAGTTTCAAATCAAAACCCAGATAACAGCAGCTTCATATTCACCAGTTCTGAGATTTATCATCCTCACTTCTCTTAATTTCATGGTGCCGCCATACTTCTCTCACTTTCAGATATCAG
Organism: Papaver bracteatum; assembly: GCA_023529315.1. NCBI lineage: Eukaryota > Viridiplantae > Streptophyta > Magnoliopsida > Ranunculales > Papaveraceae > Papaver > Papaver bracteatum. The sequence continues at coordinate 38,471 of JAJJWX010003638.1, forward strand.
AACGAATCAGAATAAATGATGAGATAAAACCCTTCTCTGAATTTGAGGGTGGGTGTAAGAATAAGGCTAATGAATATATCCATCCTGATGAAGTGGATAAGGGGTACCTAGATGAGTCTAGGCACCCTAAGAGTTGATACGCGCCACCAGAGAATGAAAACTCTTTTTCCTCCATTATGCTTCCGAAAGGGCTTGCCTGTGCATTGATGATTCTGGCCTCCTTGCTACAAATGACCGCTCGTTTCTTCTCTTCAATTCTTCTACCAATAGAAACCGTCTCTTACTTCTCAAACCCACTTCATCTCTTTAATTTTTATTCATCACTAAAGTTGTCATGCCTTTCAGACAAAAATCGCATCACTAAAGCTGACAAACTTTTCAGACAGAGATGAAGAAATAAAATCAAATGATGAGAAATAATCCGCCTACAATAGCAGTTGCACATGAGATGAGACTTTTACGCTGTTTCTTCCTCTTTTGTTCCAAATGACTCCAAAGTACCTAGATACTCAAAAACAAAACATAAAATACATAATTTACAAGAAAACTAGCATAGAAAACATAAACAATAGATAAATAAAATGGTGTTTTAGACACCTATCAGATTCCCCCACACTTAGACTTTGCTAGTCCTCGAGCAAATCAAACAAAACAATTATAAAATATACATACAACTCCGTCTCGTCGAGGATATGGTCACTTTAAGCATAAATAACAAGCCTTTGAACTCCTAGGTGTCCCTAGTGGACGAGTTTTAGTCTCGTGAAGGTTTACAAGAGGTCTGCCTACAAAACCTATATTTCCAACTCCGTCTAATTGTGACAAATTAGTGAACGAATCCAAAAGGACTACAGGAGGAGGTACCTTGTGCAAATTCAATTCATATATTAGTAAATAAACTCTAATTAGATAGTCGAACAAGCCACAATACTCGGAAACTAACAAACCACAATCACAATGAAAAGATTAAGAAGATGGATATAGATGTAGATGTTGGCGAATGTTCACAAGTGATCGATGTTTCCCATATCTGTCTTAAGGTCACTGCTAAGATGAACCTATTCCTATTGGATTGAGCTACTTGGTTTGAATTCTACATCAACTCACTGGCATATACAAGGGAACCAGAAGTGACTTTATTCAACCAATATAATACTTTTTTTTTCTTTCACTTTTTCACTTTTTTTTTAGACAGCATGATTCAATCTTTTGGATTCAAGCGCATGCTTCTTGTCAGCAAGTACATGATAGTTGCCTTGGATCCTGCATTCCACGCTTGTTTAGGCGACGGAGACAGGGACTATATTTCACACATACTGCTATCCAAGTGTCATTCTTATTCCGTTTTGGTCTAATTGGTCGGTCGGTCTCTTTATTTATTTATTTTCTAGTAACTCAATCACTCTATTTTATCCTAGCAGTAATAACAACTCGATTTTTAGTGACCCACCAAAGCACTTAGAGAACAATAGATAAATATGGAAAAATAAAAAGAATGTGATATGGTGATATTCCGAGATATGGTAACAACTATCATGTTATTTGTGATTTCTGAGCTATGTTCATCCCTTTTAGTTAATTGGTTCCTCAACTCCTGTATTCAAAATGGTTTCATCCACTAATGGTGTCATCCTAAAGGCACAAGTTTCTAGATTTTGGAGTTCAAAAAGCACAAATGTTTTTCTTGGTTTTTCTATTTTTCTGATTTTTTTTAAAGGAATAAAACACACTATACAAACATATAAATGCTCCCCCACACTTAAACGTTACATTGTCCTCAATGTAAAATTGAATCATCCAAAGAAAGTTCAAGGTGGGAAATTCTGCAAATGATATGCAAAAACAAGAAAATACAGATAAAATGCATAAATAATAAAATGGTAAAGTTAAAGATACAAAACTGGTAGGTTGCCTCCCACTTAGCGCTTGGTTTAAAGTCGTCAGCCCGACGTTCTCCTTGTTTGCTAAGACTCCTCCAGAGGGAGCACTTCCACAAGGTTAACTCCTTCCACGATTTCCGAAGACAAGTTATCATAATATGGTTTCAACCGGTGCACATTCACTTTAAGTTCATTTCCTGTAGCCAAACTACGAATTTCAACTACACCATGAGAAAACACATTAGTCACAACAAAAGGTCCAATCCATCGTGACCTTAGTTTACCGGGAAATAATTGCAAACGAGAATTAAACAAAAGCACTTTCTGCCCAATGCAAAATTGTTTCTTTGTAATCATATTATCATGAAATGCCTTCATCTTTTCTTTGTAAATTCGTGAGCTTTTGAATGCATCATTGCAAATCTCTTCTAACTCTTGAAGTTGCAACTTCCTTTGCTTTCCAGCACTATCCAACTCCATATTGCACTGCTTAATAGCCCAAAACGCCTTATGCTCAATTTCAACGGGTAAGTGACAAGGTTTACCGTAAACAAGCCTAAAGGGAGACATCCCAATAGGTGTCTTGTATGCGGTTATATATGCCCACAAAACATCATTGAGTCTCATACTCCAATATTTCCTTGTTGGATTCACCGTCTTTTCTAGAATGGATTTCACCTCTCGGTTGGAAACCTCGGCTTGTCCATTTGTTTGTGGATGGTATGGTGTTGCAATCCTATGGAAAATATTGTGCTTCCTTAACAAGCCTTGCAAAAACCTGTTTTTGAAATGTGAACCTCCATCGCTAATTATAGCCTTTGGAATTCCAAACCTTGCAAAAATATTTGCTTGCACAAAATCTGAAAAAACTTTAGAATCATTAGTTGGGGTGGCCTTAGCTTCCACCCATTTCGAGACATAATAAACAACAAGCAAGATATAATAATTCCCATTAGAATTGACAAAAGGGCCCATAAAATCAATTCCCCATACATCAAAGACCTCAACAAATTGAATAATAGTTTGTGGCATTTGATTTCGGGCACCTAGATTGCCTGTTCTTTGGCACCTATCACATGTAATACAAAATGCATGCGCATCCTTAAACAAAGTTGGCCAATAAAAACCATATTCCAGTACCTTGAGAGTGGTTCTCTTGCTCCCAAAGTGTCCTCCACATGCATAAGAGTGGCAAAAAGACAAGATAGATTGAAATTCTGATTCGGGAACACACCTTCGTATTACTTGGTCACTACAATGTTTCCATAAGTATGGATCATCCCATATGTATTGGTTTCCTAACTTCTTAAGTTTGTCCCTCTCAGCACGAGACAAGTTCTTTGGAATTTGTTTAGACACTAAGTAATTGACAATATCAGCGTACCATGGTTCTCCAAAAGCAATTGAGAATAGTTGCTCATCCGGGAAACTTTCACGCAATGGAATAGCTTCCTTTTCCACAGCAAGACGGATCAAATGATCCGCAACGATGTTATCAATTCCTTTCTTGTCTTTGATTTCAATATCAAACTCTTACAAGAGTAAAATCCATCGTATGAGCCTCGGTTTCGCCTCTTTCTTTGTAAGCAAGTACCTAAGTGTTGCATGGTCAGAAAAGACAAAAACTTTTGTACCAATTAGATAAGAGCGAAACTTTTCCAAAGCAAAAACAATAGCTAATAACTCTTTTTTCAGTGGTTGTGTAGTTTTGTTGGGCTTCATTTAACGTTCTAGAAGCATAATAAATGGCATGAGGTATCTTCCCCACACGCTGCCCAAGCACCGCACAAACCGCATAATCACTTGCATCACACATGATCTCAAAAGGCTTGCTCCAATCTTGTGGTTTAATGATAGGTGCTGAAATAAAAAGTTCTTTCAAACGATTGAATGCCGCCATACACTTCTCATCAAAGTTAAAAACCACATCTTTTTGCAATAAGTTACAAAGTGGTGATGCTATCTTGGAAAAATACTTGATGAATCTACGATAAAAACCTGCATGACCAAGGAAAGAACGTATCTCCCTCACCGTAGTGGGAGGGGTTAGAGCACGAATAAGGTCTATCTTAGATTTATCAACTTCCAAGCCTTTAGAAGATATTATATGGCCTAAAACTATGCCATGAGTTACCATGAAATGACACTTCTCCCAATTCAGCACAAGGTTTGTTTCAACACATCGTTCAAGGATTAGTGACAAATTGTTCAAACAAAGGTCAAATGCATCACCAAAGACACTAAAGTCGTCCATGAACACTTCGATTATGTTTTCAACATATTCTGAAAAGATACTTACCATATACCTTTGAAAGGTAGATGGATCATTGCACCAGCCAAAAGGCATCCTTCTATAAGCAAAAGTACCCAAAGGGCAAGTGAAAGTGGTTTTCTCTTGATCCTCCGGTGCTATCACAATCTGATTATAACCTGAATAGCCATCAAGAAAGTAATAATAAGCGTGTCCAGCTAAACGTTCAAGCATTTGATCAATAAAAGGTAATGGAAAGTGATCTTTTTGTAGTTTCAGAATAACCTACAACTACACCCTCAGTAGAATTTGTGAAACTTTAGAAGTTCTTGATGATGAATGACAATTTTCTTATTAATTCTCTCAATTGATTACAAAGAAGTATCTAAATGGAACTAGAATAGATACAACTTTCTCTATTCTCTTTCCTAAGATATTTTCTAACACTCATTAAAAGAACCTCTCGAATTTTACATTTGAACTCCTATTTATAGTAAAATTTGTACAACTGTATATGTGTTGCGAAGTATCGCAACATATCTTCGCAAGATTATTTTATTCTCGCAAATCTTCCATGCTTCCTCGTGCTTCCTCTATCATCGCATTGTTTCGTATCTCTTTCCTCTTATATTTATTACGATGTTCGTAAGCTAATGACTTGCGATATTCAGTACCTACATCTTGCCTCTTCTCATGTCAATTCTGCGAAGAAGAAATGATCGTGAGAACATAACCGTTACTTTTCCTAGAATTTGGACACGTCTTTTGTAACCGTCCTTTTCTAGTTATTCCCTTATATAAACTCTTTTATATTCTCTTCCTTATATTTTTCTTTTTCTCTTTTTACTTCTGCAATTTTATCTTCTTATCACACTCTCCGCTACCATTTTCTTTTCCTGTTTATATCATTATGAGTTCTCCAAGGCAATTTTCTTCTATCTTTCGCGTCTTTCACTTGTTTTCCTCTTTGATTTCTGTATAATTTATTGTTTGATTTCGGTTTGTTTCAGCAAAACTATTCCTCATGTGAAACCTCCAACCAGAAATTCAAGTCCTAATCTTCGAAGAAGAAAATCTGAGAATCAAAAGGTAGTTAAAATACTCTGTCTTCTTTTTTAAACAATATATTGTTGCCTCAGTTTTTAATCTACATTTTGATTCGTAGGTTTGCGAAAAATCAAACCCCAACAAGAGATCTCAAGTGACTAAACCCACACCAATAATTTCAATTGATGACTTCCTTCCTGAGGTTGATAAGGAATTTCCCTCTCCTCCTCGTGAAAGCACTTCTTTGCAAACTCCCGCCTCTACTCCATTACCCAGTTTTCAGTCTCCCACAAATGTCAATTTATCAACACTCCTTCAGGATCAACCTTCGCAAAATACTTTTTCATCCTCTTCTCTTGAAAAACCTATCTTAACTCCCAATCCTTTGAGTGTTGTTGCTCCAGACAATTTACAACTTGCTCTTATTCCTTCAAATTCTTCTCCTCTTCCTCAAGAAATTCGAGATGGAATTTACTCAACTTTCCGAATGTTATCTGAGGTTTTGAATAATACTGCGAAGTCTACTAATGTTCGCCCGCAGTATGAGTTTTGCGAAGCGCTAAATAGTTTCATCAATCCTGATATTTCTATTTCCCGTCAATTCTTGGAAAAAGAAGTTGAATTGCTTCGTCAATCTCTGAAGTCTTCAAGAACAGAATGTGAGAATCTTCGTAAAGAGAATCATCAGCTTCAAAATGATTCTCTTGATTGTGCGATCCTTCGCAAAAGGAATGATGAATTTTTTTTTTTTTTTTTTTGCTCAATCACATAATTTTTATTAATAGAATAGCACAAATTATGCTAAAATTACAAGACTCTCACAACCAAAATAAAGGAAACAAAAAAATTCCTAACAACTCAAGAGACAAAGGCTTTTAACAAAATCTATAGTAAACAATGTTTGGCATTTCCACTCTTTTCAAAAAAATTGGCCTTCCAATGTGAATAGTTCTTTCTCCAGCTTTAAGTACAGCCCCTCTTTTTGCTAAATCATCTGCACTAAAATTGGTTTCTCTATAGGTGTGCTGAAAAATCAAAAATTCCATCTTTTGAACAGCATTACTCCATCTTGACTTGAGTGGCCAGGGGATGCAGTTATTTAGACAGTCATTAATCACAGATTGTGAGTCTGATCTGATGATTAATTTTGATGCAGAAAAAAAGGAAGCCCATTCAATTGCACATAATACTGCAAAAACCTCAGCTAGGTAGTTAGTTGCAATACCTATACCACCCGATTTAGTCCCCAGAACTTGATTATCATGGTCTCTAGCAATGATGCCAAAGCCTGCTGCTCCTGGATTACCAAGTGAAGATCCATCACAACACATTAGCAGAAATCCATACCCTGGTGTATACCAAAAGCACTCTTTAATGCAGCTGAATTTAGTAAATCTGGTGCCCAAATGGAAGAAATCAATAATGTTTTGATCATAATCTTGCCCCCATTTTGTACTTTTCATTCTCAAACCTCCTTCATGTACTGTTTTCCAAATTTTATTTTTGAACTCACTTAATAGAGGGGACTTTTCTGCAAAGAGTTTTTGATTTTTTTGGAACCACAAGTCTCTCATAATGGTACATGCTGCAGTCATCCAAATTTCTTTTATGAGAGGACTTTTCCTTTGGGAAGCTTTGCAGATGTCAGAGAAAGAATTTGGTTTATTAAGACCAAAGATTGCACTGATCCAATTCCATATCTCAACACTGAAATCACACTGCCAGAGAGTGTGAGGCATGCTATCTTGTTCTGCTACACAGATGCAACACCTAGAAACCATGTCATATCCATTTTTCCTCATTACTTCATCATCTACATATAACTAATGCTGAATTTTACAGATATTACTTGTAATGCTTGGATGAAGAAAAGGTTTCCATATAAATGATGGCCAATGCACTTTTGGCTCTTTTAGTCTGATTTTTTCCACTGCTGCTGAAGTAGAGAAATTGCCTTTGATATCTCCATTCCATACCATTATATCATCCCCCCCCACTTACTTCTGGCAGAGTAGTATTAGCAAAATAATTAGAAAGTTCTTCAGGAATGCACCAAGATTTACCATGTAATAATTCTTTAAGCTTCATATCCAAATTGTTTTTAACAAAAGGAGTTAGACCAATGTCATTTATGATGGGAGCATTGCCTATCCAAGTATCAAACCAAACTAAAATTTTTGAACCATCTCCAACACACCATCTGATATCATCTTGAAGAGCGGTTAGAGCCCATTTTAGACCTGACCATACAGTTGATTGTCTCCAATTTGAGATCCATTGACCATTTTTACCAGTATATTTTGCTAGAAAGAATAAGGCCCATTCTTCTTTAGAGTTCAAGATTTTCCACATCATTTTCATGAGAAGAGCTTTATTAATAGTTTCTAACCTTCTTAATCCCAGCCCCCCTTCACAGAAAGGTGTGCATACTTTTTTCCATGCCAATGTCTTGAACTTTTTAACTTCACTATCCCCAGACCACAAAAAATTCCTGATGATCTTTTCACATATCTTAATAACAGAAGTAGGCCATTTGTAAATTGCCATATTATATAAAGGGATACTACTCAAAACTGATTTTATTAGAATTACTCTGTCTTGAAAAGATATTAACCTCCCTTTCCATGTTGCTAGCTTGCTTTGCATCATTTCCACCATAGGCCATACCATAGAAACAGTTACTCTTCCAGGAGCTAAAATAACTCCTAAATACTTATCAGGGAATTTAGAAATTTCCATTTGAACTTTTCCACTTATTTTTTGCTTTTGCTCATGAGATGTTCCATCAACAAAACATTTGCTTTTTGTTCTATTAATAACTTGCCCTGAAATAGCTTGGTAATCATCTAATAATGTCATAAAGTTTGTTAAACTTCTCTTGTTACCATTGCAGAATATAAATACATCATCTGCAAAAAATAAATGAGTTGGATGTATACCTTTTCTCACCACCATTGGAATTATTTTTTCAGATTGCACTAACTGAGTTAGATTCCTGCTAAGAACATCTTCCATTAGAATGAATAATAGAGGAGAGAGTGGATCTCCTTGCCTTAATCCCCTTGCAACTGAGAAAAATTAACATGGCCCACCATTTATCAACACAGAAATTTTTGCTGATTGAAGAATTTCCATTAACCATCTGCACCAAGATTCAGAAAAACCATATTTGAGCAATACTTTTATCAAAAATTCCCAACTGACTGCATCATATGCTTGAGATATATCAAGTTTGAGACCAACATTTCCACCCCTTATTTTCTTTTTCATCTCATTTACCATTTCTGAAGCTAAAAGCACTTGTTCATGAATACTTCTTCCCTTGATATAGGCTGTTTGTTAGGAGATACAAGCTTTTTCATTAGAGTACTCATTCTAGTTGTGATTAGCTTGGTGATGATTTTGAAATTAAAGTTGCTCAATCCAATGGGTCTGAACTGTGAGGCAGTTTTAGCACCTTGATATTTTGGGAGCAGGACTAAAAAACTGGAATTTAAACCCTTAGGAATAAAGTGTCTGGCCCAGCAGAAATGAATAGCTGCAAGTATATCTTGATGGATAATATCCCAACATGTTCTATATAAAATACCTGAGAAACTATCAGGACCAGGAGAGCTATCTGGATCCATTTCAAAAATGGTTTGTTTGATTTCCTATGCATCTGGAATTGCATCTAGCATTTTTTGGTCCTCTTCAGTTATTGACTGTGGGATAACATTAAGCAATTCTTCATTAATTTTGACTTCTTGATGGGCAAATCTTTTTTCAAAGAAATCAACTAATTCAACTGAAATTTTTTCTTGATCATTTATGATATTGCCTTTATCATCTTCTAGTTCACTAATTTGATTGAAAGCTTGCCTGATCTTCAAATTTGTATGAAAAAAGCTAGTATTAGCTGCTCCATCTTTGATCCATTTAGTTCTAGATTTCTGCTTCATAAGTGTATTATATTGCACTTCTCTGCTGGAGTATTCATTTTGAGCATCTACTAATGTACTATATGCCTTCTCATCAAGAGCATTTTTGTCAGATTCTTCCATTGCACTTTTAACCTTATGCTCAGCTTCTTTGATTTTAACATTAACATCTCCAAACACTTTCCAATTCCACTCATTTAGAAATTTTTTGAGATTTTTAAGTTTGCTCATAAACACAAAAGCTGGATCACCAATTACTTCATTTGACCAACAATCTTCCACTACTTGAAGGAAATTTGGATGTTGTATCCACATTTTTTGGAATTTTCTTGGTACATTTTTTGGTTTTGGCACACTTGCAAAACCTCCCAATAATGGTGCATGGTCTGATACTAGCCTTAATCCAACTTTATATCCCCAATCACCATATAACTGCATCCATTTTTGATTAAAAACTGCTCTGTCCAAGTTGCATAATATTCTCTTCTTGCCCTGCTGACAGTTTGACCAAGAGTATTCTAATCCTGTTTTTGGAGCTTGAATAAGTTCACAGTTTTTTAAGCAATTTACAAAGTCTAACATTGCTGTTTTATTAGGTGCTCTTCCTCCAACTTTATCTTCAATTGATGTTATTGTATTGAAATCACCTAGAACAATCCATGGCTTTTGAAACTCACTGATAAATTCCATTTCTGACCATATGAATCTTCTTTGATTGACACCAACATGTGCATGAACTCCAGAAATTAATGTATCACCAACACTTACTGTAATCATTTGACTGGAAATAGATATAACCTTAGGAGTCAAAATTCTGTTATTCCAAAACAGCCAAATGTTACCCTTAATATTAGAAGAAGTAGAATTGTGAATTATCATACTTTGCATAACAGGAAAATTTAATTTACTGCAGAATGAAGCACTACAGGCTATTTTTGGTTCTGCTATCCACACTAAAGAAGGACTGAATTGATGAACTAAAGACCACAACTTATCTTGAGCCCTAGATCTCCTAATGCCCCTTATATTCCAAAATAATATCTTCATTGTTTGTTTGGGGGATTCTTGGTCCCCCCTTTTCCAGGATTTTTTCTAAAATTATATTTGACAGGAGCAGGCTTACTAACTTGATGTTGTGAAGGACTGCAATTTGAAGAACTTGCATTACTCTTCTTACCTTCCAAAACAACCAGAGCAGCAGAAGGAGTTACCATTTCTTTATTAACAATATTGGCCCATGATGTTACATGAATTATCTCCTCTGTTACTTTACCAGAACTTCCATTTATAAATTTAACAACACTATTTGTGACTGAGTTTTGGTCCACAATTTCACTAATTTTTGAAGCCTCCAGAATTACCTCTTCTTCTTCTTCTGCTTCTGATACATCAGTATTGAGATTGCTAAATCTACCAGAAGTTAGAATCACTTCTTCTACTTGATTCTTGCAAGGAGTAACAGTAATTGAATGAACTACAACATCTTCTTCTCTTTCAGAACTATCACAGATATCAAAGGGAATTCTAGTTGGTGTAGATTTATCAAAAGGAATGATGAATTAAAAGGTATGATTACTATCTTCATATTTTACCCTTTTGTTTACTTATATTCTTCATATGTTTGAAACACCCGTTAAAACCCATTCCCCTTTATAGAATCTATCCAGAAATGTAGAAGGTTGGTACTTCGCCATGAATCAGATGCAACAGAATATCAAGCCAAGCATGCAAGCCTCTTGAACCAATTCTCCCACTTATCTAATCTTTATTCATGTGCTCTTGATAATTTTGATGCCCTTTTTCAAGAGAATACCCAACTGATTTACGACCGAAATTTTTTAAATGATGATATATCTCAACTTACTTCTTCTTTAACTTAAGCCGGCTTGAGAATAGAAACTTTATTAGAAGAGAACAAAACCTTATCAGAAGAGAAATGCTCGTATTTGAATACAATGACTGTTTCTTCGAAACAATTAAACACTCTTCAGAATAAATGTTGCGATCAAGAAAATCTTCTTTCTTTGTTAAAAGGTGAACTTGAGGAATTAAAGAAGTCTTCAGATGCAGAGAGAAGTTCTTTTGCCGTTGAGAAGAAGTCCTTTTTTAATAAGAATATAATCTTAAGTACTAAGAAGAATCAACTTGAAGAAGATTATTCTGAACTAAAAAGTCTTAATGCCAAACTTGCGAAGGATAAAAATTTTCTTCTTTCTAAATATCAAAGCTTCAATCTAGACTTAAAGGATTAGTTGGTGATGGTTTTGATAATGCGATGGATCAGATGAAGAATTGTTGTCTATCTTTAGCTCAATTTCTTACTTCACAAAGAGAAGGTAGTTATTAAAATTTGACTGCCTCTAATGTACCTTTAAATGGTTATCAATATTCGCAAATTTGACCCTTTGAATTTTGTTTTACTCGCAGAATCTGAGAACAACCTTCGCAATGCTAAGGCTGGATTAGAAACCTCCTGTTCTGAGATTCGCAAGAAAAATGCTTTGCTTTCTACTCGCTTAATCAACTCTCGTGATCGTGTCATTCTGAGATTCAACTATCTTTCTTATGTCAAAGATATCGAAGATACCAACCATCAGAAAGCTATTCTTCGTGAAAGTCATCTGAAAGCTCAAGTCTTTGTGAATAACATTCTCCTATCAAGATCCTTGCCTCATGTGAAAGTTACTCCTCTGAAAATATCTGATGATGAATTTGCTCGTGATCCTGATAGTGATTTTGATTATGAGAGCGATGATGAAGGACTTGATGATGAAAAAGAATCTATTCCTCAAGGAGATGTTCCTGTTGTAGACTCTACAAAGGGTGATAATTCGCAAAAGTCGAATGCTGCTAATGACCCTGGTCATCTTAAAGACCCAGCACAGAGTGTTGATGGAGCATAATAATATTCTTTCTCAAATTATCATTGATTCTCTTGTTTTCCTTTCCTTTGAACTCTTTCTCTTAGCTACTGTTGGTTCTTTTTTTACAAACAATTCTGCCTGCTGTTTTTGTTCTTTTAAGAAGTACATTTGATATTTTGCGAAGATGATTTGACCTTTATTGATTTGATCTTTCTTAAATTAAATGCTTTCCTTATTTGCATCATTTGATCATATGAAGAGAAATAATATAGTTTAAAGACTTATCTTAGTATCTCCTTTCCCCCTATTATTGCTCTTCATATGATTAAACACTATTGGAAGTATTAGAATATCTGCCCCAATTTAACTTACGAAGCTTCAGCTTGTTGCGATTGTGAATAAGAAATACTCCCTTTGAAATATAAGAAATACGAGGTATGAAATATCCTTAAGAAGTATAAGAAGTATTAAATATATTTGAAGAAGTATTAGAAGTATTCAATCCGTGAAGAATTATCCAATGTATGAAGAAGTATAAGAATTAGTCAATCTGTGAAGAATTATTCAATCTATGAAGAAGTATAACAAGTATTTAACCTTCGCAAAATTTGATAAATATGAAATATCCGTTGAAGAAGTATATTAAATATGAGACGTTCTTGAAGAATTATAAGAAGTATTCAAATTGTGGAGAAATATTCAATATATGAAGAAGTATAAGAAGTATGTAATTCGTAAAATTTAATGAATACAAACTATCTGTTTTTGATTTCGAGTAAAATCGCATTCCTTGTTATATCTTCGTGATATATATTCTTGTAAAAATTCTTCAATGATATTGATGGGATTGCCTTCTTTGTTAGAACTTCATGATATATATAATCTTGGAAAAATTCTTCAATGATATTGACGGAATTGCCTTCTTTGTCAGAACTTCATGATATATATTCTTGTAAAAATTCTTCAACAATATTGATGGAATAAATTTCATTAATTGTTGTGGTCTTATCCTGCTTTCCTAATTAAAGGTCTTATTTTGCCACCTCTTTTGTGATAATATTTTTGTATTTGCGATAATATGACAAGTCTGAACATTCTTGCGAATATACAACCTCGTGACATTATCGTCTCGCGATGAAATCTCAGGACGTTTTTACACTTTCATGTAATAACCCATTGATCTCATCTTAACTTCTTTTGTTATGTTCTGCGAGTTCTCTTTTTTTGTATATTTTCTTTCTCTTTTTTTTTTTTTTTAGAATGCTCGCAGAAATTCAGTTGTTGCACAAATATGACAAGCCTTCATGTTTTTGCAAACAAAAAGCCTCGTGACATTTGCGTCTTATAGCACGTATCAGCTCCCTAATGGAGGGTGATGCCCTTTATCTTCCCATTGGTTTCCCCTTCAAGGAAGCATACATCGACCATACAAGGTTAGCTCTTCCCATCCGGTTCTGCAAACAACCAGTTTTTGATCGCAACCTCTTATCCTTTTTTCCTATAGGGCTTATAGTTACGAGGTTGCACCCTATGGGGTATCTTTGGGCCAAGTGCATCATTTTCCAAGACTTGTAAAAAATGGAAGATGTGCTTCAAGCCCACCCGACACACTTGACTCAACCGTGTACCTCGGCGCCTTGATAGTTTTCTGCACTTCTTGGAAAAGACAGTATGCCTTAGTCGCCCAACCTAAATCATGTTACATCGCATAATATCGCGTAATGTCGCAAGATTAGGTGAGAATCCAGGGTGTCTAACCCAGATAGGTACCCCGTTATTGGGTTGTACCCCGTAAAAGTTCCATGTACTCAGGCTCCTTGGTGGTGTTCCAGTGTCCCTGAGCCATGCTTATAGGTACCCCCTTAAATGACGTACTTTAGGACTTTGCCTCTTACGAAATGTTGCTTCGCGAACTAAGGTGTACGCCACAAAGGTTTGCCTGTGTAATATTTCTGCGGCTTTATTTCTTTTTTGAAAGCTGATCACAGATTGAGGTCTTTTATTCGCAAATTGATGTGTGCGTCTTTCTTTAATGAAAGTTAATCGCAATAAAAAATTTGAAATTCGTAACTTTTGCAAATTTCCTGCGAGCAAACAATATTCGTTAAATTTATCATGAGTTTTATGGATAATACCTTTTCAAATACAGTCTATTCCAAGGTCTACCAAGTCTCAAACCCATGTCTCTACCTTCTGGATCCATCAGCCGATAAGCTCCACTTCCCACAACCTCTTTGATAACATATGGTCCATCCCATTTTGGTGCTAATTTTCCTCCATTTTCTTTCTGATATGGAGGTGTTTCTCGCATGACCAAATCACTTGGTTGATATTCGCGTTCAATGACTCTCTTGTTATACTCTCGAGCTAATCGTTCCTGATAAATTTTCATATGGTGCAACACCTTTTCTCTTTTTTCTTCCAAATCATCTAGCTCACTTAATATCACCCCTGCACTTAAATTTCTTTCCCAAGCTTCTTTCTTTGTTGTCGGAATTACAACCTCTGTTGGTAATACTGCTTCTACTCCATATGTTAAGCAATAAGGAGACATTCCAGTTGCCTCTCTTCTAGTTGTATTGTATGCCCAAACTGCACTAGGTACTTGCTCGCACCACCCCTTGAGATGTCCTTCTAACTTCTTTTTGATTGTATCTGCGATTGATTTATTTGTTTCCTCTGCCTGTCCATTAGCTTGTGGATATAACGGAGTGGACTTTCCACATTTTTTCCTAAAAGCACTGAGCAACATCTCTATATTCTGTCCTTCAAATTGTTTTCCGTTATCAGATACTAACTGTGCTGGAACTCCGTACCTGCATATGATGTTCTCAAATATGAACGTAAAAATATCTTTATCACGAATATGCTGTACTGCTTTTACTTCTGCGAGCTTCGTGAAATAATCTGTTGCGACTATCAAGTATCGTCTTTGTCCGGATCCAGGTAGAAATGGTCCAACAATATCCAACCCCCATTTCCCAAAAGGCCAGCAACTTGTTGAAGAAGTTAATGTTGCCCCTGGTGCATGAATTCTTTTACCATGTCGTTGACATTCCTTGCATCTTCGTACGAACAATTTTGCGTCTGTATGCATATAAGGCCAGTAATATCCTTGTATCTTTGATCTATACGCTAGAGATCTTCCCCCACTATGATTACCAGCTTCTCCTCCATGTAACATCTTCAATATTTTTTATCCTTCTTCACGATTTAAGCACCTGAGAGGCGGTCCACTGAAAGATTTTCTGTATAAAATTCCTTCTCGCAGCTCATAGTTTGTTGCACGACTCTTTAATTTATGTGCTTATAGTCTGTTCCTGGATATTTCTCCTATTGCGAGATATGCATGAATTTCCTTTCTCCAATATGCGATGTTGCTTGGTAATCCTCTTTCTACTTCCATCACAACTGCCCCCTCAATTTCTTCTTCTTTGTTCACTGATGGGCGTTGAATTGCCTGGATTCTGATGTTTCTTGTGTTAGGATTAGTCATCATACTTGGAATGAATGCAAAAGCATCTGCGAGTCGATTGTATTTCCTTATTATATGTCTCCATTTTAATTTTGGTATCTTCGCAGATAATTCATCAACGAATTTCTTGTATTTCTTCAAAGAAGACTCATTTGTGGTATAATCTCCTTTAATTTGACAAATTACTAGCTGCGAATCACTTGTTATCCTTATACTTTCAAGCTTCTTTTCTATTGCGATCTTCAATGCATGTACTACAGCTTCGTACTCTGTTTCATTGTTCGTGGATGCAAAATCTAGTCTGAATGAGAATGCTGTTCTTTCTCCTTATGGTGAAATCAACACAACTCCTATTCCATTCCCCTCGCTGTTGGATGATCCATCTACTAATATTTCCCACATATTTGGTTCTGTTAACAGGTCTTTTGGATTTCCAAAATCTTCTTCAACATCCATCATTTCTTCTACTGCTTCATCTTCTTCCAAAGTAAATTCTGCCAAGAAATCTGGGACGACTTGTGATTTTTGCGATGATAATACTTCGTATTTTATCTTGTAATGGTTTACTTGTGCATTCCACCTTTATATTCTACCTGACCTTTTTGTTTTCTTCATGATTGATTCAATTGGAACTTTGGTTACCACTTTTATCACGTGTGCTTGGAAGTATATTCGTATCTTGAATGATGCATAAACCAGGGCTAAGATTAATTTCTCCATTTTAGAATAATTTTTCTCTGCTGCGTTAAAAGTTTTACTAATGTAGTAAATGGGCCTTTTTCTATTCTCGTCTCGTCAATGTGAATCGCGCTTAGAGCATATGGAGTTATTGCGAGGTATACCAATAATTCTTCGTCTTTCTCTGGTTTCTGTAATATGGATGTATTTGTGAGATATTCTTTGATTCCTTGAAAAGATTTTTCACATTCATCAGTCCACTTGAATTTTGTTCCCTTCTTAAGTATGTTGAAAAAATGTTTGCACTTATCTGACATTCGCGAAATAAATCTTCCAAGTGAAGCCAAGAGTCCGTTTAGCTTTTGTACTTCCTTTACCGTTGCAGGTGTTGGCATGTCACGAACTGCTTGTACTTTTTCTGGATCAACTTGTATTCCCTCCTTTGATACTATATATCCCAAGAATTTCCCAGATGCAACTCCAATTATACATTTTTCAGGATTTAATTTGATGTTAAACTTTCTCATTTGTTCAAATATTTCCTTCAAATCTTGCACATGATCTTTGGCTTCTTTGCTTTTTATCAACATATCATCTACATATACTTCCAAAGTTTTATGTATCCACTTTGCGAACACCTTTTCAACCATTCCTTGATATGTAGCACCCGCATTTCGCAAACCAAATGGCATCTTCACATAACAATATAAACCTCTTGGAGAAAAAAAGGCAGTATGTTCTTGATCTTCTTCTGCGAGTGATATTTGATTATAACCTTTATATCCATCAAGTGAAGTAACTCTATCATGTCCTGCAGCTGATTCCACCATTTGTGGTATGTCTGGTAATGGAAAACTGTCTTTGGGACATGCTTTGTTTAGATCAGTGAAATCTATACAAATTCTTATCCCTTTATTCTTTTTCGGAACAATGACCATATTCGTAATCCATTCTGGGTATTTCGCTTCCCTTATGATTCCTGCATCCATCATCTTTTGTAATTCTTCTTCTATCTGTGCATGATAATTTTGTGATATCTTCCTTATTCTTTGTTTAAATGGTCTTATGTTTTTATCTATGTTCAATCTATGACATGCCACCGATGGATCAATTCCTGGTATCTCATCTACACTTCCTGCGAATATATCTTTATATTCTCGCAAGAGATCAATAGTTCTCTTCTGTTCTTCTTCATCCATCTTAGTTCCAATTCGCAAGAATAAAGGCTCCTCTTTAGTTCTTTGGTTGGTTCAACTGCAACATAGCTAGGACTTTGCTCCCCCATAGGTGTTGGTTCTTTGATTATTTTCACTGGTTCTCCTTCTTTTTCGGGAATCTCACTTGGTATTCCTCTCCCTTCCTTTGCTCTTATTGTATACACTCTGAATTCTTCTTTCTTTTTTGCTTCCTTCGCAAGTTTTCTACGAAACTGTTTCTTTCTTGCTCTCCCTCCGCACTGTTTTACTTCAATCTGATAACAAAATTTTGCACTATCAAGATCTCCTTTTATTTCCTGTATTCCATTTGGTGTAGGAAATTTGATTTTCTGATGTAATGTTGAAGTAACAGCTTTGATCGCATGAATCCATGGCCTTCATATCAGCATATTATATGGAGATTCCATATCTATCACACATAAGACTATATGTGTTTCGAATTCTCCTAGCAATATTCGCAGCGCTATTTCCCCTTTAGATTTTGTTGTAGATTTTCCCAATCCATGAACAAGACATTTTGAATTTGTGATTTCTTCATCTTTAATTCCCATCCCCTTAAGTGCATGATAGAATATGATATTAACAGAACTCCCTGTGTCGATCAAAATTCGGTTTAATTTCCATTTTTCTATAGCTTTATTCTCTTCTCGCATAATCGGCATTGTGACCACCAACGGTGAAGTGTGGTTCAAGTCTTCATTTGGAATCTCTGCTACTGAAAATGTGATTTTCTGTTTTTCCCATTCTTCCAAAGTTGTTATTTTATCCACCTCCATGATCTTTCTTCCTCTACAATCTCGTTTGTATATCTTTCCCTTCATATTATTATGAAATTCATCAATCATTGTCTTTGTGATCATATTACATTCTTCTTTTTTGCAATCTCCATCTACTGACTCCATTTTATCTTCAAATTTTCCACAATTCCTTCAAATTTTAGCTATCCCTGTTTCTAGCGCCAATTATGTAGTTGCAGAATAACCTACAACTACACCCTCAGTAGAATTTGTGAAACTTAAGAAGTTCTTGATGATGAATGACAATTTTCTTATTAATTCTCTCAATTGATTACAAAGAAGTATCTAAATGGAACTAGAATAGTTACAACTTTCTCTATTCTCTTTCCTAATATATTTTCTAACACTCATTAAAAGAACCTCACGAATTTTACATTTGAACTCCTATTTATAGTAAAATTTGTACAACTGTATATGTGTTGCGAAGTATCACAACATATCTTCGCAAGATTATTTTATGCTCGCAAATCTTCCATGCTTCCCCGTGCTTCCTCTATCATCGCATTGTTTTGTAGCTCTTTCCTCTTATATTTATTACGATGTTCGTAAGCTAATGCCTTGCGATATTCGGTACCTACACTTTTCTAGTAGTGGCATTCAATTTTCTATAATCTATATAAACTCTCCAACCGGTTTGCACACGAGTTGGGACAAGTTCATTCTTATCATTCTCCACCACTGTCACACCTGATTTCTTTGGTACAACTTTTACCGGGCTCACCCACTTGCTGTCGGATATGGGGTAGATAACACCCACTTCCAAAATCTTGAGTATCTTATTTTTCACAACTTCCATCATGGGAGGGTTCAAACGATGTTGCGCTTCCCTTGTAGGCTTTGCATCGTCCTCCAAACGGATCTTGTGCATACAAACGGCAGGACTTATACCCTTGATATCGGCAATTGTCCATCCTATGGCCGTCTTGTGCTTCCTTAGCACCCTTAGAAGTTTTTGCTCCTGTAATTCACTAAGCTCGTTAGATACAATCACAAGTAAATCTTTATTGTCACCCAAGTACAAGTACTTTAAATGACTATGAAGATGTTTCAATTCTAACTTTGGAGATTTAATAATTGAAGGTACAAGATTTTCATCATTGCGAGGTAAAGAAACATATGAAATATTCTTAAGTGCAGATTTTTTTGGTAATGAGTTAAGAGAACCAATGGTTTCCTTAATCCCATCACCGTACTCCAAACCGTTATCAATAGGTTTAGTGAGCACGATTTCCAAAGAATCAGCGCCATTCAACTCAAACATTTGTTGCGCCAATGTGTCCATCACATCAACGGAGAAACAAGAGTGGATATCACTAGGATATCTCATCGTATCGAAAATGTTGAAATGTATTATTTCTCCATCAAACTCCATAGTCAGCGTTCCCTTGTCAACATCAATAACGGTTTTCGCCGTTTTCATGAAGGGACGCCCAAGTAGCAATGGAAGATACGAGTCCGGTGTATCTTCATCCATCTCTAAGACACAAAAATTAGATGGAAATACAAGTTGATTAACCTGCACAAGAACATCCTCAACAATACCCATTGGGTATACATTAGAGCGATCGTCTAATTGCAACACAATTCCATACTTTTTAAGAGGACCTAAATCAAGTAAGTTATAAATAGATGCATGCATAACATTTACGGATGCACCTAAATCTAACATAGCTTTCTTAAATGTAGTGGTACCAATTGTGACGGGAATGTCAAAGCTACCCGGGTCCTTGCATTTCAGTGGGAGTTTGTGATGTAATATTTCCGAGGCATTCTCCCCCACACTTAGAACTTCATTACGTTTGAGCCTTTGCATATTGGTACACAAACCCTTCAACACCTTTGCATACTTTGGAACTTGCTTTATAGCATCTATGAGTGGTATGTTCACATGAATCTTCTTGAGAACGTCTAAAATCTCCTTTTCTAGTGCCTCCTTCTTGGAACTTGCAAATATGCGAGGAAAAGGTAAAGGAGGAACATAAGTAGAAACCAGAGTTTTAGATTTAAAAATAGGTACCTCAGAAGTTTGGGGAGAATCCTCATTCTTCTCCTCCAAAACAGGTTCCTTTGGTGTTTCCACCTTGCCCGAATCAGCAACTTCGGGTTTCACAAGTGTTGCACCACTTCTCAATATAATTGCATTGACACCCTCTTTTGGGTTGATAGGTTGAGAAGGGAGTTTCCCACCAATTTGTGCCTTCACTTGGTTCAACTCAGTAGCCATGGAATCCATTTGAGTCTGCAAATCCTTTATCGCACTCTTAGTATCTTGTTGGCTATCCTTAAACATAGAAGAAATGCCTTGCATCATTGTTTGAAGCTTTGTATCGATATCAGAGCCTTGATTTTGTATTGATTGATGTGGTTGCTGAAATTGTTGACGCGGCTGGAATTGTTGTTGTTGAGGTTGAAATCCACCCGAATTGTTGAAAGTAGGTTGTTGAACCGCTCCTTGCTTGTTCGCATAGCTAAAATTGGGGTGATCTCTCCATCCCGGATTGTAAGTGTTGGAATAAGGATCATAACGTCTTTGCTGACTTGGAAAGACCACGTTAGCTTGTTCATTGGCTTCTTCATACCCTTGATGATAACTTGGGATCACCGCAGATGAAACTTGTTGTAGCATTGTTGTTATGTTACCCATTTGTTTACGAAGTTCCTCTACCTCGCTCACTTCATTTACTCTCCTAAGAAGCACATCCCAGCCACAACTCAAGAACTGTTGGGAGTTTGCTGCCATGTTCTCAATCAACTCTCTAGCTTGTGCCACCATTTTGCTCACTAGTGCACCACCACCCGCTGCATCAATAAGATTCCTATCACTTGATTGGAGTCCTTCATAGAAGTATTGGATAATCATAGCGTCGCTGAATTGGTGATGAGGACAGCTTGACGCCAACCTCTTATATCGTTCCCAATAATCTTATATGGATTCTCCCACATTTTGCTTCATTCCGCAAATCTCCTTGCGAATTTGAGTAGCCTTAGATGCAGGAAAATATCTCTCTAAAAAGAGTTTCTTCAACCCATTACATGTTGTGACACTTCCGGGAGGCAAATAATATAACCAATCCTTAGCATTATCCATCAAAGAGAAACGAAACACTTTCAACATAGACCCACCTGGCTCCATATTCGCTGGAAGAACTGCCATGACAATGGTGTGGAAGTCCATAAGATGTTTGTTTGGATATTCATTCACCATGCCATGGAACTTTGGTAATTCTCTAAGCAATCCCGGCTTTATCTCAAAAGTAGAGTCGGTTTGAATACAACCTCGTTGTGTATCCAACTTGTGCGAATCCAAGTCCTTGAGTGTACGATTTGCAGCGTCACCCATTACTTCTTCTTCTTCTCCTTCTTCTTCAAATGTAATCTCGTGTTCTACTCCTTCTCCTTCTTGTTGAAGAGCTTCGTGTTCTACTTCCAAGTTTTGTCCTTCCGTTGTGCCTTGCCTTGGTTGGAGTATTGTGCCTTTCAAAGTAGATATCCCGCACCTTGGATAATTCCAATCTTTAGAAGCCAGAGATTAGGTACCTGAAACACAATTCTCACAAAAAAGTGAGAAACAAGACAAGAAACAAAAATCAAGTATGCAAGCAGAAAAATAAAAAAAAACTAAAAACATAATAACTAGCCGAATGCCTCCCCGGCAACGGCGCCAAAATTTGATCGGTTGTCAATCGACACAAAAATAATTCACTTTCTTACTCAACAAAATATGAATGAAGTATAAAGTAAGGAAGAGTTCGTATCCATAGAGAGGCGATTGTAGTTATCAATTTCTAGTTCCTTAGTAACCAAGATGGGGGATTTCTAATTTTTGTAAAATAAAAGTAAAATAAAAGCAAAGTAAATAATTAGAAGTAATCAATAGGGAAAGATATTGGTCAAGTAATTCATCTTCAATCTTAAGCATGTGCTTGCATATATGATTAGAATTACAATTTAATCTCTTTTATTATCAGAAGCCTAGAAAATCAAGAGAGCAAGATAATCTAAAATTTCCCAAGTTAATCAACACACACATTAGAGCTGCGTATGTGAATTCTACCTAAAGTATAACCTAACGCCTTGCGATAATCAAGTTCAATTCCCAGGAGCATTAAGTTTTGGAAATAGGCTAATCAATGCAATTGTCATACATTGCGCATAACAATTCGGACAATGGTAAAACTCTACATATGATTATAAGAGTGTATCACTACAAACTATAATTATATCATGCTACTTGTATTTGGGTTATCGCTTGATGAAAAACTCTAAAATAGCTATGGACAAGATGCAAGTTCAATTAATTGGCCACTTAACTAACCAAACATCTAAATCCTATCACAATACATCAATCATGTGATTATTAAAAGCAGTAGAGATTTAAATGAAAACAAAGAGATAAAACTAATACATTAATCAAGCACAAGTTTTAGAAATTGGACTACATCCTTAACCAATAATATTAAATTTAGCTACACATATTCATGGAGTTCATCATAATCAATAATCAAATAAAGGAGATGAATATTAAATACGAAAGCAAACCCTAGTTGTAGTTCTCTTCTCTGCTCCAAAGATAGAATAAAATGTGATCTCCAAAATGTTGTAGAAATCCTTTCTTTTGTAGTCTTTTTCTCCTTCCAAAACTAGGTTTTGTCTTAAAAGTCCATTAGTTGGAAATTCACCCGGCCCACGAGTGAGAGAAACCCATGTATAAAATCTGTCCCAAAAGTGGTTGCTGGAAAACTGGGGATTTGGCCGAAAATTAGCCGGAATCCATCGCCGGAAAGTCGCTGCCGGCAACCTGAAAAGTCAAACGATCAACCGGGTCAAGCTCAACGAGTCAAATAGGAGTCAACTAAGCCAGTTGACTTGAGTTAGTCAGGTCCAGGCCAGGTTTGTTGCAGTCATTGCACAGCCATGTCGGCTGTAGCATCTTATGTGCAACTCCAGTCACGGCCAAGATGGCCCAACTTGCCATCATCGTGCTTCACAGCCAAAATGGCTATGTCCTGCATCTCATTTCCAGCCAAGAGGGCTGTATTCCGTTCTTCTTCAACTCCAGCAGCTACCAAATCAATTCATCTCAGTCATGCCATCATCCTCAACTCCCTGTAGCATCATTTGCAGCCACCACTGGCACTACCTGCTGCCTCTACACAACCAGTACCTGAAACCACTACCATTCCCTGTAATTCCTTCACCCAAGCCATGAATATTATTGCAGTTCCAAGCAGCTACAATTGCACCAACAAAGCACAGCACAATAAACTCCACTCTGCTAGTTCACCCCATAAAACCACTGCAACTTCCTCTAGCTAAACTGCAACTCAATAGCTCAAATCTTCCATGACAAACCCAGTTGAAGCACCCGTAACTTGGCCAAGGTGGCCGTGCGTGCCATTGGCACATGCCAACACGTTACCACTAGCCACTTTCTATTCCAAGCCTCTACCCAATTATAGCGCCCGCGACTTGGCCAAGGTGGCCGTGCGTGCCACTGGCACATGCCAACATGTTACCACTATCCACTTTCTATTCCAAGCCGCTACCCAATTATAGCGTCCGCAACTTGGCCAAGGTGGCCGTGCGTGCCATTGGAACATGCCAACACGTTACCACTAGCCACTTTCTATTCCAAGACGCTACCCGATTGTAGCGCCCGCGACTTGGCCAAAGTGGCCGTGCGTGCCATTAGCACATGCCACCACGTTACCACTAGCCACTTTCATCCCTAACCTGCTAGCCAATTTCCGAGGCAATATTCACATGCCACACATGCTCCACTAGCGACTTTGGCATTGCTATTCGCACTCAAAGTGCAACTTGCAGCCAAGGAATTCCGCACATGCCATTGGCACATGCCAAATGCTTTACCAAGCGACTTTGGCATTGCCATCCGCACTCAAAATATAACTTGCGGTCAAGATATCCTGCACATGCCATTGGCACATGTCGCACGGCTTTACTAGCAACTTTGGAATTGACACTTGCGCCCACTCTCGAGACATCAACACAAACTGGGGATGCTTTCTTGGGGTTTTGGTTTGGCGGTCACAGCGTGCAGCGTACACTATGCTCGCAATAAAGTAAGGCGTGCAAGGAATGAATATGGTCAATTAAATAAGGAAATTTATTGTGAAAAACGTTTTTCACCATAAAGCCGACGGTTTCCACCTCCTCTGTTTTAATTGACACATTTACTCAATTCCTTAATAAGGCCAGGGTACATTCAATCTCACTTGTATAAATAGGTTTCACCTATTCTGCCAAAACAACAAGTCTTCGTCAGGCAAAATATAACACTATCAGATAGCAACTTTGCAAGCTCTCTCAAAAGCTTTCATCACTAGCAAGCTTCCGCAAGCTTCTACACTTCTGATACAAGTCGAGATACTACCTATACAGAACTCTCTGGTCTCATCACCCTTCTTCTATATCCTCCCCAAATCAACCCTTCTCCTCCACTTTGTGACCGAAGCAAATCTGGAACGTCCATATTCTTGGTTTAGGCCAGAGTTGTACAGATTGATATCTCGAATCAAAAGTGCTCAATGCATCACATTTGTTTAAGGGTTTAAACCAATCTCTCCACCATCGAATTTAACAAATTCTGCAGAGGCAATTTTCTCCCATAAACACTTTGATAAGTTTATCTTTCTCAGCGGCAGAAGATTCAGTTACTTCCTTGAGTTCGTCTTTTAGTAAACGAATAGATTGTTCTTGGTCGTTACACACTTTCTGAAGAACATTTATTTGATATGAGGAGATCGCCATCTTGTTTGAAAATCTACGTTTCTACTGAGACAAAGTTTTATTTTCATCTGATAAATATTCCAACGTCAAGTTAGCTCGGGTTAACAAATATGAGAGGCGAGTAACTTCGTTACTTAATAGATTTTGCCTTTGCGCTAATTGATCGTTCTCATTGGTAATATTATCTATTTGATCGATCGAGTATGTGTAAAGATTATCTAATCTATTATATTGATCTATCCAAGAATATCTCTCAACATGGGCTTCTTCATCAACAGACTCAAATTGAAATATTTTCATTAATCATTTCTGATTTAAAGCTAAATAGGCAAACCAAATATTTAAAAGGGAGTTGAGTACAGAAATGATGAAAATTTACTAGAACAGGAAAATTAGAGGCAGAGACAAAAGAACTATACCTTTTAACTCCTTGTTTTTTATCGCGAATATTTTTGCAATCTAGTAAGGAGTTGCGAAGCTTGTGATCAAGAATATCATATTCTGAAGTTTTGGCTTGGAGACTTCTCTTTAGAGCTTCAACTTCATTTTTTAAAGATGCTCACGAAGCAGTTCATTCAGAACCAAAATATTTGATTAAAGTCTCGCAGACATCATATTTGAAAGGGTCGGTAGAAGATTTCCTGGCATCATCTAAAATGTCAGACAAAACTTTAAAAGCAGCATCAACCCATACCGATGCTTCTTTAGATGAGGGAAGAGGTGTGTAGGATGAAGTGGTAATGATGGCGAGTTGGAGATTTGAGTCATTCGCGATAGTTGCATCACCAGAAGGTGGAGTGTCTGGAAAAGTAACAGTTGGAGGTAAAATAGGAGAGGAAGAAGCTTTGTTCATAACAGTTTTGGGATTCTCATTCACTGGAGGATTAATGGCATTGGGGGTATTGATAATGATATTCTCGCAAATAGAGGATGGAGGTTCCATTTATGAAGTGGTAGAAACAGAATTTGCAGATGATAATTTGGGAATGGTAATGTCAATCTCAAGAGCCTTGGCTTTGCGATATTACTTGCGAGGTTTAACAGCATTTTCATCACCCTGCGAGTAATAATCTAGATAAGAAACAGAGGAAAAAATATTATTATTAAGAAAACAAATGTTTCTTACTAACTTATGACTCGCAGGCTTCCTTTTCTTTTCAGTGAGTTTTTGTTGTGAATCTTCGAGAAGATTAGGGTTTTGGTCGACGAACTGGGTGTTGGATATAGTTCTACTGAAAATAAAACATAGTATGGGAGTTATATAGAATCAAGAAAAAAAGATCAATTAGGGTGAATAAATATGATTCAGACAAGAAAAATCGAGTTTAATAACGTCAGAAGAACACATACCTTGGTGATTCCATTAAAGCAGCAGTAGGTGAATCTGCAGAAGAAGAAAGTTTCAGGTAGGAAATGTTTTGCAGAGAACGAAGAGGTGAAGAAGACGAAGAAGTAAAAGAAGAAAAAATATTTCTTTGATAGGTTCTCTCTTTTCTAGACAGAAGGATGGTAACCGGGTAATAAAAGATTAACCGGTAAAAAAAGGAATATTCGACACGTATAGTCGGTTATACTTAATTCACGGAGCCTTGTCGGAGGAGGAAAATGAAAAGACGAATAGTAAAGAAAAATAAATTCTCATGATCTTTCCTCCTTCGCAGAAAAGACATGAGAAGAGGCAAGATATAGGATCAGAATATCGCCACAACAATACTCCTGCAAGATTTACAGCGACAGTTATTTAAGCTCTTCAATAACAAACTGCGAGTGTCACAAAACGATTGAAAGAATGACATAGAGGATGATGACAACTAAAACATGAGAAAAGTGTGATGATGCTGCGAGGATCACAAACACCTGCGATAATATCGCAAATCAGATCCAAAAATAAAGAACAACTTAGCTGTCATCCACTATGTAACTACCCTATATAAAGAGAATCAATAGATTCAGAGTGGGAGAGATTAATTTTGGAGTCAGGAGAGAGTTTTGAGGAGAGAGAAAATTCTTGTGAGCGGTTGTATTTTTGATTTCTTCCATTTCTTGTAACATTTATGAGAATTAATCAATAAAGTGTTATTCTTAATCTTTAAATATGTGTGGATAATTGTGGATTCTGGTAAGGGGTGTAGTGTAGGTTTTCCTGCAACTATACTCCCACCTTCTAATTAGTAATGATGATGAGTTTGCTTAGGCTGCGAAGATTCTGGATAACGCCAGAAATAACTTATGTGTAGATTTTAGTCTTCAAGCTGAGAATTCTACCTTGATTAAGGATATGATCTCTGAAAGAGAAGGTTGTTATTCTTGTTTTTCCACTAGTCCATTTTTTAACTGAATCCCCACTATTTTATTAATGTGTTGTCATTTGTTCGCAGCATCTGAAGAAAATTTTCGCCAAAAAGTTGAAGAGTTGGAAGAAGAAAAAGGACAACTCGCAAACATTCTGTCTTCTCGCAACGAGAAATGTTCCAAGTTCAAGAAGCAGCTACAGATTACCCTCGCGAATTTTAGTAATATTCTTGTTGGTGTTCGCAATGATTCCATTAAGATGGTCTGTAATGATCATAAAATTCCTCATTTTGCATATCCTTATCTCGCGGATGAAATACTAGAGAACGTTCCTAATCTTGTCATCTCTGATAGTGAAGCTGAAGAGTCTGAAGAAGATGAAGATGAAGGTGAAGGGGGAAAATCTGGTGAAAATAATGAAGGATCTAATGAGAAATAGTTTTATCTCCCTTTTTAATCTCTTTGTAATATTTTTAAATTTATTTCCTTCTCCTTGTAAGATATTCCTGCGAATTTCTCCAGCTTCTAACATTCCTTGGTGTATAGATTTCTTGTATCGGTATTTGCTGATTTGGTTGTTGAACTTGATTTTTTCCATTATTCCTTGTTCTGTTGCTCCTTGTTCTTAATCTTGAAGATTCTCCTACTTCATTTGTTTCTTCTCCAACAAGTCTTCTACTCCTCCTTACGGTTGTTGGTTGTTCTGATGTATTTCTTCTTCTAGCCATTCATTCAATTTTGATGTATTACTGTAAATCACGCAAAAATCTTCTCCAATTTCTTCAAATTCTTACAAATCACAATTTCAATCTTTGCTCAGAAACATCCCTATTTCTAGCGCCATTATGTAGTTGCAGGAATTCCTACACTACATCCCTCACAAGAATTCATAATAATCAACACATATTTGAAGATTGAGAATAACACTTTTATTGATTAATTCTCAGAAATATTACAAGAAATGAAAGAAATCAAGAATACAACCGCTCTCTTAAACTTTCTCTCTCCTCAAAACTTTCTCAATACTCTCAATTGATCTCCCCCTCTTCTGAGTCTATTAGTTCTCTTTATATAGGGTAGTTACATAGTGGATGACAGCTAAGTTATCCTTTAATTTCGGATCTGACTCGCGATACTCTCGCAGTAGTTGTAATGTTAATTTTCGCAGGCTCGTCATTCTCTTCTCGTGTTTCAGTTACCATCATCCGTTATGTCATTCTCCGAGTCATTCTGCGACACTCGTAGTGTGTTGTTGAAGAACTCACAGAAATGTTGTTTATAAATTTCGCAAGAGTATTATTGTGGCGATATTCTGATCCTACAAAGGTCGGATATTCTAATTGATTGAACAACGCACAACTTGTATTATTTTAATATATAAAAATATAATTCGGAAAAGAAATAACACAGACACCAGAATTTTGTTAACGAGGAAACCGCAAATGAAAAAAAAAACCCGGGACCTAGTCCAGATTAAACATACACTGTATTAATCCCTTACAGACACTAGCATACTCCAAATTAACTTCGGTCTGGACTGTAGTTGAACCCCAACCAATCTCACACTGGTCCAAGGTACAGTTATGCTCCAACGCCTCTTATCCCAACATGATACTGCGCACTTGATTCCCTTAGCTGATCTCACCCACAACCAAGATTTGCTACGACCCAAAGTCGAAGACTTTAATAAACAAATATGTCTCACACAGAAAAGTCTATAAGATAGATAAATTCGTCTCCCACGAATAAACCTATGAGTTTTGTTCCGTCTTTTGATAAATCAAGGTAAACATGAACCAATCAATAAAACCTGACTTATATTCACGAAGAACAACCCAGTTTTATCAATTACCTCACAATAGTCTTAATCGACGCAGCGAAAAAAGATATTGTGGAATCACAAACGATGAGATGAAGATGTTTGTGGTTACTTTTATATCTTGCCTATCGGAGATAGAAATCTCAAGACAATTATTATAATTGTACTCATGCGATAGAAACAACAAGATCAGATCACACAACCACGATAAAAGTAGTATCGGTCTGGCTTCTCAATTCCAATGAAGTCTTTAAGTCGTTAACCTGGTTTTAGAAGAAGAAAACCAAAGGTTAAAGGAGAATCGACTCTAGCTTAGCAAACTAGTATCACACAAAATGTGCGGAGATTAGGTTTCCCAGTTACAAGAGTTCTCTTTCAAATCAGGGTTTGCAATCAATGTTAGCTTGGTAAAAAAGTATTCAATATTCACCGTTAGATGAAAACCTGATTAGATACAAGCTAATATTTATCAATCGTTAGATAAAAAAAATATCTTGTTATACATACATGTACTTGACGATTTTGGGTTTGTGTAACCGTACCCAAACTTGTACATTAGTTTGTTCAACACTAGTTAACCAAATGGTTAGCCAAATGATAACTTTCATATCAACCATATTCTTCTTCACCATAACTAGTCCAAATGACTCAAATGAACTAGTTATAGAGTTGTTCAATTGCTATGAGATCCCATGTACTACACAAGACAAAATTGAAGCAAAAATGATGTGATTCACTCGAATCGATTCATGAACTATAAAGCCACAGTTTGCAATAGCATTCCTTAGTTTATTAAGATAAGTTCACAAGCATCGTTTTTAGACAACCTACTCAAGTTCGCGGACTCAATTTAACCGGTTGGAGTTTACAAACTCCAGCAGAAATTCTCGGGTCGAGAACTTCCGTCAGTTCGCGGACTGACACTGAGCTACAACCTCAGAAAAAAAATTCGGGTTCGAGAACTACGCCAGTTCGCGGACTGAGTTGACGTCTCACGTTCCGGTTTCACTTGATCAACAAAGTTCGCAAACTTCGGTTCAAGATATAAGGACTTATACATATATGTGTTACCACAACAATTTTTATATCCTCCAATGGTTATATTGTCTAAACTCTCATTTCAATCATTGAAACATTCTCAGAGGGCATTATATAGTTGTTATTCACAAACTATTTTTCGTCAGAGCGATTTCCAAAATGATTGAAACATAACATGACTTTCGTCACTAGGTAAAGATGAACTTGGCTAAAGCGAAAGCTTTACCAACACATATTTCGAGAAATATATAAGAAGATATACTCCGCTCGAAATGACATATGTGTATAATCTTAGTCTATATAGTAATACGACTTTTGTCTCAAGATATGAGATAGAGTAGATAGACTTTTAAGTGATAGATAAGTTCAATTCTCCACATACCTTTTAGTCGATGAATATCCACTGGTTCCTTGAGTAGTCCTTCGTCTTGTATGATTATTTCCATGGAGTTCTTGAGCTCAACTACACTTTCTATCCTAGTCCGAGACCTTAGCTATAGTAGACTAGAAATCAAGACTTTATAGTTTTGATCACTAACATTGACAAACATGCTTGAGATAGCAATGCATGCGAGTTCGATCGAGCAATGCTCTAACAAATACAACCGCTTCATTCGATAAGACCAAAACAAAGATAAACTCCATTTTTATCATCAGGTTCTAATTATCCATATAAATTAGACCTTTAGATTTTAAACAAGCCAAATACTAGGTTAGTTAACTAGCATTTTCTTGTTTAGGCATTCGGCTAGACTTGAATAGCCGAAACCTCCACTTTGATAAGTCTAACTAAGATGATAATTAACTTACTTTATCTTATCCGGAATCGAATTGGACTAAACAACTCATCCCGTCAATATATTCATTCGTTAAGCCATAAATAATTCATACAAACCAATAAATCAACTTGCATAATTATTCACCTCAACCGGAAGCAATTAAAACAACATATTAAAGTTCCACTATTGCACCGAGAATTTTATAAGCCTAAACAATTGATACCATACAATAAAGCAAAATAACAATTATTTTACTTAACTGGAAGCAATTGAAATAACATAAACATTAAAGCACCGCAATTGAACCAAACTTTCGTAAGCCTAAACGATTGATATCACACAAGAAAGCAATATAACAATAGTTTTACTTAACCAGAACCAATTGAATCACACATACATCCACACATACATAATGGAATAAACACATCAATTGTACCGACAATTTCGTTTAAGCAAAAGCAACATATATTTCAAGTAAAAATAGTCTTTTCTTAAAACTGGAAAACAATTAACTAACAAGATTGTTACCTCAATTTCGCATCCAACTTCTCCAGTATGATCACATCTTCTTCTTCCAGGGAGAATTGATATCGAAATACCATTATGTTGTCATCCTTATGCCAAAAATAAAAGAATAACAACAACCAACCTTTACCAGAGAAAGGTTGAAAATCGGTTTTAACAATTGCAAGCAAAAGTTAAAAACCGTCGAAACACATATGCTTTTATGCTAAACCAAAACCGAATCAACATATTGTGACTTTTTCACATATTTTTTCTACAGAACCCCTCACGATCCTTTGATAAAGCCTACCAACATGGGATAGAACTTAATCTTGCTAAATCAAAAAGTTACCCAAACCATAAGGGTTCACAACATATTATGAGATCGAATATCAATGTAATAAAAACGAAATCAAACATCCCATAAACATCCATAGCAAATAAATAAAGCATTAAAACACCGGCTATGTAAATCAAAAACTATCACAAGATAAATCAAATAACTTTATTCATAATAGTTTTTATTCGTAATAGACTTATACAATCAATGAAAGAAATAAAAAATTGATGTCCATTTTTTTTTATTTGGTAAATAAGAATCTAATCTTATTGCATCTTCTTATTTTTCATACAAGTGTTTTTCAAATTCTCTTGTAATTCCTTTCAAGGATAAATCTCACCGAGTAGAGATTGAAACATCCACAAGACATCCTCATAATGATTAAGAGTGTTAGTAAGATGCTCAATATTATTTAACGAATTTTCACGAGAAGTTTTTATTAACTCTTTGTAGTAAAGTACACGTTTCCATTCTCTATCAACTCTTTCATCAAGTAAGACTCTTCTTCCGATTAAGTCCAATACACTATCAAGTAAGCTAGATGCATGTTATTTTGAAGAGGACATGAGTTGAATTGAATGGTAGCATTTATTTTTGTACAACATCAACCTGCCGGAGTCTAAGGAGTCGAGATATCTTTCAATCTTGTAAAGACAATAATTACTGACAATTTCCCTGCAGACTATACCATTCACTTCATAGAAGATGTGATAGCACTTCCCATCGAACATGCGAGCAAGTTTCTTGGAGAGTATCATAGTAGTCAGTTTTCTCCTTAGATCTTCATTCGGTATCATCTTTGAACATATGCTTGTGAGACCTTCAAGATGAATACTTTGTGTGATAAAATATTTATCTTTTCCGAAAATATCATATGAACTTGCAAAAAACTCCAAGTTTTTATTTCCGATGTTGAGAAAACATCTATATTAAGGAAAACATATTTTCGGAAATATGCTCTTTTGATAATGATGATACCGATCCATTCATGGATTCTTAGGAAACGGATTGACAGAAATATCCAAAGAATAACCCACCAGTTGTAAGTTATGTTTGAGAATTTCCAAAACATAAGATGACTTGAACCATTTAGGTTACTGAATCCCTTTATCCTATCACTGGTTTCAAAGAAACCATTGTGTGGATAATGCATATGGCTACTCTTCATAGAGAATATGAAAGTATATTTCCTTTTCTTAAGCCTGAAATTTCGAAGTATTTTTTTACCTTGAATTATATTGTAATAGGATTTCATTACAATTCTACTTTTTAACAAAGTAAGGGGTCTTACTTTAATAATAAATTTTTGAGTTATTCGATTCTCTATTTTAACATACCTCTCAATGGGATTGCTTCTAAAATCTAATCCGACGGGATTCTTTGTGAATATCATTGATACAGGACCAAACGAATGATTCACAAAACTTAATATTTTTACATGATCGTTTATTTCAGGGAAATGTTCATGGTAAGGAACAGAAGCAACCGAGGAGATATTTTGAAACCCTATCAGTTCAATATTATAGACCTTTGTTAGTCTATCTTGATTCCTTGTATGAAAGATTCATCAACAGAAGAAATCAAAGAACTGTCTCTTAGATGCAAGAGAGATTTTCTTAAGAAATCATAATTTTCGGACCAACTTTTAGATGATTCCTTAAAAGGGAATATAGCATTCTTTATTTGATTTCTCCACCATGGAACCCTGAAGATGTCAAATCCTGCCATTACGTTAACTGAATCATTAACAAGATTCAATTCTTATAGGATGGATCGCACCAAACACAGATTATTATATCTTTTCGTATTTGCCCTATCTGATACCAATTGAAAAGGCGAGGGTACCCAAATATACCTCAAGCTAAAACTTTTACTTCATATAAGTCCTTTCTCAGAAAGTGATTGTCTATGGACTGAGTCGAGACAACGCAACTAATCGGTTCACACTTCGTGTGATCGCTTATGGATACGAGATCGAGACAATATAACAACGAAGTATGTTTACTTGATACAAAGGTTCGGACTTAACCAAACTCAATAGGATTCACGTATCAAATAAATAGGAATTAACGTTTGTGCAATTTACTATAATTATAATAAAACAATTATAATACGGAAATATAAAGTAAATGAAACAACAATATTTTGTTAACGAGGAAACCGAAAATTCAGAAAAACCCCGGGATCTAGTCCAGAATTGAATACTCTCAGGATTAAGTCACTATACAAAATAAACCAACTTCGTATAGTTGAGACCAATCAACTAAACCTATAGTTGACCTAGTTCTGTCTGTATTCCCACACCTCCAACCTGTAAACAAGTCACATACTTGGACCAATTCCTTTGGTTCGTATTCCAAACAGTAAAAGAACAACAAATATGTTTGGTATCAACTCTCTTCAACCAAGTGATATGAGTTGCACAAAGGCTCTTCTGTTTATCTTAACATAAACTCCTTTACCAGGTTCCAAGATCTATCTTAAGTTCAATCACCAAAAGGTAATCGTTAATATTAAGCTAATCAACACTCTTAATCGAAAGAATTGTGTTGATGCCGATCTTCTTAATTAATCAATCCAATCTACCACAAGGATAAACCGATTATTAATTGGATCCTCTTTTACCGAAACAAGTATTGTGCACACCAAAGATTATAAAACCAAGTCTGAAATCTTTTATCTCTTCTTTGTCTTCAAATCTTCTTAGATATTCAATAAACACCTGCACACAACTACTTGAATCTCTTGTGATCAATCATGCACAGAACGGAATCTATTAACAATGGATTATCACAATATTGTCTTTAGATCTAACAACAATCTAAAGATCCCTGTCGAAACCTTGAACTAGTTTGAGTGAATCTTATATCAGAAGAGAAGATTCTCAAGCATAAACAGTTTGAGTGAATCTTATATCAGAAGAGAATATTCTCAAGCATAAACAAACTAGGTGCAATCAAAGTTCAACCACCGTTAGTCAATCAAATTAATATGAAAACTAAAGATAAACCACAATTATCTAGTTTCCCCCCAACGGTACACACTAGAGCTTCTTAATCCCAAAGAAGACTTTAAACTAAGCGGTCGTAAGAGATTTTGCCTAATTAGGTTACTCTCCTCTACGAATAGGAGGCTTCACCAGTAACAGTACAACATAGGAAGTTTACTGTCACGAAGGATTAGTATGCTTGAAATGCAAACTCAAAGTATTTATAGACAAGGAAGTTTGGACACCAAGGAATTTCCAAAATCGAAAATATTCTCAAGATATTTTTCCATATTAACCCAAATTCGGTTTTCATAATTCCTGTGAATGCACTGTCCAAAATAATGATCGAAATCTTTTTGGAAAATATTTAACTAGCAAATGCAGATTACTAATTCTTATTTTCCATATATAATTAAAAACCTTAATTAAAAGATTCTTAACTTATTTAAATTCGATATTGGGATTTACTTCCTTCTTAGCTGTTAAGGAATATCTTTGAACAATAAAAGAATACACATTAATGCGCGTGTTCAAAGTGTGTCGACATCTTACTCTTGCAAGTCCTTTTTCATACTTACTCACTTGAAACCGATTTACCACACTTCCAAACAAGTTTAGAATTAGTTCATCTGACTTTCAAGAACTATGTGATTGATCAAGTAAAACTCAATCACAAACCATGGGTGTAACGGTTCTACCAAAACAAGTTTCGGTTCTACCTCCATGTGAGTACTGTGCATAGTTACACTATCTTACCAAAATTTGGCCGACTAGGTACTAGGATCGGTTCCCCACATATATTTGGTATCTAACTTGTATGCACTACACATGTCCATAGGATCGGTCCCCCTTTCCTAAAACCGTGTTGCACATGTTCATAGGATCGGTTCCCGTTTCTTCTATAAACCTTGATGCACCTCATACAAGTATCGGTTCCCCTTGTGATATACTACACCTCTTATTAGGATCGATTCCCCTCTCCCAAATTTGGTCAGACACACACAAACCCGATCATACCCTAGGTGATTACTTAAGATCGGTTTCACTAATAAAAGTCATACCAATACATAAGTCATGCCTCATGTGAATAGTTTTACCAAGAACACAAACAAGTCATGAGCGGTTATAATAATCACACATATTGGTCGTTCATAAGATTTGTAACTAAGAACATCCCCAATAACGCCTGCCGATTTCCTTTTCGGTTCACAACACATATCATGAACTTACTTCCTTAAAACACATGTAAAAACATTGTTTCCTAAGATGAAATCCTCACCTCATACCCATACATAATCACAATAACATTCATACGATTATGTTGATGTCTCATATATAAAGTTTAATGGTTAAGCAATAAACTTCATATTGTATTCCTTAATACTATGTCTATCTAGAGTATTCATGCTTCGCAGTTTTATGTTTTCAATATGCACGACTTGAAAGATATATTAGGGAATGAAACAGTTCAAGTCAAATATCACTAACCTCAAGTGGAAGGATGATGTTATGGTTGTAGCTCTGTACTTCTTCACTTCTTCAAGTCTTCGCAATACTTGTAATGTCTCATCATAATACTTTCAACCTAACCTATACGAAGTTGCCTCTAGTACATTTAAATCAAGCGACTCTTAAATGAGTTTTGGGTCACTAAAATATGATAACCAAACTTGACATACCAACGCTTGGTGGGTTCAACCAAGCTATGCTCTAACATCTAGCAATTGGGAAACCTAATCCCCACACCTTACGTGTGATACTAGTTGCATATCTAGAGTCGATTCTCCTTTCACCTTAGTTTATTCTTCTAAACCTAGTTAACGACTTAAAGACTTCATTGGGATTGTGAAGCCAGACTGATACTACTTTTATCGTAGTTGTGTGATCTGTTCTTGTTATTTCTATCGTAGGAGTACAATTGTAATAATTAGCTTGAGATTTGTATCTCCAATAGGCAAGATATAAAAGTAGTCACAATATCTCCGTATCATCGTTTTTGATTCCACAATATCTTTTTTCGTTGCATCGATTAAGATTATTATTAGGTGATGATTAAGCTGAGATGTTCTTCGTGAATATAAGTCTAATTTTATCAATTAGTTCTTGTTCACCTTGATTTATCAAAATACGGAACAAAACTCGTAAGTATATTCATGGGAGACGAATTTATCTATTACCGTAGACTTTTCTGTGTGATACAGATTGGTTTATTAAAGTCTTTGATTTTGGGTCTTAGCAACTCTTAGTTATGGGTGAGATCATCTAAGGGAATCAAGTACGTAGTATCCTACTGGGATCATAGTCCAGACCAAAGTTAGCTTGGAGTAGGCTAGTGTCTGTAGCGGCTTAATACAGTGTATGTTTAATCTTGACTAGGTCCCGGGATTTTTCTGCATTTGCGGTTTCCTCGTTAACAAAATTCTGGTGTCTGGGTTATTTCATTTTCCGTATTATATTGTTTATCTTTATAATTGAAATAATACAGGTTGTGCGTTTTTGTTCAATCAATTAGAATATCCTACCTTTTGGTTGTTGATTTAAATTTATTGACACTTGGATATTGGTCTTTGGTACCATCCAAGTTATCTCTCTAGTATTTGATAAAGACTCGCATATTTCTATTTGCTTGAGTAAATATCAAATCGAGAGATTGAGATATAAACTTTTGATATAATTTTTTATTGATTGAGTCTAAATGTCTAGTTGATTCTCTAGAAAGTATATTGGAGTTTGTCCATACAGATTGCTAATCGAAATATTGGGTGTGGTTGTTAGACACCCTCTTTTTCAAATGCACGTGTTCAAAGAGTGTCGACATCTTTCCTCTTGTAAGTTCTTTTTCATACTTACTCACTTGAAACTGATTACCACACTTCCAAACAAGTTTAGAATTTGTTCATATGACTTTCAAGAACTATGTGATTGATCAGGTAACATTCAATCACAAGTCATGGGTGTAACGGTTCTACCAAAACAAGTTTCGGTTCTACCTCCATGTGAGTATTGTGCATAGTCACACTAGCTTACCAAATTTTAAGTTGACTAGGTACTTGGATCGGTTCCCCACATATATTTGGTATATAACTTGTATGTGTTGTGCATGTACATAGGATCGGTTCCCCTTTGCCTAAAAATGTGTTGCATATGTTCATAGGATCGGTTCCCCTTTCTACTATAGACCTTGATGCACCTCATACAAGGATCGGTTCCCCTTTGTGATGTACTTCACCTCTTACTAGGATCGGTTCCCCTCTCCCAAATTTGGTCAGACACACAAACCCGATCATACCCCGGGTGATTACTTAAGATCAGTTTCACTAATAAAAATCATACCAATACATAAGTCAGGCCTCATGTGAATAGTTTTACCAAGAACACAAACAAGTCATGAGCGGTTATACTAAATGGCCTTTAGCCACGCTGAATATAAATTTCCCTGTCACGCCTTTTTGATTTTGGCGTGTCTAAAGGGTATACTTCTACCCTATAGACACGCCATATTCAATGGGCGTGTTCATATAAGTTCTTTCAGCTACACCAGGGCTAGTAGCGTGTCAAAATTTCAACTGTTTAGTCACGTTAACTTCAAATTTTTGATTGGGCGTGTTTATAGACCAGTCTATGGCCACATTAGGTATTGGGCGTGTTTATTTGCCAGTCTATGGCCACATTAGGTAGTTGTGGCATGTCCAAAAGGTTAGTTACGCCATTTAAGGTGTGGTTTTAAAGTTGGTTCATTAGACACGCCAATATATGCGTGTCAATAGTGTACGATTGATTGACACGCCAAATTCAAAGTGTGGCCAAAAAGTTCTTCTTTGGACACACCAGTATATGCGTGTCCATAGTGTAGGATATATAGACACGCCAAATTGAAAGTGTGGCCAAAAGGTTCTTCTTTGGACACGCTAGTATATGTGTGTCCATAGTGTGCGTTCTATAGTCACGCCAGTTTTATAGCGTGGTTAAACAGTTCGTTTTGAAAAAATTAATAAAAAGCTTTCTCCCATATTCGAGCGCATGACCTCGAAGGAGTTAGATAACGTACCAATCCACCAATCTGCCCATCTTTAGATGTTTAAAATTAGTGTTTTGAAAAAACTAAACTAGTTCAACTACTCAACATTTTAATAAACACGCCAAATTCAAAGTGTGGCCAAAAAATTCCTTCTTTGGACACACTATTATATGTGTGTCCATAGTGTGCGTATAGACACGCCACCTTCGTGGCTAAAAAGTTAGTCTTATTGGACACTACTATGCCTGTACATAGTCTAAGTTTTATAGACACGACATTTTGAGTTACATAAGTGCATGGGAAATAACTGGGCCAATGTCTTCAAGTCCACAAGGTAATTTACATCTTACATATATTAATTATGGGCTAATCCATGACTCTCATATTCATCCATACTATCATCTTATTTTTGATATGCATGTTTGTGAAATACCATCTCATTATGGGGAATTGAACTACAGTACAACCAAATGAAGATCTGGTACAAAAAAATCTAGAAACTAGCCACAGGACGAAGATAAATGTGCAAAGACGATAAATTTTATGCCTATTTATGGCCTTCGTGTTTAGCTAATGAACATCACAGCAACTACATCCATGAAAGTCAAAACTTAGCTAGACAAATTTTGGAATATAGATTCGAGATGGAATCAATTCTGTCCCGAATAGCTAATTCTGTGGTTCTGTTTTTGTAATTGTCATGCTGTTGTAACAATATAATTTGTAATTGTCATGCTGCTGTAACAATATAGTTTTTCTATAAGAATACTATAACAATGAGTAAATACTACTTCAGAATTATAATTCCATGACTACTAAAACCAGTCAACAAATTCACAGATCAGAGTGACAAGACCAAAACTATCAACTTTAGTAACAGCATATTGGTGACCATGATGGTGAAACATGTGAAAAATATTACTATAGGCTATTCAAACATCACGATAGTTGCATGAAATAATGTGAAAAGTTGATAGAGATTCTACCAAACAAACGTGAGATGCATATAAATGACTTCATTAAAGAGCAGTAACAGTGAAAGCGTGTTGAATAGCTACAAAGAACCTGCAATAGGAAAACAAGGTGCCAGAAAATCAACATAGTCAGGAAATGGGTGCAACAAAATCAACAAATATACTCTTAGAAGTGACTTATAAAAATAGGTTAACTATTACAGAGTTAAAACAACTAAAAAATAGGTGAACTATACCTCAATTGTGAGAACTGTCCATGGAAGCCTCAGAATCAATCCACCTGATCTGAGAGAAAAGTTCAGTACTTCCTCCAGCCATCAATCTAATTACAAACTTTAGTCCTTGAGTAACAAGTGCATCTCGATCTCAATGTTCAGCAACACCGAGAATGTTTTTAGAGTCTCAAGATCTAGTAGCAACTTCTCCTCGCACAAGTTCTACAGAATCAAGAACCTAAAAATATAGGGAAAATCACCAACAAATGCCTCTAGTGAAGAGTCCAGAGATGTTTGATGTTCTGTGTAGATAATGAAATTGACCTGCAACAAAAACCCCATGTTACAAGACAATCTTGTATCAAATACATGAAAAACTAGCATTTAAACAAAAGATACTGAAAGTGGATGTACCTAAAGTAGAAGAGGAATTTATATGAGTGTTGATGGTGTATATCTATTTAAAGGGCAAAATTGTAAAAAGCCAATTTTTGTAAGCTGACGTCCTTCAAAGGATAAAGCCTTCAGGAGATGAATACTTCTCGCCATATTAATTCATTGGAGCATGTGCAACCATCCCTGAGAATTAAAACATACCCAGAACGGAGCATGTAGCAACCATCCCGGTTTTCTGTAGGTATACATCATTACTATTAATGCTTTAATTAAATCCTTGTGTTCGACGTGAAAACACCCGTAGGCTACCTGACGGCAGGTTATACTAGCCCCGTTGAACGCATGCAAAACTACCCGTGTTAGTCTCGCTTGCTGAAAACAAACCCAAAAATATACCTCATCCGTCCAACTTTGCAGGCATAGATGGAGGGTGTAGATATAGATTCAGGGGGTCCTGAGCATTCCACCATGATCACCTTGGACCCACCTTCATGCATGACCGAATGGTCAAGACTAACTACGGTTGGTCCATCCAAAATGTGCGCTCAAAGTGAGCATGACGCACGGCTAGGGTTCCTTTTAATCGTGAGCGTCCAACTTCGCCGGCATAGTTGGAAGACTTAGATTATACCCTAAAAGAAGTAGTGAAGTGATGGTACACCATTGGCATGCCCACTTTCTACCTACATGACCGAATCCCTCATAGGCAAGCCGTGGTGCAAGAAACGATTTCCCAAACAAGGCTAGATTAACGCCTTATGCAGGTTGAGAAGATCCAAAACGATCATGACCATCCGACTTCGCTGGCATAGTTGGATGGCTTAGATTGCGCCCAGGGTCATAAAGCAAGCATGTACATGCTCACTGTCGACCCAAGATGTTGCATACATAGTCGGTCTCCCCAAAAGAGGCACATGCACCCCAAAACCGATCGCCCAAAGTGGCCGGTCCAAAACCCTAATTAGGTTTTGCGGCGCAGAAACATCTCGAGCGTCCATCTTCGCAGGCTTGGACGGAAGGCCAAGATGGAGACTTAGAAGGAACCGAGCATGCTAGCATGACCACCGTGGGCCCGGATTCACGCTTAGCTGATCGTCCAAGACCGGCAGTGGTCATTCTCCTCGGTACGTGCGCCCAAAGGTGACATGTCACGGCCCCTCCATAAATTCTAATCTCGACCACTTGTCTTTGCCACCTGAGTCGAGTCTCTTAGATTAAATCTTTGCGAGTAAAGCAGGCATGGGCGTGAACACCATTGAACTACCTCCATGCAGGTCTGATCGGTTCCTCCATTGGAACTCTCTAAGCATGCAAACGTTTAGGCCGAAAGAGGCAGGATGCGCGCCTCCCATCCAACGGTCGCAAACAAGGCTACGAGTCATCTCGTCCGTCCAGCTTTGCAAGCTTGGACGAATGGCTTAGGGTGCGAATCAACCAGCAAACAAGGTATCACTATGACCACCATCCGTCACTCTTCTTCACAGGGTAACCGACCAAGGCATGGCTTGTCTATACAGCCTCCAAACGGTCACCTGAAGATGGCTTCATGCGATGTTATACAAAGTTCACGGTTCACCCTGCACTATTTTTTGTGGGTCCCGCGATCCACACACTCGAGACATTAATCACGTCACAACTGGGGGATACAAACTGGGGTATTGGTTTGGCGGTTTACAGCGTGCAACGCGCCATCACAAGAACGTGTTAGGAATACATGGGCGGTTAAGTTAAGATGGGAGAAGTGGGCAGTTCT
Organism: Papaver bracteatum; assembly: GCA_023529315.1. Classification (NCBI taxonomy): domain Eukaryota; kingdom Viridiplantae; phylum Streptophyta; class Magnoliopsida; order Ranunculales; family Papaveraceae; genus Papaver; species Papaver bracteatum. The sequence continues at coordinate 80,467 of JAJJWX010003638.1, forward strand.
GATCGTGTGACACTCACACACAACTACACTCTTCCCTCACTCCACTTCCTCCACTTCCCACGAGAGACGTGAAGAAGGATTAATGACTTGTATAAATAGGTTCTCCTCCCTATTTCCAAAAACAGAAGTTCGAACAACACAGAAAACTAAGTGTTAATCGTATTCAACACCCAGAGCCTGCCTGCAACATTTGCTAGCCTGCTCAACCTTCTGTTAACAAGTCATCAAATAGCCTTCACCTTCATGCTCTTAACACCTTCTTCGCTTCCCTTCCCTAAGATCATCCTCACACTCTTCACCTGTGACCGAAACAAATATGGAACAGCCGTGTCTTCGGTTTAGGCCAGAATTGTATAGATTATCTCTCGAATCAACGTGCTCATCGTGCAGCACATTTGTTGAAGGTTTAAACTCACTTCTCATCCACACACACCCAAAATTACCTAAACCGGCAGAAGTAGTTTTCTCCCACAAACAATTGGCGACCACAGTGGGAGGTTAATCTCTCAGTTGTGAAGTCGATTTCTTCAATACCAATTCAATCTCTTTGATTTCAATAATGGTGGATCTTAAGTCTAGAGCAGAAACCAATGATGGAGTTAGCACCGACAACGCTTCTGGTGGCGCTGATATCCCAATTACTGGTGTTACAGTGCAACCCGCCAGTGCAACCAATGTATCTCGTGGAATCGCGTCTTCTATCATCAGTACTAGTGGAGCAGGAGCAGACATTCCAACAGGCGTGACACCTCCCATTACAAGAGCCAGAGCGTCCGCAAATCTAAGCATTTCCTCAAGCATGACACTTCCGTCCGTCACCAGAACAACTGTTAATTCCCCTTCAGGACGAGGATATGGAGGACCCATAGGAGGACAACCTCCTATCACCATGGTGGACTTCATGGAGAGACAATAAACCCTCGCTAAATCTCAGGCAGACATGGCAACCACTCAGAAGGAGGTACTCACCTTCCTTAAAAAATTAACCGATCGATTACCACAAGAGTCGAGACAGCCTCAAGGGCCAACAAGAAATACGTTTAGCACACCTGGAGCAGGTGCCTCAGTTACGCAAGCCTACCTGAATGAAGAGTCTTATGTTGCTGACCACGCAAGAGAAAGGGACGAGCGTCTCAGGGAAAGGAGCCAATCGTCCAACTTTATTAAACGTGAAGATCTGGAGAGACTCCTCCAAAATTATGGCACAGAAAATCCGATGGACGCGCATCGACACCAACCTCCATATCCACAAGACGTGCAGCGGATTCCTCTTCCCAGGGGATACACCTCCCCTAAATTCATCCTTTACGATGGTACCGGTAATGCTCGTGAACACGTCTCTCGATTCTTAGAATCCTTAGGAGAACATGAATACAATCACGTTCTCCGCCTAAAGGAATTCTCCAAATCACTTACGGGGAGAGCCTATACGTGGTACAACAACATCGCACCCGACAGCATATCCAATTGGAGTGAGATGGTCAGCGCGTTTTACAAGAAGTAATTCTTTGTATCTGAGCAAGTTACTTTCTCAGACCTGGGGAGAATCTCCCAACGGAACAACGAAAATCCAAATGATTTTTTCAAAAGGTTCAGAACACAAGCGTTGGACTGCCATGAACCAAATATCACAGAACGACAGCTGGTGGAATTATGCATCAACGGAATGATACCCATATATCGCACCCTGCTGGAAAACTTGGGATTCCAGACGTTCTCATAACTCCATGAAGCAGCCCAACATTCGGCCACTACCGCCCCAGCATTATTAGAAAGGACCAGGATCGTTCAGAGCGAAGATTCACGAGATAATCGGGGAAATAGGCTCCTCATCAACAAGCAATATAATACTGGCCCTTCTGTCAGTGTAGTAAGCGAAGGCGGAAATAGAAAATCTCCAGCGGCGGCAGAACAACTACCCAAGCGTGCGGCTCAAACGCATAAATCTTCGCCTCGAAAGGGAACAGGCAAAGATCCTGCGCGAGCAATCAAGACACAGGCTTCCCATTTCCGATAAATGAAGTAATAGAACTCTTGGAGGCATGAATTCAGGATGATGCTATCAGACTACCTCCTATCAGACGTCCACCAACTGAGAAATACGTGGCATACCCTAAGTACTGTCGCTATCAAAGGTTTGTCCACCACCCAACTAAGGATTGCAACAAGCTGAAGGAAATCTTCAGGGAAAAGATAGCAGCAGGAGAGCTCCAATTGGGAAATGAAGGAGTTCACACAGACCCCCTTCCTGTCCGAAGTTTCATGATCTCTGGAAGCTCTGTGCGCAAGACTGTACAATCCATGATGGAACACCTGTGTGAAATCTTGTACCTTTCCAAGGTACAACGTCAAGATATATTCATGGCCATCAACCGTATTATGTCAGGCAGGTGCTTGTATCCAGAAAATGAAGTCGTTCCAGCATCTCAAGCCTCCTTGGAAAAGAGCACCAACAAAGGAAACTGGGGACTTTTGACCGTCGCCCATCTGAAAGATATCAAGTTGGATAGCATATTAATCAATGCAGCTTCTGAATTCAACATCATTACTATTAAGACCCTGCAAGCTGCGAAAATCTCAAAGCAGGAGGCTACCCGTGGTCCGACTGTGATCAAGAGCCCAGCAGGAGAATTTGTGGATGTCTACGGATACATTGACCTTGATGTCAAGATTGGTAACACTCCAACACAAGCTAGATTCCATATAATTAAGGAACATCCGGATTACGACATGATTCTGGGGCGCCCGTGGGTACACAAGGCGCATTCCTTACCAATCTCAGTACCTGAAAGAATCTCCAACAAGCCAGCTCCGATGATTTCCAACAAACCTTGGAGAATCGAAGACTGCCTGTTGCCCCCATATCAACAACTCACATGCATAATGCAACTCCCTGGTGAAAGCCCTTCGTCCTGCGTCAAGAGATTCCGAGCCCAAGTAAGTCTCATTGAACGACCCTCTTTGCAAGTAGTGGATGATTGTCCTGTTAGACCACCGGGGACTGTTTTACCTGACAGGAGGGCCACCACCAAGAGATGTGAATGGAGTGCTGGCCCCTTTAAGCGCTTCACCAAAAGATGGGAAGCAATCAAGAACGACATGTGTCAGAAGCAAGCTGTTATGGCAAGTCTGAATCTGTTTCAAATCGGAGATATGGTAGCAAAGGTAACCATGTTACAAGTTGGAAACATGGCAGTAAAGATAACTGCCCAGTCTGATATGCCTGCAAAGGAAGAGGAAATATTCTTAGTGGAAGATGTTATCTTGGGCGGTTACTGCAAGATCATCAATGCAGATAAACTCGAAGGTGTGGTTGTTCACTCACGATGGCTCAAGCCCTACCTTACTTGAATACACGACATCGCCTCTCTAATCCCCCCGGGGGATTCCTCCAACAATTTTCCTTTTCACAATATTTGTAATTCCTTAAAAATGATGGCACTGCTTGCCTTCATACTTATTAGGGTTTCAATATTTCTTCAAGTAATCAAGATTTTATTCCTTTTACAATTTCTCATAAAATCACACAAAGTTATGAGTCACCTTCAAACCACCATTAACCAGAAAGAAAACCCTAAACCCTCATACCAAATCTTCATACCAGCCTAGTAATATGGGAGGAATAAAACATGTAAAAGGGGAGGAGGAATATATCCTACGTGATCTACTTCAACAAAGCCAGACTCACGTCAAGGGGCACAAGCAGGAAAATATGCATTTTTTGAAAGCATCACTGACTAAAACTTTGTTCAAGACAAGCAATCAAAAGCAAAGAAGAAAACTTCAAACTCAGCCGCCACTGAGTATAAAAAAAAAATACAAAGAAGAATAACAGGGAAACTCAATTACTGGTTGTGTCTTCATCACTGTTGGGATCCACATCTTGTGCCGCTTTCTCCAGAGACGCCTCGACTTCTTCGGGCACAACAGCTACCGCCTCAACATCTTCAGCATGCGTATCCTCTGCACTTTCTACAGAATCCATTGCAACCGTAGAAATCGTGCCAATCACTTTCGGACGATCAATCTCATCAGTATCAGGGTCAAGGATTATCACACCACCACGTATTGGGTAATAACACTTCTCATCACCCGCATGACGTTCGTGTTCAACCCTCCGTCTCTTCAACCGAGCCACAAACCTTTCAGTTCTCGAACTTGCTGGTGCTTGTGACGCCTCGCGTTTCCACTTCGCTCGCAACGCTTCTTCATGTCTTTGTTTCTCCTCCATATCAATTGCAGCTGAAAGAGCACGGACCCTCCCCCTGACAATGGTTAAATGCAAAACAGACATTCCCTGTACAGCATGGCTGACTTCACGAAGTGGCAAATCAATTTTAGACATCACCTCTTCATGTGCGTTAGCTTCTGGTTTATCAACTTCAAAACTTTTTTCTGAAGAAGCTGCAGAGTTATCATCACCAACTCCTTTCATGATCTGCAAAAAGAGAGGAAGATGAGTTACGACGGCACATAAAAAATATTATAATCATAACTATCACCGATCGAGAAATCAACGTGTGAATCAATACCTGAGATGTTGAAGAAGATCGCCTAATGAGAAGAATACATAAAACTTCTTTATATACTTCACGATCCAACAATATCCCCAGGAGAAAAGAAGTCCGCCTTGCCTCTTTCTGAGGCTTTTGAGTCGGGATTGTGATCAACAATGCTTATCGAATGCACGATGCTTGCTAGGCATATGAGAAGGCACACCGAAAGAGGAATGCCGAGGTAGGTCGACCCATCAAGATGTACTTCCCCAGCCGAGCTTTATCATCGGAAGGATCAACTCAACCAGCTCCAAGGGGTTTAACACACGTGACATACCTTCTCCCATGCGGTAAACACGTATCTACTCTAGATTTAATTATTTTTGTATGCAAATTTTCACCATCTCATGCCTACCCTACAATAGTGTAACCATTTCATGCTAGGCAGGGGACTTAATGTTGATGGTGGATTTCTATTTAAAGGGCAAAATTGTAAAAAGCCAATTTTTGTAAGCTGACGTCCTGCAAAGGATAAAGCCTTCAGGCGATGAATACTTCTCGCCATATTAATTCATTGGAGCATGTACAACCATCCCTGAGAATTAAAACATACCCAGAACGGAGCATGTGGCAACCATCCCGACGGATCATGTAGCAACCATCCCGGTTTTCTGTAGGTATACAGCATTACTATTAATGCTTTAATTAAAGCCTTGTGTTCGACGTGCAAACACCCGTAGGCTACCTGATGGCAGGTTATACTAGCCCCGTTGAACGCATGCAAAACTACCCGTGTTAGTCTCGCTTGCTGAAAACAAACCCAAAAATATACCTCATCCGTCCAACTTTGCAGGCATAGATGGAGGGTGTAGATATAGATTCAGGGGGTCCTGAGCATGCCACCATGATCACCTTGGACCCACATTCATGCATGACCGAACGGTCAAGACCAACTACCGTTGGTCCTTCCAAAACGTGCGCTCAAAGTGAGCATGACGCACGGCTAGGGTTCCTTTTAATCGTGAGCGTCCAACTTCGCCGGCATAGTTGGACGGCTTAGATTATACCCTAAAACAAGTAGTGAAGTGATGGTACACCATTGGCGGGCCCACTTTCTACCTACATAACCGACTCCCTCATAGGCAAGCCGTGGTGCAAGAAACGATTGCCCAAACAAGGCTAGATTAACGCCTTATGCAGGTTGAGAAGATCCAAAACGATCACGACCATCCGACTTCGCTGGCATAGTTGGATGGCTTAGATTTCGCCCAGGGTCATAAAGCAAGCATATACATGCTCACTGTCGACCTAAGATGTTGCATACATGGTCGGTCTCCCAAAAAGAGGCACACGCACCCCAAAACCGATCTCCCAAAGTGGCCGATCCAAAACCCTAATTAGGGTTTGCAGCGCAGAAACATATCGAGCTTCCATCTTCGCAGGCTTGGACGGAAGGCCAAGATAGAGACTTAGAAGGAACCGAGCATGCTAGCATGACCACCGTGAGCCCGGCTTCACGCCTAGATGATCGGCCAAGACCGGCAGTGGTCAATCTCCTCGGTACCCGCGCCCAAAGGTGACATGTCACGGCCCCTCCATAAATTCTAATCTCGACCACTCGTCTTTTCCACCTGAGTCGAGTGGCTTAGATTAAGTCTTTGCGAGTCAAGAAGGCATGGGCATGAACACCATTGAATTACCTCCATGCAGGGATGATCGGTTCCTCCATTGGAACTCTCTAAGCATGCAAACGTTTGGGCCGAAAGAGGCAGCATGCACGCCTCCCATCCAACGTTCGCAAGCAAGGCTATGAGTCATCTCGTCCGTCCAGCTTTGCAATCTTGGAAGAATGGCTTAGGGTGCAAATCAACCAGCAAACAAGGTATCACTATGACCACCATCCGTCACTCTTCTTCACAGGGTAACCGACCAAGGCATGGCTTGTCTATACAGCCTCCAAACGGTCACCTGAAGATGGCTGCATGCGATGTTATACCAAGTTCACGGTTCACCCTGCACTATTTTCTGTGGGTCCCGCGATCCACACACTCGAGACATTAATCACATCACAACTGGGGGATACAAACTGGGGTATTGGTCTGGCGGTTTACAGCGTGCAGCGTACAACGCGCCATCACAAGAACGTGTTAGGAAGACATATGCGGTTAAGTCAAGATGGGAGAAGTGGGCAGTTCTGATCGTGTGACACTCACACACAACTCCACTATTCCCTCACTCCACTTCCTTCACTTCCCACGAGAGACGTGAAGAAGGCTTAATGACTTGTATAAATAGGTTCTCCTCCCTATTTCCAAAAACAGAAGTTTGAACAACACAGAAAACTAAGTGTTAATCGTATTCAACACCCAGAGCCTTCCTGCAACATTTGCTAGCCTTCTCAACCTTCTGTTAACAAGTCATCAAATAGCCTTCACCTTCATACTCTCAACATCTTCTTCGCTTCCCTCCCTAAGATCAACCTCACATCCTTCACCTGTGACCGAAACAAATCTGGAACGGCCGTGTCTTCTGTTTAGGCCAGAATTGTATAGATTATCTCTCAAATCAAAGTGCTCATCGTACAACACATTTGTTGAAGGTTTAAACTCACTTCCCATCCACACACACCAAAAATTACCTAAACCGGCAGAAGTAGTTTTCTCCCCAAACAACGAGTATTTGCTAGGTTGAGTGGATGTCTACAACTTTGCTCCAACCTTTTACCCAGATGACCAATAATGAATTGTATATGCCTTTGGTAACCTCCCATGATTGCAAAAACACTAGTATAAACACAAGTAAAAACACTGATGAAAAGTGTCTAGCCTTGTTGACAGCTCTAGCCAATACTCCGAAGGGGATGGCAACACCTTCTATCCAACCTGTAGCTTCATTGAAATTGAGGGAAATTGCAGAATTGTAACAATCTTGTTCCCACAATACAAAATCATGTCGATTCAAAGCACTCCAGGGTTATCAAATAACTAACTTGCATACCTCATTCATGAAGCAGATCAAAGGGAGTGACCTACAACCATTCTTGTCGAAACTAGAAACCTCCCAAGAAGCATATGTTTCAGGCTCTCTGTTCTCACACTACAAGGATTTGAATTTTGCACTATAGATGCAAAGAGCCTCTGTGGGAAGATAATTTGGCCTCCAACTTGCAAACATGGCCAATATGTGCTGAATAGAAAACCCATAAGTCTCGTCGAAAATTGGACAACAAATTTCATGGTACCTCTTTCGTCAACAGGGGAACATTGAAAACAAACCAAGAGAAATTATTACCTTTACTGGATCTGCATCAGACAAGGTCGAGCAAGTGCATCCCTATTTTGGAACTGGGTAACAAATTCTATGACAGATAATGGCTCGATGAATGCAGTGGTATACATATCTACACCAAGAAAATAAATAATGCACACTTACCATGGAACTATGCAATAGTCGACTTGCTCAAATAAAATGACCAAGTAATGGTTCGTGCATGTGGGACATAGATAACTAAGAAGTAGTCAAATTACCATATCATACATGTTAAAATCCCACATTATCAGATTAAATAGATTTTTGCAATCAGAAAATGTTAAAATTAGAATGCATCGATATTCGATGAAAGACCCATTTGAGTTAAGGTGAATACTCTAGTAAAAACCTCACGAACTTCCCAAGCCTTCATAGAGTGACCGTCTTCACCCCAAATTGGGGAAATAGAATGAACGACTAACATGAGCATACATATATAACCAATATAAATCAATGTATATCTCAGAACTATGATATAAAAAACAGAAAGCCAGACCGCAAGAATACAAGACATATACCTAAAATTTGGAAGCTCATGTAAAATAATGTCGAGAACCTGAAAGGATGCCTGTTTTCCCTGCAAAAACATTCCAAAGAGATGTAGATCGGCTCAAGCAACATATTTAATAGCAACTTTGAACACTCTATGTATCCTGCATTACAAAAGAAGTGGAGAATACGCTTACTGCACATACATGCAAGCGAACGTAATGGAAATGAGAGGCACCAAATAAAAAACCTAGAAGCTCCACTACCATCATCCTCGTCAATCAAGGTAATTGAGAAATCCTTATTCGAATAAGGTAATGGTGCAGGCGTATATAGACTCTTCCTTCCATCGTAAGCAGGAAGGCATCTTCCAAGATGGGACTCTCTGTATAATTTCACAAGCTGCTCCGTAACGGCCCTATTCGTAACCCTTGATGTTCCTTCAGGCTGGCAACACAAGTGGATGATTAATAAACAAATAATCAATTATTCTTTGGAAACTCTCAATTCTATTGGTAAGTGCTTACCTGTTGCAACTTTCAATTAAAAAGATAATTATTCTGGCCTTTGGGGAAATTCTTTGACGATCTACATTTTCTTTCCCGAAAAATATATAAGGTACCTCAACTCTGGGCAGGAAACAGCTTCACGAGTATCAAATAAATGGGTTCCAGGATCTGTTATCAAGATAGGAAGATCAATGTGCATACAAAGAATACAGAAATACCAAGAAGAGCATTACGCCAACCACCATAATAAGAATAAGTCTCATACACAAAGAAGCACAAGTGTGTCAAAGTGTTAGTTACAACATCATATAAAAGCACATATTATAAGAACTTTAAGCATCTAAATATACCTTGAGCAGCTTTCCTCCAAGGAGTGCAAACTTACCTGGGTGCTTGAGGCACTCCACCACTTCCCTGAATTCACAATTTGTAGAATTCTATCAAAATCAAGTTACCTAATGCAGTCAAACAATTGTAGAATTCAATCTAAAGTTATTAAATTGGCTCTTTATACAACACCGATAGATAACCCATATATCAAAACCCTTCACAAGACCATAACTTCACCTCTATTTACAAAACCCTTCACAAGCCTCTACACAGACTATGCTAGTTAAAAAGAAGCCTCTACAGGACAACTCTAACAGCAAAACTTATATAGCCAAAACAAAATTGAACAACCAAGACAGTAAAGCCCTTGAAATCTGCATTAACAGACATGAACATCTCAAGATCTCTAACAAATTGCATCTTCAAAGAATAATTCACTTAATACCCTAAATACTTTAGGGGTTTCATTATGAAAAGCCTATAAAATTAGATCCAATTAAATCCAAATTAAACAAGAGAAAAACGAAGAAAAAGAATCATAAGTGAAGGAGCATAACTTAAATAAATCTCAAATCACACAAATAGAAATGTTAATTCATCTCTATTACCAAAACCAACATCACAAAATCGCAAATTCTCATATCAAATCAAAATCCAAAACAAAACTTAAAAGACCTAATCCAAAAATCCAAATCTCAAAACCTATTTTATAAACAACATAACACAATAAACCAAAAGATTAGCAAAACACCCGATTTTCACAATCACCACCCCCACCGAGATTTATAGGAAATATAAAAAGAAAAAGTGATTACAAAGATTTGTAAATATCCAAAATCTCTAATCAATCAAAATCCACTTCTAATTTTAACATAGATTTCTAAAAATTTTAACTCCAAATCTCTAATTTGAACACAGAATTGTAGAAACCCTAAATCCACAATCTCTAATTTAACAGATATTTTTCCAAACCCTAACTTTGATTTGACATAAATTTTGAAGAAAAAATAACAAAATCATAACTTTGAAATCTTATATTTCAACTCAAAAATAGATATTCATCATTGTTGAGATATAAGATAGATAATGAAAGAAGAAGAACCACGGCTATTTCGTCTTACTGGAACTATTTCTCTCTGTGGCGAGAGGAGTAGCGAGTTGGATATAGAGGAAAGATTAGCAGAGAGAGTGAGGGTTAGTTTATAGAATGAATTATATGCCTAGGGTTTTCAGTGGAGGTAAAAGAGAGTTTGGTGAAAGTTTTGGTGGGAAACACCGCGCCACAACAATCTATGGAGGCAAATTTAGATGGTTCTAGATATTTTAGGTGGTAATCTGTATGACTTCATAAATATGTAATCACAATCGTTGGATCAGATGTATTTGGCTTTTTATTGGTCGTATTATCAGTTTAAGACTGTCATACGGATCAAGGTAAGTGTGTTTTCTCATTGTGCTTTTGTGTTTTTTCTTTGTGCTTCCGGTTTGAATTTCGACTAGTCACATAGGTCATGAAGTAATTTCGAATAGTCGTAAAGGTCATGAAGTAGCTTTAGTTCACACTGGTAGACTCACGAAGCATAAACATTATGAAACAAGAAGCTCCGGGGGGTTCTGACTTCAAACTTAGCAGGATACATCATCGAAATCGAAAAATATGAAGCTCAGTGTCGATTCGAGAAAGAAAGTGGCTCCAGTTCTTTTAAATAAAAAAAATTTAAAAGAAAGCTCAGTGTCGATTCGAGAAATAAAGTGGCTCCAGTTCTTTTAAATTGGATGAGTTTAATCACAAAGTGTCTGAAATTGTTAATGCATCTTTTGCATTGGGTAAGACTATTCCTGAAAAGGACACTGTGATAAAAAAAATCAGATCGATGCCATCTAGATACGATTCTAAGAAGCATGCCATCATTGAGGGAAATAACCTTGATACTCTCTCCAGAAATACGCTGGTTGGAAAGCTTAAGATCTTTGATCATGAACATTCTTCCAAATCTAAGGATGTTTCGTTCAAAGCACTAAAGGACACTAAATTACTTGATAAAAGTAAAAAAGTGTATATCTCTGAAGATGGTCACTCTGAGACAGATTCATCAGATGAAGATATTAACAAATCAGTCTCGATGATCACAAGACAGTTTAGGGATCTTCTGTTGAAGAAAAGTAAACGGTTCTCCAGAGATAATCCTAAGGCATCGGTCAAACTTCATAATCGTGTTCCTCCAAAAAATAGGGATATTGATGAAACTGATGATGAGGATATGCCTCAGTGCTTTGAGTGTAAGGCTTTTGGTAATTTTGCAAATGAGTGTCCAAATCGGAGAAAATACACTGGGAACAAAGGTCTTGCTGCAACTCTTGATGAAATGTCTGACAATTATGACTCTAATGATGAGAAATCAAGTGTTGCACTTCTTGGTGAAAATATTGATTTTGATAATTGTAGCAATACACATATCAATCTTGATATTTTTTCAGAACAAAATCCAACAATTCTGGAAGAAAAGGTTGACCCAATCTTTGGAAACACTGCTTATAATGTTTCAGGTCCTAATATGTGCTTAGCTGCTTGCACATTCCAGAAGCCTGATTTTTTTCCAAGTCTGACGTGCTCATATTGTTCATTAAAGGGTCATAAACTCTCAAAGTGTTACAAGTCCAAACACCAACAAAGGCATGTCAACAAACTTCAACGAAGAGCAAATCATCTAGCAAGAAAGCTTAAACTTGCTCAGAAGACCGCTGAGGTATGCAAGATTTTATCTTCGTCTAAGAAGTTAGTTTCCAAGGATAAATCAAGACCATTTGAGAATAAATTATGGTTAAATTATTTTGATAGACAGAGGTCTATGGATTCCTCTCTAGAGGAAAATGGTGGACAAATTGTTGTTTACCACAACGCAACTTGATTGTCTTGTCTTTGGAATCTTGTCTCATGTGCCCGATCAAAAGAGACAATGATTTGTACCTCTCAGGCTTTAGGAAAAGTTTTTTTTTCCTTCTTTTCTTAGATTTTTCTTCTTTTTGTCTATCAAACAAAAGAAAGGGTACTATCGACAATTTTACTCTTCACGGGGTTAAGAGTTGGTCGTTTACGAATCTGTTTAGAGGTTTCGAACCCTACATTCCTTTTTTACTTCTCTAAAACCTCTTTTTATCTCACGACTACTTGTTGAGTTAATTGTGAATTCCTCTCTCAAACCTACGTTCATGGACGCTCCAAGTATGATGTAGTAGCAGGAAATCCCACACTACACCCCTCACAAGAATTCATACAATCAAATTATTTTTAGATCAACAATCATAAACTTTATTGATTAATCTCACAATTTTTACAAGATGAAAGGAAATAAAGCTAAAGAATTAACCACCTCTCGGGACTTTCTCTCTCCTAATAACTTGCTCAACACTCGAAAAATATCTGTCTTTTCCTTACGCTTATTCAACTCTTTATATAGGGATTTACATAGTGGATGACAACTAATCTGTCCTTTATTTTAGGATCTGAATTGCGATATTCTCGAAAGAGTTCTATTGTCAATCTTCGCAAGCACTACAAACATCGCAAAATCATCACACTTTTCTCATGTTTCTGCAATCGTCGTATGTTATGTCATTATTCAAATCATTCTGCGATGATCGCAAAGTGTTTTTGATCAAGCTTCGCAAATGTGTACTTCTTGCGATATTTTGATCCTACATCTTGCCTCTTCTCATGTCTTCTTCGCGAAGGAGAGAATGTCATGAGAAATTGTTCTTCAAAATGCCGCAACTGTTTATCTTTTCTTTCAACTTTTTTTCCTATCGACAAGGCTCCGTGAATTAAGCATAACCATCAACACGTGTTGAATATTCCTTTAATTACTGGCACGTTTTACCATTAACCGGTGATATTCCTTTACCTATTTAAAGAGGGATCTGGAAGAAAGATAATTTTTTTTCTTTTGTTTCGTTTTCATCTTCTTCATCTTCATATCTTATGCAAATCTTCATCATCTGCAAATTTCCTTATTTATCAAATTCATTTTCCTGCTACTATTCTCTTATATTTCCATGGAGTCACCAAGGTTAGTTCTTCTTCTTTTTCTTCTTTTGATTTTGCTGAAATTGATTTTGTTTTGCTGAGATCATCTTGTTTGTTCTTTGTGTAATTCCCATATTGTTTTTGTTTCAGCAAAAACACCTCCAATACTAAATTTACAGTTCAAAACCCTAATGCTCCCAGAAGTTCACAACTCAAAGTTCCTGCGATAAAGTGAAAGTCTGCGAATGACAAGGTAGTAAGAAACATCATTATTTTTAATAACAATATTGTTGCCTCTGTTTCTTATCTAAGTTGTGATTCGCAAGGTGATGGAGATTCCACTTAACTCTTAAAAGATCTCGCCAATCCAAAACTGTTGAAACTTCTGTTTCCTTTCCCAAACTCGGTCTTCCAACTTCTTCTTCAACACTTTCACAAACTGAACCACTACTCCCTTTCTGCGAAACCATCGCAACAGATGCTAATATTTCAACCAATCCTGTTATGGATGAAATTCCCTCTGCCGAGTTTGTTGCGAATGAAACTTTTTCTTCTCTTGCGACCAATACTTCTCAAAATAATTCTACTATAACCTCAGTCATTGATCATCCTCAGACTTCTCCCTCAAATGATATCTCTTTAACAAAGAATGATGATCATCAGCTTTTTATTATTACTGCTACTCCATCTGAGTCTCTCCCTTTTTCTAAAGAAACTGCGGACGGAATGGATATTACCTTCAAAGCCTTATATGATATTTTGGATGATGTCAATAAATCATCTGTGGACCCTGTTAAGTCTGGTGTATGCGAAATTTTGGGTAAATATTTTGGTTCTAATAGGATAATTCCGCAAGTATCCTTAGAGAAAGAAGTTGAAGCTTTGAAGGAGAGTCTTTGCCTTGAAAGGCAGAAGCTTCAAAATGTTTCATTGGAGTGCGAGCTTCTTCGCAAGAAAAATGATGAATTAAAAGGTATGAGTTGTTTTTATCTTAGTTCCCAACTTTCCTCTTAACAAATTTATTCTTTCCATGTTGTTTATTCTTAAAGTCTTTTTTCGCTTGTAAATCTTTAAACCAGAAATGAATTATGGAGAGATTTCAGTTTGAATATGCCGCTGAAGAAATTCGCGTTGATAGAGATATTTGGATGGATCAATATAACTGATTAGATAATCTTCACACATATTCTGTTGATCAAATAGATAACCTTACCAAAGAGAATACTCAATTAGTTCAAGAGCAAAACTCATTAAGTAGCGAGATATCTCGCCTCTCTTATTCTTTGACTAAAGCTAACTTAGAGATGGAAACTTTATTAGATGAAAACAGAACTATGTATCAGGAGAAGCGAACTCTTTTAAATATGGTGGCGATCACTTCGCAGAAATTAATTGCTCTTCAAAAGGTGTGTGATAGTCAAGAACAATCTCTTCGCTCGCTGAAAAGTGAACTTAAAGAAGTAATTGAATCCTCTATTACTGAGAAAAATACACTTATTCAAGGTAGGATATCTTTAAGTGTAAAAGAAAGTCAACTCAAAGAACAATACCCCAAATTAGAAGAATCTTATTCCTCTCTTGCGAAGGAGAATACTTTTCTCATTTCTAAAGAAAACAATCTAAAATCTCGCCTGAAGGGTTTAGTTGGAGATAAATTCGATGATGCAATGAATCATTTGGAAAATACTTGCTTGGCACTAATTCAAAATCTAATTTCGCAAAAGGAAGGTACTCATTTTGACTGCCTCAGACATCTTTCTTTTGTTAAGCTTCTTTGCGATTTTTCCCTTGAGAGGTGTTCGCCTGAATAATTTTTGTTCTTATTTTTCGCAGAATCTGAAAGAAATCTTCATTCTTCCGTTTCTTTTTTGGATTCTAAACTTTCCAAGCTTCGCAAAGAAAATTGATTACTTGATGCTCATTCTCGCGATCATGCGGAAAGAAAATATGATTATTTTGAATATTTCATAAACATGGAGATTAGAAACAGTGACAGAGCTTTCCTTCTCCAATCTCATCTTGGTGCTGAAGTTATTGTGAATGAGATTTTGCTGTCCAAATCTCTTTACCCAGTATCACTCAAACCTCTGGAAGTAGATGAAGATGAAACTCCTCGGGCTGCCGATAGTGACCTTGATTATGGAAGTGGTGAAGATAATGTTTCCCAAGAAGATTTAGAAGAATAAGAAGAAATCCCTAATAAAGAATGAGATGCTGGTGATGAAACAACTACTTGTGATAAGTCAAATGAGGAAGAAACCAGAGTCGACCAGAATGAGGAGAACATTGGCAAAGATGATAACGTTGGTGGAGATGATAAGGCTGGCGAAGAAGATATTGAAGCTTGAGTTCTAGTTTTATTTTCTTGAATTATTCTTCCTCTTTCTTTTCTTGCGAACGATGTACTTTGGATTACTTTTGGATTCAATTATACTTTTGGTATTTTAAGGACTTGCGAGAAAGATAGTGACATCTTATTTATTAATTCCCATACTTGCCTCTCATTATCTTTCTTGTGATACATGATCTGCATGAAAAATAATTAGTATTTAAAAAGAATTTTATATTATTATGTGTTCTTATTCTGCCTTCCTAAGTAAAGGTCTTATTTTGCCATATTTTTGCATTGCAACAAAATCGCAGGACGTTTCTACACTTTCATGTGGAATACCATTGATCTTTCCTTAAATTTTTATTCTTTTGTATTTTTGTTGCGACAATATGATAGGCCTAAATTTTCTTGCAAAATTAAAGCCCCATAACATTGTCGTCTTCCAACGAAATCGTAGGACGTCTTTACACTTGCATGCAATGACCCATTGATCTCGTCTTATCTTCTCTTTTGTATTATTGCCTCTTCAGGAATGTTGCACAAATATGACAAGTCTTAATACTCCCGTGAGTAAAAAGTCTCATGACATTTGCGTCTTAAGACACTTATCAACTCTCTAATGGAGGGTATCACCCTTATCTTCCCCCTGGTTGCCCTTTTAAGGAGACGTACTTCTGCTATACAAGACTAGCTCCTCCTATCCAGTCTTAACAACAACCAGTTGTATTTGCAGCCTCTTATCCCTTTTGCCTATATGGCTTATCGTTACGAGACTGCACCCTAAGTGGAATTTTCTTCGGGTCGAGTGCATCATAGCCAAGACTTACCAAGAATGGCCAGGGTAGTTTCATACACCCCGGGCACTCTTGGCTCAACCGTGTACCTCGGCTTCTTGGTCATACTCTGCACCCCTTAGGAGAACTCTTATTACCTTAGTCGCTCAACTCAAGTCATATGCTCAAGTTGAGAATCCAAGGTGTCTCTCCTGGATGGGCTTTCATTGACCCCACATCTCCATGACTCAGGTTCCAGCAGCGGTGTAACCTTATCGCTGAGCCATGCAACAGATACCCCCTTATATGATGTACTTTAGGTCTTACATTTTCCTCTTGCGAAATTTTATTCGCGAACTAGGGTGTACGTCATAAAGGTTCGTCCCATTCTGGATCTTAAATGATCATTTCTTGTGAAATTTTCGCACATTCTTATTTTATTTTGATCTTGAATAATCTCGCAGTGATGTTTTCATAAAAAAAATTTTTGTTAATACTTACTTTGTTGCATCATACATCATTTCATCAACTAGGGATTCTCAAAGTTCCTCACGGGTAATATCTCTTTAAATATAGTCTATTCCATGGTCTACCAAGTCTTTGACCAACATCTTTACCCTCTGGATCCATCAATTTGTATGCCCATGTTCCAATTATCTCTTTTATAATGTAAGGTCCATCCCATTTTCTCGTTAATTTTCCACCACCTTCTCGCTGATAATTTGGCGTCTCGCGAACAACCAAATCACCTGGCTGAAATTCACGTGGTTTGACACGCTTATTGTATTCTCGTGCTAATCTCCGTTTATAATTCTCCATATGTTGTAAATCTTTTTCTCTCTTCTCTTCTAATTCATCCAGTTTTCTTAGGATCATTCCAGCACTCAGATTCTTCTCTCAGGCCTCTCTTTTTGTCGTGGGTATAGCAACTTATGTTGGTAACACTGCCTCAACCCCATATGTTAGACAGAAAGGTGACATTCCAGTTGCTTCTCGCCTAGTTGTGTTGTAATCCCATACCGCATTATGTACTTGTTCGCACCATGCTTTATTATGTCCCTCCAACTTCTTCTTTAATATATCTGCGATTTTCTTATTTATTGCCTCTGCTTGCCCATTATCCCGTGGGTATAAAGGAGTAGATTTTCCGCATTTTATCTTAAATGCATTAAGCAACATTTTTATATTATTCCCTTCAATTTTCTTCCCATTATCAGATACCAACTGTGCTGGAATTCCAAATATGCAAATGATATTCTCAAATATAAATGTAAATATGTCTTTGTCGCGAATGTGCTTCACTGCTTTTACTTCTGCCCATTTTGTGAAATAATCTGTTGAGACAATTAAGTATCTGTTTTGTCCAGACCCTGGTACAAATGGTCACACAATATCTAACCCCCGCTTTCCAAAAGGCCACACACTGGTTGAGGATGATAAGGGTGATCCAGGTGCATGTATTCTCTTTCCATGTCGCTGGCAATCTTTGCAACGCCTTGATACTTGTTTTGCATCTTCATGCATATATGGCCAATAATAACCTTGTGTTTTTGCTCTATATGCCAAAGATCTTCCTCCGTTGTGGTTTCCAGCATCTCCACTATGCAGCATTTTTAACACTTTATCTCCTTCTTCTCGTGTCAAACATCTAAGTGATGGTCCATTAAATGTTTTTCTATACAATATCCCATCTCTTAATTCATAATTTGTTGCACGACTCTTTAATTTGTGTGCCTCCAATCTGTTTCTTGGTATTTCCCCTCTTGCTAAAATATGCATGAAGTTTTTTTCTCCAATCTGCGATATTGTCTTTTGGCCCTTCTTCACCACCTTCTACTATCATTATATCTACTTCTTCTTCCTCTTCTTTATTGATTGATGGCGATAAAAGTGTCAGTATCTTTATACATCTCGCAGTTAGATCTGTCATCATGCTTGAAATGAAAGCATAAGAATCTGCGAGCCTATTATCCTTCCTTGATATATGCCTCCATTTTATTTTTGGGATTTTCGCTGACAATTCTTCAACAAGTTTCTTGTATTTCTTCAAGGATGGTTGATTTTTTGTGTATACTCCTTTTATCTGGTGAAATACTAGCTACGAATCACTAGTAATTCTAGCATTTTCTAATTTCATTTCTATTGGGAATTTTAGGGCATGTACCGCAGCTTCATATTCTGTTTCATTATTAGTGGATGCGAACTCCAACCTAAATAAAAAATCCATCTTTTTTCCCTCTGGTGAAATCAAGATAATTCCAACTCCACTACCTTCCTAATTTGAGGATCCATCCACCAATATCTCCCATCAATTTGGTAATGTTAACAAGTCTTTTGGATCTCCTTGTTCTTCTTCTATATCCATCATCTCCTCAACAACTTCATCATCTTCTAAAGGAAATTCTGCTAAAAAGTCTGCGACAACCTGCGACTTTGGTTAAGATAACACTTCATATTTAATTTTGAAATGTCCTACTTGCGCATTCCATCTCTCTACTATGCCTGATCTTTTTGAGTTCTTCATTACTGATTCAATTGGTACCTTCGTTAACACTTTAACTTTATGTTCCTGAAAATATATGCGAAGTTTAAAGGTCGCATAAACCAATGATAGAATCAGTTTTTCAATCTTTGAATAATTTCTCTCTATGGCATTGAACGTCTTGCTGATGTAGTAAATTGGTTTTTCAACTTCTGCATCTACTCGCAGTAACACAGCACTTAGTGCATGCGAAGTTGCCGCAAGATAGATTAACAGCTCTTCTCCCGGTTCTGCCTTCTGTAAAATAAATGTATTCACCAGGTATTCTTTTATTCCTTGAAAATCTTTCTCACATTCATCTGTCCACTTGAATTTTGTTCCTTTTTTAAGGATGTTGAAAAACTATTTGCATTTGTCTGATGATCGCGAGATAAATCTTCCTAGCGAAGCCAAGAGACCATTTAGTTTTTGCACATCTTTACAGTCGCTGGTGTTGGCATATCGCGAACTGCTTGAACTTTTTCTGGATCAACTTATATTCCTTCCTTGGATACAATGTATCCTAAAAAAATTCCTAATGCAACTCCAAAAATGCATTTTTCTGGATTCACCTTGATGTTAAAATGCCGCATCTGTTCAAAAATCTCCTTCAGATCTTGTACATGGTTTTTAGCTTCTTTAATTTTTATTAACATGTCATCTATGTACACCTCTAATGATTTGTGTATCCACTTTGCGAATACCTTCTCTACCATTATTTGATATGTTGCTCCTGCGTTTCGCAAACCAAATGGCATTTTTGTATAACAATATAACCCTCTAGGAGCGAAAAAAGCAGTATGTTCTTGATCTTCTTCAGCGAGAGGAATCTGGTTGTATCCTTTATACCCATCTAAGGAAGATATTCTATCGTTTCCTGCTGATGACTCAACCATATGAGGTATATCTGGTAATGGAAAACTGTCTTTAGGACAAGCTTTGTTTAGATCAGTAAAATCTATGCAAATTCTTATTCCATTATTATCATATATTCTTTATCTTCTCGACAAAAATCATTTCCAAAGTGGACAAGTTAAAGTGATGATTTCGAAAGAGTAAAAGCAATATTATAGAACTTCGCAAAAGAAAAGAGGCAAGTACGTACTTTTCAAATCCAAATATTCTTTCACTCGCTCCTCCAACAGCTACAACAAGGAAGATTTTTCCTTAAAATCGTTTTTCAAGCAATATTCAAGGAAAAATAGGCAAGATGTAGGATCAGAATATCGCAGCAAGAACATTCTTGCGAAATTTTCATTAAAGACACTAGTGAGCGTCGCAAAAAAGATTAAAAGAATGATACAACAAATAACGATGGTATAAACATGAAGAAAACGTAAAGATCCTGTGAAGAATAGAGTGTTTGCAAGGGTAAACATTTGTGCATTCGCGAAGGTATCGCAAGATCAAATCCGAAATTAAAGGATAGATTAGCTGTCTATGAGCTGTCATCCATTATGTAATACCCTATATATAGGGGATGAGTAAACTTGAGAGAAAAGGATATTTTTTAGAGTGTTGAGAAAGTCTTGAGGAGAGAGAAAATTCTTGTGAGCAATTGTATTCTTGATTTCTTCCATTTCTTGTAACATTTCTGAGAATTAATCAATAAAAGTGTTGTTCTTAATCTACAAATATGTGTTGATAATTGTGGATTCTTATGTGAGGTGTAGTGTAGGAATTCCTGCAACTACAATATGGTTAGCATTTATTGGAAATAGGAAAACATAATTTAGGTACTTTAATGCATATCTTGAGAATATTTTCGGTTTTGGAATTTCCTTGTTGTCCATACAACCTTGGTATATAACTACTTGATTTTGGATTTCTTGCAAACTATCCTAAGAGCCAGGTAAACTTCATTCGTGTTGTTTCTGGTGGAGCCATCTATTCGGAGAGGAAAGTACCCTAATTAGGAAACTTTTCTTACGACCGCTCATTTAAAGACTTCTATGGGATCAAGAAGCTCTACGAGTACCGTTGGTGGGAAACTAGATAATAGCATTGTTATTTTAGTTTTCGAATATTGATTTGATTGACTAATGGTTATTGAAACTTTGATTGCACCTAGTTTGATTATTCTTGAGAGCCTTCTATTATGACATAAGGGTCACTCAAACTAGATCAAAGTATCGACGAGATCTTTAGAACTATTTGTAGATCTAAATATATCTTGTGATAATCCAATGTTAACAGACTCCGTTCTGTGTGTAATTGATCACAAGAGGATTCAAGTTTGTGTTATGCTGGTTATTGAGAAGGCAATTGAAGATTTGAAGACAAAAAAGATTTTCTTATTAGTTTTCATATCTTGTGAATTTTTGCATACATCTTGATTGGTTGGGATTTAACTTAGATTAGATTTATCTTTGATAGATTTGATCAGAAAGTCGTATTGATCGGAAACTATCATTTGGTGGCATTCTTCAGTATACGAATCTGATAGTTCTGAAGCTGAATCTAAGTTAATGTTCGGATTGATCTTACTCGACAAAGGAGTTTATTAGATTAAACGGAAGAGCCTTTGTCGATTACTAAACATATCTTTTAATGTAAAGATAATTAAAGTGGTTACCAAACATATTTATTTCTATACTCTTTGTGTTAGAGCACTGCTCGGTCGAACTCGCAAGAGTTGTTATCTCAAGATTGTTTGTCAAGTTTAGTTTCTAAAACTATAAGTCTTGATTACTAGTCTACTTATAGCTAAGTCTCGGACTAGGATAGAAAGTGTAGTTGAACTCTAGACTCCACGGCGTTCATCATACAAAGACGAAGAATTACTCAAGGAAATGGTGGAACTTCATCGACAAAAAGGTATGTGGAGACTTGAACTTATCTATCACTCAAAAGTATATCTACTATGTCCTATCTTGAGACAAAAGTCGTATTTCTATATAGACTTCGATCATACACATTTGCTATTTCGAGCCGAGTTTTCACGCTTATCTTTTTCTCGAAATATGTGTTGGTAAGCTTTCGCTTTGGCCAAGTTCATCTTTACTCGTGAAGAAAGTCATGTTATTGTTTCAATCTCTTGAAAATCTCTTTGATGAAAAATAGTGTGTGAATAACCGCTATATATAACATCCTCTAAGAATGTTTCATGATTGAAATGAGAGTTTAGAATATATAACCTTGAATGGATATAAACATTGTATGTGAACTCATACTTGTGTAAGTCCAAAATCCTTGAACCAAACTATGCATACTTTGTTGTTTAGGATAACCGGAGCTAAGTTCTCGTACCTGTATGCGTACTATCAGAAGTTCACTGATAGGTGTCTAAAACACCTAATTTAAAATCTAGTATTTGTGCTTTCTTTGCTATTTTTTGTATAAATTATGTATCTTATGTGTTCTTTTGAGTTATTTAGATACTATGGAGTCCTTGGGAGCAAAATAAGGAGAAAATTTCAATTTGGAGCGAAAAGGGAAAACACAACAAGTCGCAGGCGAAAGAATGAGGTCATTCCAATGCCAAATGAGAAAGTTATGAGCAAAATAAGAAATTTAGCCTGTCAGTTTTCCAAAACCGACAGTTGAAATAAACAAAAGATAGTTCAGGTGGACCTTATCCAGGAACTAAGAGGGTTAATAACCGCCACATGTTATCATAGCCGGCCTAATTTGAGAGAAATTAAATTCTCTCTATCATTTGTTCGAACTAAGAGGAGGTGACTGCACTACTGCTACCGCTTGATCGAGAAATTGAAGGCGAATATGCTGTCTGAGATAGAGAAGGGTAAATTGGAAGATGAATTACACATCCAGTGAAGAATAGAAGAAAAAATCCGAGAAAAAGTTAGGGTTTTTGTTCATCTGATGGGTTGTGGTGCGTCATTGATGGTCAATGTTGATTGAAGAGATGATTCATAGTATGAGAAGGATATATTGAACATTGGGTTTGTGTTGAGTGTGTATTAATTTCGATTGTTGCAGGGAAGGAATTATGGTAGTCTCCAAGGTGCAGCCAGTGCACATCCCTCAACAGTTCATGAAATGCACACTGAGTGCTTGATTAAATGCCTGACTGGACAGCCAGTTGGTGGCTCTGCTGTTGCTCATGGAATTGCAGAGAAGGTCAGCTGTTGGAGTGTGCAACTGAAATGCAGGTGGTGAAATGGATTATGAGGGTTTGTTGGATTGGTAGTGAGTTGTGAAGGCATTAATGGAGTCGAATGTGCTGCTGCTGTTGGAATTGAGGTACATTGACAATGGATTATGGAAGTTGTGGTGATCATGAAGCTGTTACAGCTGATATTGCAGTTAAAGATTCAAGTAATGATGCAATGGGATGGAGTGAGTTACAAAAAGAAAGCTAAGCTGCTGTTGTTGATTTGAAATGCAAGGAGGGGAGATAGCCGGCAGCTTGGCTGTGTTGCAGGCTAGAGCTAGTGTGCTTGATGGCTGTAACTGAAGTTAAGCTGGTGGCACATGAACTGGGTTTCTTCCAGACATGAGGCAGCTGAGGGTATGAAGCTTTATTGCAAGAAGTTAGATCTGGTTATTGTGTACTGAGATGGAATGGAAGGCTAGAGTTGCTGCAGTATGGCGACGAACTGAAACAGGTATTGCAGGTGGATGTAAGGATGGACTGGAAATAGCAGGTATGTCTCGAGAAGATGATCGGCTGAAGCTTGGTGGAGTTGCGAGTGAGAGCTGGAACAAAAGCTGGAGTAGCAATGGCAGGTGATTAGTCGAAGGAATGCGGAACTGGTGGTTTCAATGCTGTGAAGATGACACAGTTAATGTGCTTGCAGGGTATTGGCTGAGTTGTGAGTTCTGAGATTGAATGGGTAATGAATTGAGGTCTTGCAGATTCATGAGGAATTTTCCTTGCGGGAATGTTACATTGTAGCATTGGAGTTGTATACACGAGTCATGGAATGGATGTTGTGTTGCAGTTGTGCAGTAGATAATGTGTGATTAAAGTGTAGCTGGGTTCAAGCTACAGACATGCCAAGTTATGAGATAATGAAGCTGCAGGAGATGGCATTGGTGCAGCTAATTTATGGTCTGAGCTGTGAATATAAATAGAATGTGACAACCATCTGCAGAAAATAGTGCGAAAACAGAGTAAAAATGGCGCGCCGGTGAGCATAGTTCTGGTTGTCGGAATTCGTAACTTGAAGCATGAATTGCAATATTTCATTGAATCGCGAAGGGGGTATGTGTCGGGTACTAGAGTTGGTGGCCGGATATATGAGCTACATGGCACGCTTTTGGGTGCGTTTTCGCAAGATAAGAAGTTGGGTTAGTTGGTTTTTGTGAATGTATAAACTAAAGAGAAGGAGAGTTGAGGTACTGGAAGTATACAGTTGGCCTGGTGATAGTTTCCGATGGCTAAGCGACCTGAGACAATTTTCCGGCGGCCGGATTCCGGCGCCGATGACCGGATTCTGGCGATGATGTCAGTAATCCGGCGAACGGTTTTGGACCCAAATTTTCCAGAGTCATATTTCTCATACATGGGCTTGGTAGACGAATTTGAGACGGGTTTTGAGAATACTTGACCTACTTTTGAGTATCCTTTTGGGAGAGGCATATATATAGAACTTTTTCTCTAAACCTATGGATATATATATTTTATCTTATATCTTATCTTCTACTTTGGTGCTTAGGGTTTAGACATGGAAACCCTTCTCTTTATCCTTGTTATGAACTCCATGAGCATGAACTAATTTTATTATTGGTGATGGATTGATTTGATTTCACATAACATGTTTCTTGTTCAATAAATTAGTTTTGTCTCATATTATCGTTTATGATTCACCATTAATATTGTTGCATGATTGAATGTTAGTTTTGTCAAGTTGCAAATTGTTAGAACTCACATGCATATCTTTTGCTAGATTAGGGTTATTATATGCAAAAGTGATAATTCCTGATTGCAAGTAGCACAAATATGGTTATTGCTTGTAGTGATATATCCTATTAACCATATGTGAACCATAACCTTTGTTAAATCGGATTAGTGCTTTTACACGTTCGATTGGTTTGATTGGCCTGATTTCATAGAACTTAATGCATCTAGGGAATTAAACTTGATTAGTGCTTTTACACGTTAGGTTGTTCTTTTAGATAGAATTCATATTCGCATCTTTTAATGTGATTGTTGATGACAAGAGGAAATTAGCTGGATATTCTTGTGATCAAGGTATTCTAGGGCCATTGATAAATAGAGATTAAATATCAATTCTACTTATTGTTAAAAAAAGCATGTTTGTGAATGAAGATGAATACTTAACTAATATCTTTTCTACTTGATTTATTTGTTTATTTTCTTTTATATTTGTTTTAGTTTTAAAAATCAGAAAAATCCCCCTTGTTACTTTTAGGAAACCGAAACATATTGACAACGAAAGCCTCTCTGTGGATACGAACTCTTTCTTATCACTACTAAATTTATTTTAGTTAAGTAAAAAAGTGAAATTATATTTTTGACGCAAACGACAGCGATCATTCACATCCCGTGAATTTCTGTTGGAGTTTGTGAACTGAAAACAAGCTCAGTCCGGGTACTTAAGTATGCGTACTTAAGTGGGTTATTTTCTAAAAACGGTTTATTCGTTATCTAAGACATTTATAAATTAAGGAGTGCATATTTGCAAACTGTGGCTATAATGTTCATGAATTGATTCACGTGAATCAAAATTATTTTTTCTTCAATTGTGTCTTGTATACTTCTATGAGATCTAGGCAATTGAATAACTCTCTAACTAGTTCATTTGAGTCACTTGAACTAGTTATGGTGAAGATGAATAAGGTTGATATGAAAGTTCTCATTTAGCTAACCATACACGTTTATGTATGGTTACATAAACCTAAATGAACATGCATTTCATTTGTGTATGACAAGCTAAGTTCTATCTAACAGTTGAAATATATTAGATTCAATCTAATCAGGTTTTCATCTAACGGTGAATATTGAATGCTTTATTACCAAGGTAACTTAGATTGCAAACCCTGATTTGGAGACTATATAAAGGAGAACTCTAGACTGGGAAACCTAATCCCCACACCTCATGTGTGATACTAGTTGTATAAGCTAGAGTCGATTCTCCTTTAACCTCAGGTTTCTATCGAGACCCTGTAGGTTAACGACTTGAAGACTTCATTGGATTGTGAAGCCAGACCCAACTATTTTCTTTATAGTTGCGTGACTTGATCTTGTTGTTTTTATCGTATTTGAGTACAATCGTAAGATTGGCTTGAGATTAATTTCTCTGATAGGCAAGATAGAAAATAAGTCACAAACATCTTCATCTCATCGTTTGTGATTCCGCAATATCTTGTTTCGCTAGTCGATTAAGATTATTATAAGGTGATTGATAATTCTAGGCTGTTCTTCGGGAATATAAGTGTAGGTTATCGATTGGTTCATGTTCACCTTGATTTATCAAAAGATGAAACAAAACTCGTAAGTATTTATGTGAGAGACAGATTTATCAATTCTTATAGACTTTTTTGTGTGATACAGATTTGTTTTTTAAACTCTTCGACTTTGGGTCGTAAAAACTCTTAGTTGTGGTGAGATCGGATAAGGGAATTGTAGGATCAGAATATCGCAAGAAGGACACATTTTCGAATCTTGGTTAGCAACACATTGCGAGCATCGCAGAATGACGTAACAGATGACGATTGTAGAAACAAGAGAAAAATGTGACGACTCTGCGAATATTGACAATAGAACTCTTGCGAGAATATCGCAAGTCAGATCCTAAAATAAAGGACAGATTAGCTGTCATCCACTATGTAATTCCCTATATAAAGAGTTGAACAAGCGTAAGGAAGGGGAGATCTTTTTCGAGTGTTGAGCAAGTCATTAGGAGAGAGAAAATCCAGAGCGGTTGTTAATTCTTTAGCTCCATTTCCTTTATATCTTGTAAAAGTTGTGAGATTAATCAATAAAATAAAGATTGTTGATCTAAAAATGATTTAATTGTATGAATTCTGGCGAGGGGTGTAGTGTGGGATTTCCTGCTACTACATATTGGCGCTAGAAACAGGGAAAACAACTCTGTTGATTAAAGATTGTGGAAATTATTGTGAAAGTTGTCTAAATCAAGAAAATGATATAAGAAAATAACAAATCAGCTGGAGAAAGTATAATTAAGATCAATAAGAATAAAAGAAGGATGGAGTGCAACGTAATCACAAAAACAATGGTTAATGAATTCCATGAGAACATTAGAGGGAGAATACATAAACGAGATTTTGAAGGAAGGAAGATTGTGACGGTAGAAAAGATATCTCCGTTGAAGGATTGAGAAAAGCAGAAAATTATATTCACAGCAGCAGAGATACCAAAATAAAATTTGAGCCACACATCTCCTTTGGTAATCACGGTAACAGTTGCACAAAAAGAAAAAGAAGAATCAGAAATCTATGGAAGAATGGGCGGTGAATATAACTCTAGTGGATACATGGAGTTCAGTGGATATAATGTTTTATCATGCATACAAAGGAATGGTATACAAAGATGAAGAAATGTCCCATTCAACATATCATATTCATGGTTTCGGCAAGTCCACAACTAAACCAAAAGGAGAAATAACATTGAGAATTCCGCTGGGAGAAATTGAAACACAAATAACGCTATGTGTGGTGGATATGGAGTCACCATATAACATGTTGTTAGGAAGATCATGGATACACGCAATCAAAGCTGTAGAATTAACATTACATCAGTGCATCAAGTTTCCTATGCCAAGCGAGATTGGAGAAACTAGGGGAGATATTTAAGGTGCGAAACTATGTTATCAAATTGAAGTAAAAAATTGTGAAGGACGAGTGAAGAAGCGAAAAGCTCGCAGGAAGATGGCGAAAGAGGCAAAGAAAGAAGAGGAGTTTAAAATCTACATGATAAGAGCAGAAGAAGGAAAAGGAGTACCCAGCGAAATTTCGCAGGAAAGAGATAAACCAGCGAAAATTATAAAAGAACCAACACTAATGGGAGAAACTGAAGCAAGTTACACTGCAGCAGAACCAACAAAAGAAGTAAATATTGGAACTGAAGAAGAACCTAAAATGTTGAAAATTGGAACTAAGATAGATACAGATGAGGAAGAAAGAACCGTCAATCTCTTGCGAGAATATAAAGATATTTTCACATGGAACATGGATGAAATTCCTGTAATAGATCCATCAGTTGCATGTCATAAATTGGAGATCAACAAAGACGCAAGACCATTTAAACAAAGGATAAGAAAAATTGCAACAACTTACCATCCCAAAATAGAAGAGGAACTGCATAAAATGCTTGATGCAGGAATTATAAGACAAGCAAAATATCCAGAGTGGATAGAAAACATGGTTGTGGTTCCAAAAAAAAAATGGGATAAGAATTTGCATAGACTTCACTGATCTAAACAAAGCTTGTCCAAAATACAGCTTTCCATTACCATATATACCTCAAATGGTCGAATCAGCAGCATGAAATGATAAAATATCTTCCCTAGATAGGTATAAAGGATACAACCAGATTCCTCTCGCTGAAGAAGATCAAGAACATACTGCTTTTTTCGCTCCAAGAGGATTATATTGTTATACAAAAATGCCATTTAGTTTTCAAAACGCAGGAGCAACATATCAAAGGATGGAAGAGAAGGTATTCGCAAAGTGGATACACAAAATATTAGAGGTGTACGTAGATGACATGTTGATAAAAAGCAAAGAAGCTAAAAACCATGTACAAGATCTGAAGGAGATTTTTGAACAGATGCGACACTTTAATATCAAGGTGAATCCAGAAAAATAAATTTTTGGAGTTGCGTCAGGAAATCTTTTGTGATACATTGTATCCAAGGAAAGAATACAAGTTGATCCAGAAAAAGTACAAGAAGTTTGTGATATGCCAACACCAGCAACAGTAAAATATGTGCAAAAGTTAAATGGACTCTTAGCTTCGCTGGGAAGATTCATCTCGCGATCATCTGATAAATGTAAACATTTCTTCAGCGTACTAAAAAAGGGAACAAAATTCAGGTGGACAGATGAATGTGAGAAAGCTTTTCAAGGAATAAAAAAATACCTCGTGAATACATCTATTTTACAAAAGGCAGAATCGGAAGAAGATCTACTAATCTATCTTGCGACAATTTCGCATGCATTAAGTGATGTGTTATTGCGAGTAGATGCAGGAGTTGAAAAACCAATTTACTACATCATCAAGACGTTCAATGCCGCAGAGAGAAATTATTCTAAAATTGAAAAATTGATTCTAGCATTGGTTTATGCAACCTTTAAACTTCGCATATATTTCCAGGCACATAAAATTAAAGTGTTAACAAAAGTACCAATTGAATCAGTAATGACAAACTTTAAAAGATCAGGCAGAGTAGAGAGATGGAATGCGCAAGTAGGACATTTCGAAATTAAGTATGAAGTGTTATCTTCACCAAAGTCGCAGGTTGTTGCAGACTTTTTAGCAGAATTTCCTTTAGAATATGATGAAGATGTTGAGGAGATGATGGATGTAGAAGAAGAACAAGAAGATCCAAAAGGCTTGTTAACAGAACCAAATAGATGGGAGATATTGGTGGATGGATCCTCGAATGGGGAAGGTAATGGAGTTGAAATTATCTTGATTTCACCAGAGGGAACAAAGATGGCTTTTTCATTTAGGTTGGAGTTCGCATCCACTAATAATGAAACAGAATATGAAGCTGTGGTACATGCCCTAAAATTCGCAATAGAAATTAAATTAGAAAATGCTAGAATTACCAGTGATTCGCAGCTAGTCATTCGCCAGATAAAAGGAGAATACACAACAAATGAACCATCCTTGGAGAAATACAAGAAACTTGTTAAAGAATTGTGAGCAAAAATCCCAAAAATAAAATGGAGGCGTATATCAAGGAAGGATAATAGTCTCGCAGATGCTTATGCTTTCATTTCAAGCATGATGACAGATCCAACTGTGAGATGCATAAAGATACAGACACTTTTATCGCTATCAATCAATAAAGAAGAGGAATAAGAGGTAGATGTAATGATAGTATAAGGTGGTGAAGAAGGGCCAAAAGACAATATCGCAGATTGGAGAACAGAACTTCATGCATATTTATCAAGAGTGGAAATATCAAGAAACAGATTGGAGGCACACAAATTAAAGATTCGCGCAACAAATTATGAATTAAGAGATGTGATATTGTATAGAAAATCATTTAATGGACCATCACTTAGATGTTTGACACGAAAAGAATGAGATAAAGTGTTAAAAATGCTGCATAGTGGAGATGCTGGCAACCACAGCGGAGGAAGATCTTTGGAATATAGAGCAAAAACACAAGGTTATTATTGGCCATATATGCATGAAGATGCAAAACAAGTATCAAGGCATTGCGAATATTTCCAGCGACATGGAAAGAGAATACATGCACCTGGAGCACCCTTATCATCCTCAACCAGTGTATGGCCTTTTGGAAAATGGGGGTTAGATATTGTGGGACCATTTGTACCAGGATTTGGACAAAAAATATACTTAATTGTCGCAACATATTATTTCACAAAATGGGCAGAAGTAAAAGCAGTACAACACATTCGCGACAAAGACGTCTTTCTTCATCATAGGAAATTGCAATCTCTAACATCTTGACAACCACAATGGAGAAGATTAATAAGGCATCTAGAAGCAAAGGTTGTTATGCTCATTGGCTAATACACTGGTGGCCAAGAGATACTCCTCTGGAGTAGCCTGTTGACGGTACGTTATCTATCGATGCTTTCTTGTGATTATGGATGTCCAGAGATGTATTTGAAGATGCTGGAAATTTGTTGAAGCCGTTCGTGATTCCCTTTTCAATTAAGATGGCTTAGGGTGAGCAACTCCCGATAGGTAGTTTATTCCTGGGTTTTTTGTACTCTATCTTGGACTCCTTTATTATAGACTCCAGCATCTCGAATGGTTTTATGAAGATTGAATGCTATGCCAATACAATGTTTCTTCAAGAATTATGCAGAAA
The DNA here is from genome assembly GCA_023529315.1 of Papaver bracteatum. Taxonomy (NCBI): domain Eukaryota; kingdom Viridiplantae; phylum Streptophyta; class Magnoliopsida; order Ranunculales; family Papaveraceae; genus Papaver; species Papaver bracteatum. The sequence goes on from JAJJWX010003638.1 coordinate 111,219, forward strand.
TTCCACGTACCATTTTGCAAGGATTGAACACTGATGCTCGCCATGTTTTTTCTGAGAAATCCAATGCTAGGATCATGCGCTAGTCCACAAAACAACCTCGACTCAAGACTTACTTCGTTGATGCCTTAGACCGTGAATCTGAATTTAACTTCCGCCCATAGGTATCATTTCCTCCTTACATCTCTCAATTCAGAACTTTTAATGCCGAAGAGAGTATGACTTTGAAATTTGGTGCTGATCTGGACGATGGCGAGAGGTCTTTTATGTTAAGTTGTACTCCTAGTCATCTGATATCCATAATACATGGTGAATTCTTGGTGGAAGAATACAATATTGATAGGGCGGCTCCACAAATGGGCATGGATCAGTGTGTTCCGACTTTTCGAAGAAGGAAACCCTCAGTTGAGTATATCATGACACGTCTGGACCGCACACATGTGGAAGGGAGTGAATTCTAGTTCCCCAGCTCTGATAGAATCACATATGTAAGTCCGGGTTACATAGACTTTTGGAATCAACATCTCAGGCGTTTACTTGATTTCGTGAGAGTTGATCAACCTTCAATGAATGAGACTTCTACTTCTGATATGATTTCTACTCGAATAAGATTGAAGCATTTCCATGGTGGTGATAAACGAAAAACATCTCCAGGACGTTCACAAGTAAGTATTCTTTATGAAGTCTTCGTAAGATTATGATAATTGTATTTTGATTATTGTATCAAAATTTCCCACAAGATGGTCGTAATTTAAGACCGCGAATCGATGTAAACCTCTCAGAAACTGAAGCAACTATTCATGGTGGGGAAGGCATGAGTAAGAATTATAAGATGTTACCTAACACCATAAAGTCCCCAGTTATTTCTTTAGTGAGTTGTCAATACTTATTTCACCGTGACCCTTTCTTATCCGTGTAATTAGGATCATAAAACCAATATTTATTATTTTGTTATAAAATTTTGCTCCCTCGAGTATTGACGGTCTTCAATTCTCTGCTGCTGGGCAGACGGTTTATGACTCCGGTGTTGATGAAGCTGAAGTAAGTATTTCTTCATATAACAAATTATGATGCTTAGTAAATAAAATGCTAATTGTTGAGAATATATCCAGGAGAATGTTGCCATAGAAGTAGAGAGTACTGGTGATGCTCGCTCGAAGAATGGAGATAAAGAAAACTCCCATAGCTCAAAACCGAATGAAAGTAATGGTTTTGTCGATGTCGGTGCGAGCAACTCTGGTTCTTTGAACGCTTCAGAGACCACTCAAGTAAGAATTTCTCTTGTATTTTATCCATAAAAGCATAAAATTGATGATTTATGAGTGAATGAATGAGAATAAATGCGAATATATGAGAAGTTTTGCCGAAAATACGTTACCAAAAAATTCAGAACTCAGCCTTTGAGAAAAAAACGCCGTAAAATCTTCGTCCAATGTCATATTTTCACGATACGCATACACATCCTTATGCCCAGGAAATTTCCAAGCTTTAGTGAAGAAGATTTTTGTGTTTTGAGCATGTTTAGGAGTCTAAATAGACGAAACAGTAAATATCCAGGTGACTTTTAGGAAATTTTCAGCTGTCATGTAGTCGAATGTTTTGACCACACCTTTTTGATCGTTCATCCGATTGCTATGAAATTTTTACATGATGTAGATAACATCCATACGAAGAGAATAGTATATAACTCAACTTTTTATTCTTCACCAATTTCTCCCAGTTCATCGTTTTGTACAGGGAAGTATAAAATCTTCTCAGGCGGGCTTGTTGTAAAACGTGTTTTTGTGACTTTCATGTGAATTGTTGACATATAGAATGTAGAATGAAGAACTTTGATGATGTTAGATAACTTTTATGCTGTAATTTAGAATATTTTTTGGTTTTATGCTTGGATAATCCTAATCTCATGTAATCTTCGTATTAGGTGTCAAATACTGAAGTTGAGAATGAATGAGCTAATAATGATGTCTTGAGAAATGCAGAGGTTATTGATGAAGGAACAACCATCTCTGCACTTAAAAGTCATGGGGGAATTGCTGTTGACGTTATTTAAGAGCCCGAGACTTCAATCGTTGTTGCTTCAGTGACGGAAGAAGCTGAACCACACATTGAAGAAGCTGAAGAAACCGTTGTTATGACTGTAGAAGTGGCTCCAGTGATTGAGAATCATATAGTGGTGCACGAATACCAAAGTGCAGGGATTCTTTTTGATCCTCCCTTTGATGCATCACTCCCATACCATGAGATAGTTGGTGGATTCAGTGTTCCCATTGGATATGCCAACTTGTACGAAAAAATATTGAAGAAATTTGGTCACATCATCGTTACTAGAGACCCAAAGCGTACTTATTCTTTAAAAATGCTAGTAATTGTTATATTGCGTGTTGTAAGCGATATATGCACCAGGGCCACAAATACTGTGACTCCAGATGTACTCTTTGATTGGGAGTTCAACTTGGAGAATTGTGAAAGACTTGGCTTCAACGTGAAGTGGCTTCGTAAGAAAATAAATGCTATTAAGGACTCATGTAAAAATAACATACCCTTTCCCAATGATGCTGTGATGGAGAAGGAAGAAAAAATTTCCAGGCTGACTGAAGAGCTGAACATGGAGAAGGTGGCTTTACAAGTCTTGAAGAATGCAGAGGAGCAAAAATCTTTCTTTCCTGATTTTCTTTGATTTATTTTCATAACCTCTTGAACTTCTAAACTTCTGAGAGATGTGAGGTTTTGGTTTTGATTGGTTTTGGATAAGTAGATGATTGAGGATTTTCTTTGGGTTTGATAGAGATTTTCTTTAAGTAAACTGAATTTTGATAAATTGCTGAATTTAAATTACGTAATGCAAGTATTGCAAACATTTTGGAGGAATTGAAATACAATGAAAGAAAAATCTAAATGCCAAATATTTTGGACGTTTATGCCTTGATCATCCAATGCCTCGAATATCCAAAACCTTAGACGTCAAAGGCCTTGGGCCAATTCTCATGTATCATGGTCACATTATCCTTGTTGTCCATGTTGATTAACTTGTAGTATCTACCAGCAACAGAATTAGAGATCATAAATGGTCCTTCCCTGTTGGAGTTCTTTGCATAATGAAAGTTACGCTTAGTTGCTTTGAGAATTAAATCTCATTTCTGGAATTTGTTAGACTTGATCATTCGTGCCCTGAATATCTTCTGTTGGTTAGAAATTCTTCGTGCAGTGGAGTTCCATGGCTGTGGTTTGTATGGGCACTCATGCAGATGAGAGTATTTGAGATACTATTTATCATGCTTGGCTATGTCTTCATCAATAAACTTTTTTATGATATGTTCGATTTGAAGAAGTTATGAACTTAAACATTTGGTGAAATATTGTTGAGGCGAGGTTATCCATTCATAGCATTTTGCAATTTCTAAGTTGTTGGTGGATTAAAGTCCTCGGACAAAATAAGCATATTTGAAAACTGATGATATGGACACATAAGGATGAATAATACTTGCTTGAGTACAAAACCTTTTGATGAAAGCATTTGCATCTTCTCCGGGCTTTTGAGTTAGCTTTGTCAGGGCCTTGACTTCCTTCAAATACTCGAATGGTAAAGTATTTTCTTTTTTCTTTCGAATCAGAGGTTTCTTCAATAGAGAAATGTGTATCCATGTCCGTCCAAGACTCATATCATATCTTAGATCTTCTCGGATTATGTAAAATTTTGTTTCTGTCCAGGCTGAGTTTATGTTCACCTTGAGAGTGATGTGGCCATAAACGTCTCTGGGTGTTTCTTCATGATCTGTGATTGTTACTGGAGCATGAATGGCTTCTTGTCGTGTGATGCTAGCATCTATGAGATTTTTCAGAGGGATAACATTAACAACAGTGCCGACATCAATCAATGCTCGTTTGAACTTGTTTCCCTTGAGATGGACTGTGGTGAGAAGTCCACAGTCGTACATTTCTTCGTCTGTTGTTGTGGGCGGCTCAGGAAATGCTTCTTGAATCAATAAACACTTCCCTGACACGATGTGATTCAGTGTGGCAAACATAAATCCCCTTTGAGACTTTGATAAGTATAGCAATTCGCAGACATGATCGATTAAGGATTGAACTGCTTCTTTGACAGGTGGTTCAGAAAGAGTGAAGGTTCTGACCGGGATAGGATCTCTGTGCACTCCTTCAGTCCCCAAGTTGAGTTCTCCTGATTCGATATTTTCTTTGAATATGCGCTTCAAAATTCTGCAATCACTTGTGGGATGGTTGACAAACCTATGAAAGCGACAGTAACGGGGATTTTCCATGGCCTCTTCAGTTAGCTCTTTCTTGACATATGGAAGTTTGATTGTGCCATCTTGGAACCAGGCATATAGAAGTTTAATAACTTCCTCAATGGATCAGGATAAATCATGTGCCTCTGGATCAGTGTGTTGGGCGGGAACTTGCATATTATCTTTCCTTTGCGCCTTTGAAGGGGTTGATGAAGTATGTTTGCGTTGTGGCTCAGATTTTCATTTACTCCCTTCTATAACAACATTTGTAGAAGGTTGGAGGTTGTACTATTTGTTGATTAAACGTCTGCTACCTCGAGTCTCCAGTGGATCTTCAGCTTTTGTAGTCTTAGCCCTCTCCAATAAAGCAGGTACAGTAGTTGCTGATCTCTTGGACGCTTCATGAAATTTTGAGAAAGTCTGAAACCTGAGATTTTCCAATAAAGCTCTGTAGACTGGAATTATTCCATTGATGCACAAATACATGAGTTGTTGCTCTGTGTTATTTGGATCATGAAAATCCAAGGCTTGAACTATGAACCTTTTCACATAATCGTTAGGATGTTTGTTTCTCTTTTGAAACATCCTTCCGAGATCAGAGAGAGTGATTTGCTCTGAAACTAAGAAATACTTTTTGTAGAAAGCATTAACCATTTATCCCCAACTTTTGATACTTCCTAGTGCAATGTTGTTATACCAGGTATATGCCCTGCCTTTCAGAGACTTTGAAAATTCCTTCAGATGGACAATATGGTTGTGCTCATGTTCACCCAATACTTCCAGAAATCAAGAAATATATTCTCGAGCATTGCCCGTTCCGGTATAAATAGTGAATGTTGAAGAGGTATAACCTTTTGGTAGAGGAATCCTTTGCGTAGTAGCAGGGTATAGTGGTTGGTGATGGTGGACAAAAGGCGTCTTGTATTTTCCACGATCTTCCAAGAGGAGTTCCAGGTCTTCACGAGTGATGAAACTGGATGGTTCTTTCACTGGTGGATTGTCTGCAGCCATGGGAACTTCCTCATCATCTTCTACATGGATTGGAGTGACTTCGGGATCAGCGTCGGAAGACTTTTCTTTAGATTTTCCTTTCTCTTGAGTTTTCTCTGACATCTTGTATGTAAGAGTCTTGAGGTAGTTCAGTAGATTCTTCTGAGTAGAAGCCATGTCAGTCTGATTTTTGGCAAAAGTTTCTTGCACCTTCATGAGATCACCTATAGTAGGTGGATTTTCTGTGACTTCTTCAGGAGACCGACCGAAGAGTGGATTAATGATGGTGTCAGTGCCGCCGCTTGAAAGGGTGATCACTGGAGCACCAGTACTTGGAGGAGTAGTAGTGGCAAGTTATACCGGAGGAATAGTGTTAGCAGTACTGCTAGAGCTTGCAATATTAGAACCGGGTGTTGAATCCGGGTTGGTAACTGAACCAGACCTAAGACCGATTATTTTTCTGATATGTGAGATTGCAACCGAGAGAATGATCTCCCACTGTGGTTGCCAATCTGTAGATGAGGCAAAACAAGCTGCTGGATTTTATGGAATTGAAGAGACGACCATGCGGAGGAGACTCCTTGAACCGAGCGAACTGTATAACCTCACACAGATGCACTGCAAGAAGGGAGTGCTTTGAATTCGAGAGATCAATCTGTAATACTCCGGCCTAAACCAAGATAATGGCCGTTCCAGAGTAAATTCGGTCATAAGATAAGATGGGTCGATCTGTAAGAGGGAAGCTGAGGAATGTGTGAGATCAATGGTGATCGAAGATTGTAGGTGTGTTGTGTATTCTAAAAATAAGATAAGTTCTGAATGATTGAATTTTACTCTGTTGAGAGTAATTGCTCAGATGTTGAGTTGTTAATCTCGTGTTGTATGTTTGATGTGAGATTATCCTTGTTTCAATCATGATTCAGAGACTTATTTATATTACTAGAATTGTCAACACCATGATCCCATGAAGTGTGACAGTTGATGGAATCAAAGAGTGGGGAAGTATAAATCGTGTTAAAACTAGTTGCTCAACGCGCGGAGACTTGGTTGATTTTCCATCCAATACTTTGTTAACTCCTTCAACTGATTGCACGACTTGCTCACATTCTCATCGTGTGTATGAACACACGTTTCGTAGATTTCCATACCAAAACCCTAGTTAATATCCCCCATGTAACACGATTGATGTCTCGTGTGATTGTGGAGTCTGCAAGGCAGACGTGTATTCAGTTAGTCAGTTGCTGACTTCTTGACTTCATGGGACGATGAGTCCTTGTATTGTTGAGTCGAACATGATTTTCAAATATTCTGAGACTCACGAATTGAACATGTCTGTTGAGACAGAGGTATAATTCTCGAATAAATTTTGATAGCTAAAGTGAACAAATATTGTTCATTTGAGCGAATGTTGCTCATTTGATGAATTATTGGTAGCATGACCAAATAAAATATTAATTTGAAATACTGGAAACTAAACCAAGTATATTAGATAAGATGTTGATCAAGAAATCATCGCAAAATTATTAGTATTTGAATCTGGAATTATGAACCTTGGACTCAAAACCCTAATTCGACCAATTGATAGTTTATTGAAAATTAACCACGAAGTGAAGGAGGGACCGTCTACATGGGATTATGGGTCGACCATGTAGCGCCCACATGCTCACGTGAGCAAAAATATACCAAAGTCTCTTGAAGACCAGTTGGTGAAAGGATGGTTAAATGCTGGTTTAATCATTTATTAAAATAATGCTCGTCTAGACCTTAGCTGATAAAATTTTATTGATTATGAAGAGATGAGGGACAGGCCAAGGGGTCATGAAACCGACTGTGGGTGTTCATGGGATCAAATACAATCGTCTTATGAAGTTCCAAGTTGTTTGGAAGAGTTTTGGACCTAATACGTGCAATTTTTCAAATTAGGTCAAATTGTGAAAATACGTGGGACCGGCTCCTTGCGAGCCAAAGAGATAACCTTGGTCAGTCAAGGTAAAATTCTCACATCACCAAAGTGTTCGTATCTCAGTCTGAGAATTTTTGATATTTTCTGATGTGCGTTTGAGCAACATTTTGAGAAAATATGAAGAAATCAAGGATTTTGCTGAAATCGGGAAAACTTCATGAGATGAGGGAAAAATAATAATAAAGTGTTGGAATCATGAAGTGTGAGACCATCTATGGCCAAGGAATGGCCGGACGGCTAGTGAGGCCGGTCCCATAACATTTCCCTAATTTTATTATATTTTTCATGGTTTTATGGAAGTATCATAAAATCAAGGAGTTTGGTTGAAATCAAGGAGTTTCTTTGAAGTGAAAGAGATTCCATGAGATAAAGGAAACAAAAATATTAATAATAATAAAATAAGGGTGCGTGGGACCGGCTTGGGCATGGTCGGCCGGCTAGGGCCCGATCCCGTGAGTTTTCCCTAATTTTATGTATTATTTCATGATTTGAATTAATTTTCATAATTTGAAGGAAATATCATGAAATCAAGGAATTTCATGGAATCAATAATAAAAAAATAAGGGGTGTGTGGGACTGGCTAGGGCATGACCGGTTAGCTAGGGCCCGGTCCCACAAATTTTCCTAATTTTATATTATTTTCATGGGATCAAGGAAAAATCATGAGATTAGGGAAATAATAATAAAATATTGAGGAATCATGAGGTGTGGGACCGGCCATGACTAGGGCATAGCCAACCGGCTAGTAGACACGATCCCATGACACCTTTCCTAATTTTATATTATTTCCTTGATGCGAAGGAAACACCAAGAAACTGAGGAATTTCCTTAAAACGAAGGATATTTGTTCAAATGAAAGGATTTTCATGAGATCAAGGAAAATAATAAAATATGATAAAATATAGAATTGGACGTGGGACTGGCCATGGCGTGACTGGCCGACCGATAGGCCCAGTCCATCAGCGCCTTGGTTAATATTTTATTATTTATTATTCTTCCTATTTTGCATAGGTTCATCGTCTCGTCGTATTTTGAATACTCATTCGTGCATTCAGATGCTCGTTAGTGCATTATTGCTGAGTACACTTGCATCATTTTGGTCGGGGCTTACTCGAAGGTAGCTCAGATGCCCATGTGTTGAATATTTATTACTAATCCATGGAATTCTGCTAGGAAGAACCATAAATTGAAGTAACAAAATATTATAAAAATCGTTGGATCTTTTCCAGGGATTCATTTAATGAATCTAATGATTTTAAGAATAATTAATTGATGGCTCTATACTAGTACGATCATCTAGGAGAATTAATTATTCATTAATTGAGTGTTATGAGCTTGTTGAAGCGTCATATTTCTTTTGTATAGTCAGGGAAAACATTGTTACATCCTGAAGACGTTATTGTTCTATACTAGCAGGCAAGCTGTCTAAGAGCCGTCCAATCTTTCGTTTCTATATAGAAGTAATTACTGAAATTGCTCAGTATTCATGAGATATGCCGTTGCCATAGCTGAGAGACTACATATCTACATATGCTTTGAGAGACAGTATTCTCAGTCAGAGATTCTTGTGGCATGAGCTTTCATGCTTTCGATAAGAGACATGAGCCTCAATATTCATTTGATTGTTGGATCAGGAATACATATAATTATGGGTTTACGATTTTATCCCTTATTGAAAATCCACCATCTACAGTCCTGGATGTGATTTCAAGTTGAAGAACATTTAACCAGAATCAGTTGATGTTCATGCCCATATCGACTATTTGCCGCTTATAAGAGATAACCGTTTTTATGTATTTTTTTTTTATTTGCTAGATATGATTATGTGAATGTTCACATATACCGATTATATAGTCTTTGATTTCTTAACTGCTAAGCCCATAATACGTTTATGTAAGTGTCCACATAAACCGATTTTTAGTGGAAAAATTCCCAACTTTTTCGTATAATTTTTAAGTGCAATTTGGAAATATAGGCCTATTTTTTTATGCGTTTTCGAATATAGACCCGTTTTTTTTGAAATTTTCAAATATAGGCCTGTTTTGACTTCCATCCAATTAAGTACAAGGTGGCAGTTATCTCACATATTAAAAAGTCTTATATACCCCTAAACCACATCTCCTTTGTGCAAGGTCGATTTCCCACCAACTAAAACCCCTAAAACCAATAACTTGGGAACCCTGAACCCTAAAATTTGAGAACCCTGAACTTGGAAACCCTGAACCCTAAATTGGGGAATGATAATCACTGAATTAAAAAACATGAACCCTAAACCCTTAACTTTTGAATGATGAACCATTTTGGGGAATGATGTAACGAACCTGAAAATGGTGAAGCGATCCTGTACCGAGATCAACGAACCTTAAAAGGATGAAGAAGGTCAGCATCGCAATGAGTAAATGGTAAATAAGTAAAAATATAATGGGACTTAACCAACATGGATGGAAAAAAGAAAACATGCCTATATTTGAAAAGTTGAAAAAAAAAAACAGGCCTAAATTTGAAAACTGGGTTTCAAATAGGAATATATTTCTCAATTTTTAACATAGAATCGATTTTTATGAGCACTTATACAGACGGATATTTTTAAAGCAGTGTTTGGTATCGGTCTTTGTGTGAGTATCGTCCTTTAATTTGATTAGTGTTTATCGTGTATTCCCATTCTTTTTAGGGACAAAAAGGTAAAGCAAAAGCAAACTGAAAAGAGAGTGAAACAAAAAAATGATCTTGCTTCTCCTCAAAGTTTGGAACCTCGTCGAAAGGATGGTAAAAAGTTGGATGCTAAACACCATAAGGGCTCGACGTGTAAAAATAAACCGCTACAAATCAATGAACCACCACCTCAAGTGGAGTAGCGAGCACAAGAAAACTTTGGTTCTGCTACACCTAGTGAATAAGAAAGTAATGAAAAACAAAGTGGTGACGAATAAGTTGGTAAAGAATAAAGTGAAGATGAAGAAGCTAATGAAGAAGAAGGTGATAAGGAAAGAGTAGGAAAATAAGTTCAACAACAAGCTTCAAAGGTACCACCGAAAAAGAAAGGGGATTACAAGCCCATGCCGGAGATGATGTCACCTCGCGTTCCTGATGATCATGTTTATGAGTTACTCGATGACAAAGAAGAGTAGTTATGGGAAAACTATAGTTGGGTTGGTGTCGTCTACCCAACCATAGTAAGTGTCTTAACTTTATTCTATGTCTCCAACTTTTATTTAAGCAATCACCTAGTATTCGTCTAGTCTTTTGATTATTGTCTGTCGGCCTTTATGTTTTTTAGGAGCTCACCAATGTCATGCATATCCTTAATCAAGGAACACCATATTCTAAAATGGACTTATGACCAATTAAAAAAAAACAAGAAAGTCTTCGATCTAGTAGATTCTACGGGGTTGTTGGTTGCAGTCAATAATTCCAAAGTTGGATATGACTGACCTCTTGGTTCTGCCTTCGCCAGAGATATTTTACGGGAAAGGGGATATTTTCCATATTTCGGTTGGCGAAATAACAATAACTTAAAATAGTGTGCATTTGATTACTAGTCTAAGCATAGAAGGGACACTTTACAAGGTCAAATATGATAATGGGTACGGCAAAGCGGAGAGTATTCCATCTCGCGAGCTTGAGGTACAAATTCATGGGAACAAAAGTATTTCTTGAAAAAGGAAAGTTGACTGGGGAACGTATCATTGCTACAACCCATGCATATGTCCTCCACATCTTGGGAGATTTTATCTTCCCCAGCGTTTCCGGTTCTCGTGTGAATGCCATCTATATATAACTATTGGAACCCCTTTACAAGGTCCACGACTACTCTTGAGGATTTTTCATCCTTGCACACTCGTTGAACGATTTTAAAAAGCGTTCTAGTGCTAACATGAACAAAATCGAAAGTAATATGGCTCTTCAGAAGGTAATCAAAGTGGTGAAGTTATTTTGTTTATGTTACTCTTTGCTTTTCTCACCTATAATCATATGTTGATGCAGGTGTGAATATACTTGCACTTACCAAAGATTGCTGATAAAAGGGAATGTTCGAACAAGCATTGGGACTGTGATTGTTATGGAGGCCGATACTCCTTCAATAGTAAGTGGAAGTATCAAGAAAAGGAATATCTGGATTTGACATGCCAGTTGGATAACTTGATAACAAAAGATGTTTTATTTCATCCTTACAAGTTGGCTTTTGCTGGAAGAAGGATGGTTGAGTGTGAGGAATAACGTTATATTGGACCTATTTTTCATCCCAAAGGATATGTAATGTACATCCCGCGGGAGTGGCGAGATAATGTCACGGTGTACAAGGTATCCAAGGTCTAACCAATTAAAATTTAAATTGTATGAGTGCAAATGTAAGTCTCTTGATTACAATATTGAGGTTTTTCACAAACCTTTACCATCATCGTCTTAGTGGGAGGATAAAAGGTACAAAATCGTTGTTATGTATGGTTCTACGAAGATAGATGATGAGGCAAATCCGGATTACCTATCTTGGTACCTTAATATTTTGCATATTCGTATGATATGAAAATACGAGAGGCCTCTCATTGAGGACCAGAGAGAGATCTTGAGGTTTTGGTGCGTATTGTTACTCACTTATGGTTATGTTAATGGTTTTGGCATGAATTGTTGAATGAATGTTGTTTGAAGTGATAACAGAGGAGACGAATCGGGTTTAATATCCTCCAATCAAAAACATGTATAGCGAAAGGTGATAGAGTTGAGGAGAATAACATGAATATTGAAGAATTGAACAATATGGAAGATGAAGATGAAGATGCTGGTGCATATTTTGAGGAAGCAGTGGATACGAGGACAAGGAGGATAAGGACCAAAACAAAAGGGATAAATAACGGTCGGGGTGAATCAAGTACCAACGAACAAAGACCTTCAAAATTATGCCAAGGTGGTCTTTCCCATGGTCGTGGTGGCCGTGGTAGGGATTTTGATAGTGATCAAGATAAAGAATGAATGGATTCTTGTTTTTCAAACTTAAGATTTCAACTATGGATGTCAATACTTATGTCCTTAAATTATTTTTGTTGGTCGAATTAAAATATGTTATGTTATGTTATGTTTGTTAGTCTATGGATGAGCGAAAGTTGGTTGGTTTTCAAACTGTTGTGTTTGCTTAAAACACAATAAAAGAACTACGATTCTGGGGGAAATTGCAGGAACTCTGGTTTTTTTTTCTTCTATCGGTCTAGATGTACCTTAAAAAAGACAGTTTCTGAATCATCACCTGGATAAATATATGCTAGGCTTTCACAATCGGTTTATATATACATCCGTGAAGACCGATTATGTACCAAAACTTCTAGAATTTTAACAGGTAAACATAATTGGTTGATGTGGAAAACCATATAATGCGGTTCTTCTATGTAAAAGTTCCATTTTTTCTATGTGCCTTTTTTTTTAGCAAGAATCAGTTTATATGGTTAATAATAAATACCGATTGTCTCAACATGTATTTGTGGTTTAACCTATAATTCTTACCTTACGTGATTTGAGAATGTCAAGAAGATATCAACCACAAGGTATACACTTGGTATATAGGTACTAGTTCGAAACCGAACCTTAACTATAGGGATCAACCCAAGTGTTTGGGATTAACGTACAACTGCAATTACTTTAATTATAACTTAAACAAATTATAATGTGGAATGTAAAGTAAAAGCATACAACAAGATTTTGTTAACAAGGGAACCGCAAATGTAGAAAAACCCCGGGCCTAGTCCAGTTTTGAATACTCTCAGAATTAAGACGTTATACAAAGACACTACCAACTTCGTATAGTTGAGAACAATTAAACTACCTCTAGTTACCTAGTTTTCTCAGTATCTCTGTGCCTACAACCAATCTAGCCAATACACGTGAATCCTAACATAGAGTCCACAATTTTAACTTGCTTCAGCCTCTCTGAATCCTTCTAGCACTTAACCCTTTAGATCGTCTTCCAAACATTAAACGACTAACCTATTTGGTAACCACTCTCCTATCTCAGGAAATCAATCAGAGATATGTATGTTTAGTGTGACAAAGGCTTTTTTTGTATAAGATTAATTAAGCTCCTTTGTCGGGTTTAGATCTTCCATGATCTGGATTAAACAAGTTAACCAGATTGAGTCAAACGGTACTACTAGATTCAGATATTGAAGAGTACCACCAAATCATAGCTTATCGATCAAAATTAAGACTATCCATAAAAATTCTATCAAAATAAAAACTAGATCTAGTCAGATCACAGCCAATTAAGTTTGTGCGCTAAGCAATCCACAAACATACAAAACCAATAAGAAAATCTTCTTGTCTTCAAATCTTCAATAGTATTTTGTATATGCACAATAACAAACTTGATTCCTGACTTATGATCAATCACGCACAGAATGGAGTCTGTTAAAATTGTATCTAAGTCATCATTAATCCCTTAATATAGTTTGAGTGACCTTATGTTAAAAAAGAAGTCTCTCAAGAATAATCAAACTAGGTGCAATTAAGAGTTGACAATTGTTAGTCAATCAAATCAATAATTGAAAACTAAAATAATAATGCAATTCTAGTTTCCCACCAATGATACTTGTAAGACTTTTCTTGATCCCAAAGAAGTCTTTAAACTAGCAGACATAAGAGATTTCGCCTAATTAGGTTACTCTCCTCTCCAAGATAGTATTATGAGAGTACTATCAATCGTCTACATTAGAAACAACAAAGATTAAGTTTGTCTGGATTAGTATAAGTTTGTAAGAAGAAAAAAGTTCACTATCTATAGACCAAGGTAGTTTGGACACCAAGAAATTTCCATAACCAAAAATATTCTTAAGATATGAAATAAAGAACCTAAATTCAGTTTTATAAATTCCAACCAATATCCAACTGTATAACCGAAATCTTCATGGACAACTCAATATTAGCTAGCACTTAACTAATATATATTTCCAGAGATATGTTTTGATTGCTGGTGAAATAAAACATATTTATTTCGAAAATCTCAAAAATATTCTCTACTATTTCGGTCTGGGATCTCACCTTGATTTTCAAGGAATATCTTTGAACATTAAGAAATAAGATTTCATCACATGTTCAAATTACTCATTATGTCGACATCTTGAACTTTCCTATTTTCCAAACCCAATTTCCAAATCACACAAACCCTAAAGTGTACGTGACTTAGAGAATGGTTTTGTCTATTAGGACCGGTTCCACCATGACTTCTAAAACAAGTTAGGATCGGTTCTACCTTGACTCCCAATATAGGTAGGTATTGGTTCTACCTTGACTCCCAACATAAGCTAGGATCAATTCTACCTTGATTCCAACCTTAAGATCTTCAATGAAAACCTGACCGTCAATCCTTTTGATTTCCTTTCGACTACAAAACTAGTTCGTACGTCTACTTCCTTAAACTCATGTAATTAAACATAGTTTTCTTGGTATGAAATCAAACTTATTTTCACTACACAATCTAGTAACAAGTTACAAAAATTATGTTGATGTCGCAATTACGAAGTCCAACAGATAAGTGTTATACTTCGTAATACCAATATAAAGCACTTATCACTATTTATATATTGTTCCTTGACTCTTTGATCACAATATGACGATCAAGTTTATTATACTATAGTTTCACATATTTAACTTCGCATGTTATGTTTTCAATCATAAATGACTTGAAAGCTTATGATATATAAATGGAAACAAGTCAAGTCACATATTACTTACCTCAAGTAGAAGGGTGATGTCATCGTTGATGTCGATACGTCTTCGGAATCTTCGGATCTTCAGAGTAATACTTGTATGTCTCAATATTTTTAGACTTCCTAGTCTAACCTAACGAAGTTGACTCTAGTAATCTAATCAAGCGACTTATGAGTTTTGAAACTAAAATATGACAACCAACCTTGACATACCAACGCTTGGTAGGTTCAACCAAGCAATGATCTAACTATCCCCCCTTTGTCAATTTTAGTGACAAAATTATATTTCATATATGGAGAATACACAAATTAAAAGATACATATATTATATTAGATAATAATCTCTTTACTCATTCTTCATATGCTTGATTCCAATTTTCAACAGCTCAAAACCTGCACATATTCAAAAATAAATGTTGTTGTTGACGCATTTCAATAACAAAAGCTTTACTCCCCCTAAAGGAAAGCTAGGAAGATATTCAATCCGGACCTCTTTGTTATTCCTCTTTTGTAGTATAAAATACTACACATCAAGATGATATGTTTCTCCCCCTTAGTCTATGATTTACTCTTCCGTTAGATATATACTTTTCAGCATATATATCCTTTCTCAGTGATTATAAATCACCCGTATACTCCTTATATTTCTCCCCCTTTTTGTAACAAAAATGACAAAGACATGAAAAAATACAAGAGCAAACCGAAAG
The DNA here is from genome assembly GCA_023529315.1 of Papaver bracteatum. NCBI lineage: Eukaryota > Viridiplantae > Streptophyta > Magnoliopsida > Ranunculales > Papaveraceae > Papaver > Papaver bracteatum. The sequence continues at coordinate 126,814 of JAJJWX010003638.1, forward strand.
GATCTTACAAGTTCATAATAACTTATACAACCTATAAGATAAGAGTTAAGCACGAAGGTCTAACATACCATTTTAGATAAGCAATACTAAAACCAACACTACCTAAGTAATTATTTTTAACACCTTATTAAGGAAACAATTGCCCGAAGTAATTTTCCCTTTGATTTTAGACAAGACAAAACTAGGTTAATGATAGGTGTCTAAAACACCTTGATATTTATCTATTGTTTATGCTTTCTTGGCTATGCTTTCTTGTAAATTATGTATCTTTTATTTGATTTTGAGTTTTAGGTACTTTGGAGCAAAAGAAGAAGAAACGTCGCTTAAAAGGGATAAAGTGTCACTTCATGTGCAACTGTTGTTGAAGGCGAATTATCTCTCATTATTTTCTTTTATTTCTTCATCTCTGAAAGGAATGTCGGCTTTAGTGATGCGAGTTTTTTCTGAAAAGAATGACAACCTTTGTGATGAAATTGAAGAAATGAAGTGAATATGAGAGGTAAGAGATGGCTGCTAAAGAAACTACTAAAAGCACCCAGAAAAGTGTTAAAGGCACCCCAGAAATGTCCCAGAAGAGTCGCTAAAGGCGTCCGGAGGAGTTGATAAAGGTACCCAGGAGTTTTCACTATCTACATCCCAAAATTCATCTTCGTACCCCACAAATTTCTATTCGCACCCCAAAGAATTGATAAACATAACCCAAATTGCTAAAGGGACACCGCTGTTGGATAAGGGACACATCATCTTCAACAATTTGAATTCAGGATTTTGGCGGGAAAGTTGATTTTCAATGGCAACAAATTAGGGTTAAAGATTTCAAGGTGTTCTGAAGAGATTCAATGGCTGAAATTAATTGGGGAGACTTGATTTAATCAAACAGAGCTGGTAAGGTTGATCGTTTCATCTAGAATTGGCTGGAACGACGTGATTAAGAAGAACATCTTCTTCACGGTTTGAAAATATTTTGGCGGGAAAACTGTTATTCATAAACCAGAATTAGGGTTCAATTTTTTAGCGAGTTACAAGGAGATTCAATCGCCATAATGTATTGGGATGGACCTGTTGGAACTAAACAGGACTGGTATATCCATCATAAGCGGCTAACTTGGGATGTATTGTCAGATTGGAGCAAACAGGGGAATAATATCCAAGGGTCTTTGTTGGTTTGAGTTTTGGAGATTTTCAAGGGATTTGGTACAGGATAATGTTATTACCATATACAAGATGTTCAATGACGTGTTCTCTGAGCTTAAAAAGGGATTAAAACTCGACAAGAAGGTGAGAATATTTTCGATTTTTCTCACCGGGAAATTTTGGGTTGAAAACAAAGGAAGGTACATGCAGTTTGGGAACATTTTCAGTTACACAGTACATGTATGATCCTACAACTGTATTTGATTGGTTAGAAAAGGTTTTGACAACACAGAGAATCTATGTAAAAGAAGAGAAAGTCCGAGACTTTCTAGGAAAGAAAAGAAGATTTTAGGAGAGTTTTATTCGGCATGTGGTGTATATAAGGTGTTGTTCGAGTCCAAAAAGGGATAGACGGATACTTTGGGGAAGAAAATATAGGCTTAGAATTGAGAAAAGAGAGGTTGAAAAATTCTTCTTGCTGCTGCATATTCAAGAACACGAAGAACTTTAAGCTGCTTAGAACAGCCGCAGAAACTGTCGCAGTTCAACAGCAGAAAGCATATATCGCAGTTCAACAGCAGAAAAAGTGTATTGTTTATCAACAACGGAATACTTATATCGTTTACTGTAGAATCATTGTAAGCTTATTTACATCTTTTTGAATACAATGATTAATGAAATTTTCTTCAACTTTGATTCTATGAGTAGCTAAATCTATTCTCTAGGGTTTTGGAAGAAGCTATTTTTAATGAGTGAATTTTAGTAATTATTTTCCTTGACAACAAATACTCCAAAATTATGTTTTAATTTGTTTAAAAATTGTCTCTTCTTACATGCTTCGTAAAAACTGTTTTGGGTAGTTTCTACCGTTATTTTATAAGCGAAGGAGGATAAGGCCTTAGAATAAAGACGAGAGTCATAAAAAAAGAGCTTGTAACGTTATATTTTCCGAAGCATGAGATTGAGTTCAAAAATTGTTTTGAGTAAAATAGGAGTAATTTGTCAAAGAAACTATTATTGAGTTTACAAATATTGGAAGTAGTGAAATCCAAAACCCTAGAATTTTCTCTCCTTGGTAACAAAGATTATTTTTAATTAATTTGTCTTAGTATTTTCTTTTAATAATCAAAAACCAAATCTTTAAAAAGAGTCCGAGAATCAAACCCTGTACTTATCACTTGTAAAATTACATCAGTTTTTGGCGCCGTCGACGCGGACTTGCCTTTAGGTTAGGTTTTAGATTTCTTTTATTTTTTTGTAAATATTTTGGTAGTTTAGAATATTTTTTGTTCTTTGATTTTACGTTGGGTATCTTTTTAGCTTTTGTGTGCAGGTTTAATTTGACATTTATTGGAGAATAAAACCGGACACCAAAAAGGTAAGTAAAGATATTCCAATTTTATTTTCTTTTTCTTTTTCCTTTTTTGTAAATATTGATATTTGGTAGATTTTTATTTTATTTGTACATAGTTAATTTAGGATTCTTTTTATTATTATTTTTTGTAAATATTTTATTTTTTTTATTTAAAGAAAAAAACACATGCACATACCAATTGCATCGTCAGACACTGAATTTTAGGAAAACTCGTGGTTAGTATGGTGAACCCTCTGGGCGTTATCATCTAAAACACCACAAGCCTCAGCCCAGTACCGTTGACCAGTCTTTGATTGTAGGTATATTCTGCTTGAGGTAACCTGAGCCTACCAATTTTAGTCGACCCTGCATTTGCATGTGCACACAAAATGTCGAGTTGGTATTATAAAGACCAATATTATGATTATTCGACTGAGTATCGAAATGGAAAATATCCGTACTATGCCCATAGTGTAGATAGTACTTGGGACCACTACCGACCTTCTGAAGGTTATGCTTCTTACCATGGTGATCCGAATTACTATCCGCACGGCCACCAATCATATGAATGGGAAAATGAGCAATATTATAATGAAAGAAATGAGAGTTCTCCATCTTTAGAGGATTTAATCAAACAATTGGGACCAGTTCCTGATGAATATAAAAGTATTTCCATAGAAGATGCACTCAAACAGTATGAATTATCACGTCTTTCTTTACAGGAATCACTTAAGAAGATGACCAAAACTGTATGTGAATCTGAAATAAGAATGAATAAACTGTGTGAGACTCTTAATAAGCAGGAGGACCAAAATGCACCTACGGCTATTTCTCATAATGAACTTGAATTCCAAAATAGTGATTCCAATCTTACCCTTGATAATACATATAATTATTCACCTAATTTAGAGGATGAGGTTAGATCAGAAAGCACTGAATGTTTAGAAAAGGTTCAACCGTTCTCGTATTTTTATGATGATGTGGATAGTGTCGATGAAGAATTTGAAATTTATAGTCATACTGACGAGGAAATTGTTATACCAATTGAGCCTTATGATTATAATGTTGTTTCTATTTCAAATCCTAATAATATTGATGATTATTCACCTATTCAAAAGGATGAGGATTTGATTAGGGATACCATTATTTTAGACGGTGTATTATATTATTGTGATTACGAAGCCGAGGATGGCTTTGAGGAAAGAGTTTATCCTGAGAATAGTGTTTTAGAGTCTAGTGATTCAGAAATGATAGTCTCTCCTGAGGATCATAGAAATGTGGAACCACCTAATTTCAACCTAGAAGAAATAAAAGACCATTTTCCTAAATTTGATAATTTAGAAATTAAGGAAATTGTGACTAGTTCGTCCAAGGATATTGAGAACTCTAAGTTTGGGGGTGAATATAATTTTCCCCGTGGTTTACCTTTGACTCTTACAAAGGTCCCTAATTTGGGAATTAACATATGTGCCTCTACAATCTTAAGAGACTCTCTTCATGCACGTTTTCCTGAACCTAGTTATGTACAAGAAGAAACTCGGTTGATAGAAATCCATCCTCTGGTTGATGTGGTTAATCTGGTCCATGATACCATATTTAATTTTGTTGTCCCACCAAAATTTTATTTACCAAATGTGGGAGTATCTCAATTTCAAATGTGTCATTATATAGTTTTTAGAACTGAACCTAATTATTTTAGGAAATTAGAATTGTCGAAACATTTCCTTAAGAATTACCACCACTTTCATTATGGTCAACTTTGTGAGTTAAATCTGATTGACTTTGAGGATCCACAATTATTCAGGTTATTATTATGTGCTTCTAAGTTTTTATTTGAGTTTTTCCAGATTCTACAACCTGACCCTCCGGATCCTACCAATGAGGAAACCTGGCCCATGAAAATATTTTATCCAGATCCTTTCATAGAACCTGAGCCCAAACCACAGCTAGATGTAGTTTTCTTAAAAAGGAAACTAGATAAGGGTGTGCGTTATTTGTTCATTTTCTTGGCATTCCTTTTATTTTTGGTATCTTTGTTCAGTTTTGATGACCCACATAGGTTCCGACTATTGTTATATGATTTTATGTGGTGATATACCAAAGTCTGGATGAAGACACTAAACTTAGCGCTAAGGGGAGGCAACCCACACATGGTGATTTTTTTTTTGGTCCCTCTGGAGGACCCTGTTGTACATTATTTTGTTTTTGTTTTTATGTTTTTTCTTTCTTGCTCCCCATGGAAGGATTGCTACGCTTCATCCAGGTACTATCTTTCCGACTTCTCTCTTTACAGATTCCTCTTGTTACTTATATTTTTGGTATTGCACTTTAATTTGAAACATTGAGGACAATGTTAGGTTTAAGTTTGGGGGTGAGGGAAAAACTTTTAGTTAGTTTTTAATAAAAAATTTAAAAAATAGAAAAATTAAAAGCCTAGAAATTTTTGCCAATTTAGGATGACACTAACCAGTCTAAGTGGATGGAAACATCTTGGTTATAGGAGTTAAGGAACCCAATAACAGATTTTATTCATAAAAAGACAGAGTTCAGGTGTTAGAATGGAATCATCACACTACGTTCAGTTTTTGTTTTTATTTATTTAAAAAAACTATATGTTTCTTTAAGTGATTTGGTGGGGCTCAACACATCGAATTGTTACCAATGCCGAATGGAATAGAGTGATTGAGTTACTAAATAATAAATAGACCAGGCGAATCAGACCAAATGGAATAAAGTCGATTCAAAAAAAATAAAAATGATGACACTTGGGAATAGCAATATGTTTGTGTTTTCCCTGTCTTCGTCGCCTAAACAAGCGTGGAACGCAGGATCCATGGTAACTATCATGTAATATGCTGACAAGAAGCATGCGCTTGGATCCAAAAGATCAAATCATGCAGTCTTCAAAAAATAAAAATAAAAAGTTTATTATTGTACAATAAAATTATCAACCGCTGGTTCCCTTGTATATGCTAGTTGTGTTGTTCTAGAATTAAGATTATCGACCACTGGTTCACTTGTATATGCCAAGCTATGTTGATATTATTCCAGACCAGTATCTCAATCCATTAGGATTCATAGGTTCATCTTGGCAGAGGCCTTCAGACAGATATGGGAAACACCGTTGACCTTTAGAGAACATTGTTTTGAACTATTTATCTCTATAATCCATCTTCTTAATCTATTCATTTGTGTGATTCCGATTATTGATGTCCATAGTGCGACTATCTGAATAAACTCTGTCATTTATATATAAGATTATGACTCGCATCCGGGTACTTCCTTTTGTAACCAATGAAAGTAGTCCAACCAATGAGACTCTTTAGTGTCATTCCTGAGTTATTCACAGATATCTAGAGTTTGGAATCAAAGGTTTTGTAGGTACACCTCTGGTAAACCTTCCCGAGACTATAACTCGGCCACTAGGGCCACCTAGGAGTTTAAAGACTTGTTATACGTGCTAAGTGTGACCGTATCCTCGACGAGATGGAGTTCTATGTATTTAAAATTATTTTAGTTTGATTTGCTCGAGGACTAGAAAAGTTTAAGTGTGGGGGAATTCGATAGGTGTCTAAAACACCTTGATATTTATCTATTGTTTATGCTTTCTTGGCTATGTTTTCTTGTAAATTATGTATCTTTTATTTGATTTTGAGTTTTAGGTACTTTGGAGCAAAAGAAGAGGAAACGTCGCTTAAAAGGGCTAAAGTGTCATTTCATGTGCAACTGTTGTTGAAGGCGAATTATCTCTCATTATTTGCTTTTATTTATTCATCTCTGACAGGAATGTCGGCTTAGTGATGCGAGTTTTGTCTGAAAATAATGACAACCTTTGTGATGAAATTGAAGAAAAGAAGTGAATATGAGAGGTAAGAGATGGTTGCTCGAGAAACTACTAAAAGCACCCATAAAAGTGTTAAAGGCACCCCCAGAAATGTCCCAGAAGAGTCGCTAAAGGCGCCCGGAGGAGTTGATAAAGGCACCCAAGAGTTTTCACTATCTACATCCCAAAATTCATCTTCGTACCCCAAAAATTGCTAAACATAGCCCAAATTGCTAAAGGGACACCGCTGTTGGATAAGGGGCACATCATCTTCAACAATTTGAATTCAGGATTTTGGCGGGAAAGTTGATTTGCAATGGCAGCAAATTAGGGTTAAATATTTTAAGGTGTTCTGAAGAGATTTAATGGTTGAAATTAATTGGGGAGACTTGATTTAATCAAACAGAGCTGGTAAGGTTGATCGTTTCATCTAGAATTGGCTGGAACGACAAGATTAAGAAGAACATCTTCTTCACGGTTTGAAAATATTTTGGCGGGAAAACTGTTCTTCATAAACCAGAATTAGAGTTTGATTTTTCAGCGAGTTACAAGGAGATTCAATCGTCATATTGTATTGGGATGAACCTGTTGGAACTAAACAGGACTGGTATATCCATCATAAGCGGCTAACTTGGGTTGTATTGTCGGATTGGAGCAAACAGGGGAAGAATATCCACGGGTCTCTGTTGGTTTGAGTTTTAGAGATTTTCAAGGGATTTGGTACAGGATAATTTTATTACCATATACAAGATGTTCAATGACGTGTTTTGGGAGATTAAAAAGGGATTAAAACTCGACAAGAAGGTGAGAATATTTTCGGTTTTTCTCACCGGGAAATTTTGGGTTGAAAACAAAGGAAGGTACTTGCAGTTTGGGAACATTTTCAGTTACACAATACACGTATGATCCTACAACTGTATTTTATTGGTTAGAAAAGGTTTTGACAACACAGAGAATCTATGTAGAAGAAGAGAAAGTCCGAGACTTTCTAGGAAAGAAAAGAAGATTTTAGGAGAGTTTTATTCGGCATGTGGTGTATATAAGGTGTTGTTCGAGTCCAAAAAGGGATAGACGGATACTTTGGGGAAGAAAATATAGGCTTAGAATTGAGAAAAGAGAGGTTGAAAAATTCTTCCTGCTGCTGCATATTCAAGAACACGAAGAACATTAAGCTGCTTAGAACGATCATGAAACTGTCATAGTTCAATGAAGAAAGCATATATCGCAGTTCAACAGCAGAAAAAGTGTATTGTTTATCAACAACGGAATACTTATATCGTTTACTGTAGAATCATTGTAAGCTTATTTACATCTTTTTGAATACAATGATTAATGAAATTTTCTTCAACTTTGATTCTATGAGTAGCTAAATCTATTCTCTAGGGTTTTGGAAGAAGCTATTTTTAATGAGTGAATTTTAGTAATTATTTTCCTTGACAACAAATACTCCAAAATTATGTTTTAATTTGTTTAAAAATTCTCTCTTCTTTACATGCTTCGTAAAAACTGTTTTGGGTAGTTCCTATCGTTCTTTTATAAGCGAAGGAGGATTAGGCCTTAGAATAAAGACGAGAGTCATAAAAAAAGAGCTTGTAACATTATATTTTCCAAAGCATGAGATTGAGTTCAAAAATTATTTTGAGTAAAATAGGAGTAATTTGTCAAAGAAACAATTATTGAGTTTACAAATATTGGAAGTAGTGAAATCCAAAACCCTAGAATTTTTTCTCCTTGGTAACAAAAATTATTTTTAATTAATTTGTCTTAGTATTTTCTTTTAATAATCAAAAACCAAATCTTTAAAAAGAGTATGAGAATCAAACCATGTACTTATCACTTGTAAAACTACATCAGTTAACTAGTTTTCTTATCAATGATCCGATTGGACTTAAATAATCGTACCTCATTTTGGTAAGCCTATACTAAGATCAGAATTAACTTAGTTTTTGTTATCAGGAATCAATTGGACTAAAACAATTGAACCTCCTATTTCGTAAAGCAAAAGCAAGAATATGCAATTTAAATCAGCTTTTCTTAATAGGAAAACCATTAACAAACATAAATAAATCGTTACCTCATTCTTCAATATGGCAAACTAAGATCTAAATCGATCAAATTTTCATATCATGAGGTATGAAAATTTGTCAAGAAGATATCAACCATAAGGTATACACTTGGTACATAGTTACTAGTTCGAAACTAAACCTTAACTATAGGGATCAACCCAAGTGTTTTGGATTAACGTACAAGTACAATTACTTTAATTATAACCTAAACAAATTATAATGCCGAAATAAAGTAAAAGCACACAAAAAGATTTTATTAATGAGGAAACCGCAAATGCATAAGAACCCTGGGACCTAGTCAGTGACGGATCTAGGAATTTAAAATACAGAGGGCAAAGTGAAAAACGTAAATTCAAGGGGGGCAAATAATGAATTTTTTTCTTAGATATAGTGGTAAATGTAAATGGTATTTAAGAAAATACAAAACATTTAGGGTACGAGAGCCACCCTTGGCATCTACATAGCTCTGTCCCTAGACCCAGTTCAGTTTTGAATACTCGCTATACAAAGACACTACCAACTTCGTATAGTTGAGACCAAGTAAACTACCCCTACTTACCTAGTTTCCTCAGTATCCATGCGCCTATAGACAATCTATCCAGCGCACATGAATCCTAAGATAGAGTTCACCATCTTAAGTTGGTTCAGTCTCTCTGAAGACTTTAAGCACTAAAACTTTTCAATCATCTTCCAAACAGTAAAAGACTAATCTGTTTGGTAACCACTCTCCTATCTCAGGAAATAAATCATAGATATGTATGTTGAGTGTCATAAAGGTTTTTCTGTTTAAAAATCAATTAAACTCCTTTGTTGGGTTTAGATCTTCCAAATTTTGGATTAAACAAGTTAATCAGATCGAGTCAAACAGAACTACCTGTTAGAGCATTGCTCGGTCGAACTCGCATGCGTTGCTATATCAAGCATGTTTGTCAATGTTAGTGATCAAAACTATAAAGTCTTGATTTCTAGTCTACTATAGCTAAGGTCTCGGACTAGGATAGAAAGTGTAGTTGCAGAATAACCTACAACTACACCCACAGTAGAATTTGTAAAACTTAAGAAGTTCTTGATGATGAATGACAAATTTCTTATTAATTCTCTCAATTGATTACATAAAAGTATCTAAATGGAACTAGAATAGTTACAACTTTCTTTATTCTCTTTCCTAAGATATTTTCTAACACTCACTAAAAGAACCTCTCGAATTTTATATTTGAACTCCTATTTATAGTGAAATTTGTACAGCTGTTTATGTATTGCAAAGTATCGCAATACATCTTCGTAAGGTTATTCTATCTTCGCAAATCTTCATACTTCCCCGTGCTTCCTCTATCATCGCATCATTTTGTAACTCTTTACTCTTATATTTATTACGATGTTCGTAAGCTAATGTCTTGCGATATTCGGTACCTACATCTTGCCTCTTCTCATGTCAATTCTGCGAAGAAGAAATGATCGTGAGAACATAACCGTTACTTATTCTTTTAGAATGTGGACACGTCTTTTGTAACTGTCCTTTTCTAACTATTCCCTTATATAAACTCTTTTACATTCTCTTCCTTATCTTTTTCTTACTTTATCTTTTTACTTATGCAATTTTATCTTCTTATCGCACTCTCCATTACCATTTTTCTCTTCCTGTTTATATCATCATGAGTTCTCCGAGGTAATTTTCTTCTATCTTCCGCGTATTTCACTTGTTTTCCTCTTTGATTTCTGTATAATTTATTGTTTGATTTTGGTTTGTTTCAGAAAAACTATTCCTCAGGTGAAACCTCCAACCAGAAATTCAAGCCCTAATCTTCGAAGAAGAAAATCTGAGAATCAAAAGGTAGTTAAAATACTCTGTCTTCTTTTTTAAACAATATATTGTTGCCTCAGTTTTTAATCTACATTTTGATTCGTAGGTTGGCGAAAAATCAAACCCAACAAGAGATCTCGAGTGACTAAACCTACACCAATAATTTCAATTGATGACTTCCTTCCTGAGGTTGATAAGGAATTTCCCTCTCCTCCTCGTGAAAGCACTTCTTCGCAAACTCCTGCCTCTACTCCATTACCAAGTTTTCAGTCTCCCACAAATGTCAATTTATCAACACTCCTTCAGGATCAACCTTCGCAAAATACTTTTTCATCCCCTTCTTTTGAAAAACATATCTTAACTCCCAATCCTTTGAGTGCTGTTGCTCCAGACAATTTACAACTTGCTATTATTCCTTCAAATTCTTCTCCTCTTCCTCAAGAAATTCGAGATGGAATTTACTCAACTTTCCGAATGTTATCTGAGGTTTTGAATAATACTGCGAAGTCCACTAATGTTCGCTCGCAGTATGAGTTTTGCGAAGTGCTAAATAGTTTCATCAATCCTGATATTTCTATTTTACGTCAATCCTTGGAAAAAGAAGTTGAATTGCTTCGTCAATCTCTGAAGTCTTCAAGAACAGAATGTGAGAATCTTCATAAAGAGAATCATCAGCTTCAAAATGATTCCCTTGATTGTGCGATCCTTCGCAAAATGAATGATGAATTAAAAGGTATGATCACTATCTTCATATTTTTTTCCCCTTTTGTTTACTTATATTCTTCATATGTTTGAAACACCCGTTAAACCCATTCCCCTTTATAGAATCTATCCATAAATGTAGAAGGTTGGTACTTCGCCATGAATCAGATGCAACAGAATATCAATCCAAGCATGCAAGCCTCTTGAACCAATTCTCCCACTTATCTAATCTTTATTCGTGTGCTCTTGATAATTTTGATGCCCTTTTTCAAGAGAATACCCAACTGATTTACGACCGAAATTTTTTGAATGATGATATATCTCAACTTACTTCTTCTTTAACTAAAGCCGGTTTGAGAATAGAAACTTTATTAGAAGAGAACAAAACCTTATCAGAAGAGAAATGCTCGTATTTGAATACAATGACTGTTTCTTCGCAACAATTAAACACTCTTCAGAATAAATGTTGCGATCAAGAAAATCTTCTTTCTTTGTTAAAAGGTGAACTTGAGGAATTAAAGAAGTCTTCAGATGCAGAGAGGAGTTCTTTTGCCGTTGAGAAGAAGTCCCTTTTTAATAAGAATATAATCTTAAGTACTAAGAAGAATCAACTTGAAGAAGATTATTCTGAACTAAAAAGTCTTAATGCCAAACTTGTGAGGGATAAAAATTTTCTTCTTTCTAAAGATCAAAAGCTTCAATCTAGACTTAAAGGATTAGTTGGTGATGGTTTTGATAATGCGATGGATCAGATGAAGAATTGTTGTCTATCTTTAGCTCAATTTCTTACTTCACAAAGAGAAGGTAGTCATTAAAATTTGACTGCCTCCAATGTACCTTTAAATGGTTATCAATATTCGCAAATTTGACTCTTTGAATTTTGTTTTACTCGCAGAATCTGAGAAAAACCTTCGCAATGCTATGGCTGGATTAGAAACCTCCTGTTCTGAGCTTCGGAAGAAAAATGCTTTGCTTTCTACTCGCTTAATCAACTCTCGTGATCGTGCCATTCGGAGATTCAACTATCTTGCTTATGTCAAAGATATCGAAGATACCAACCATCAGAAAGCTATTCTTCGTGAAAGTCATCTGAAAGCTCAAGTCTTTGTGAACAACATTCTCCTATCAAGATCCTTGCCTCCTGTGAAAGTTACTCCTCTGAAAATATCTGATGATGAAGTTGCTCGTGATCCTGATAGTGATTTTGATTATGAGAGCGATGATGAAGGACTTGATGATGAAAAGAATCTATTCCTCAAGGAGATGTTCCTGTTGCAGACTCTACAAAGGGTGATAATTCGAAAAGTCGAATGCTGCTAATGACCCTGCTCATCTTAAAGACCCAGCACAGAGTGTTGATGGAGCATAATAATATTCTTTCTCAAATTATCATTGATTCTCTTGTTTTCCTTTCCTTTGAACTCTTTCTCTTAGCTACTGTTGGTTTTCTTTTTACAAACAATTCTTCCTGCTGTTTTTGTTCTTTTAAGAAGTACATTTGATATTTTGCGAAGATGATTTGACCTTTCTTGATTTGATCTTTATTAAATTAAATGCTTTCCTTATTTGCATCATTTGATCATATGAAGAGAAATAATATAGTTTAAAGACTTAGCTTAGTATCTCCCTTCCCCCTATTATTGCTCTTCAGATGATTAAACACTGTTGGAAATATTAGAATATCTCCCCCAATTTAACTTACGAAGTTTCAGCTTGTTGCGATTGTGAATAAGAAATCCACCCTTTGAAATATAAGAAATACGAGGTATGAAATATCCTTAAGAAGTATAAGAAGTATAAAATATCTTTGAAGAAGTATTAGAAGTATTCAATCCGTAAAAAATTATCCAATGTATGAAGAAGTATAACAAGTATTTAACCTTCGCAAAATTTGATATGAAATATCCGTTGAAGAAGTATATTAAATATGAGACGTTCTTGTAGAATTATAAGAAGTATTCAAATTGTGGCGAAATATTCAATATATGAAGAAGTATAAGAAGTATGAAATTCGTAAAATTTAATGAATACGAACTATCTGTTTTTGATTGCGAGTAAAATCGCATCTCTTGTTATATCTTCGTGATATATATTCTTGTAAAAATTCTTTAATGTTATTGATGGGATTGTCTTCTTTGTTAGAACTTCATGATATATATTCTTGGAAAAATTCTTCAATGATATTGACGAAATTGCCTTCTTTGTCAGAACTTCATGATATATATTCTTGTAAAAATTCTTCAACAATATTGATGGAATAAATTTCATTAATTGTTGTGGTCTTATCCTGCCTTCCTAAGTAAAGGTATTATTTTGCCACCTCTTTTGTGATAATATTTTTGTATTTGCGATAATATGACAAGTATGAACATTCTTGCAAATATACAACCTCGTGACATTATCGTCTCGCGATGAAATCTCAGGACGTTTTTACACTTTCATGTAATAACCCATTGATCTCATCTTAACTTATTTTGTTATGTTCTGCGAGTTCTCTTTTTCTGTATATTTTCTTTCTCTTTTTTATTTTATTTTATTTTATTTTAGAATGCTCGCAGAAATTCAGTTGTTGCACAAATATGACAAGCCTTCATGTTTTGCAAACAAAAAGCCTCGTGACATTTGCGTCTTATAGCACGTATCAGCTCCCTAATGGAGGGTGCTTCCCTTTATCTTCCCCTTGGTTGCCCCTTCAAGGAAGCATACATCGACCATACAAGGTTAACTCTTCCCATCCGGTTCTGCAAACAACCATCTTTTGATCGCAACCTCTTATCCTTTTTTACTATAGGGCTTATAGTTACGAAGTTGCACCCTATGGGGTATCTTTGGGCCAAGTGCATCATTTGCCAAGACTTGTCAAAAATGGAAGATGTGCTTCAAGCCCACCTGGCACTCTTGACTCAACCGTGTACCTCGGCGCCTTGATCGTTTTCTGCACTTCTTGGGAAAGACAGTATTCCTTAGTCGCTCATCCTAAATCATGTTACATCGCATAATATTGCGTAATGTCGCAAGATTAGGTGAGAATCCAAGGTGTCTAACCTGGATAGGTACCCCGTTATTGGGTTGTACCCCGTAAAAGTTCCATGTACTCAGGCTCCTTGGTGGTGTTCTGGTGTCCCTGATCCATGCTTATAGGTACCCCCTTAAATGACGCACTTTAGGACTTTGCCTCTTACGAAATGTTTCTTCGCGAACTAGGGTGTACGCCACAAAGGTTTGCCTGTGTAATATTTCTGCGGCTTTCTTTCTTTTTTGAAAGCTGATCACAGATTGCGGTCTTTTATTCGCAAATTAATGTGTGCGTCTTTCCTTAATGAAATTTAATCGCAATAAAAAACTTTGAAATTCGTAAATTTTGCAAATTTCCTGCGAGCAAACAATATTCGTAAAATTTATCATGAGTTTTATGGATAATACCTTTTCAAATGCAGTCTATTCCAAGGTATACCAAGTCTCAAACCCATGTCTCTCCCTTCTGGATCCATCAGCCGATAAGCTCCACTTCCCACAACCTCTTTGATAACATATGGTCCATCCCATTTTGGTGCTAATTTTCCTCCATTTTCTTTCTGATACGGAGGTGTTTCTCGCATGACCAAATCACCTGGTTGATATTCGCGTTCAATGACTCTCTTTTTATACTCTCTAGCTAATCGTTCCTGATAAATTTTCATATGGTGCAACACCTTTTCTCTTTTTTCTTCCAAATCATCCAGTTCACTTAATATCACCCCTGCACTTAAATTTCTTTCCCAAGCTTCTTTCTTTGTTGTCGGAATTACAACCTCTGTTGGTAATACTGCTTCTACTCCATATGTTAAGCAATAAGGAGACATTCCAGTTGCTTCTCTTCTAGTTGTATTGTATGCCCAAACTGCACTAGGTACTTGATTGCACCACCCTTTGAGATGTCCTTCTAACTTATTTTTGATTGTATCTGCGATTGTTTTATTTGTTTCCTTTGCCTGTCCATTAGCTTGTGGATATAACGGAGTTGACTTCCCACATTTTATCCTAAAATCACTGAGTAACATCTCTATATTCTGCCCTTCAAATTGTTTTCCATTAGCAGATACTAACTGTGCTGGAACTCCGTACCTGCAAATGATGTTCTCAAATATGAACGTAAAAACATCTTTATCACGAATATGCTGTACTGCTTTTACTTCTGCGAGCTTCATGAAATAATTTGTTGTGACTATCAAGTATCGTATTTATCCGGATCCAGGTAAAAATGGTCCAACAATATCCAACCCCCATTTCCCAAAAGGCCAGCAACTTGTTGAAGAAGTTAATGTTTCCCCTAGTGCATGAATTATTTTACCATGTCGTTGACATTCCTTGCATCTTCGTACGAACAATTTTGCGTCTGTATGCATGTAAGGCCAGTAATATCCTTGTATCTTTGCTCTATACGCTAGAGATCTTCCCCCACTATGATTACCAGCTTCTCCTCCGTGTAACATCTTCAATATTTTTTCTCCTTATTCACGAGTTAAACACGAGAGGTGGTCCACGAAAGATTTCCTGTATAAAATTCCTTCTCGCAACTCATAGTTTGTTGCACGGCTCTTTAATTTATGTGCTTCTAGTCTGTTCCTGGATATTTCTCCTGTTGCGAGATATGCATGAATTTCCTTTCTCCAATCTGCGATGTTGTTTGGTAATTCCCTTTATACTTCCATCGCAATTGCCTCCTCAATTTCTTTTTCTTTGTCCACTGATGGCTGTTGAATTGTCTGGATTTTTATATTTCTTGTATTAGGATTTGTCATCATACTTGGAATGAATGCAAAAGCATCTGCGAGTCGATTGTATTTCCTTGTTATATGTCTCCATTTTAATTTTGGTATCTTCGCAGATAATTCATCAACGAGTTTATTGTATTTCTTCAAAGAAGACTCATTTGTTGTATAATCTCCTTTAATTTTACAAATTACCAGCTTCGAATCACTTGTTATCCTTATACTTTCAAGCTTCTTTTCTATTGCGATCTTCAATGCATGCACTACAGCTTCGTACTCTGTTTCATTGTTTGTGGATGCAAATTCTAATCTGAATGAGAATGCTGTTCTTTCTCCTTCTGGTGAAATCAACACAACTCCTATTCTATTCCCCTCGCTGTTGGATGATCCATCTACTAAAATTTCCCATCTATTTGGTTATGTTAACAAGTCTTTTGGATTCCCAAATTCTTCCTCAACATCCATCATTTTTTCTACTGCTTCATCTTCTTCCAAAGGAAATTCCGCCAAGAAATCTGCGACGACTTGTGATTTTTGCGATGATAATACTTCGTATTTTATCTTGTAATGGTTTACTTGGGCATTCCACCTTTCTATTCTTCCTGACCTTTTTGTGTTCTTCATGATTGATTCAATTGGGACTTTGGTTACCACTTTTATCACATGTGCTTGGAAGTATATTCGTAACTTGAATGATGCATAAACCAGGGCTAAGATTAACTTCTCCATTTTAGAATAATTTTTCTCTGCTGCGTTAAAAGTTTTACTAATGTAGTAAATGGGCCTTTCTATTCTCCTGCGTCTGTTCGCAACAGAACTGCGCTTAGAGCATATGGAGTTGTTGCGAGGTATACCAATAATTCTTCGTCTTTCTCTGGTTTCTGTAAAATGGATGTATTTGTGAGATACTCTTTGATTCCTTGAAAAGATTTTTCACATTCATCGGTCCACTTGAATTTTGCTCCCTTCTTAAGTATGTTGAAAAAATGTTTGCACTTATCTGACATTCGCGAAATAAATCTTCCGAGTGAAGCCAAGAGTCCATTTAGATTTTGTACTTCCTTTACCGTTGCAGGTGTTGGCATGTCACGAACTGCTTGTACTTTTTCTGGATCAACTTGTATTCCCTCTTTTGATACTATATATCCCAAGAATTTCCCAGAAGCAACTCCAATTATACATTTTTCAGGATTTAACTTGATGTTGAACGTTCTCATTTGTTCAAATATTTCCTTCAAATCTTGCACATGATCTTTGGATTCTTTGATTTTTATCAACATATCATCTACATATACTTACAAAGTTTTATGTATCCACTTTGCGAACACTTTTTCAACCATTCTTTGATATGTAGCACCCGCATTTCGCAAACCAAATGGCATCTTCACATAACAATATAAACCTCTTGGAGCAAAAAAGGCAGTATATGTTCCTGATCTTCTTCAGCGAGTGATATTTGATTATACCCTTTATATCCATCAAGTGAAGTGACTCTATCATGTCCTGCAGCTGATTCCACCATTTGTGGTATGTCTGGTAATGGGAAACTGTCTTTGGGACAGGCCTTGTTTAGATCAGTGAAATCTATACAAATTCTTATCCCTTTATTCTTGGAACAATGACCATATTCGCAATCCATTCTGGGTATTTCGCTTCCCTTATGATTCCTGCATCCAGCATGTTTTGTAATTCTTCTTCTATCTGTGCATGATAATTTTGTGATATCTTCCTTATTCTTTGTTTGAATGGTCTTATGTTTTTATCTATGTTCAATATATGACACGCCACCGATGGATCAATTTCTGGTATCTCATCTAAACTTCCTGCGAATATATCTTTATATTCTCTCAAGAGATCAATAGTTCTTTTCTCTTCTTCTTCATCCATCTTAGTTCCAATTCGCAAGAATAATGGCTCCTCTTTACTTCCAATATTTACTTCTTTGGTTGGTTCAGCTGCAACATAGCTAGGACTTTGCTCCCCCATAGGTGTTGGTTCTTTGATTATTTTCACTGGTTCCCCTTCTTTTTCTGGAATCTCACTTGGTATTCCTCTCCCTTCCTTTGCCCTTATTGTATACACTCTGAATTCTTCTTCCTTTTTTTCCTCCTTCGCAAGTTTTCTTCGAAACTGTTTATTTCTTGCTCTCCCTCCACACTATTTTACTTCAATCTGATAACAAACTTTTGCACTATCAAGATCTCCTTTTAATTCATGTATTCCATTTGGTGTAGGAAATTTGATTTTCTGATGTAATGTTGAAGTAACAGCTTTGATCGCATGGATCCACGGCCTTCCTATCAGCATATTATATGGATATTCCATATCTATCACACATAAGACTATATGTGTTTCGATTTCTCCTAACAATATTCGCAGTGCTATTTCCCCTTTAGATTTTGTTGTAGATTTTCCTAATCCATGAATAAGACATTTTGAATTTGTGATTTCTTCATCTTTAATTCCCATCCCCTTAAGTGCATGATAGAATATGATATTAACAGAACTACCTGTATCGATCAAAATTCGGTTTAATTTCCATTTTTCTATAGCTTTCTTCTCTTATCGCATAATCGGCATTGTGACCACCAATGGTGAAGTGTGGTTCAAGTCTTCATTTGGAATCTCTGCTACTGAAAAATGTGATTTTCTGTTTTTCCCATTCTTCGAAAGTTGTTATTTTCTCCACCTCCATGATCTTTCTTCCTCTACAATCTCTCTTGTATATCTTTCCCTTCATGTTATTATGAAATTCATCAATCATTGTCTTTGTGATCATATTACATTCTTCTATTTTGCAACCTTCATCTACTGACTACATTTGATCTTCAAATTTTCCACAATTCCTTCAAATTTTGGCTATCACAATCCTCAAGTTCCCTGTTTCTAGCGCCAATTATGTAGTTGCAGAATAACCTACAACTACACCCTCAGTAGAATTTGTAAAACTTAAGAAGTTCTTGATGATGAATGACAAATTTCTTATTAATTTTCTCAATTGATTACATAAAAGTATCTAAATAGAACTAGAATAGTTACAACTTTCTCTATTCTCTTTCCTAAGATATTTTCTAACACTCACTAAAAGAACCTCTCGAATTTTACATTTGAACTCCTATTTATAGTGAAATTTGTACAGCTGTTTATGTATTGCGAAGTATCGCAATACATCTTCGTAAGGTTATTCTATCTTTGCAAATTTTCATACTTCCCCGTGCTTCCTCTATCATCGCATAGTTTTGTAACTCTTTCCTCTTATATTTATTACGATGTTCGTAAGCTAATGTCTTGCGATATTCGGTACCTACAGAAAGTGTAGTTGAGCTCAAGAACTCCATGGAAATCATCATACAAGACGAAGGAATACTCAAGGAACCAGTGGATCTTCACCGACTAAAAGGTATGTGGTGACTTGAACTTATCTATCACTCAAAAGTCTATCTACTCTATCTCCTATCTTGAGACAAAAGTAGTTTTACTATATAGACTAAAGATATACACGTGTAATATTTCGAGCTGAGTATATCTCGCTTATCTATTTCTCGAAATGTGTGTTGGTAAAGCTTTTGCTTTAACCAAGTTCATCTTTTCCTAGTGACAAAAGTCATGTTATGTTTCAATCACTTTGGAAATTGCTCTGACTAAAACTAGTTTGTGAATAACAACTATATGATGTCCTCTGAGAATGTTTCAATGATTGAAATGAGAGTTTAGACAATATAACCACTGGGGGATATAAACATTGTTAAGGTAACACATATATGTGTAAGTCCTTATCACTTGAACTGAAGTTTGTGAACTTTGTTGATCAAGTGAAAACAGGAACTTGAGCAGTCAACTCAGTCCGCGAACGTGCGTAGTTCTCGAACCCGAGAATTTCTGCTGGAGTTGTAGCTCGGTTTCAGTCCGCGAACTGACTAAAGTTCTCGAGCTCGAGAATTTCTGCTGGAGTTTGTGAACACCAACCGGTTACTTGAGTCCGCGAACCCAGTCCACGAACTTGAGTGGTTATGTCTAAAAACGATGTTCGTTAACTTATTTAAATTATCTAAGGAATGCCAATGCAAACCGTGGATTTATAGTTCATGAATCGATTGGAGTGAATCACATCGTTTTTGCTTCAATTGTGTCTTTTGTAGTACATAAGATCTCATAGCAATTGAACAACTCTCTAACTAGTTCATTTGAGTCATTTGAACTAGTTATGGTGAAGAAGAATATGGTTGATATGAAATTTATCATTTGGCTAACCATTTGGTTGACTAATATTGAACCAACTATTGTACACATTTGGGTACGGTTACACAAACCCAAAATCTTCAAGTACAAGTGTGTATGGAAAGATAAGTTTTCGATCTAACGGTTGAGAGATATTAGATTGTATCTAATCAGGTTTTCATCTAACGGTGAATATTGATTACTTTGTTACTAAGCTAACATTGATTGCAAACCCTGATTTGAAAGACTATATAAGAGAGAACTCTAGAAACTGGGAAACCTAATCCCCACATTCTGTGTGATACTAGTTTGCTAAGCTAAAGTCGATTCTCCTTTAACCTTTGGTTTTCTTCTTCTAAAACCAGGTTAACGACTTAAAGACTTCATTGGGATTGTGAAGCCAGACCGATACTACTTTTCTTGTAGTTGTGTGATCTGATCTTGCTGTTTCTATCGTACGAGTACAATTATAATAATTAGATTGAGATTTCTGTCTCCGATATGCAAGATATGAAAGTAATCACAAACATCTTCGTCTCATTGTTTGTGATTCCATAATATTTTTTTTCGCTGCGTCGATTAAGATTATTGTGAGGTGATTGATAAAACTGAGCTGTTCTTCGGGAATATAAGTCTGGTTTTATTGATTGGTTCTTGTTCACCTTGATTTATCAAAAGACGAAACAAAACTCATAGGTTTATTCGTGGGAGACGAATTTATCTATCTTGTAGAAATTTCTGTGTGAGACATATTTGTTTGTTAAAGTCTTCGACTTTGGGTCGTAGAAACTCTTGGTTGTGGGTGAGATCAGCTAAGGGAATCAAGTGTGCATTATCTTGCTAGGATCATAGGCGTAGGAGCATAACTATACCTTGGATTAGTGTGAGATTGATTGGGGTTTAACTACAGTCCAGACCAAAGTTAATTTGGAGTAGGCTAGTGTCTGTACCGTCTTAATACAGTGTATGTTTAATCTGGACTAGGTCTGCATTTTTGTTTTTCTCGTTAACAAAATTATGGTGTCTGTGTTATTTCTTTTCCGCATTATATTTTGTTATATAATTGAAATAATATAGGTTGTGCGTTGTTCAATCAATTAGAATATCCGACCTTATTGGTTGTTGATTTAAATTGATTGACACTTGGATATTGGTCTTTGGTACCATCCAAGTTATCTCTCTTTGATTAGACTCGCAAATCATATTTGCTTGAGTAAATCAAATTGATAGATTGAGATAATAACTCCTTGAGTATTTTTTATTGATTGAGTCTAGTTGATTCTCTAGAAAACAACTCGAAGTTGTCCATACAGATTGCTAATCGAAATATTGGGTGAGGTTGTTAGACCCCCGCTTTTTCAATTGGTATCATAGCGGGCAAACACGTTCAAGACCTCATAAGTATGTGTTTGTAGAGACCTGACTCTATGGACAGAGGTGTTATCTCAATAAACGTACCACCAGTTTTCGATAGCACTAATTACTTATGGTGGAAAATTTCTATGCGCGCTTTTCTTCAAGCACGTGATTTCCAATCATGGGTATATGTTGTTAATCGTTGAGGCAGTTGGAGATGTAAATGTTCCAAAGAATATTTTGGAATACACTCCTGCAGAGGTTCTTGCTGCAAAGCAAAACTCTGACGGTTTGAATGTAATCATACATGCCATTACCCCAAATCTTTAGCACCATGTGTCTAATTGCACTAAGTCGCAAGAAGCTTGGGATATCTTAGCAACCGTATTTCAAGGAAACACCAGTGAAAAGGAAGCTAGGCTTCAAAACCTTAGTTCCGATTGGGAAAACTTTCGTATGGCAGATGAAGAAACATTTGATGAGTTTAATCAAAAAGTGTCTGAAATTGTTAATGCATCTTTTGCATTGGTAAGACTATTCATGAAAAGGACATTGTGATGAAAATTCTCAGATCACTGCCATCTAGATACGATGCTAACAAGCATGACATCGTTGAGGAAAATAACCTTGATACTCTTTCCAGAAATTCTCTAGCATAAAAGTTGAAAAATTTCGATTCTGAACTAGAACAAATAGAGAAACGACTTCTATCTAGCAACCATGTTGTTGCTTCTAATCGTAAGTCTCGACGTCCCAAATTGATTGACAAAAGGGATGAGAATTGCTTTAATTCAGTTTTGTCACTGTTTATTCAACAACTTAAGAAATCTCTTAGACAAAATAAAAGAAAGTCTCAAAAGAAAAATAAGTCAATTAATAAAAAGGTTCAGAAAAGTTATGCTTGTTTTAAGTGCTATAGAAGTGTTCAACTATTGAACATCCAAATAAGGAAGTGAATGAGTTAACTAAAGCATGGATGTCCACTCTTGACTATTGTCCTGAGAATGATATCTATGAAGGTTCACTCAATCTGTTTGATGATAATCATGAATGTCCTCCTAACAGTCCTGATCATTCCATGATAAACAATCTTACTTCTCCAGAAGTCTTACAACTAGATAAGGAAGTCGTATCTAAAAAGATTGAAAATTTGGAAAGTGAAAAGTTAAAAGTGAAGATAACTTGCAATCATGATTCTCAAAACTTTTTGATTTTTTCGTTAAAAAGTTGTCGGCAAAATTCTCCTGAGACTATACCCTTCTTAAGTCACTCAGACAATAGGGATGATACAGAGAATCACAAGGACGTCCCTAATCTTGCAGACTCTACTTGAGATTATCAGGACCATGTGAAAGTTTGGGACACTCAGAAATATAAAAAACTCTCTTCTACAAAATGGTGGTTGCAGAAGAAGAAAAAGGAATCTCATACAAAATCCTCTGTCTTTGTAAAAAGGATTTCCAAAATAATGTATAATTTTCAAAAATCAACAATCAAGGTGTTAAAATCTATGCTAAAAAGGGGAAAGGATGATATCCACTCATCTTTCTTAAAAACAAGACAGAAACAGACTCTAACTTCATCATCTCAAAAGAAGTTACCCAGTTCTGAGAAGAATTGGGATATGTACGGTTTATAACACTGTATTAAGGATATCTTTGTCTATCCCTCTTAGACAAAGAAATCATAATCTTTGAGAGGGTTGTGATGAAACATTTCTATTCTAGTTTTTAAAGTCTTTTTTTTCTGAGGATAATCAAAATTCTGTTATGGTTTTGGTCAAAGGTTAGTTTGGAAATTTATCTTCTCAGTTTCCTTTAAAATAAAGTTTTCTCAGTTAAACATTTCATCTATATCTTATATCATGTCCTCCTCAAGCCTTTCTAGCAAAGAAAGTGATGTTTGGACTATTCTCTTTCCATCAAAGAAGATATGCTTTGATTCTTCAGATAATGGTGTGAATCTTGATTCTCATGATTCATCCCTAGATGGGAACATCTCTGTTTCTCATTTTGATAAGCTTTCCTTGACTATGAATCTAGTCTTGGAACAAGTTCGTGCCCTAAAAAGTGAACTAGAAACTTCTTCCAAGAGACTTGAAGAAAAGATGGATAATCTAGAATCTAGAATTGATCTGATCGAAATGAGCTTGAAGAATGCAGAGAATATGAGAAGAGTATACAAAGTAAGTGAAAAAAATTTATCTAGTAAATCTTCTATTGTTTCTCTTTTGTTTAGAAGAATAACTAGTGTTTTGGAATAGCCATTATTGTGATTACACATAGATATATCCAATGTTTTTTATCTTCTGTTTTTAGATTTTTTGGTTCAAAAATTCTAAACTTGTTTGGAAGATGATGGTTGCAGTATTAATCTTTTGATTTTATATATTGCAATATTTTGATGGGATATGTATATGTCCATGAACTTGATTGTCCCATATTTTGTCAAAAGTAAAGTCGTTCGTGAATTGATATGCATATATTGATAAAAGGATGAATATACTTTTGACAAACACAAAAGTTAAGCCTATATTGTCAATTATTGATGTAAGATAGGTTAAAATCTTTTGTGATTCAAGGATTATGTCTATTGTATGTCATTGTGCAAATGGTGATAGAAACATATAATGAATCCTTGTGTTATCCACGGTATAGATTCATTTTTATGTATTACCGTGAAGGCTCCATTGTGTATCATATGTTGAGCACGATACGACTAAGTCGATTCCTTATTGGCATGGTTGGTTGTTCCATGAGATGTTATATATTGAGCATTAAGAACTAAATTAATCAACTTGTGTGGTTATTTAGTTTTTATTCCATAAGTTTTCTTATGTTGAGTACACTTACGGTTAAGGTTGTCATGTTTTATGATAATCTTAATCGGGGTTCCATAATCTCTTATGTTGAGCCCAAATGAACTAAATCAATCATCTAGTATGGCTATTTAGTTGGCACTCCTTAAGTTCTTCTCTTGTTGAGCATGATTGACTAGGATGGTTATTTTTATGATTAACTTAGTCCTTGCTCCATAGATATTCTTATGTCGAGTATGGCCAATTAAATTGATTACTCTTGTAATTAGTTTGGTTGAGTATGACAATTAGATTATTTACGAGTTTTCTTGTAATCAATCTATTTGATTTTTTAAGTCTCCATAAGTTTACTTGTGTTGAGCATATTTAATCAAATTAATCTTGGTTCGCTTTGGTTAATTTGATTGAATATTTCTTGTTGGATTCCATATTCATACTTGTATGCAATTTTTTGAGTCTAAATAAATCCTTCTTTTCTTTTGAAATTAAGGTCGCTCTTGTTGTTCCTTAGGGAATGACATATTATGGGGGAGAGTTCTTTTGAACTTGTGCTTAATTGCCAAATCTTTGTGGGGAGTGCGGCTGTGGAATATTAGAGGGGTTATCTCGCATCTTTATAAACTCCTTGATGAATGTATTTAGCTTCGGCTTTATGATTGCATCTAAACAAGATGATATACATTTACCTTTGGTCATGAAATGTCTCTTACGGAAATTTCATTAGGATCCCGTTCTTGTACCTTTGCCAATTTTATTGACAAAAGGGGGAAGAATTAATATGTAGTTCACACTACAAATACATATGGTTTTTGGATCATTATATAAGGGGGAATGGTTTCCATGTGAGATGGAGTATTGACTAAGGGGGAGTGAAGTATCACCATAGTATTGTTGTTTAAGTTGTGATGCAATTGGACTTTGACGTTATGTAATAATACTATGACATTGTATAACAATGATTGAGAACCGATGCTTTTCTCATTGTTATAGCTACGGATTTTCAACAACGATGATGCTAAACTTACAACCTTTGGGATCATTGGACTACTTGGAAGTAATGAAGATTTCGAGTATTGTTGAAGATTAGACATATGGAATAGGAGCTACAAAGTTTATGTATATATTTTTTGTATTTCATGTGTATTAATAGTTTTTCCACTAAAATTTACAAAGGGGGAGATTGTTAGAGCATTGCTCGGTCGAACTCGCATGCATTGCTATATCAAGCATGTTTGTCAATGTTAGTGATCAAAACTATAAAGTCTTGATTTCTAGTCTACTATATCTAAGGTCTCGGACTAGGATAGAAAGTGTAGTTGAGCTCAAGAACTCCATGGAAATCATCATACAAGACGAAGGACTACTCAAGGAACCAGTGGATCTTCATCGACTAAAAGGTATGTGGAGACTTGAACTTATCTATCACTCAAAAGTCTATCTACTCTATCTCCTATCTTGAGACAAAAGTCGTTTTACTATATAGACTAAAGATATACACATGTGACATTTCGAGCTGAGTATATCTCGCTTATCTATTTCTCGAAATGTGTGTTGGAAAAGCTTTCGCTTTAGCCAAGTTCATCTTTTCCTAGTGACGAAAGTCATGTTATGTTTCAATCACTTTGGAAATTACTCTGACGAAAACTAGTTTGTGAATAACAACTATATATATGACGTCCTCTGAGAATGTTTCAATGATTGAAATGAGAGTTTAGACAAAATAACCACCAGGGGATATAAACATTGTTGTGGTAACACATATATGTATAAGTCCTTAGCACTTGAACCGAAGTTTGCGAACTTTGTTAATCAAGTGAAAACCGGAACTTGAGCAGTCAACTCAGTCCGCGAACGTGCGTAGTTCTCGAACCCGAGAATTTTTGCTAGAGTTGTAGCTCGGTTTCAGTCCGCGAACTGACGGAAGTTCTCGAGCCCGAGAATTTTTGCTGGAGTTTGTGAACTCCAACCGGTTACTTGAGTCCGCGAACTTGAGTGGTTGTGTCTAAAACCGATGTTCGTGAACTTATTTAAATTATCTAAGGAATGTTATTGCAAACCGTGGCTTTATAGTTCATGAATCGATTTGAGTGAATCACATCGTTTTTGCTTCAATTGTGTCTTTTGTAGTATATAATATCTCATAGCAATTGAACAACTCTCTAACTAGTTCATTTGAGTCATTTGGACTAGTTATGGTGAAGAAGAATATGGTTGATATGAAAGTTATCATTTGGCTAACCATTTGGTTGACTAATATTGAACCAACTATTGTACACGTTTGGGTACGGTTACACAAACCCAAAATCGCCAAGTACATGTGTGTATGGAAAGCTAAGTTTTCGATCTAACGGTTGAGAGATATTATCTTGTATCTAATCAGGTTTTTATCTAACAGTGAATATTGAATGCTTTGTTACTAAGCTAACATTGATTGCAAACCCTGATTTGAAAGACTATATAAGGGATAAACTCTAGCAACTGGGAAACCTAATCCTCACACATTCTGTGTGATACTAGTTTGCTAAGCTAGAGTCAATTATCCTTTAACCTTTGGTTTTCTACTTCTAAAACTAGGTTAACGACTTAAAGACTTCATTGGGATTGTGAAGCCAGACCGATACTTCTTTTCTTGTAGTTGTGTGATCTGATCTTGTTGTTTCTATCGTATGAGTAAAATTGTAATAATTGGCTTGAGATTTCTATCTCCAATAGGAAAAATATAAAAGTAATCACAAATATCTTCGTCTCATCGTTTGTGATTCCACAATATCTTTTTTTGCTGCGTCGATTAAGACTATTGTGAGGTGATTGATAAAACTGAGATTTTCTTCCAGAATATAGGTCTGGTTTTATTGATTGGTTCCTTTTCATCTTGATTTATCAAAATACGGAACAAAACTCATAGGTTTATTCGTGGGAGACAGATTTATCTATATTGTATACTTTTCTATGTGAGATATATTTATTTGGTAAAGTCTTCGACTTTGGGTCGTAGCAACTCTTGGTTGTGGGTGAGATCAGCTACGGGAATCAAGTGTGCAGTATCCTGCAGGGATCAGAGGCATATAAGCATAATTGTACCTTGCATCAGTGTGAGATTGATTGGGGTTCAACTACAGTCCAGACCGAAGTTAATTTGGAGTAGGCTAGTGTCTGTAGATGCTTAATACAGTGTATGTTTAATCTGGACTAGGTCCCGATGTTTTTCTGCATTTGTGATCGCTGTCATATGCGTCAAAAATAAATTTACTTTCTCACTACTCAAAATATAAAATATAGCAAGGGCAAGAAAGGATCGATCCCACAGAGAGGACTAGGTAGTCAATATACTTTCGGTTTCCTATAAATAACATGGGGAATTTTTCTAATTTTTAATAAAGCAAACAAATATAAAAGCAAAGAAAGAAATAAGCAAACAAATCAAATAGAAGAGATATTGGTTAAGGATTCATCTTCATTCACAAATATGCTTCCAAAATAATAATTAGAATTGATATTTAATATCTAGTTTTATCAAAAGCCCTAGGATACCTTGATCGCAAGAATATCCCGCAAATCTCCTTTTGTCATCAACAAACACATTAAAAGATGCGAGTATGAGTTCTATCTAAGAGAACAACCTAATGTGTAAAAGCACTAATCAAGTTTAATTCCATGGATGCATTAAGTTCTATAAAATCAGGCCAATCAAAGCAATCGAACGTGGAAAGCGCACTAATTCAATTTAACAAAGGTTATGGTTCACATATGATCATAAGGATGCATCACTACAAGCTATAACCATATTCATGCTACTTGTAATCAGGAATCTATCACTTTTACGTATAAAAAACCCTAATCTAGCAATAGAGATGAAAACAAACTCAATCGATTATAGACTCGACCAAACAAGCATTCAAATCATATAGCAATATAAACGATGAATCATAATCGATAATATGGAGACAAAACTAATTTATCATATCAAAAAGCATATTATGTGAAATCCAATTATTCCATAACAAATAATAAAAACTAGGTACTCATGTTAATGGAGTTCATAACAAGAAGAAAGAGAAACCCTATCATATTGTAAACCCTAGAAACAAAAGTAGAAGATGTTCTCCTTCATGGAGATATATATAGGTTTAAATAAAGACTTTTCTATTTATATGCTTTTCTCCTAAAAGGATACTTTCCCAAAATTAGGTTAAGTCTTCATAATATTCAAGTCCACGTCTATCTACTAGTCCACCAAGCCCATGTGTGAGAAATATGTCTCTGGAATTTTTGGGTCCAAAACTGGTCGACGGATTGCTGACGTCATTGCCGGAATCCAGTTGACAGTCGCCGGAATTTGTCGCCGGAAAATTGTCTTAGGCCACTTTTTCCATCTGAAACTGTCACTAGGCAATTATGTACTTCCAGCAACTCATCTCTCCTTCTCTACAGTTCAAACATTCACAAAAATCATCTAACCCAACTTCTCATTTCTTGCGGAAACGTACCCAAAAGTGTGACCCGTAGCTCATATATCCGGCCGTCGACTTTTGCATCCGACTCGAACCCCCTTCATGATTCACTGAAACTTTATGATCGACACTTTAACCTCTGAAATCCAGCATTCCGGTTTAGTACCACCGGTGCACCAATTCTGCTCCGTTTTCGCACAATTTCTCAATTTTATACCTCCATTGCAGCTGCAATTCTGCATACCACCAACAGTTTATGAGCTTCAATTTCTCATACCAGAATTGCACTTCAATCTCTACGCTCAACTGCATCATTACCACTTTGAGGACAAACCACAACTACATCATCATCAGTAACCTATACCCATTTCCTGAAGCACAAACTCCATCCCTGTAATGGATTTCATACACAAAACATTCTTGTATTCTTATCACAGCAGCACAGAGAGTTTTCCATTTCCTTGCTTCACAGTAACCCATTTCAGTTCCTTGAAATAGCTCCACCAACTCCAAGTACAAGCACTACCACCTGCATTCATTCTGCATCAACCAGAACCCGCAATTCCTTCTTTCTCACCTGAACTCTAATCAATCACCACCATCTCAGTCCATCTACCTGCATTCAATATTGCTTCAATCCCATGCACTGCACCTGCCATTACCATGAACTGATGGCAGCAATATCATTTACTGCCTCATTGCAGCATCACCTGCACTCGTGCACATCACTAGCACCAACACTCTTTAGCTCATTAACCAACACCAGCTGCCACCTCCTTTCTCGATTCTCAGCACCAACCACTTCTCACTGCCATACTCAGCTTCGCCGGGACCACGTCCATACTGGCTCCCATTGTTGGCCTACCATTTCCTTGTAGCCTTTCTAAACCCTCACCATAGTTCATTTACTTGCTATTAAACTCAACCATCTTGCAACTTCTCAGTCCAATACTCTGCACTACAACCAATGGCACAGCTAGGTTCCTTACCGATTTCTTGCCTCAAACTCTTCCCGCATATTCTAGTAACTTGTGTTAGAAGTCCCATCGTTGTATCAATACTAGCTTCCTTCTTCTCGAACACCCACCAGAGCCATGGTCTACATGTATTTCCACTTCTCTATCGGTGTCGCAAACAAGCCCTAGCAACTGCCAAATATCTCTCAAACATAGCCTTGAGATTCATGGTTAATCGGCATAAGTTAAATCAGTAGATTACAGCTGCACTAGTGATATCCTGCCATAAGCTTGGCTAAAACCTTCATATACTCGACTCTGTCATTCTTGTATGTGGACCCTCTTTCAACCCATCCAAAACACCCACAACACCTGCACAATTTCATCCACTCTGCTCCATCTTTCAGACATTCACTCGAACAGCTTGTGTGTGTGCTGCACACTGCTAATGGAAATAAAATGTCTTCACCTTGGAGATAACACAAATTGATTCCTTCCCTGAAAAATACGAATCTACACAAACCCATTCATTCATTATTCGAAATTCCATCTCAAGCACGGTCAATGAGCCATACTTCCAATGGAAAAGAACTTTGTTTATTTCCTGCATTTTCGATGAACAAAACAGTGTAATCTGTACCACCAACTCCACGATGTTCTCTTCTTCTAATAGAATCCCATGTAACAATCATCGATGGCAGTAAGAAGGTTCTGCACCCTATTTTATCTCGGACAAGACCCTCAAACTTCGAACACAGACTCACCAGTATAAGCTTGTCCTAACTCACTGTGTAACACCCTTGATCCGTGGCTAAAACTGGCGGAAACGAATCTTTAGGTTCGGTCGACGGCTACTGGAACAATGGCTTGGGTCTTCTTTTCTGCTAACTGAATTTTGGTTTCAAAAGAAACCTAACTTCATTTCCTTGTATTTCCCTCTAGCAAACACACATGCCAACAACACAAGGTCTTGTAGAACATGCTCCTTTATTGGATTATGTTGTCTTAATGGGATTGCTTTACCTGCTAGCACTGGAAAAGGTAGCTAGCTACTCCCACAATGCCAATTAAACCTCAATGGTTGTCTTTGTTCTTACAGTCTGATTCTCCCTATGCTTTGTAACCAACAGCGCTAATGATTCAGAGCAATGCTTTAGACCTCCATTTTTCTTTATTTATGCCAAATCATACTAAAGTACCTGAAAACATAAAAAAAAACGTAATATACAATTTTACAAGGAAAATAGCTTAGAAAAATGTAAGAAACCGATACTAAAATTAGGTGTTTTAGACACCTATCAAATTCCCCCACACTTCATCCTTGCTAGTCCTTGAGCAAATCAAACAAAATAAGAATACAACAACTCCTTCTCGTCGAGATTACGGTTACTTTTAGCATAAATAACAAGCCTTTAAACCCATAGGTATCCCTAGTGGACGAGTTATAATCTCGTGAAGGTTTACAAGAGGTCTACCTACAAAACCTATATTTCCAACTCTAGCTACCTGTGACAAATCTATGAACGAATTCAAAATGGCTATTGGAGGAGGTACCCTGATGCGAATCCAAATTAATATATATGTAAATTAAGCTCTACTCAGAAAGTTGAAAAAACCACAATACTCGGAATCTGACTAACCACAATCACAATGAAAAGATTAAGAAGATGGATATAAAAATAGATGTTTGCGAATGTTAACAAGTGATCGGTGTTTCCCATATCTTTCTGAAGGTCACCGCCAAGATGAACCTATACATCCTATTGGATTGAGCTACTAGTCTGAATTCTAGTATTAACACACTGGCATATACAAGGGAACCAGTGGTCAAAAATCTTAATTCTTCATCAACTCAACCGACATATACAAGGGAACCAGGAGTCACTTTATTAAACAATAATTTTTTCTTTTTCTTTTTCTTTTTCACTTTTTTTTTAGACAGCATGATTAGATCTTTTGGATCCAAGCGCATGCTTCTTTGTCAGCAAGTATGTGATAGTTGTCTTGGATCCTGCATTCCACGCTTTTTTAGGCGACAGAGACAACGTTTCACACATACTGTTATCCAAGTGTCTTTTTTATTCCGATTGGTCTAATTGGTCGGTCTCTCTTTTTTTTTTTTTTTTTTTTTAGCAACTCAATCACTCTATTTCATCCTAGCAGTAATAACAATTCGATGTTTAGTGACCCACCAAATCACTTAGATAATAATAGATAAATATGGAAAACTAAAAATAGAACGTGATATGGTGATATTCCGAGATATGGTAACAACTATCATATTATTTGTAATACTTGAATAATCGTCCTTTTAGTTAATGGGTTCCTCAACTCCTCCATCCAAGATGGTTCCATCCATTTAGATTGATAGTGTCATCCTAAAGACACATGTTTCTAGGTTTCGGAGTGTATAAAGCCAAATTTTTTTCTAATTTTTTTTTAATATATATGAACACAAGGGAAGAAAACTAACAAGGCTAAAAACTCTATATGAGAACACTCCCCCACACTTAAACTTTACATTGTCCCCAATGTAAATTGAATCGTCCAAAGAAAGTCAAGGTGGGAAATCCATAACATGATATATATATACAAATGCATAATAAAAACTGATACTCCAACTCATAGTTATTTCTGAACAATAGAGGATAAACACTAAACAAGCTATTTAGTTGGCATCTAATCCCAACTCAGCCATTATATATACCTCATTGTTAAGAAAAAATTCCATCTACTTAGAAAGGCTAGTGTCTATTCTAAATTGTTCAAAAATCTCTAAAAGTTGGAGTTTTGATATGCAAATATCCAAAATAAGAAAATAAAGATAAAAGACTTGAGAAGAAAAAAAAAGATAAAGATAGATACACAAAACCAGTGGGTTGCCTCCCATTTAGCGCTTGGTTTAAAGTCGTCAGCCCGACTTGCAAGACGAATTCCCCATACACCAATAATCTGAAAAGTTGGGGATCCACCCATAGCACCTGTTTTGAAACACTAGCTTCGCACACATATTAGTAATATAAAACAAAAACGAAGCCATTAATCGATAAAAGCTTCCCCCACACTTATTCTTGTCCACACTTGGAAGTGTATAAAGAATATAGGAGTCGAGTACTTCCACGGTTTCTTGTTCCAAAACCTGCATAGCATGAGAATCAAGCATCTCTAATGGAGGATATCGAGAAACAAAGTCAGTCAACAATATTCTCGAAGCACATACATTCAAACCAATAATAGGTAAGGAAGAATAAACAATAGGCAAAGGGTTAGACAAACCTTGCACAATCTCTTGTCTCACGGAATCCTATTCATCCTTGAAAAACTCAAGTGAATTATTCACCTCTTGTATATCATGGTCCTCTATCAAACCTTGCAACCATTCTTCATCCGTTTATTCCTTAACCGAAGTTTCGACAAAAACATCATCATTACAATCATTTGCAAGCTCAATTGGGTCTTCCACAATATTGGTCATAACGGTCTCATTCTCAACATACTTCTCTTTATTAGACTCAAACCTTGTTGAAAAGTTCTGTAAAACACTAGTTTCATCATACTCATGTACCTTTTGAATAGGTGCTTGATCATTATAAAGATCAAGAGTTGAGTCTACTACGCTAATGTTATCAAATATCTCCTAAGGTTGGTCCTTTTCAATACAATCATCTTCGTCTTCATTTTCAGACTCACCATAATAAGAATCGTCGTCGGTCTCCCAACCTTTATCACGACGTCGTTTAAGTTCCATATGAATGGTCCTACTAATTTCATCGACAAGCTCTTCCGAGGCTCCATCATCTTCCAACTTATATAATTTATATGCAAGTTTCCTGATGTTCACACGCTTACCACCATTAGCTACAATAGGTTCTCTTTCCCATGACTCTTCCCTTTGAATGGGTGAATGATCATAACTATGATCCGGAGTCGGGTAAGAAAAAGTGTTGCAGAAATTGGTTTGTGCGACGTTCTTTCTATCATAGTCAAGTTGGTCTAGCCTTTTTTGCATATCTTGCAATCCATTCTTAATTTGCATACAACTCGAATGAAGCCAATTAGAAGTAGAATTATCCCACCTTGGTGCTTGACTTATATACCCACTACAAGGTTGTTGTTGGTATGTATGAAAATCACTGTAAGGATCTCTAGGATATGCATCATAGCCAATAAATTGGTTTTGATTGTATCCCAAAGTTGGTGGGCAATTGTCAAAGTGTTGAGGAGGTTGAAAGCCGTATCCATTGCTCCAATATGCTCCTACCATAATAAGAACCTGAAAAAAGAGTTCTCAAAACAAGGTTAAGAACCAAAGAATAAGAAAAACTAAAACAAAAACAAAAAATAAGAAACCAAAAACAAGTGACAACCGCTGCTTCCTCGTCAACGGCGCCAAAATTTGATCATTGTCGTATGCGTCAAAAATAAATTTACTTTCTCACTACTCAAAATATAAAATATAGCAAGGGAAAGAAAGGATTTATCCCACAGAGAGGACTAGGTTGCCAATATATTTTCGGTTTCCTATAAATAACACGGGGAATTTTTTCTGGTTTTTAATAAAGCAAACAAATATAAAAGCAAAGAAAGAAATAAACAAACAAATCAAATAAAAGAGATATTGGTTAAGGATTCATCTTCATTCACAAATATGCTTTCAAAAGAATAATTAGAATTGATATTTAATCTCTAGTTTTATCAAAAGCCCAAGGATACCTTGATCGCAAGAATATCCCGCAAATCTCCTTTTGTCATCAACAAACACATTAAAAGATGCGAGTATGAGTTATATCTAAGAGAACAACCTAACGTGTAAAAGCACTAATAAAGTTTAATTCCCTGGATGCATTAAGTTCTATAAAATCAGGCCAATCAAAGCAATCGAACGTGAAAAGCGTACTAATTCAATTTAACAAAGGTTATGGTTCACATATGATCATAAGGATGCATCACTACAAGCTATAACCATATTCATGCTACTTGTAATTAGGAATCTATCACTTTTACGTATAACAAACCATAATCTAGCAATAGAGATGAAAACAAACTCAATCGATTCTAGACTCGACCAAACAAGCATTCAAATCATATAGCAATATAAACGATGAATCATAATCGATAATATGGAGACAAAAATAATTTATCATATCAAAAAGCATATTATGTGAAATCCAATTATTCCATAACCAATAATAAAAACTAGGTACTCATGTTAATGGAGTTCATAACAAGAAGAAAGAGAAACCCTATCATATTGTAAACCCTAGAAACAAAAGTAGAAGATGTTCTCCTTCATGGAGATATATATAGGTTTAAATAAAGACTTTTCTATTTATATGCTTTTCTCCTAAAAGGATACTTTCCCAAAATTAGGTTAAGTCTTCATAATATTCAAGTCCACGTCCATCTACTAGTCCACCAAGCCCATGTGTGAGAAATATGTCTCTGGAATTTTTGGGTCCAAAACTGGTCGACGGATTGCTGACGTCATTGCCGGAATCCAGTTGACAGTCGCCGGAATTTGTCGCCGGAAAATTGTCTTAGGCCACTTTTTCCATCTGAAACTGTCACTAGGCAATTATGTACTTCCAGCAACTCATCTCTCCTTCTCTACAGTTCAAACATTCACAAAAATCATCTAACCCAACTTCTCATTTCTTGCGGAAATGTACCCAAAAGTGTGACCCGTAGCTCATATATCCGGCCGTCGACTTTTGCATCCGACTCGAACCCCCTTCATGATTCACTAAAACTTTATGATCGACACTTTAACCTCTGAAATCCAGCATTCCGGTTTAGTACCACCGGTGCACCAATTCTGCTCCGTTTTCGCACAATTTCTCAATTTTATACCTCCATTGCAGCTGCAATTCTGCATACCACCAACAGTTTATGAGCTTCAATTTCTCACACCAGAACTGCACTTCAATCTCTATGCTCAACTGCATCAATACAACTTTGAGCACAAACCACAACTACAGCATCATCAGTAACCTGTACCCATTTCCTGAAGCAAAAACTCCATCCATGTAATGGATTTCATACACAAAACATTCTTGTATTCTTCTCACAGCAGCACAGAGAGTTTTCCATTTCCTTGCTTCACAACAACCCATTTCAGTTCCTTGAAATAGCTCCACCAACTCCAAGTACCAGCACTACCACCTGCATTCATTCCGCATCAACCAGAACCCGCAATTCCTTCTTTCTCACCTGAACTCTAATCAATCACCACCATC
This sequence comes from Papaver bracteatum, assembly GCA_023529315.1. Taxonomy (NCBI): domain Eukaryota; kingdom Viridiplantae; phylum Streptophyta; class Magnoliopsida; order Ranunculales; family Papaveraceae; genus Papaver; species Papaver bracteatum. Next base: position 162,480 of record JAJJWX010003638.1, read on the forward strand.
TCAGTCAATCTACCTGCATTCAAGATTGCTTCAATCCCTTGCACTGCACCTTCCATTACCATGAAATGATGGCAGCAACATCATTTACTACCTCATTGCAGCATCACCTGCACTCGTGCACATCACCAGCACCAACACTCTTTAGCTCATTAACCAACACCAGCTTCCACCTCCTTTCTCGATTCTCAGCCCCAACCACTTCTCACTGACATACTCAGCTTCGCCAGGACCACGGCCATACTGGCTCCCATTTTTGGCCTACCATTTCCTTGTAGCTTTCCTAGACCCTCACCACAATTCATTTACTTGCAATTCAGCTCAACCATATTGCAACTTCTCAGTCCAATACTCTTCCCTACAATTAATGGCACAGCTAGGTTCCTTACTGATTTCTTGCCTCAAACTCTTCCCGCATATTCTAGTAACTTGTGTTAGAAGTCCCATCGTTGTCTCAATACTCCCCTACTTCTTCTCGAACACCCACCAGATCCATGGTATACATGTACTGCCCCTTCTCTGTCGGTGTCGCAAACAAGCCCTATCAACTTCCAAATATCTCTCAAACATAGCCCTGAGATTCATGGTTAACCGGCATAAGTTAAAGCAGTAGATTACAGCTGCACTAGTGATATCCTTCCATAAGCTTGGCTAAAACCTTCACATACTCGACTCTGTCATTCTTGTATGCGGACCCTCTTCCAACCCATCCAAAACACCCACAACACCTGCACAATTTCATCCACTCTGCTCCATCTTTCAGATATTCACTCGAACAGCTTGTGTGTGTGTGCTGCACACTGCTAATGGATGTAAAATGGCTTCACCTAGGAGATAACAAAAATTGATTCCTTCCCTGCAAAATACGAATCTACACAAACCCATTCATTCATTATTCAAAATTCCATCTCAAGCACGGCCAATGAGCCATACTTCCAATGGCATAGAACTTTGTTTATTTGCTGCATTTCCGATGAACAAAACAGTATAATCTGTACCACCAACTCCACGATCTTCTCTGCTTCTAATAGAATCCCATGTAACAATCATCGATGGCAGTAAGAAGTTTTTGCACCCTGTTTTCTCTCGGCTAAGACCCTCAAACTTCGAACACAGACTCACCAGTATGAGTTTGTCCTAACTCACTGTGTAACACCCTTGATCCATGGCCTAAACTGACGGCAACGAATCTTCAGGCTCGGTCGACGGCTACTGGAACAATGGCTTGGGTCTTCTTTTCTGCTAACTGAATTTTGGTTTCAAAAGAAACCTAACTTCGTTTCCTTGAATTGCCCTCTAGAAAACACACATGCCAACAGCACAAGGTCTTTTAGAACATGCTCCTTTATTGGATTGTGTTATCTTAATGGGCTTGCTTTACCTGCAAGCACTGGAAAGATACCTAGCTACTCCCGCAATGCCAATTGAACCTCAATGGTTGTCTTTGTTCTTACAGTATGATTCTCCCTATGCTTTGTAACCAACAACGCCAATGATTCAGAGCAATTCTTTAGACCTCCATTTTTCTTTATTTATGCCAAATCATACTAAAGTACCTGAAAACATAAAAAAACAAACGTAATATACAATTTTACAAGGAAAATAGCTTAGAAAAATGTAAGAAACCGATAATAGAATTAGATGTTTTAGACACCTATCAATTTGCGGTTTCCTCGTTAACAAAATTGTGGTGTCTATGTTATTTCTTTTTCGCATTATATTTTGTTATATAATTGAAATAATACAATTTGTGCGTTGTTCAATTAATTAGAGTATCCGACCTTATTGGTTGTTGATTTAAATTGATTGACACTTGGATATTGGTCTTTTGTACCATCCATGTTATCTCTCTTTGATTAGACTCGAAAATCATATTTGCTTGAGTAAATAAAATTGAGAGATTGAGATAATAACTCCTTGAGTATTTTCTATTGATTGATTCTAGTTGATTATCTAGAAAATAACTCAGAGTTGTCCATACAGATTGCTAATCGAAATATTGGGTGAGGTTGTTAGACCCCCGCTTTTTTACTACCAGATTCGGATACTAAAGAGTACCACCAAATGATAGCTTGTCGATCTAAATACGACTAGTAAATAATTATTCTATCAAAAGATAAACTAGATTTAGTCAGATCCCAGCCGATCAAGTTTGTGCATGAAGCAAATCACAAGATACGAAACCAATAAGGAAAATCTTCTTGTCTTCTTCAATAGTTTTATGTACCTTCACAGTAACAAACTTGATTCCTGACTTATGATCGATCACGCATAGAATGGAGCATGTTAACAATGGACGATCACAGGTCAACATCAATTTCTTGATCTATTTGAGTGACATTATGTCAGAAGAGAAAGATCTCAAGAATAATCAAACTAGATTAAATCAAAACTTAATAACCATTTTTCAATCAAATCAATAATTGAAAACTAAAATAACAATCCAATTCTAGTTTCCCACCAGCGATACTAGTAGACGTTTCTATCTCCCAATGAAGTCTTTAAACTAGCGGATGTAAGAGATATCGCCTAATTAGGTTACTCTTCTCTCCAAGATAGTATTGTGAGAATATTTTTAGTCGACTACACCATAAACAACAAAGATGAAATTTTCCTGGCTCAAGATGAGTTTGTAAGAAGAACAAACTTTACTATTTGTAGACCAAGGTAGTTTGGACTCCAAGGAATTTCCATAACCAAAGATATTCTTAAGATATGCAATAAAGCACTTAAATTCGGTTTTGTCTAATTTCAACCAATATCCAAATGTATGACCGAAATCTTCATGGAAAACTCAATATTAGCTAGCACTTAACTAATATATATTTCCTTAGATATGTTTTGATTACTGGTAAAACAAAACATATTAATTTCGAAAATATCAAAAAGATTATCTGCTATTTCGGTTTGGGATTTCATCTTGAGTATCAAGGTATATCTTTGAACAATTAAGAAATAAGATTTTAGCACATTGTAGATGGGGAAAAACGATCTGCTGGTTTTTGGGGAATTGAGGACGACCATGCGGAGGAGATTCCTTGAACCGAGCGAAATGTTCAACCTCACACAGATGCACCGCTATGAAGGGGGTGCTTTTTAGTTCGAGAGACCAATCTGTAGTACTCTAGCCTAAACCAAGACAATGGCCATTCCAGAGTAAATTCGGTCACAAGAGAGGATGGGTTGGTCTGTAGGAGGGAAGCTGAGAAATGTGTGAGATCAATGGTGATCTGAGATTGTAGGTGTGTTATGGTTTCCGTGTAATGCTCTGAATGATTGAATGTTGCCTGATTGAGAGTGATTTCTGTGAGTTCGTGTAAACGAATGAACGTCTGTATGAACTTTTTGTTGAGAAATTGCTCGTTCAGACGATTGTTGTTCGAATGTTGTCCTTCAATCGGGATTCAGAAACATTATATAATGCCGGAGTTGAAAACACCATGATCCCATGAAGTGTGACAGTTGATGGAGTGAAGGAGTGGAGAGATGAAAATCATGATCAAAACCAGTTGCGCTCATCGTACGGAGACTTGGTTGATTTTCCACCCACTACTTTTCTAACTTCCTCAACTGATTGCACGACTTGCTCACATTTCATCGTGTGTTTGAACACACGTGCCGTAGACCGCCAAACCAAAACCCTAGTTTATATCCCCCCAAGTTACACGATTGATGTCTCGTGGTTAATTAAGTCAGTTGTTGATTTCATGACTTCGTGGGACGATGAGTCCATGTATTTTCTGAGTTAAACATGATTTTGTAAAATGTTCTGCAACTCATGAATCGAACGTGTCTACTGAGACAGTGATAGGATCCTCACGTTGAGGAGAGCAAGTGTTGCTCGCTAATTTATTTAATATTGATAGTTCCGTTAATTTGAGTAAATATTGCTCACCTGAGCAAGTGTTGCTCGTCTGATGAAATATTTGAGTAAATATTGCTCATCTGAGCAAGTGTTGCTCGTCTGATGAAATATTTGTAGCATGACCAAAATAAAATATTAATTAAAGTGTTGGTAATTTAACCGATCATAATTAATAAGAATATTGATCATGAGATCAGTGTGAAATTATTAGTGTTTGAATCTGGAATCATGATCCTTGGATTCAGAAACCCTAATTTGATCAATTGATGACCAATTGATGATTTATTTGAAATTAACCATAGAATGAAGGAGAACCGGCTTCATGGGACCGTGGATCAACCATGAAATTCTCATATTCTCACGTGAGCGAAATCCAAGACCTCTTTGAAGAGTTGGTGAGTTGTTGAAAGAATGATTAAATGCTGGTTTAATCATTTCTTGAATTATCTTTGGGTTCATCATTAGGTGATAGAACCTAATTAATTATTATTAAAACATGAGGAACAGACCAAGGAGTTGTGAAACCATCCCTGGGTGGTCACGGGATCAAATGATGATCGCTCCGTCGAATTCCGAAATTGTGTGGAGAGTTTTTGGACCTAATACGTGCAATTGTGCGAATTAGGTCAGATTGTGAGAAACACGTGGGATTGGCTCATTGTGAGCCACAAAGCCAACATTGGTCGGTCAGGGTGACATTCTTTCGTCGTTGAGACGTCCGTTTCTCAGTTCTGAGAATTTTTATATTTTCTGGTGCTCGTTTGAGCGACCATTTGAGAAAATATGACAAAATTAAGGTTTTCTGATAAAACCGTCAAAACTTCATCGGATGAAGGAAAATAATGAAAAGTGAAGGAATTATGAAGAGGTGAGGGACCGACCAAGGGGTCATGAAACCGGCCCTGGGTGGTCACGGGATCAAATGTTGATCGTTCGAGCACTCCCAGATTGGTTGAAACCCTAATCAGCGTCCTTTGGTAGAATCAGCATAGATTTCTCATACGAACTCGGATTTTGCTGGTCCGCCCCTCCATTACGTACGGAAAAGAATTTCCTATCTCCCAACGAGGGAGTATTTAGGTTTTAAGATCTTTCGGGAGGTGAAAACAGCCAGAGAGTAAAACTCAGGAAAAATCAAAGTGGCCGGTCCCATAACATTTTTCCTAATATGATGAAACGAAGGAGTTTTGTTGAAATAAATGAGTTTCCATGAGACGAAGGAAACATCAAAAATCATAAATAATAAAATAAGGGACGTGTGAGCGTGTGGGAATGGCTTAGAGCATGACTGGCCGACCAAGGCCCGGTCCCGTGCGTTTTCCCTATTTTATGCATTATTTCATGATTTGAAGGAATTTTCATAATTTGAAGGAAATATCATGAAATCAGGGAATTTTCATGGGATTATGAAAACATGAAAAATATGCTAATAAAAGAGTGGGACGTGTGAGCCATCTAGGGTTTGGCCGACCGACCATGACTCGTGCACACGGGTTTCCTAAGTTTTATTATTTTTCATGGGACGAAGGAAAAATCATGAGATTAAGGAGTTTTCATGAAATTAGGGCAATTAATAAAATAATGAGGAAATATGAGGTGTAGGGCCGGCTGGGACCAGGCATGGCCGGTTGGCCAATGGTCACGCCCCCTCATGCTCTCCTTGATTTTATATTATTTCCTCCGCGCGGAGGAAGCACCATGAAGTTGAGGAGTTTCCTCAAAACAAAAGGGTATTTGTTCAAGCGAAAGGTTTTTTCATGAACTCAGAAAAAACAACAAAATATGATAAAAATATGAGACTGGTGTGGGATTGACCACGGCACGGTCGGCCGGTCAGTGGGTCCATGCTCCCGGCGCCTTGGTCAATTTTTATTTATTTGTTATTCTTCGTCCTATTTTGCATAGGTTCATCGTTTCGTCGTATTTTGAAATACTTGCTCGTGCGGTGGTTGTTAATGTATCATTATTAAATACAATTGCACTATCTGAGACAGATCTTGCTCAGGCGGTATCCCTGATGCCCGTGCTTCCAATATTTATTACTAATCCATGGACTTCTTTTGGGAAGAACCATGGTTTGCGTAATGAAATATGTGCGAAAATATTTGAATATTTTCAGCAATTCTGCGGATGAATCCAAGAATTTAGGTTTGATACAGGGCTTGCTCAGGCGGTAGCCCTGATGCCCGTGCGTCCAATATTACTAATCCATGTACTTATGCTGGGAAGAACCATGGTTTGCGTAATGAAATATGTGCGAAAATATTTGAATATTTTCAGAAATTCTGCGGATGAATCCAAGAATTTAGGAATGATTAATTTATGACTTTATACTAGCAGAGCAAGTCGTTCGGGAGTTGTTCATCCCGTGATATAAGTTATGACTGAAGTATTCAGTACTCATGAGATATGCCGTTGTCCAGCTGTGAGACTACATATCTATATGCACTCTGAGAGAAAGTATTCTCCGTCAGAGGATTCGATGAGAGACCCGTGTCTCCATATTTACGCCTGATTGCTGAGTCAGAGGTTCATGTAATTATGGGTTTAAGATTTTAGCCTTTGTCGAAAATCCACCATCTACATTAAGTCCCCTGCTTAGTGAGGAAAGCCGTGTTCCTCGGTCAGCATTGAATGGTGATTTTCCGGTCATAACAGTGCAAGTAATTGAACTCAGTCGTAAGTTAAGATGTTATCGGATTTCGATCACCTAGCATATCATGACTTGAAAGCGGACTCTTGTGGCATGATAGAATTTCGTTTGGTGAGCATGAGTCGGTGTTGAACCGATGATTTGGGTAACGGAACCTTGGTCGTTCGGGATTCGCGGGCCGGGCCCAATAAGGAAATCCTTGGAAAATTAGGTTTTGGAAACAAAGTTTGTCATAAAAGAAATTGCTTCTCCTTATTTTTTTTTATTTTCTCACGACCAGAAGCTCCCATCACCTCATCATCTTCACGCCAACACCAGGAGAGAAGGGAAAAATTTCGCCGGAGCTCCAGCGCCACCACCGTTGCCGTCACCGTCCGGCGGTTCTTCACCGGCGCCGACAGGTATGCGTCAATTTTTTTTTTTTTTTTTTTTTGATGATGCTCATGAATTTTATGAGTTGTTCACATATTGATCATGATAAAATTATATACCCGTGTATATATGATTGTGGGTTTCGTTGAAAAACCTTCGTTTTTGAAAACGTATGTTCGTTTGATCGTTAGCTTTTGAAAACTAGTAATAATCCTTGATTTAGGAAAGGTTTTCCTCCATATATGAATATGTAGGTTCAGTGATGAAACTATGTTGATGAGCTTTCACGTGAGACAAAGTTTTATCACAAAAGCGAATTTTTCACAAAACCGTAGTAAAATCTTCGTTTTAAAGAAAAACGATGGTGCGGAGAAGCGGGTTCTCCTCTTTATGTATATATAAGCTTGTGTACAGTGATAAAATTTTATGTATGAGATTTCATGTAAAACTTTATCATGTAATGCGTGAGTTTTCACAAAATTGAAATAAACCTTCGTTTCAAATACACATGACGGCACGAAGGAAACGAGTTTTCTTGTAAAAACATGGTCGGTTCATGAAAAGGTTTTTTACCTTCTTTTTTTTTGAAACCGTGGAGTATCCACGATTTATTTTTTACGAGCCCGGCTCATGTTGAAAATTAGGGGTGGGACTTGGGTAGGGTCAACCCACCCAACCCATGTCCAACCCGAACGTTGGGCGGGCATGGCAATGTATTTTAAGAGTTTGGGCAAGTTCGGGTACAATTTTAATAAACCCGAGTTAAATTTGGGCAAGCATGGGCACAAATATTTCTAACCCGAGCAACCCACCCAACCCGAGGAACTAGAATATAATTATATAAACTATTTTTATAATTGGTAGTATTATCTATTAAGAGCAATTTTAGCCATTATCTTCAAACCTAATAATGAAAATATAAATCATATATATCTCATTATTAATTCAATATGAATTTTTTTAATATTATTGTCAATAATCATAAGTTATTTGGAAATTTAAGTTAAATACAATAATTAAGTCTTATAATTACTAAAATTTGTTATTATCACATTAATAAAAAATAAATTTTAAGATTTAAATTAAGGTCATTACGAAACAACATGTCTCCCTTATTAGTTTGAATGAATAAAAATGCCAAAGAGTTTGTTTATCTGAATGTTTTGATAATATTTCTTTGAAAATCTAATATAGAATATACCGAGTTGAGTGCTACTGTACACAAAAAGTGAAAATGAAAACATCGTTGGTGCATAGTTAACTGAACCCCTGCAATTTTCCATAATTTTTGTGTTGTAAAGTATTAGCATGGGTCAACCCGAGGAACCCGGGGAACCCGAGGAATATAACTTGGGCGGGACTTGGGCAGCACCTCCACGGGTTCCACGGGTTCCTTGGGCAATCTGGGCAAAGGATTTCTACCTCGGGTCTGCCTCGACCAAGCCTTCCAACCCGACCAACCAACCCAAGTCCCACCCCTATTGAAAATATTTATTTATTTACATGAGTAAATAAACGTTTCGTTTACATATATATATATATATATATATATATATGTAAATATATATTATTTCTCTAAAAATCGAAACTTGAGTTTCATGTGATGTTGCTTAGAGATAAAGATTATTCATGATGAAATAATGTCTTAATTTTCAGAATTTTATGGTGAATGTTCACTCAGTAGAAAATTGATGATTTTATGAAAAATCTGAGTTTTGAACGTCTTTTGTAGGTATTGAAGAAGCAGACGATTCGGGAGCATTAACTCTAGCATTACTCTCACTAATGTTTAGTGGAAGCGTAAAAAGGTAAGAGTTAAGAATTACCGTTAGACGCTAGTATTTCCTTGATTCCGGATGATGCGCTGAAGTAGAATGTAATATGAATTTTGCAGCTACTTCATAAATATGACCGGCTCCCAAGTTAACGACTCTTCAAGAGATGAAATGTGAATTGATGATGATATCTCTAGAGATGAGACATGTACAGACGAATCTTCTGTTGGTGAAGATGAAGATGAAACCCCTGGGATTAAGAACATCCCAAATATCGATGATGCATTTTTTGAGGAAGATCCTGCAGTAGATGAAAAACATTTGAAATCTCCATCGTATCGTCTGCTGATAAATCCCAGGACTGTCACTCAGAAGAAATTCGTGACTCCCAAGAAAGTTATCCGATTTTGTCTTGAACGTGGAGTATTCCTTGCATCAGTTATAGAATTTAAGCTTTCTCGTCGACCTTTAGAGAAGTTTGCTGGATGGGCGAGGCATATGATTGGTTTTCCTCATGTGAGGGCTATGCTCGATCAGGCGCAGGTGACAAGGGCTATTCAAGCTTCTGGGGAGTTATTCATTTACCATGACGCGAGAAGTATTGTAGCTCTGCTTTCTCGCTGGTGTATTCCTACTCATACCTTCATATGCAAATGGGGAGAGTTTACCATTACCTTGGAAGACGTGGTAGCTTTGATGCATCTCCCAATCACAGGTAATCTTCCAGGGGATCTTTCAGATGAGGAGACTGTCGTTTCTCATATCTTGATAGCTGCAATGGAGGTAGCAAATAAGGCTGGTGGTAAAGGATGCTATGCTCTCTGGTTGACGCGCTGGTGGCCTAAAGACGAAGTTTCTGATAAACCCATCGACGGTATGTTACCCATTGCTGCTTTCTTATGTTTATGGTTGTCCAGAGATATCTTTGAAGACAGCGGAAACTTGTTGAAACCTTTCGTGATTCCCTTTGCTATTAAGATGGCTCAAGGTGAGCAACTCCCAATAGGTAGCTTGTTCTTGGGCTCCTTGTATTACAAATTGGATTCTTTGGTTATAGACTCCAGTGTGTCGAATAGCTTCATGAAGATTGAATGTTATGCTAACACGATGTTTCTTCAAGCTCTGATGTGGGAACACTTCAAGAATTATGCACCCATTCCACGTAATATTTTGCAAGGACTGAACACTGATGCTCGCCATGTTTTCCCTGAGAAAGACAATGCTAGGATCATGCGTTGGTCCACAAAGCAGCCTCGGTGCAGGGCGCGCCTCATTGACGTGTTGGATGATGAATCTGAATTTGCTTTTCGTCCTTGGGTGCCAGTGCCTTCTTATATCTCCCAACCGGTGACTTTCAATACTGGAGAGAGCACTAGTTTGCTGTCTGGTGAGGATCTGAACGATGGCGAGAGGTCCTTCATGTTGAGTTGCACCCCCGGTCATCTGCTGTCAGTTTCGTACGGAGAATTTTCAGTGGAAGAGTATAATATTGATAGAGCGGCCCGACAAATGGGGATGGATCAGTGTGTTCCAACTATTCGAAGAAGGAAACCATCAGTTGAGAAGCTCATGACTCGTTTAGACCATACCCATGTGGAAGGAAGTAACTACTGGTTTCCCTGCTCCGATAGACTTTCCTATGTGACTCCGGGTTATGCAGACTTCTGGAATAATCAATTTGAGAGATTGCATGAATATGTAATGGTCGGTCAGCCTCCAGTAAAAAATCGTCCCTCCGATGAGTTGATTGCCAGTCGACCGAGATTGAAGTATCTCTCTGGTGATAAGCGAAAATTGTCTCCAGGATGCTCCCAGGTACGTTTTGTTTTGGTAATCTTCATAAAATCGTAACAATTGTATTCTGATTATGTTACTGGAATCTGTCACAGGACGGTCGTATCATAAGACCTCGAATCTGTGTAGATTTCTCAGAGACTGAAGCCGTCGTTCATGGCGGAGAAGGCAGGCATAAGAGTTATAAGTTGTTGCCCAATACAATAAAGTCCCCAGCCGGCGTCTTGGTGAGTTTCCAGTATTTTCTTTGTTATGACCCTTTCTCGGCCGTATTGTTAGGATCATGAAACTGATATTGTTGTTCCGTTGTAGAACTTTTCCCCATCAAGTATCGATGGTCTTCGTTTTTCCGAGCAAACAATTTCTGACTTGAGCGATGAAGAAGTTGTAAGTATCTCCCCCTCAGTAATCATGGTGTTTTACGAATGAAATGCTGATTGTTGGGGATATATCCAGGAAAATAATTCCATGGTTGTAGAGAATACCGGTGACGGTCGTTCGAAGGATGGCGATAAAGAGAACTCTCAGGGTTCAAGACCGAATGAAGGTAGCGGAGCTGTCGACGTTGATGCGAGCAATCCTGGTTCCTTGAATGCTTCGGGAACTACCCAAGTAAGTATTTCTCTTGTATTTCATCCATAAAAGTATAAACTTTCTGCTCCATGAATGACTGAACGAGAAAGTATTGTGAATATGACAACTTTTGCTGAAAATACGTCGTCAGAAAATTCAGAACTCAGCACTTTAGGAAAAACGTTGTAGAATCTTCGTCTGATGTCAGGTTTTGCTGATTAGCATATGCATATTCAAGCCCAGGAAATTTCCAAGCTTTAACAAAGAATGTTCTTAAGTCCTGAGCGCGTTTAGAGCCTGAAAAAGGCGAAATAGTAAACTTCCAGGAGACTTCCAAAACTTTTTCAGATTGCGCATCAGTTGATGTTTTGGCCACATCTTCTTGTCCGTTCATCCGATTGCTATGAAATTTTGACCTGTTGTAGGTAATACCAATACGAAGAGAATGGTATATAACTCAACCCTTGATTCTTCATCAGTTGCTCCCAGTTAATCGCGTTGTACAGGGGAGTGTAAAAATCTCCTCAGGCGGATTTGTTGCAAAACGTGGTTTTGTGACTTTCACGTTATTTACTGACATATAGCATGTAAAATGAAATTCTTTAATGATGTTAAACTGATTTCATTTTGTAATTCATGATTTCCTTTGGTTTTGTGCTTGGATGAGCCTAATCTCATGTAATCTTCGTATTAGGTACAGAATGCCGAAGTTGAGAATGAAGGAACCCAAAATGATGAAACGAGCGACTTTGAGGCTATTGATAGGGAGGCTACCATATCTGCTCCTCAAGGTCAAGAAATTGTTGTTGATGGAGTCATGGAGGCTCAGATTATTGCTGTAATAGAAGAATCCAGGACACCGGCAGAAAATACTGAAGAAATTATTGCCTTGACCGTAGAAGTTGCTCCAGTAATTGAAAACCGTATGATCGTGCATGAATACCCAAGTGCAGGAGTTGCTTTTGATCCTCCATTCGACGCCTCACTCCCGTATCATGAGTTAGTTGGTGGATTCAGCGTTCCTATTGGGTATGCGGGCTTGTACAAGAAAATATGGGAGAAGTTTGGCCATATAATTGTTGATAGGAACCCTGGGCGTGCTTACGCTTTAACAATGCAGGTAAGTGTACTCTTGCGTGTTGTAAGCGACATATGCACTAGATCCAAAAATGTTGTAACTCCAGATGTACTCTTTGATTGGGAGTTCAACTTGGAGAATTCTGAGAGACTTGGCTTCAATGTGAAGTGGATTCGTAAGAAGATGAATGCTATTAAAGATTCATGTGAAAATAACATACCCTTTCCAAATGATGATGTGATGGAGAAGGAAGCCAAGATCTCCAAGCTTACTGAAGAGCTGACCAAGGAGAAGGTGGCTTTGAAGGACGCAGAGGCGCAAAAAAATTTCTTTGCTGATTTTCTTTGATTCGTTTTGCATAATATCTTTGGCTTATGAATTTCTGAGAGATGTGAGGTTTTATTTGGGTTTTGATATCATGGTTTTGGGTTTGATAGAGATTTTCCTTTAAGAAATATGAACTGAATTTCTGATAAACTGCTGAATTCAAATACTGATTGCAAGTGTTGCAAACGTTTTGGAGGAATTGAAATACAATGAAATAAAATCCTAAAATGCCAAATCTAAACTTCATGAATGCTCAAGCGCCCAGTACCTCGAATGTCCTGTAATCTTAGACAAATGCCTTAAGCCAATTTTCGTGAATTACTGGTAGGGTCCGTCCATCTGTGTTGATTAGCTTGTAATATCCTCCGATCATGGACTTAGCGATCATAAATGGCCTTCCCAATTGGAGTTCCTTGTAGAATGAAGATCCCGCTTAGTTGCCTTGAGAACCAAATCTCCTTCTTTGAACTTGTTTGGCTTTGCAATCAGTGCCTTGAATATCTTATGTTGATTTGGAATCCTTTGAGCATGACTCCAGGGCTGTGGCACATATGGACACTCGTGCAAAAGGGAGCATCCCTCATATTGCCTGTCATGTTTAGCCGTGTCTTCTACAATGAATCGCTTTGATTGGATGATCAACTTGAAGAGGCTCTGGATTCACCATTGGGTAAAATATTCTTTGCGGTGCAATGATCCACGCATAGCAATTTGCAATTGCTAAATCATTTGTGGAGTGAATCCCTTGAACCAAATGAGCATATTTGAAAACTGACGATATGGGCATACGAGAAGGAATAAGACTTGCCTGAGCGTGGAATCTCTTGATAAAAGCATTTGGATGCTCTCCAAAATTATGTGCAAGTTCTGTCAAAGCTTTGACCTCCTCAAGATATTCAAATGGCGATATATCTTCTGTTTCCTCTTCCGAGTCAGAGGTTTCTTCGGCGGATGAAAGTACAACCGAAGAGGTTGGTGAAACTTTTCCATCATGGATCCATGGGCGCCCAAGAATCATGTCATATCCAGGGTCTTCCCGGATTATGTAAAATTTGGTCTCAGTGCAGGTCGAACCTTTCACAATTTTGAGGTTGATGAAGCCATATGCATCCTTGAGGATTCCTTCATGATCCCTGATTGTTGTGGGAGTGCGAGTAGCCTCATGTCGAGTGATGCCAGCAGCTCTAAGAGTCTTTAAAGGAATGATGTTAACAGCAGTACCAACATCAATAAAAGCCCTTTTGAATTCATTTCCCTTGACGTGCACTATGGCGAGCGGTCCCCAGTCATTCATTTCTTTGTCAGTGGTTGAGGGTTCAGGAGGTATATCTGAAATTAGCAGGCGTTTCCCGGAAACTATGTGATTCAACGCCTTAAACATATCTCCTCGTTGCGCCTTCGATAGATAGAGTAATTCACACACATGCTCCACTAATGACTGGACTGCTTCCTTGACTGGGGCTTCGGAGATAGAGAAAGTTCTGACAGGAAGTGGATCTATGTGCACTCCTTCAGTCCCTAGGTTAAGTTCTCCTGACTCGACCCTTTCTTTAAATATGCGTTTCAAAGTCTTACAAGCATTTGTGGGGTGGCCGATGAACCTATGGAAGCGAAAGTACCGAGGATTTTCCATTGCCTCTTCAGTTGGTTCCTTCTTGCCATATGGCAATTTGATTGCGCCATCTTGAATCCAAGCTTCTAGCAATTCAATGACTTCTTCAATGGAACAGGGGAAATCAGGTGCTTCTGGATCTTCCATATGCTGAGGAGCCGTTTCTACATTATCTTTCTTTTGCGTATTTAAAGGGATGGGAGGAGTATGCTTGCGTTGTGGCTCGGCTTTCCGTTTGTTCCCTTCTGTGACAGCATTTGCGGAAGGTTGCAGACTGTACTGCTTATTGACTAGGCGTCTGCTTCCCCGAATATCTCGTGCTTCTTCAGCCTTTGTTGATTTTGTTCTTTCTAACAGAGCAGGCGCAGTGGTTGCCGACCTCTTCACTGCTTCGTGGAGCTCTGAGAAAGTATGGAATCGGAGGTTCTCCAAAAGAGCTCTGTAGACTGGGAGCATGCCATTGATGCAAAAATCTACCAGTTGTTGCTCAGTGACGTTTGGATCATGACAATCCAGGGCTTGGATTCTGAATCTTTTCACGAAGTCATTGGGGTTTTCACCAACCCTTTGAAACATTCTTCCAAGGTCAGAGAGAGTGACTTGCTCTGACACGAAGAAGTATTTTCTGTAGAAGGCGTTAATCATCTCTCCCCAATTATTGATGGTCCCCGGTGCGATGTTGTTGTACCAGGTGTATGCTCTGCCTTTCAAGGATTTTGAGAATTCCTTGAGACGGACAACGTGGGTATGTTCATGTTCTCCTAAGGCTTCAATGAAGCGAGATACATGCTCTCAGGCATTACCAGTTCCATCATACAGAGTAAAAGTTGGGGAGATATAACCTTTAGGAAGCGGAGTCCTTTGTGTAGCGGTAGGATAGGGAGGTTGGTGACGATGGACATGTGGTGTCTTGTCTCTCCCATGATTCTCCAGAAGGCGCTCCAAGTCTTCTCTAGTGATGAAACTTGATGATTCTTTTGACGAATGGCTCGTGGTTTTGTCAGTTTTATCGTCATTCACCGTGTGAATCGGAGTTACCTCAGGATCAGCAGCGTCTGAGGACTTCTCCTTTTCTTTCCATTTGTCTTGAACTTTCTCTGACAATTTATCAGCAAGGGTCTTCAGGTGATCAAATAGCTTTTCCTATGCTGCGGCCATGTCTGTCTGATTTTTTGCAAGAGTTTCCTGCGCTTTGACTAGATCAGCCATAGTTGGTGGTGGATTTCCTCTGACTTCTTCAGGCTGTCGGCCGAACAAAGGATGACCTTATGCGTTGTCATGAGGAGGAGTGATGTCACCACCGTCAGTGTTAGTGGCCGGAACGATTTCCGGGATGTCTTCATTGTTGCTAGTACTAGCGATGTTTGCGTTAGGGTTTGTGAACGCTCCTGACCTTAGACCAACCATCTTGTGAGAATGAGAGATTGCAACCGAGAGAATGATCTCCCACTGTGGTCGCCAATCTGTAGATGGGGAAAAATGATCTGCTGGTTTTTGCGGAATTGAGGACGACCGTGCGGAGGATATTCCTTGAACCGAGCAAAATGTTCAACCTCACACAGATGCACCGCTATGAAGGGGGTGATTTTTAGTTCGATAGACCAATCTGTAGTACTCCAGCCTAAACCAAGATAATGGCCGTTCCAGAGTAAATTCGGTCACAAGAGAGGATGGGTTGGTCTGTAGGAGGAAGTTTGAGAAATGTGTGAGATCAATGGTGATCTGAGATTGTAGGTGTGTTATGGTTTCCGTGTAATGCTCTGAATGATTGAATGTTGCCTGATTGAGAGTGATTTCTGTGAGTTCGTGTAGACGAATGAGCGTCTGTATGAACTTTTTGTTGAGAAATTGCTCGTTCAGATGATTGTTGTTCGAATGTTTGAGAACTCTTCGAATGTTGTCCTTCAATCGGGATTCAGAAAAATTATATAATGACGGAGTTGAAAACACCATGATCCCATGAAGTGTGACAGTTGATGGAGTGAAGGAGTGGAGAGATGGAAATAATGCTCAAAACCAGTTGCGCTCATCGTGCGGAGACTTGGTTGATTTTCCACCCACTATTTTTCTAACTTCCTCAACTGATTGCACGACTTGCTCACATTTCATCGTGTGTTTGAACACACGTGCCGTAGACCGCCAAACCAAAACCCTAGTTTATATCCCCCCAAGTGACACGATTGATGTCTCGTGGTTAATTAAGTCAGTTGCTGATTTCATGACTTCGTGGGACGATGAGTCCACGTATTTGCTGAGTTAAACATGATTTTTTAAAATGTTCTGCAACTCATGAATCGAACGTGTCTGCTGAGACAGTGATAGGATCCTCACATTGAGGAGAGCAAGTGTTGCTCGCTAATTTATTTAATATTGATAGTTCCGTTAATTTGAGTAAATATTGCTCACCTGAGTAAGTGTTGCTCGTCTGATGAAATATTTGAGTAAATATTGCTCATCTGAGCAAGTGTTGCTCGTCTGATGAAATATTTGTAGCGTGACCAAAATAAAATATTAATTAAAGCGCTGGTAATTTAACCGAGCATAATTAATAAGAATATTGATCATGAGATCAGTGTGAAATTATTAGTGTTTGAATCTGGAATCATGATCCTTGGATTCAGAAACCCTAATTTGATCAATTGATGACCAATTGATGATTTATTTGAAATTAACCATAGAATGAAGGAGAACCGGCTTCATGGGATCGTGGATCAACCATGAAATTCTCATATGCTCACGTGAGTGAAATCCAAGACCTCTTTGAAGAGTTGGTGAGTTGTTGAAAGAATGATTAAATGTTGGTTTAATCATTTACTGAATTACTGCTGGGTTCATCATTAGGTGATAGAACCTAATTAATTATTATTAAAACATGAGGGACCGACCAAGGAGTTGTGAAACCATCCCTGGGTGGTCACGGGATCAAATGATAATCGCTCCGTCGAATTCCGAAATTGTTTGGAGAGTTTTTGGACCTAATACGTGCAATTGTGCGAATTAGGTCAGATTGTGAGAAACACGTGGGATTGGCTCATTGCGAGCCACAAAGCCAACCTTGGTCGGTCAAGGTAACATGCCTTCGTCGTTGAGACATCCGTGTCTCAGTTCTGAGAATTTTGATATTTTCTGGTGCTCGTTTGAGCGACCATTTGAGAAAATATGACAAAATTAAGGTTTTCTGATAAAACCGTCAAAACTTCATCGGATGAAGGAAAATAATGAAAAGTGAAGGAATTATGAAGAGGTGAGGGACCGACCAAGGGGTCATGAAACCGGCCCTGGGTGGTCACGGGATCAAATGTTGATCGTTCGAGCACTCCCAGATTGGTTGAAACCCTAATCAGCGTCCTTTGATAGAATCAGCATAGATTTTTCATACGAACTCGGATTTTGCTGTTCCGCCCCTCCATTACGTACGGAAAAGAATTTCATATCTCCCAACAAGGGAGTATTTAGGTTTTAAGCTCTTTCGGGAGGTGAAAACAGCCAGAGAGTAAAACTCAGGAAAAATCAAAGGGGCCGGTCCCATAACATTTTTCCTAATATGATGAAACGAAGGAGTTTTGTTGAAATAAATGAGTTTCCATGAGACAGAAGGAAACATCAAAAATCATAAATAATAAAATAAGGGACGTGTGAGCGTGTGGGACCGGCTTAGAGCATGATTGGCCGACCAAGGCCGGTCCGTGCGTTTTCCCTAGTTTATGCATTATTTCATGATTTGAAGGAATTTTCATAATTTGAAGGAAATATCATGAAATCAGGGAATTTTCATGGGATTATGAAAACATGAAAAATATGCTAATAAAAGAGTGGGACGTGTGAGCCATCTAGGGTTTGGACGACCGACCATGACTCGTGCACACGGGTTTCCTAAGTTTTATTATTTTTCATGGGACGAAGGAAAAATCATGAGATTAAGGAGTTTTCATGAAATTAGGGAAATTAATAAAATAATGAGGAAATATGAGGTGTAGGGCGTTTGGGACCAGGCATGGCGGTTGGCCAATGGTCACGCCCCTCATGCTCTCCTTGATTTTATATTATTTCCTCCGCGCGGAGGAAGCACCATGAAGTTGAGGAGTTTCCTCAAAACAAAAGGGTATTTGTTCAAGCGAAAGGTTTTTTCATGAACTCAGAAAAAACAACAAAATATGATAAAAATATGATACTGGTGTGGGATTGACCACGGCACGGTCGGCCAGTCAGTGGGTCCATGCTCTCAGCGCCTTGGTCAATTTTTATTTATTTGTTATTCTTCGTCCTATTTTGCATAGGTTCATCGTTTCGTCGTATTTTGAAATACTTGCTCGTGCGGTGGTTGTTAATATATCATTATTGAATACAATTGCACCATCTGAGACAGAGCTTGATCAGGAGGTATCCCTGATGCCCGTGCGTCCAATATTTATTACTAATCCATGGACTTCTGTTGGGAAGAACCATGGTTTGCGTAATGAAATATGTGCGAAAATATTTGAATATTTTCAGCAATTCTGCGGATGAATCCAAGAATTTAGGTTTGAGACAGGGCTTTCTCAAGCGGTAGCCCTGATGCCTGTGCGTCCAATATTACTAATCCATGTACTTCTGCTGGGAAGAACCATGGTTTGCGTAATGAAATATGTGCGAAAATATTTGAATATTTTCAGAAATTCTGCGGATGAATCCAAGAATTTAGGAATGATTAATTTATGACTTTATACTAGCAGAGAAAGTCGTTCGGGAGTTGTTCATCCCGTGATAGAAGTTATGACTGAAGTATTCAGTACTCATGAGATATGCCGTTGTCCAGCTGTGAGACTACATATCTATATGCACTCTGAGAGAAAGTATTCTCCGTCAGAGGATTCGATGAGAGACCCGTGTCTCCATATTTACGCCTGATTGCTGAGTCAGAGGTTCATGTAATTATGGGTTTACGATTTTAGCCTTTGTCGAAAATCCACCATCTACACACATGTTCAAATTACTCATTATATCGACATCTTGAACTTTCTTATTTTGCAAACCCAATTTCCAAATCACACAAACCCTAAAGTGTAGGTGATTTAAAGAAATCCGTTTTGCCTATTGGGGACGGTTCTACCATGACTCCTAAAACAAGTTAGGATCGGTCCAACCTTAAGATCTTTAATGAAAAATGGACCATCAATCCTTTTGATTTCCTTTCGACTACAAAATAAGTTCGTACGTGTAATTCCTTAAACTCATGTAATTAAACATAGTTTTTTGGGTATGAAATCAAACCTATGTTCACTACACAATCTAGTAACGAGTTACAAAGATTATGTCGATATCGCAATATAGAGCACTTATATCACTATTGATATATTGTTCCTTGAAACTTTGATCTCAATATGATGGTCAAATCTATTATACTAGAGTAAATCTAACTTTGCATGTTATGTTCTCAATCAGTAATAACTTGAAAGCTTACGGTATGGAAATGGAAACAAGTTAAGTCATGTATTACTAACCTTAAGTTGAAGGATGATGTTATCGTTGATTTCTATACGTCTTCGGAATCTTCAGGTTTTCAGAGTAATATTTGTATGTCTCAACATATCTAGAATTCCTAGTCTAACCTAACGAAGTTGACTCTAGTAATCTAATCAAGCAACTTATGAGTTTTTATACTAAAATATGACAACCAACCTTGACATACCAACGCTTGGTGGGTTCAACCGAGCAATGCTCTAACATGTTTTCTAGTCTTGAAACTCTTTTGTTTAATTCAATGTGATCCTGATTTTTCGCCTTTGCCAATTTTTTTGACAAAAACTGGGAGAATTATTAAGAAGTATCTTACTACATTATGTATGGCTTTTCGGGGCATCATGTAAGAGCGAGTGGATTATTATCTATAGGTTTTACCTATTTTGCAAAAGAAGTAAGCATTGACTAATCGGGAGAACATATCACCATAGTATTTCTTCGAAGCTATGGTGCAATTGAACTTTGAGGAAGGTAACAATACTATGTTTCTGTATATAAACTGATGAGTAGAGTGTGATTACCTCAGTATAACAAATCTCTTTTTTTAGTATTCTCATAACTTGTTATCGCCACGGATCTTAAACAACAAAGGTGTTAAAAAAAACACATGCAGAACCATAGAATAACTTGAAGTACGAAGAATTCAAGACGTGTGTTGAAGAACCAAGGAAATCAAGCATAATGGATTGAGCTGAAAAGTTTATTTATTTTGAATCCATATGTATTGAATAGTTTTGTCACTAAAATTGACAAAGGGGGAGATTGTTAGAGCAATGTTCGGCTGAACCCACAAGTTATGATATCCCAAGCTTATTGTCAATATTATATTATCAAAACTATATCTTGATTTCTAGTCTACTAAGCCAAGTCTCGAACTATGTTAGAATTTATTAGTTGAGTATCATACATCACCCTCGAAGACTGAAGATATATGAAGACATTTGGAGAACTTCTGTATCAGGTATATAAAGACTGAACCATTCTATTGTACTCACCATCTTACCATTCTATCGGTTGAGACGATGTCGTATGATTTTTAGTAGATTTTAAAATAAGAAGTTTCGAGTCAAGATTGTCTTCTTAAAAATCTTGAAATATGATTTTTGCAAAGATGCTCGCAACCCATATATATATATGAGTTTCAGAAATATAGGAAGGTTGGTGAACAAGTTCGCAAACCGTGAGTTCAGTTGGGAACAGTTCACGAACCGTTGTGAACTGATTTCTTGAAGTTGGTATTATAAGCTAGTAGTTGGTGAACCCGGTTCACCAACCATGGTAAAATAAGTTGGTAGTCTGTAGGGTTGGCGAACCCGGTTCACAAATCTTCGCACCCTGACTCATGAACAAACCTAACGGTTTACAAACCGTTGTACCAACTATCCTAGTAGATTTTAATAGATGCTCAAAGATTTATTTTTTTAATACGTTAAGCATTGCTAGAACTCTCTCAAACACTTCTAAGACTTCATTGATCACTCAAAAACTTATACTGTGCATCATGATTAAATTCTTAGGTGTTTAAATGAACATCAATTTTTTTTAGTTCTTTGGCATACTTTCCAAACTGAACAGTCATTATACACAGTTCCAGAACTGGTCCCTAGTGTATATTCTTATATTGTATTTTCAAGACTTAAAAGTGTTTGCTTGATTCCCAAATTATCTTAGCTTGAATCCGAAGCAACCCCTGGTCTTTGAAAACTATAAATAGAGATGTCATTTCTACTGGGAGAATCAATACCTGACACTTTGTGTCCTAGTTGATTCTAGAGTCGTCCTATATAGACCTAGGTTTCCTAATGAGAAACATAATTAGGTCTACGACTAAAAGACTTCGCTTTGGGGATTCGTGAAGCCATGTCCGACTATCTTTACCTTGATAGTTCGTGTATCCTGATCTTGGTTTTGTGTTATCGAGGTTTTCGTAATCTTATTTGGGCAAGATATATAGTAATCGCAAAGTTCTCTTCGTCTCAGACTTTGTGATTCCTCAAGATATATATCTGAAAATTGATCTTAGTTAATCTTTTAAAGATTGTTCTTGAGAGGTGGTTAAGAATCTAGGTTGCTCTTCAGGAGTCGTATGTTCCGGATTTGTGAGGTTTGCCAGCTTTGTCTGTTGCAAACAGATTTCCTCACCATGATCTTTGATCTAAAAGGAAATAAAATAGGCTTATCTGTTAGAGGCATATTGGTATCAAAAGTCACACATCGGCTAAATCAACTCTTAGGTTGTAAAGAATGTAAGCTAAGGGAATCAATTACGTAGAGCCTTGCGAGGTTCAAGAGATAGAAAGAGCGCGACTGTAACTGAATTTCCTGGAGGGTGGATTCGATCTCAACTACATTCCAGTCCTAAGTCTGATAGTAGGCAAGTGTCTGTAGCGTCTTAATACAGTTTGGTGTTCAAATCTGACGAGGTCCCGGGGTTTTTCTACAGTTTTGGTTTCCTCGTTAACAAAACTTCTGGTTTCCCGTGTTTTTCCTTTTCTGCATTATATTATTTATCTTTATAATTTTATTTACGCAAGTTGTACGTATTCAATCTTAGTAGATACTCCATCTAATTGTGATCGATTACGACTCATTTATTGTAGAATTTGTATCTTGAAAGATAGATAACAAGTTTAATTACTTGGCAGAATTCCGATTGGATTATTTGGATACAACTAGATTGATCTTGGATATTGATTTTTGAGATAGTCCAAACCTTTTCTTAACAATCAGGTTCACGGACTCTTGTCTATATACATGCTGATTGAGAAGAGGTTAGAGATATAAATTCTATATACACATACATATTGTCAAGGTTTACTTGCAATTGTATTAGGTTTTGTCCATACAGGTTGCCGAAAGAAAAATTTGGTGGTGTACTTAGTACCCCTGCGTTTTCAGTAATTACACTTAGGTTTGATAAATGAAAATCCATTTAAGAATTAAGAAATCAGAACATATAAACTGGATTAAAATTGGGCTACACTCTTAAGATTTCATAACAACTTTCATATCAGAACTCTTTTCCGTTGTTGCAGAGCCACTCTGCACCACACCTTTGTTCAAGGTCCACCATGCTTTCACCACTCCTCATGTTTCGAGCCGCTTGCATTATCAAAGCAATATACTTTTTAACATTCTTAGAAATTATGTTGAACCGATCACTCAACACCATCGCATAATGATTGTTGAGGTTGATTTGGCACATTAGCTCTTCAAATTTCAGAAAAATGTGTTCCCAAAACGGCATGGCTTTGAGTGCGCCACCAATGATGGGATGATTAGTAAACAAAACATAATTTATGCAAATGCATTCATCTTCCGCATTACTAAAATTTTGACTATGTGCTTTTATTTGATTCGGCACATTAGCTCTTGATCTTTTTTATCTCATTTTTGCACAAACTTGATCTTCTTTATCTTATATTTGCACGAGCTTTCAGTAGCATGTTGCTCTTTTATGAACTAGGCAATGTTCATATTTTGAAAAATTGAAAATGCTAAGAATATATAAAGCACGATTGCTAAAGGGGGACTGGTATTAACAGGGGTACCGTTTGAGTGATCCGACGGCCAGGATCGGATATTACTCTTTTGTCTCATATGAAATAGTACCCCTGCTAATACCGATCCCCCTTTAGCAATCATGTATATAAAGGCCGTGGGAGTTGAAATGAAATTGGAATTAGGTATTTGTAGGAGATGGATTTATGACCGTTGCATCACATGTACTGGGCGATGTAGTTTGCACCGGGCAGTCGAGTCTTTACCGCTACACTACACCGGTCAGTAGAGACTAGACCTTGAAATGAAATAATAACTGCTAGCATTAAAGTAAGTGAGACAATTATATCAAATTATAAAGTAATAATTCTTTTTCAAACACATTAGTCCTCTATTCTGCTCCCCAAGGTGTAAGACTGGGCAAATTCGCCAAACCCTGCCAAACCTCCTACTACTAAGAAGAGAAGAGGGCTAGTCTCATCAACATGAGAGATGAGGACTATGAATCTAGGAACAATTTCAGTCGCTTTCGTCAGAGTCATAGCTTTGCAATAATGACTGGAGTCCCGTGCTTACTGTTGTATCTTTGGCTTTAGGCTCTGATACATCTTGATTCTTTGACTCTTCTCTTGCTTTACCCTTTTCCAAGGTAGTAGGTGCCACAAGAGGCTTCTTCTTGACTGATATTCTAACAGTAGAAGATTTGTAGACAAACTTCGGCTTGCTTGCATCCTCGGTCCCACCAGATTTAACTGCCCACAGCAATAAGGAGAAAAATTAGTACAAATGGATAAGGGGCTTGCTTAGACTTCAACTCTGCACCGACAATAATAAACGTAGCAATTATCAAAAGAAGGAAGACTGCATTATGTGATAGAAAGACAGTCTAGTATGTCAGTTCTTAAATGGAAGGAATGAAAGAAACAAAAAGCCCTCAATCAGTAAAAAACCAACAATTTTCCCAGTTACAAATCCTTTTTCTAAAATACAGTATTTCACAGATTTGGCAAAAGGTGGTAATAACAACAGCGCACAACCAGATACATCGCTGATGGTCATACATGGCAACACAGTTGAAGAAAAAGGCCACTATTATTTCCTGAACATGTAAGAAAAATATTTTCTTAAAGGAACACCTCTTACTCTCTTTAAAAATATAACAACATATGATTAGATCTTTCGAAATATAATATAACAACATATGATTAGATAAAGGATAGAAGCCTGTACTTGCAGCATTCGACACTGGTTTCAGTGAGGGAAGTGGATGCTACACAAGCCCCGTATAATAGTTGTTTAGGTGGTAATATTGAGGTACAACAGATGCAACCCTAAATAATAACAGATAACACAATAGCAAGGTTAACCAGGACTACAGTAAATTATGCTTTCTAATGTATCAAAATAAACATGCTTAACATTAGATTAGTTGTACTCACTTTCAAACAAACTATACTGGAAATAAGATTTTAACAATAATAATAGAAAGAAAAAGAAAAAGAAAATGTCACTACTAGCCTACAAGGTTTTGAAAACTGTAGATGAATCTAGCATAAATTTCCTCTCGGATTTGCTAAAATTTATGGTTCAGCACTCAGCTGTACTAATACCATTTACCAATACATAACTGTTTATACAAGCTCAAGCCAGCTTACCTTTTTTACTGAAGTTCTCGGCAACACTGTGCTTTGTCAACGAATCTGTTGGAATCCCAAGATCTTCAGAAATATTTTTTCTCTGTGAAAAAATAGAAGGGGCTCAAAGGCATATACAAGAACAAAACTACTTCTAATTACATAATAACGTCGGTACACAATACATCTACTAGGAGGTATTATAAACATAAGAAAATGATTGTTCTTATGAGGCAGGTCATCAAGATCGAAAGGAAAGGGTTATTGTGTACTCACAGAAGTTGATTGTAAGAACAGATAACATAGAATATCATGAGGTTTGCCATTTAACAGCAAAAAGTTATCAATTTTATTTGTCTCTCTTCCTTCTTCCATTGTACGGTTATTTTTTATCACTATCATAGCTTGTCAAATGCAAAAAGAGATGAAAGGAAAGTAAAGGAAAGAAAAAGAAAAACTATGGCCTGATGAAATCCGAGGTCACCTGTGAACATGCATTCTTTACCATTGATATTGATAATGACAAACCATCTTGCATATATGCCAACTACGAAAACAGAAAGGGAAAAAATAGAATACATCTCGTACAGAAAAAAATAATCATACCTTCAAATCACCATTAGAAGTTCCACCACTCTTAGTAGGAAGCTGGTACAGGTCGTCATCTTCATCAACATCTTCATCATGGATCCTCCGAACAACTTCTTTTGGTGCTTGCTTTATCATTTGACAAGGATTCTTGTGAGAAAAACAATGTCACAAATAAAATAGTAACATAACAGTAGAAGTAGTACTTACATGAAAAATGGATTTTATGAGTGCTTCATCTTGTGCCTCCAGTTGCCTCTCCTGCCAATAAATACATAGAAACGGGACAATAAGAAAGAAAGGAACACAATACTTAGTTTTGTCCCTAGAGACTGAAATTCATTCTGTTACCTAGGGAGTACAACCCATAAAACTCGAATATCAGATTATGATTTATTTCAGTTACTATGCTTAAATCTTCTTATACTAATATAAAGAAAAGAGGTATTTTGGTTGGTCACAAAAGGACAAAACAGCTTGGTGTAACCCTGATATTACTAATATGACCTTCAATATCAACTATCACTTCACATATATTCAAGGGTAAAAACATACATTAGATCAATAGTTACATATCCAACCTTACATATTTACTTATTAACAGAAATGCCATGGTTTTAAAAATATATCAAAAACTTGATATTTTTCAAAATACAGAATTTTGTAAAATTAACATATTTGGAAAGCTCTTTGAACTACCTACGTAACGAGTACAAATAAGAACATTAAATTTTATTTGACGAAAAAAATATCATCGTAATCAAGTTCGGTGTTGTTAAAAGAGTAAAATTCAAGCATGTGCATCGCACATGTGGTTTGACTAGTGTTAATAAAAAGGAGAAGAAAATGATTGTCCACAAAAGAAGATGTCATTTTCAAATAAGCAACATAAATCTTGTACCTTTTCCTCAGCGGTACGCTGCAAGGCCTCGAGCATTGCATCTACAGTCACTGTAGCCTGTAGGGACTGAAATGGAAACAAGAAAAACAAGTTAGAATAAGTATTTCTTGATTTAGAAGTTGTCTCATGAAAATTAAATATGTGAACACTGTAAAGTTTCTTAACAAGTAGCATTCAAAATTTAAGATATTCAGGTACCTTCCTAGACTTCATTTCATCCAGAGCAGCAAGTATGTCCATCTCTCTCTTGGAGTCCAGTGTTCTATTTTCCAGAGATTTCATTGCATCTCCCATCTCTTCCTGATCCCTTTTCTTCTGATCCTTGTCTGCTTCCTAATGGAATAAGGATGTAGTAGTCAGCAATGATACCCTGATGTAAGTTTCACGCAATATCAACAATGGACGCACAAACACATGAAGTAATCATGTTTCCCTAAAAAGCAGAGAAAGACTCGGTAGCATAATTATAAAATCTCACCTCATCTTCAGCACGCCAAGGCTCAAAATTACGAGTTGCCCCTGACTCAACAACATAGTCTGAATTCTGTGGATCAGTCTTCATTGTCAATTCTGCTGAGCATCTTGTGCATTTGAAGTAGAACCTAAAAATTTGGATTCCCAGATATGTCTGCACTTCAGAAGAAAAAAAATTCCCTTAGTAGGTTATAAGAAGGGTTTCAGTTATTCTGTCATTAATCCAGGAAAAACAATACAAACGCATATTGGTTTCAAACAGGTCCAAGGAAGTTAGGAGATTTATTTAGATGACCGTGTGATTACCTATGATTAAGATTAACTATATTTCGAAGTGAATCCTTGAGTAAGAGGATAAACAGAAAGAAAAGGAAGAACAATTTCAACAATAGCCAGATAAGTAAGTTTGTCAAAAACAAGAAGTACAATTCATACAAGTTTATCATATTCTATAATGTAATCCATGCTGTGATGTTGTGTCACAATGTGCTGAAAGACAAGGTGAGGTAGCACTAACTGGCCATGGTAAAGTTTGACATTCTCTTGCATAGCATAAAAAAGAAATGGAACAATAATGAACAAGGCTTAGAGGGATTATCTTAATATTTGAGAGTGAATGTTGTAATGGTGTTTTTTGGTCTATACTTATTACGATTAATATTCCAATATGGATACAAAGAAGCGTTATTGCTGCTTATCAAATATGACTCTTTCATAGCGAAGTGGAGCAAACAAATCAACCTACCCTACCCTAACCATCTAAAACATGTAAACCAGCTAGATGATGCAATTAACGCACTGTCATGAAGTACAATCTTCACCAAATTTCAAATATGCGTTGCTATTTTTAAGGTACTATTCATCAAATCTCGTTAAAACTACAAAATTTACTTCATGATTTCTAAAGCGAGATATGACCTGTGCTTATCAAACAAGAAGCAATTTGTCATGTTAAGCAAGTGATAGATAATATGATATAACAACACATGAAAGATAATAAAACTTACCTCCCCGATTACATCTTCTTTCCGTGAATTAAACTTGGTTCCCATGTAAATGTAATTCCCACAAGTGTTGCAGCGGATGCTCATTGGAAGCATCATCCTAACTTTAATCTGTTGATTCTTGGGTTGCTTCCTCCTGGGTAACTTTGCAGGATCAAAATCTGGCGGATAGTATTTGTTTAATACTTTCCTTTCTCCCATCTTTTGTTGTTTGGATACTCAAAAGAAAAATTAATATCTACTCGATATTGAGTTGAATAGGTAGAGTTCTCTGCAATAATACGACAAATTATTAGTTCTATCAAAAACCCTAAAAAGATGAAAAAATCTTTAATATGCTCGACAACCAAAATAATATCATCACCAATAACGAAGATTACCTTAGGTGAGCGAATAGATCGATATTTAGAAAGACAACCTTTCCTTCCTTAACCAATCGAACTTGGATTAGAACGAATTCGTCTTCTTGCCCTTACACTGACCAACGAGGGATGGTGTGAACAGATGCGAAAAAAAGCCCGAGAACTGCAAATTTTACCGTAACGATAATGGAGAGTTAGATACTTGTGCGGTTGTGCCCCTTCCTCTCGCTCTCTCTTTGTTCTGTTTTTGACCAAAAAACTCGAAATGCGAGAGTTCGATGCATTGCATCATCTAGCAAAAAAGGAAAATCTTGGGACTAGCCGAATAGGTGGCGGTGAGCACCTAAGACTAAGTATTATGGGCTAGATTGGAGGTGCTAGATTAGCACATAAGTGTTGCAATTCAAAAAAAAAGTGACAAAAAAGTTAACATTAGTTCTCTTTCCTACCAGTTGCTAGCATGTGAACTAGTATGCTAGATTGAGGCGCAGAATGATTCAGCGCAAAAAAAAGTAACTTCCGCGGAACGAAACAGCGCTAAAGAGAATATTCCAAGCATCTACGCGGAATGGAAACGCGCCACACGCTAAAATATAATCTATTTACTGTGTGATTACTTACGTGTGTGATTATTCAAATATTTGATTTGATGTTTGATTAATCAAACAGTAACTCTGTCTGCTGATGTCTGCTGCCTTCATTACTTACTATATTTGTATATAGTAAATTGATATGTTGGGCCCTATAGCTTTTTTTTTGTTTTTCAGAGAGAGACAGAGCAACTAATATGGGGTAATTATGATCCCCTAGCCGCACAAGGGTGCACTCATATAGGGTAATTATGACATTCAGATATGATACGATCCACTTCATTAACTTCTCTCGCTGTTTGCGCGGAATTATTTAGCGCGTTGACTAGTTAAGCGCGGGATCATTCCGCGAAAGGTAGTTGCGCGGAATTGCTCAGCTCAATTCGTTATTTTGATTCGGCGACTAGTATGCTAGAATAGCACTCCCATAAGACTTAGGCGATTTTTCTTGCTGACGTGGACTGCTAATCTAGGTGCTAGACTAGCACCTCATAAGACTTAGTCTAAGGCCGGTTAGTAAAAGCATGCAAAGCCCAGGTTTACCACTTTTCCACCCACTATGGGCATGGCAAACGGTAAACAGACGGAAAATTTCTTGTTTGGTCCTAAGCCCACAAGTTTATTTATAGTAGTGTTCAACCGGATTTTTTTTTATCTTGAGGTACAAAATTAATTAAAACATAGAAATGACCATAATACCCATTGTTACCAAACGTGTGTGTTTACACTTCATTATATCGAGTACATATCTATTACACTGATTATAAATTCGAGTACATGTCTGCTACACTGCTTATAAATCTGAGTACATATTTACTGCGCTGCTTACAAATAGAACACGTATCAGCTCAACTTCTTTCAAATTCGAGTATATATATGTTGCTTACAAACTCGAGTATGTATATGTTGCACTGCTTACAGGAAAAGTACATGTTTGTTAGAACCAATGATAAATAAATTATAAAATGTTGTACATAACATATATTGTAGGATCATACCAATTAATCTCTAATATTTCTTTAATTAAAACAATATTAAATCATAGGAAAAATAAAGTAAAACCTTTATATGCACTGTAAACACAAAAAAAGCTATAAAAAATTAGCACATATTTCAGTATTTCACATACGTACTCATGGATCAAAGAAATAAAAAAGTGGCAAAACTGAATAAAAATAAACAAAAGAAATTTTTATCAGTACACCATATACGTACTGTGTATTCATGAACTAAAAATCAACTGCATGTAAAGAAGAATTGATGAATTCATGAATATAACATAATCAAAGCACATATTTCAGTATTACACATACGTACTCATGGATCGAACCAAAAAACAATGGCAAAACTATGAATAAAACAAAATCAGAAGAAGTTTTTATCAGTACGTCATATACGTACTACATATTCATGAACTAAAAAATCAAACCGCATGTAAAGAATAAGTGATGAATCCATGAATATAACTGAATCAAAGAACATATTTCAGTATTATACATACGTACTCATGGATCGAACCCAAAAACAATGGCAAACTCTGAATATAACCGAATCAAAGCACATATTTCAGTATTACACATACGTACTCATGGATTGAACCCAAAAATAGTGGCAAAACTCTGAATATAACTGAATCAAAGCAGATATTTCAGTATTACACATACGTACTCATGGATCGAACCCAAAAACAATGACAAAACTCTGAATATAATCGAACCAACGCATATATTTCAGTATTACATATACGTACTCATCGATGAACCCAAAAATCAATTAAAAAACGCGGTGCAACACAAATACACTCATGGATCGAATCCAAAAACAATGAAAAAACTCTGAATATAACCAAATCAAAGCAGATATTTCAGTATTACACATACATACTCATAGATCGAACCCAAAAATAATGACAAAACTCTGAATATAACCAAATCAAAGCAGATTTCAGTATTACACATACGTAATCATGGATCGAACCCAAAAATCAATTAAAAAACGCGGTGCAACACAAATACACTCAGAGATCATACCAAATCGACGAAAGTAGACTCTTCCAATTTACTATCAACATCAATTTACTATCAACATCAGTTTACTATAAACATGAAAAATTTTCTAATCCGAGAAGAAGAAAAAACCTAAATTAAAATAAGCTTTTGAAGAAGAAAGAAAAAATGAAAACCTAAACTATACCAACAGTATGGAAGTGAACCTACCGATTAATCTTAGTTTGAATTCACGAATTGATCAACACCTCAGAAGGTCTTCATAACCGGATCTCTTCACCAAACCACTGATGAGAAAATGAAGAAGAAGAAGAATAGATCGAGAAAATGAAGGAGAAATGGATTTGGCTACTACTTTTATATACTTGAGGGTATTTTCGGTATTTAAAAATACGTCCTCATATGTTCCACATGTTTGCAGGACCAGGGCTTCAAAAATTAGGTCCATTTTTTGTTTTCTTTTTATTATGGACCTCCGATTACTGGGCTTTAGTGGGTGGACCTGTTTTTATTATGGACCTCCGATTACTGGGCTTTAGTGAGTGGACCTGTGTAGTGGACTCACTACAAATTGGATTATCAAGAACAGTTTGAGTCTCTAAGGATAGAGATAATTTGGGATAGATAGAGGGAATTAGAGGGTTAGGAGAAGAATTAGATGAATTAGGGAAATAAGAAGAAGAAGACATTGTTACAGATGAGAGAAGATAAGTTTACATTTCATTAGCTACCCAACGAATACAGCTCTTCTGGCTAATATAGCCGAATACAACTCTAACATATGAGTACCTAAACTACCCTCTATATAATAATAAAATACCACATATATCCTAGCCCAGGTACATGACAAATACCCACTCCTCCAAATCATCCTTGTCCTCAAAGATGGGAACTGAGACTTAACCACAATAAATACATGAAATTCCCAGTAACGTTCATTAGGAGATAATGAAGAAATGAACACTAGTTGTCCTTGCAGGGCCCACAACATTAGGAAGCCAAGCCCAGTAAACCACCGATGAGCTTGGAAAGTGTACTCCTAGCAGCTCCCTTTGCTGTGGAATCCCAGAAATGAATAATTCGTCTCCTTCCTGTAGTTCCTGCAATTTGTGGCTGTATATAAACTGAGACGTATTTCTTTGCAGAGTATTTCCGTCACTAAAAACTGAGGCCTGGAAAGGTTCCATGTTGACAGTATAAGGACTGCAGTCTCCGTTGTTGGCTTCTGTAGTAGCAGCACATCGGATTGGTTGTAGTACCAGGAACCTTGTAGTTGCCTGGAGTCAATTCTCTCCCAGGAAGAAATGAACCGCCATATAATTAACAGCACTGAAGTGGTCTTGATAGGTGGAATCGATCACAGAGGATTTTGGCATTACATATGCTGGTATTATCGTGTAATCTCTTGCACGATACATCCCTTGGTTGCAGCACTGAAACGGCACACCAAGTACTAGCCCTTGGAGGTTCTGCCTGACCTTGTAATGGTCATTTCCCTTTTGATTCTTCTAATGCTTAAGAGCCCATTTATATCTCCCGTCCATTAGTTTGTGACACCAAAAAGGAACATGCTGAGCATAGCAAAACAATTGCCAACTACTCTCGGTGGGAGATGAAACTGCAGCATCTCTGTCTATTTGTCTTTCCAACAATGTCATGCTGAACATGTTATGATGTTCGAGTAACCCCATGAGAATGGAAATGTAACTACTCTCTTTTCCAAGACTCCTTAAACTTCCCGAGGACAGACTTCCCTTCAAAAGAGTTGCTGCAATTAGATTGTGGACCTCAGCCTTGCCAATCAGATGGCTTTTATAATCCCAGTTAATGACACAGCTCTCCACAGAAGTACAGGATGTAGTATCACCTTGAAGCATTGTACACGCCACGAAGATGAATTTGTCAGCACGGCAACTAACATATCGCCCACTCCAAAACCCAGGTGAAACATACCTCGCAGTAAACCCACCATCATTACTTCCTGAAACTGAACTCAATTTGAGTATCCCTAGCTTGAATTCAATCTTCTTTTGTAATCTGCTCACCGCAAGTAGAAAACCATTAGCTTCTATGTACTTGCTTGGGATCTCCACTCTCCATTCATGCATTTCCAACCCACGAAGCACTCGACTATGCCAAGTAGAATATTGTCGAGCTATAACCAAAATGGAATTACAAACCATGGCCAAAAGATTCTCATTATCTTCGATTTCCACCCCCAAGAAAATAGTTCCTATCCAGATTTTTTTTCGACGAAGGTGCACCCAACTCCACAGCTGATAACAACTCCAAGGATTGCGATAAACATAATCATGAACGTGAATGAACCACTCATTCAAAAATATAAGTACAGCTCCACTAACAACCCCATTAGCTCCTATGGACCTGTTGTGCAGTACCACTATCAGTTCATTTTGTTTAGGTACTAGCAATACGAGCAGATAATGCTGGACATCTTTGAACCTCAGCTTAGAAACCTCATAGGCACAATAACTCATGAATTATTTACCCCTTGCGTCTATCTTCACAGAAACACCACACTGAGGCTGTAACAGGTGATTCTCATCGCATTTGACACTCCAATGACCGTTATCACACACAACAGGATCAGGTGATCTGACTAACTCCAATAACATCCAGACAAAGCTAATACCCTGCCTTTTGTTTCCATCGCCTTTTGGGAGTTTTACTAACTTCATGAGTACCTTCCAGGCCACTGTCATATGTACATGAGAACTGCAATCGTTCACCTGTAGTTGCTCACTCAGCCTCTGTGAAATGTCATAATCAGTTTTCCTCGTCATGAGAAGAATCGAGACTGCCCAAAGAATATTACCTTGCCGTGAAAATTCAGCAAAAAACTTACTACCTCCATCTGTTGCACTTTATACATTAAGAACCATAAGTATCTGGAAATATATTTTTCCACCTTGCCATGGCATTTGAAAACTCAAGTTAGTAGTCCAGAGAATATCAATTTGGCGCTGCATTTTGTAAGATAGCTTTCTAGCAGCACCACTACCACCATCTTCAGCACTCAAAATCATCATTAAACTCGTGGGCAAAAAGTCGAGTAAATACCCAAGTTTAAGAACAACTTCATACACAAATTTCCAATCATAAGTATACCGTAGAACCGATATACTAAGAGCTACTACATGAGAAGTAAGAATAAAAACACAAAATGCACAGTTGATGCTTCCATAATAAGAAGATCTCCTTCTCAATCCAAATGTCCTTCCTCTATCAATTACTCTCCCAGCAAAAACCAAGACAAAATAATAACATTCTCCACCTTTTGCGCACATAAGAACCAACCAAATATATTTCACCCCTGTGTCAGTATGATGCTGACAGAAATTGGAACAACAGGCATCTAAACATTTCGACAAAGAATTCCAAAATATTGTCTCAGACAGTTTTCCTCGATCAAACAGCATGTGAATAAATTTGAAACCAGATAATGTATCACATAGAGAAGTACTTCGAGTTGTAGGTTGAACCAAAAAATCTTTGATAACATCAGAATTATAAGAGAAAGATGGTACGAATTTAACTGAGGAATTAAAATTGGTAATGAAATTTGTTGAAGTAAAAGAATCAAGGTCACTAGGTAAGAAGGCATTCAGATTAGGACCTCTAATAAACTTTCGATCTACAAACTGCTGAAGGTTAGCATTATAATTCTGATTTAACGGGTTGAGATGCTTTACCTTACTAACTTGAAATTTCGCAGCAACATCAAGGATTTTATTATCAGAAATGAATGGTTTACCTTCCTGATATGCTAGAAACGATGAATTCCCGTTGTACTTCTGAACTTTATTAACAGTACTAGGTCCAACCATAATAGAGAAAAGTGTAGATAGAAAATTACCTTCATCTGTTGCTGTAAGAGTAGAATTTTCTTGAAATAAATCATCTACTGAACTAGAATCAAGTGGAATTGATTTCAAATCACCATTGATTTTGTCTTCCAGTACCTTCGACTCCGATTCACCAGATCTGCTAGAATAATCTACTGTTGGAGAAGAACCTAAAACTTCATCTGGTACTGGTGGATTTGAAGATTGTTGAGTGAAATTACTAGCTGAACTTGAATCAACAGTAGCTGTTTCAAGTTTCTCATCGATTACTTTCACAATCAGCGGCACTTTTTTCATCACCGACCCAACTAATTCGAAGCTTTCAAACGAGTTAGATTTCCAATCTTCATCAGTAGATTCACTCGCATATATCTTATGCTCTAATAGAAGAAGTAATTTTGCTTTTGTTGTTAGAAATCGCTTCTGGCTAACAACTCCGGAGATGTTTTACTTTGGAAATCACCCAACTCTTTCGATATCTCATCCATAGCTAACACTAACGTATCAATTCGAAGCGATAGTTGATCAGTTTCTGGTAGGTTTACTAGCTTATCAATTTTAAGGGATAGTTCTTCAATTTCTGTGAGGGATACCATGTTTGCAGTCGCAGAATCGACCGCTCTGATACCACTTGTAGTGGACTCACTACAAATTGGATTATCAGGAACAGTTTGAGTCTCTAAGGATAGAGATAATTTGGGATAGAGGGAATTAGAGGGTTATGAGAAGAATTAGATGAATTAGGGATATAAGAAGAAGAAGACATTGTTACAGATGAGAGAAGATAAGTTTACATTTCATTAGCTACCCAACGAATACAGCTCTTCTGGCTAATATAGCCGAATACAACTCTAACATATGAGTACCTAAACTACCATCTAGATAATAATAAACTACCACATATATCCTAGCCCAGGTACATGACAACCTTCCACTAGCTAATAACACTATAATAGGATGTGTAGGTAATTCCTACTAAACAGACCCCTAGTTCGTCACTTTTACAACTTAACTATGCGAGGTTTAGGTCGGTTTCTATGGGGTGGCTAACCCATCCATTTTTCATGACGGGTGGCCTGGTAAACCGTCTGTTCCACTATGGGAAAATAATTAAGCGGTTGAGTCTCAACCGAAAGGTAGAGACTGCACCGTTAGCGGCCTTTGTAAAACAGGTCGGTGTAGAGTTTGTCGCTTATTAGAAATGAAGCTTTGTTTTCCAGAATGAGAATCATCTCTTGGAATGTCCAAGGGTTTGGTAATAAGGATACTAGATCGCGCCTCAATAGTCTTGTTAGGATTAATGACCCAACTATCATATTTCTTACAGAAACCAAAACTTATTGCAGGAAGATGAATGATTTTTTAAGACCATTAAACTATCATAATAGTTATCTAATTAATCCTATAGGTCTTTCAGGTGGTTTAAGCATTTTATGGAAAGATGGTTTTGATTTTAAAGTCTTGAATTCAGCTTATAATGTGATTAATTGTAAATTTAAGATTGATGTTAGGTCTAAAGTCCTTCTTACTTGTGTTTATGGTGCTCTTCCTAATGGGAATAGAGACCTCCAATGGGATTTCATTAAACATTCTAGTCAGAATGTTCATGGTCCGAAACTTATCATAGCGACCTAAATATAATTTTGGATAATTATGAAAAGGAAGGTGGGGTTCCTGTCACTCAGTCTACCCTAGATAATTCAAGGGATTTTCTGGATTCTTTAGGAGTTCAAGGTATTAAATTTTCTGGAAATCCCTTTACTTGGTCTAATAGGAGACATGGTGTGGATTTTATTCAATTTAGAATTGACAGGGCTTTAGGGAATGATATTTGGTTTAATTTATTTCCTAACTCTAATGTTTATCATCTTGCGCCTGTTGCTAGTGATCATAACCCCCTTGTTCTTACCACTTTTAGGGATGATAATCTGGTTAGGAGACCAATGAAATTTAATAGATGTTGGTTAAGAGACTCAGGTTGAAAATCTGTTGTAGAAGAATATTGTCAGTGTAATATTCAAGGCTCTAAAGCTTTCAAGCATAAACAATCTTTAAAATAGGTTAGACATGCTCTTGGTAGCTGGAATTCGCATAGTTTTGGTCATATTCAAACCAAAATCTCATGTATTAACAATCAATTAGAGGACTTCCATAAACAAGGTATTGTAGATCACAATGACCCTGGACTGGTTAATACTCTAGCACAACTTATTCACTGGTAGAAAGTAGAAGAGGATTTCTATAAACAAAGAGCTAAAGATGATAGTTTATAGATGGATGACAGAAACACATGTTATTTTCACTGTATAGCTAATTTTTGAAAAAGGAGAACTCAAATAGAGGCTTTACAAGATGGAACGGGGATTTGGATAACAGATATAAAGGATATTGCTGATAACCTTAGACAACATTTTTCTTCTATAAGCAAATCTACTAATCCTGTTTTTATTGATAATTTTTTTGACTGTGTTAATCCTTGCATCTCTGATTCTGATAATTCTTGTCTTATGAGGGTCCCTACTTATGATGAAGTGAATTTTTTGGTCTTCAAGATGAAACCGTGGACTTCACCGTGACCAGATGGGTTCTATCAAAAAATGTGGGATATAGTTGGGAATGATACCCTAGGAATGGTTCAAACTTTCTTTCATGGTAAGTCTATGCTAAAAGAAAATAACCAAAAAAATTTGTCCCTTATACCGAAGATATCTTGTCTTAAAGCCAATTAGTTTGTGCAACACGTCTTACAAGATTATATCTAAGATAATTGCCAATAGATTGAAGCCATTACTAAATAAAATAATATCACCTTATCAAGTTACTTTTGTAAAATCTAGACTTATGACTGATAACTTAGTTATGGCACATGAGATAGTGGTTACAATGAGGAAAAATAAGTCTAAAAAAGGTCTAATGGTGGTTAAGCTAGATATGTCTAAAGCTTTTGATAGGATTGAATGGAAATTTCTTCTTGATTGTTTGTCTAAACTTGGTTTTCACTCGGATTAGTGTCATCTTATTAGCTAGTGTGTTACAACTGTCTCCACTTTTGTTCTCTTGAATGGAGCTCCGGGGGAGATGTTTAAACCATCTAGAGGTTTGAGACAAGGATACCCATTGGCTCCTTATTCTCCTTGTCTCTTTATAATTTGTATGGATGTCTTTTTCAGGATCTTAATTAGTGCTGAAATTCAACATCAGATTCAAGGTATTAAAGTCTCTGCAACTAGTCCTGCTATTTCTCACTTATTTTTTGCATACGATTGCTTAATTTTCACTAAAGCTAATCCTACTCAGGTAAGAAATCTCAACACCATCATTGATAATTTTAGTAAAGTCTCCGGGTAGAGTATAAACTTTGAAAAGTTTGGGATATCTTTTAGTCCCAAAACTCAGAATCAATTCATTATGACTATCACTAATATTCTTAACATTAAGAAACTAGGATTGCAAGATAAGTACTTAGGAGTTCCCCTTCTCCTACAAAGAAACAAATCTGAGTCTTTTACTAGTATGTTTGATAGATTTGATGGCAGATTAGGAAGATGAAAGTACAAACATCTAAATGGCCCAGCTAGGACTGTTCTAGATCAAACTGTGCTAGGTTCTCTTTCAACTCACCAAATGTGTGTTTTCCATATGCCTAAGAAGTTAACTGATATGATGGATTTTATCCAGAGAAGGTTTTGGTGGAATAAGGATAGTAGTAATAGAGGTTTTCATCCCATATCTTTGGATACAATATCTAGTCCTAAATGTTTAGGTGGACTCAATATTATAATGTCATCATTTTTTAATAATGTTCTTCTCGTTAAGCTTGCTTGGAGATTATTACAAGATTCTTATGCTAAATGGGTTCAAGTCTATAAACATAAATACTTCCCCAATTGTGACCCTTTATCCGATGAGGTGAGTACTAAGGGATCATGGATTTGGAGAGGAATTTGTCGAGGGTTAGCTATAATTAAAAAATATTATTATTGGGAAATTCACAATGGTAATAACATTGACATTTGGAAAGATGTTTGGGTACCAACTATTGGTACTAATTTGCCTTCGACTTTTATTAGCAATGCTATGAAAACTGTTAACCAGTTTATTGATCAAGACACTAAGAGCTGGAATATAAACACTCTAAATGCTTTTTTTCCTACTGATGTGGTGACTAAAATCTGTAAACTCAGGATACCTTTGATAGGTAAGGATCAGATTAGGTGGACAGGATGTTAGAGCATAGCTCGGTTGAACCCACCAAGCGTTGGTATGTCAAGTTTGGTTGTCATATTTTAGTGAATCAAAACTCAATTAAAGAGTCGCTTGATTATGTACTAGAAATTACACCATATCCTGGTTTTAGCAACGATTCGATTTCAGAGGTGTGCAACGGATATAGACGTTGTACACTTTGTAACGTCTATATACGTTGCGCATCAAAAAATCCGTTGCACAACATAAATAGTTTTAATTTATTAAATAAAATTAGTGGTGCAACATTTCTGTGGCGTATATATCCGTTGTACACTTTTGGATTTTCGTAATATACTCAATGTTTATGGGCTTTTAATACGACCATTTTTCTTTTTAATTTTCTGTTTTTTATATATTTTTTATTTTATTTTTTACATTTAATAACCATATATACGGTTTCTATCTCTCTTCTATTCTCTCTCAGAGTCGAGAACCTTTCCTAAGAGAAGAAGAGAAAAGCTATTCTCCATTTCAATTTCAGATCTGCTTAGATTTAGGTTTTCCCTAAAATTCTAGTCTTTGTTTCAACAATCTAACCAAAACCCATATCTAGAGATGTCGATTCAATAGTTGAAATCTTCATAAATCCTAATCCTAGAAAATTAATTTTTTCCCTGAAATCTAAAATCAAATCATTCAATAGGATTATCAGTAGCAGTTTGTGGATTATCATCAGGTATAAACGTTCAACTACTGTTATTGCTTGTTAATTTTATTTTTCTCCGAAATCTTTTGATATTTTTATTTTATTTTGACCTAAATCTGTGAATGAGTTAGGGGTTTTTGGTTTTGGTGTTCTTTATTTTGTAATGTGTACTTTTGAAGAATTGGGTATGTTTTGATTCAGTTGAAGTTGAAATTTTTGTAAATGACTCAGTTGTTTATCTGAAAGAGTTAGGGGTTTGTGGCTTCGTGGTCGATTTTTTTCAGTAGAGTTTTAGTTTGATGTGTAGAGTGTAGAGTGTAGAGTCTTTGTAGTCATCAGATGTTTGTGTGTAGAGTCTTTGTAGTCATCAGATGTTTGTGTGTAGAGTCTTTGTGAGATCTAGTACTTTTGGTCCCAGTCTTTATGATGTTTCTTACAGGGTGAGTTAAAGAAACCCTTTGCCTTTTTTTATATCTGGGGTTTGATGAATTTTGAAAATTTTCTTCATAGATTTTGATAGATTTTGTTGGGGTTTTTGTGTGTTGTGTACATGACTGAGTATGATAGAGGTGTGAACACTTTCTCGCCTGAAGGTAGACTGTTTCAGGTCAGTATGCTATTGAAGCAATTAAGGTAAACAACAAACCTAAGAAGGCCTAATCTTTAATTTCTGGCTGAAATTTTGTAACCTAATTCCTGTGTTTATGGTCATGATTGTAGTATACTCATAAGATAACCTTGTTTGGAAGATTATGTAAGATGGAAGAAATAAGGTGGAATTAGAATATTAACATGAGATAACTTTTAAGAAAAATATGATAAAAAAAATGGGACAGTTACTTGCAAAACTTGAGGACAGCTATATGTTCAGGAATATGTTATAGTAGATGGTCAATAGTCTATTTGTAATCTTCACTCTGTCATGTTATACATCCGCTTCAGTTACATGCTTTGTTTCATGTTGTGTTTCTCTGATATATGTTGCGTCTTTAGATACTTTCTTTTCACTTATGTTTATATTTATCAAACTGGTTTCTGTATTCAGGCAAGCAAGAGATGTTGTTAAAGGTATTAAGAAGCACATCAGAAGTCAAAATTCAAAAGTTCAACTTCTTGCACTTAGTAAGCATCAGAAGAAATTAGAATTTACGTTGTTTAACTTGTTCATGTTCTCACATTGTTATGAACACCTTGTTCACTACTATGAAGTGCTAACTTCTTCATCAATTCTGCTTCCTCATTTAGTTATTGGAGACTGTAATCAAGAATTTTGGGAATATTGTTCATATGCATATTGCATAAAAATACGTTCTTCATGAGATGGGGAAGATAGTAAAGAAGAAGGTATGTCATGCTTTAGTTGTTGCATTGGTGTCTCATTTTTTTGACTGGTGAAACAGTTATATAATCTTGTTCTATATGCACCTGCAGCCTGATTTTTGTGTTAAGGAAAAGATTTTGATTCTAATAAATACCTGGTAAGAAGCTTTCGGTGGATCAGGGGCAAGATATCCTCAATACTACGCTGCTTACCAAGAGTTGCTGGTACGCTTTGAGTTTGGTACTCATGATTCTTGAAAATTAGTAATTGACAAGATAAACAAAAATTTAAGAATATGATACTTATGCTACTCATCCTAAAACAACATTTGATTATAGTTTATAACATTGACTGTGATTTAAGTAATTGTTACTAGTTTGTAATGTTATTAAAATATTATTATCTTTGTACTGTTTGAACTGATTTACTCGTTGTTGCCAGCGTGCTCGAGCAGTATTCCCTTAGAGATCTGAGAGGGCACCAATTTTCACTCTACCATAGACACAACCTCTGTCCTCTTATCCTCAAAATATAAGCAATTCCAATCACCATCTAGATGCGCCTGAGTCCTCTGGGGTTTCTGATCTTCCAACTTTGAGGTACACCTTACTATTGTAACTTCTTTCGTTAATTTCTCCCAATGCAAGTTTTTCTTACAAACATTTATTCTCCGTGGAAGCTAAAATAAATGGTTGTGTTGGTGTCAGTGAAGTTCTGGTGATTGTTGCAGTTGGTGCTGGTAGTATGTTTACAGTCAAGAGATGCAGAGTTGGCTGAGACATTTAAGGTACACCATATGAGCTTTGAACTGAGAATGGTGGCACTGAGATGGGAATCAAATGAGACAGTTGTGGTTACACTTAGGTTGAAATCTGCAGTTTCTCAGAAGATTATGTGGGTACAACTGAAGATGGTGTTTGTGGTCGAGAGAAATGGATCTACTGATGGTTTTGGTGTTGGCAGTTACAGGTTGTTCTTAAAGTTGCAGTTAGTATATGAGAATGGGTTGAAAGGCTGGAATGAAGATTTGATAAGATTGCATTACAGGGGATGATTAATGTATCTTTATAATGATTATATGTATGCTTAGGTCATAGGTTGTGGTTCATCCTGAAATTGCAGGTAATGACATTGCAGGTGGTGGATTGATTTACAGGGACTGATGCAGTGATGTAGTTAGATGGGTACTGGTATGATGTCTGGTCTGAGAAGGAGAACTAAGTTGGTTGTTGTGCTCAAGTCAAAATTACGGGGAAGACAACATAGATAAGTTGGAGCTGCTGCTACCAGTTGAAGTTACAGAATGCATTGATGTTGCCAGTTGAAGTTGAGACGTGTTCAAGCTGCATTGAGCTGGGTTTGATTACAATAGAGAAGGGAGTGGTGATTTTTGTAGCTGCAAGTTGAAATGGGAATAAGGACTGTTGATTTGAGTTGAGAAGATTGGGGGGGTTTTCAACACAGAGGAATTGAAGTTTGGGTTTGCCACTAGTGATAGGGAGAAGATGAACTGCTGGAAGAGAGGAGATGCCTGAAGCTACATGAAGTACAACTGATGATGAAATTGAGATGATATTTGAAATGAATCCCTGTGCAATTGACTGTGTGTGTGTGTGTGTGTGCTTGAATTACAGGTGCAGTGGTGCTTGAAGTGGTTGATGCTTCAGTTGCATCTATGACATGAGATGATAGTGCAACTGCTACTGAGCTAGAAGTGTAGACGACACTTAATTGATACATGGAGATGGAGCTGATGCTGCTTTTGAAGTTGCAGGTCATGGGTATGTGTTGGATTCAAGCTACAATGGTTATCATGGATGTCCTTTAAGAAATTCTAAGTGCTCTTGTTCCAGGGAACAGAAAGGTATAAGGTCCACTCTAGCATATTGTATTTTATTGAATAAAATATATATGTATATTTTACTGAATTGTCATAATGTCGTTTGGCAGGGTCTTAGACAAGAGGTGATTGTTGATCAGTGCCGCACATACAAGCAGAGGGTGGTAAACCTTGTTAATGATTTACTTGTATGCTTGGGGTAAGAACAGACCAAGGTCTAAAAGTGAAGTTCAAGGTTAGAGGAGTTCGGTGAGGATGTTAATCCATGCTATTGGTGGTTATCTTTTGTTCCACTATATGGGCACCCCTGGATCCCTCTGAAACTAATCATATTGCATCTAAGTAGCAAAGACAATGTAACTGGTTTCCTATGAAATTAATCATCTTAATCGTATCGCCATGTACTATTGTAGCAGAAATCATAAGGTGAACACAAGTCAAGAAGAAGACTTAAAACAGGTGGTCTTCTAACCTTCTTTGAATTAAAATTATCGCTTGTAAACTATTTTTTTGTACATCTTACTAAACATAATCCTTATATCAGAATTCTAACCCTAGTACTTCATTCTCAGGTGCAACAAATATACCTCAAGAGCTGGACGAAGCCGCACGAAGGCGACTTACAAAGCCCTTGTATATTCCTTTACTTTCTGCTGGTAAGATTTTCTGACTACACTCAGATTTTTAAACCCTCGTAAGTTGTAAGCATCCCTATAATCGTTCACTATTATTGTTGAAGAAGCGAGAGTCTGGATTATTCATAGTCTACTCGAGAAGGAAGGGTTGTTCAAGCTTTCAGAAGAGGATACCAATGTCATCTGCAGAGTGACTGAAGGTATATAATCATATGGCTCAGTTCATGATGTTACTTCCCATGAGCAGCTATTGAATTTGTATCTTCTGTTACTGATTAGATTCTTTTATCTATAGGTAAATAATATTGGATGTGGACCTATTTAATATGTTTATATACATTCTTATAAATAACAAGTAGGTATATACAAGTATAATGAAACATGGGCATCATATGCGCTGTAGATATTTCTAGTGATGTAGCAAGTGAAATAGTAGTGTATTTGATACTTGATATTATCTTGTGAAGTGCCCAATATTTTTAGCTCTGTAGTGTTTATAATAAGAATCATGAACATATTTTCATAATAGTCTCGATCAGTTTTATGTGACAATGGTTTTTTTGTGATCTGTAATTTGATCAAGTGTTGTCATCTGCCTGAAAATTATTTGGATACTATCTAGCTACTTAATTTGTTGATATATGAATCGTTCTTGATGGATTGTGATGATCAGTAATCGTTCTTGGTCGTTTGCAATTCAGGAGCAGAAATATGCCGTAAAAAGTGTCGGTGGTAACTTTTTTTTTAACCTGAAAATTAATTTGCAACGGATATAAACGTTGTACAATTATACGTTGCACAAATTACCGGAAATGAGCTAGAAAGATTAGGAATATGAGACATACAAGTATTACTGGAAGACTTGAAGAATGTGAAGAAATAACAAGCTACATCCTTCCTCTTGAGGTTAGTGATAAGTGCCTAAGATATATCATTTGAATATCACTTTCTTATGCTTTTCTTAGCTATTTTCTCTTGTATTTTCGGATATTATGCTTCTTTTGCATTTTATAGGTGTTTTGGAGTCATTGGAGTAGAAGAAGGAGAAATAGGTGCAAAATGGGAAAAATCGTCACTGCATAGGAAAGTGCTACTGGTAGCCCAGACGAGGATACGATGCAACCCCCTGATAGATTCGCTAAAGACATGCTACAGTTTATTAAGGGCCACCTGATTACCTTTTATAAACTACAGCGAACTAGGACGAATGTTTATTCACATTTCAGACCCAGTTTCTGGCCACTGAAACAAGAGATGCGCCGAATCCACTGCCGAGAAACAATAGTTGTGCGTAGAAATTGACGTTTAGTCCCAAAGTTTGGGGGCTTTGGACGCTTTAGTCCACTCATCTGAAGCCCAGTACAATCTAGTCCAAAAAAAACCTGGATGCTACAGTCTAGTCCAAACTTGGACGAGTTAGTCCAAATTCAAGTCTGAGTCCCGAGTCTGCGAGTTTTCGATATACCATAATTACCTTGAAGCGATTCCATATATATAAGGCTTGTTTTTAAATCGATTTTTTTGGATCTCAAATTCAAAACAGGTAGCAGGTCAGAGATTAAACAATTTTAGAGAGGCGATTTAACAGTTTTAGAGAGGATTTGATCGTTTCAGATAGGATTTCATCGTTTCTTCATCATATATCAACTCAAGTTACATTCGAAAGTTTTCTGAAATCGAAAATTCACGAGAGATCGAGAGATAGATCGTTCTATGTTTAAATTCGGAGGTGATTTAACAGATTCATAGAGGTTAGGTTTGATTTGATTGTTAATAGAGCAGAATTCAACCTAAGGTTAGTTTTATTTTGGTTGTTTTGTTTCTGATTTTTAG
The DNA here is from genome assembly GCA_023529315.1 of Papaver bracteatum. Lineage (NCBI taxonomy): Eukaryota > Viridiplantae > Streptophyta > Magnoliopsida > Ranunculales > Papaveraceae > Papaver > Papaver bracteatum. The sequence goes on from JAJJWX010003638.1 coordinate 207,474, forward strand.
TTTTTCTGAGTTTATGAGTTGATGATATCAATTCTTATGATCTTGAGTTGATATTTTGTTGTATACTAGATTTTGATTCTCGTGATGATGATGATTTACTGTTAATACTAGATCAATTCGATTTTTGTTTACTTTTGTTTGATGATGTTTTTTTAGTTTTATGATGAATGATATGAAATCGAAATGATGCTAGATCTTAGGCTTCTGATTTATTCAATTATATGCTCCAGTAAGATTCTGGAGCTTAATTGATGGAGAGTATTTTGTCTAGGTTTACTGTTACTTGATGTTTTTGGCTTCGATTAAATGTGTACTATCTTGTACATCGTTTACTTTTAGGTTATATGAAATTATTGTTTGAAGATTCAAATGTTTATTATCATTTCTTTTGTAATATGTAGGGGTACCAAACAGGTATGAGAAGTTTATTAATGTTGTTTTGAATCATGGTGAGCATTCTGCTATTTTTCGTGTTAATACTAAAATAACCGTAGAAAAATTGAAGCATTTTGCATGCAAGCACTGGAGGTCTTTGTCTCCTGGGAGTATATGTTTCATCTATATGGATAATGGTCAAGTAGTTTTTGTGCAAGGTGATATATAACTGCAAAGCTTAATTGGTTTTATGATTCTTATTGATAATAAAGATGTCTATTTTAATGTGGATATGATTCAGAACATACTTCTCGTTCTAAGTCTGGTTGTAGTAGTAGTTCTGGTTCTAAATATTCATTTGGTTGTAGAAGTAGTTCTGGTTCTAAGTCTGGTTGTAGCAGTAGTTCTGGTTCTCGTTCTTGTGTAAGTGAAAGTCCTAAGCTTGTAAGGATGGCCGATCATGATGCGTACAAGCCCAATCCTCTCATTATCGACGAATGGAATTATGTTTTTGACAATATTGGTAGAGAATTTATTAGTGGTGTTAAAGCTGTAAGGATTGTTGTTGATAAGTACAATATGGCTACTGGTCACAAGGTTGTTATTCTTAAAAATGACAAGACTCGTTTTACTGCGAAGTGCGAAAAAGATGGTTGTGGTTGGAGGATTCACTTTGGCCATGTGAATGGTGACATTTCTTGGTTTGTGCTGAAAGATTCTAATGTTCACAGGTTAGTGGTGTTCATATTAGTCCACATTACTTATTGTTGTGTTTTGTGATCCACGTTATTTACTTATTCTTGGATTTTGTGATCCACGTTATTTATTTTTAGGCTTTAATATGTAGACTTGTTTTAGGTGTACATTGTGGTGCACATTACTTATTCCAGTTTTTTTTTGTAGTTGTGGTTTTGGTTTGAGGTTGAAGAGTCCTGCGGTGACAACCAAGTTAGTCAAGCATTTGATCGCTGACAATATACAGGGTGATCCCACTTTAAAACCCAAACAGATCATGTCACTTTTTAAGAAGACTTATGGGTCCAATATTAAGTATCACCGTGCCCGTAGAGGGAAATAAGTTGTATTTGAAGAACATTATGGTGACGACGAGAAGTTGTATAGCGATTTAAATGGGTATGTCAAAGCCATTGAGCAAACTAATCCTGATAGCTTTGTGAAACTTGAAGTTGATCAAGAAACCGGAAGATTTCAGCGGATTTTCGTTTGTTTCGGTACTTGAAAGCATAGCTATAGGTATCTCAGGCCCATGATTTACTTGGACGCTACTTTCCTTACTGGTAGATTCAGGGGTACTTTGATTGCTGCAACATGTGTAAATGGAAATGATGGTTTTTACCTATATGCCTTTGCTATTGTGTCTTCTGAAAACAAAGACAATTGGTTTTGGTTTTTGGATAATCTTAAACAAGTGGTCGATGATCGTCAGATTGTTTTCCTTAATGATCGTCACGAAGGACTTTTTTAGGGCATTCCAAGAGTATTTCCTGGTTTATATCACAGCTATTGTTTTTACCACATCAAGTGCAATCTACCTATTGGATCAGGTGATGCGAATAACAAGACCGCTATTGATTTGTTTTACAAAGCTGCATATTCTTACACAACAAATAAATTTGAAGAAGCTTTGCGGGACATGCATACAATTGGATGTGGACATATTGCTAATTATATCAGGACTATTCCAAAGGATAAATGGGCAAATGCATTTTTCCCTATATGCAGATATGTTGCTCATTCTTCATCTATTTCCGAGTCATTCAATAACTGGATTTTTTAGTTCAAAAAGCTGTCTGCTTTTGCTCTTCTCGACACTACAAAAATACTAAGTTTTAGTCACGCCAAATAACCGTGGCAGTTGACCAAAAATCCATGGCAAAAGATAACTTGCCACGGCAGCCTCCTCGTGACAAATAGTCCCGTGGCTAAAACTATTTGCCACGATGATTGCCACGGTTTTCCTTTGCATGGCTAATATCTTCTGATCATTTACCACGGGTATTCTCGTGGATAATAATTAGTTGAATGGCACATGTGTGGGACTATTAGACACGGTGTTCACGCGTGGGTGCTCCAAGGTCATTTTATGTGGTTGGATTACACTGTAGCTATTTAAAACTGATTATCGCCAGTTTCAAGACAATATTTACTTAACAACAATTTTAGAAAGACAATCTATTCATTAAAAAAACACAAATACTACATGTTTGTCTGATTTGATTACATTCCAAAGCAAATACAAACTTAATACTAAACCAAGTCTGATAAAATATAATAAAGCAAATAAATACTTAATAATCTGATACACAAAATACTTAAAAGTGAATGAAAACAAATTACTTAAATTATCACAGATGGATTCTTAATTCCAAAGTTAATTATATCATATATCTTCCAACACCTTGAGCATAATATCTTTCAATGAAATTAACCTGCAAAATGTAGACATTAAATCTGACATCAATGATAAATAACAGAAGAAAATATACATGTATACAACACTTACAGAGGCTTAATTGCTTATCCCTTCAAATATAACATGTGGCCTAAACCATTAAGAAGATACAGAAGAACTATAATCTCTCACATACACCTATGGATTCAAACAAGTACAAATATCCATCAAACATTTAAGTCGATATACCTAGTTACCCATAATCCATGGAAGAAAAAAGAACAAGAAATTCAGAGTAGTCCGAAACCAGTACACCCATTTCCAAATTTCCTAATAATTCAATATGAATGTATACCATCCACTGGTGTACGCAAATACTAAGTTAGTTGGAAAGCTATTGGCTAACGATAATGATAATGTGTCGTGACAGATAAAATAAAGAATGTGTCCGTAAATATCACTATAGTCCATGATGTTAATCCAGAGTCTAACTTAACAATTATGCCATCAAGGGGAATATGTTGCATCAAGCGGAACATGTTTAGAGGTTTATAAGCAACTGTAATCATATGAATAGACTAATGAAGCGAAAAACATTACCTCAGATTCGTGTAATAAGATCATAACTCTATGGCTCTGGATGTTGGAGGTCCCTCTACAAAACAAAATGCAATTAAGAAAGCTTGTGATTCTAGATAATACACTGCAGATATGCTCATACATGCCCGAGAAAGCTTTAAGAATCTAGATAATACACTGCCGAAAATATTTATGGATATGCTAATACATACCCAACCAGCAAACAGTAGCAAAAGGGCATCTTTTTTTTTCCTGTGATTCCTCGTTAGCCTTTTTTATCTCATCTACATTTATCTTCATCTCAATACGTTCTTCTTCCATGTCGTTCTGCATATGAACCTGATCCTCCTTCAGTTTCTTAATTTCATCTCTTAATGCAGCATTTTCCTCATTGTTTTGGACAACATCCGAAGAAGATTCCCCTATAAGCTTGGTTACTTTAATTGCTGAACCAACACCACGAATCCGACCTGGTTTCTCAGCTCCCGTGATTTTAGAATACTTGTCCCCTTTCAGCTGTTCATAAGAAGTGAGTTCCAAGATTGAAACATCATTATCTGAACCATTCTCTTCTAAATCTTCCCTCTCCAAGGCTTCCATTTGAGCCTGCAATTATAATATGCAAAGTTAAAGTGAGAACAAGTTGCAACAATTTTACTAATTCTAACAACACCACAAATTAACGTATTAAAAAGCCACACGCGATTTGCTTCAGCTATAGGGTTGGGAGTTTTCCCTTCTTTGGCTCTATAGGTTTTCTGATACACAGCTGCTCGACTTGATTTCTTTTGCGTTGTCTCTTCTATCTGTTCATGTATAGTATGTCAAGATCTACACAAACATTAACTATCAATATCAATTGATATTAGTCGTTACCTCTATCGCGTGGTTCACGAATGACTTAGTACCACCATGATGAGGCACAACCAAACGCTTTCTACTTGATTTTCCATTCTCACACTTTTTCTATGTTATTCAACGTTCAGAAGTTAGAAGTCACGGTTTAACATAAAAACTCGTAAATGAAAAATCTGTAAAAATTCTCACCTTGAATTCAGGTGAACGCCAATATATCAACATATTTTCCCACTGAGTGTCGATAACTTCATTTGGATAATTAGCTCGGTTTTGTGCATCAGTCTTCTTCTCATCGAAATGTTCCAACCTCATGTTACGTTTGTTTTCCTTCCATTTTTCATGGATTTTCTCCTCCACCCAAAAGTTGATCTCATCAGAATAATGAAAAATATTCTACAATATTGATCAGTTAAAATTTAGCAATCTTCAATCAATCAATTAAATAATATAATATATTAGTAAAAGTAATTTTCTTAACCTTCATCTCTTCAATGGCTTCTTCAAGCTTTTCTTCCTTATGGGGCATATCAGACCAGTCTGGAATGTCAAAAGGGAAGTTTTGTCCATTTAGTGCCAGCTTTCCACAATAAGCCGAGATCTTATTTGCGTTTGGTCCAACTGGTGCACGCTGGCAAAATTCCAGTGGTACTTTCTCACCCTGTTTCAGCTTATTAAGGAATTTCAACTTGGCCCCTCCTCTTACTTTCTTTGCTGCTGGAGGTTGTGGGTTTTCATCCATGTTTCCTGTAAGAACCACAAACAACAAGTAAGCACATCATAACTAAACAAAAAGATAACACAATGTGTGGATAAAAACACATAATAAGAAATTAATGAAAAGTTGTATTTAAGTTTAAAAGTACTACATAATACAGAAAATCAGAAACAGAAGTGCAAAAACCAAGAGATACAAAAAGTAGTTTGAGGCTATGAATCAGAATCATTTATTTCATCGTTGTCCTCATCCTCATCTTCGTCCCTATCCTCATCCTCATCCTCCTATGCATCCCCATTTTCATCCATATCTTCATCTTCATCCTCCTCTTCATCCCCATTTTCATCCATATCTTCATCTTCATCCTCACTTCCATCCAAATCCCCATCTTCTTCCTCACTTTCATACATATCTACATCTTCATCTGCACCCATGTCCATGCTATGATTAACAATATTTCTTCTAGCAGTTTTATTAGAACCACTAGAATCAGTAGGGTCAACTGTAGTTCCTTCCACATCATCTCTCACCAAATTTATCTCATCATCATCTTCTTGTAGACCAATTACTGTACTTTCTACTAATCCATCATCCTAACCACCCAAATCAAAATTATCTCTAGGTTTATTGGTAACCACAACATGACATCCCGGGTCAGTTGGATCTTCTACATAAAACACTTGATTGACTTGCGATGCCAATACATACGCTTCTTGTTTCTGAGTTGACAACAAATGTGTGAAATTAACAAGAGTGAACTTCAATTTGTCTTCTTTCATACCTTTTCACTTCTCCACATCTACCCAATTACATTTGAATAATACAAACTTATTTCCTATCGGGTAAGAAAACTCAATGATATCCGTCATCTGTCCATAATACATTGGCTCCCCAGAACTCTCTTTAATGGCATGAAGCTTCACACCACTTGATTGTTTCACCCTCTATTCTACCATAAAAAACTGATGAATTGTGCAAAACCAAAATTTAACCTGTCCAAAAGTTCCAAACTACCATTGAAGCCGTCCTGCACTAGTTTTCGAGCTCATACAACGCAAAACAGATTTTATTGTCAGGTAACATTTACCTTCAATGTGCAACAGTAAAGTAGCAGCAACAACCAAAACCACTTGGAAGAATGAGTGATATCCAAGAAGATCTGAAATTTGCAGTTGAAACTCAAAAACTTATATGGAGTAATTTTTAAAACAAATGCACAAATAAAAAGTAATACTACTGATATCGTGAAAGAGAACTTACCAAGTACGAACCAACTGAAGCGTCCTAATAATCAACAAGTGCCTCTTCTACTTGGCCAAACTTCACTTGTAGAGAGACAGGAATTTACCACCAGTAGAGACAAAAAACATAAAGTTTCTTTTCCTGCTAGGGACGATGAGCAGAATGAGTCAAATTTGAAAAAAATTCTAAGCGATCTTTTATTTGGACTAACATGCTCTCCTCCCCTTCAATATGGTGAATAACTAATAAGGCAACAAGTCAATAACACACAAGCTTATTTTCACATTAGCTTGAGAAACTGTGGTCAACAACACAATAGGTCATAGTTACATACAATTTCAGGTTTAACATTGTGCATAATACCACTGTTATGTGTAATCATCTGACCAACGAATAGCAGCATTTCATTTTAAATTAAGTATGTCACGTGATAAATTCCTATATGCTGAAACTTGCACCAGTATATCAAAACTTAACAACCAAGAAGAAGTAGAAGTGAAGAAAATTAACTTTGTACTATAAGAATAAAGTTGTGATACCAAACAACAATAGATATACTTAGTGACCAAATCTGACATTTTTTCACCAAATATGCATTCATGATGAAAACTATTATGTGATTCATAGAATGCAACGATGACTTATCACATGAACAAGGAAATAATGACATTAACTGAAATTTTAAAACAAAAATTTAAATTTGGATCCAAAAGAATCTCTTTAAGTATCAACCCCTCCTTCCCATAGCTCTTTAAGTTCTTCAATCAAAGGTCTCAAGTACACTTCAATATGGTTCACTGAACTACTTGGATCATAAGTATCAATTCGCCGTTCTTTATGCCATCTCATGTCCTCGGCATTTTTGGAAGACATACACAAACGCTGAAGCCTAGGCTTTAACGGGAAGTGTCGCAGTATCTTAGAAGGAGTATTAGGTCTCACTATCTTCCACCTTGAAGCCCTGCAAATAGTGCACTTGTCCATGGTTTTTTCTTTCTTTATAGAGTGAGAATACCAAACAGAAAAGCAATTTTCATAAACTCCTGATACTTAAGCCAACAACCTACCCTCAAACAACTGGATTCATAAGAATGAAGACTTAATACGCATCCAGATGCACATCTCAAACTGAAAAAACAACATTCTCTGGGAATAACCAAAAATAGTATTTGACTAACCTAGAAATACAAGCATACTAGGTTTTGCAATTACACTTGAATTAGAAATAGAGTGCTAAAAAAAACCTAGCATATTTGATGTTATAAAGCAAGAACATCAGCTGGAATTTCAAGCCAAAAATTGAACTTTCATCTAAAAGAAACTCAAAAAGGTATGACAATCACAACAGGAAATCAAGGAACAAGAAATTAAATTTCTTACCAGCTTCTGCAGAAAAAATCGATGATGTCCTGCAGAGAATAATGAAATTGATGAATTTCTTTTTTCCAAATCTGACCCAATATCATAAAATAATCCAAATTAAAGAAGATAAATTCAAAACTAGTGCGAAATAATTGAAATCTACATGCAATTAGGTTAATTCCTACATAAATAATTACTACTTAAAAACCCCTAGTTTCAGAAATTCAAAACAAGATGACCTAATTTTAAAAATCCCAACTTACTTGAAGTATAATCTTCTCTGTGTATACGGTTTCAAAGAATCGATTGTTTTTATAGCATCCATAATCGATGAAAGAGGAGAGTTGAGGGAGATGGGAGGAACTGGGGAGTTATCTCAAGTGGGGATCGTGGTCTTCTGAAGGTTTACTAGCATGACTTTGGGTTTTAAGAGAATTCTAGTCAAAACAATTGTTACGGCACTATTGTTCACCCGAAGCAAAAGGCCCGCTATTCCCACGGCCCACTCTATCGTGAGTAGAAGTCACCCGACAGGTTTATAATGTGTAAATCTAGGCCCGTGGCAAGTTGATATCATGCCGTGGCAAATTAGCTACCTATTTGCCACGGTAACCTATTTAGCGTGGCAAAATATAACAAATATCCACGGATATGCAAATCCGTGGCAATTGGGCCGTGACTAAAAGTCGTTAATTTTGTAGTGCGATGCGATACGGTGAGTTTTATGTTTAGTTTTTCATTCGTTTACTTTTTACTGTCGTACACATGGATTTCATTGATGTGTACATACTTTTACACATGTTATATCTATGATTCTACAACTGTGTGTACATTGTTGTACACATGGATATCCTTAATGTGTACATTGTTGTACACTTGTTTTATCTGTATTTCTTCTAGATCATGTTTTGATTCTATGTTTTGTGTTTTTATTATCTTAGTTTGAAGGTTATGAAGATGAACTCTACGAGAAGGGTAGAAGGTCTTGATAATTTCAACACTAGGCTCACTCCCGTATACGAGGCTATGCTAAAGGAAAACATCGACATTGATCGTACTTGGACTGTTATTGAATCCATGGAAAGATTGTATGAAGTCAAGTCTCCCCAGTCTCATTCTGTATATCTATTGAAGAAAACTTATACGTGTCACAGGTGGCGAGTAAATGGTTTTCCTTATGCACATGCTTGTGATGCCATTCAAGCTACGAGGGAGGACATTTATTCATTTGTTAATCCATACTTCACCACTGAATGGTATAACAGGACATACCAGGAGATCATCTTGCCAATCCCCAATTATGACAAGCCGCAGTCTTATGATCCTAGTGATAGAATTATTGTTCCTATTCCTGTTCCTCCACCTGGTAGACAAAAAACACTGCGTATTAAGAATGCTTGGGAGAAGCAAAAGAGGCCCATGATGTGCACAAAGTGCTTCACCCTTGGTCACCACAACAGAGCTACTTTCCCCATGATTTGATGATTTTTTCTATGTTTCATTTGTTCAAAAGATTCTATGTGTTTGGTCTTTACTTTTGGTAATGTCTTTTCAATCTTCTTTGGCGTGGATAATTAGTACCAGGACATGTGTACCATTATACACCTTCCTGGGAACTTCAGTTTTTCTTACCTGTCTTTTTACATATGTACCACTATGTACACCTTGGTGTACAGTCGATGCTACTAGTCTATTTTGTTTAGTAATATTCTATGTTTTTCAGATCTGTATAATTAGTAATTACTTTTGCTATGTTCAATTTTATTTTTTCAGTTCTGCATGATATAAAATTTTAGTAATATTTTTATGTCTTCAATTTTTATACTTTTGATAAAGTATGAAAATCTATCAGTACATGTGTACCTTTATGTACACCTTCTAAACATTTTATGCTCTGTAAGTAAATGTGCACAATCAAGTACACCTTAAAATTTCGAAACCTGTAATATACACTTCAATGGTAGTGATAAGTCATAAACTTTTAACATCAATGACATCAATATTGAAATTAATAAAAATATTAGTTCAAGTTGTTGATAAGTCATAAACAAAGTCATAAAACTGAAATTTGAAAAGTTGTCTGAAAGATAGAAAATGTTTTGAAGCAATTCAGAAAGTGATTTTGTATAATGAAGCTTAAAATAAACTCTTCTTCCTCTTCAATGGTTTCATCTCTTTACTCAAGCGCCACTCCTTGTGATAGTCATCAGTTGCTATATCCCACACCTTTTCATACACTCCGACTTTTTTCAGCATCTTGGCCACCAATGTTGGTCTCATTCCCTGAAAAATGTGTTCGACCCTCTGCTGATCTCTTTTAATACTCTTTCTCTTCTTCATACTTCGTTTCATAAAGTATCAAGTGTATAGCAGGCAGTCCGGATTTATTCCTTGAGTAGGACATTGCATGATGTTTATTTCATGCGGTTCTATAGGTGGATCACCTTTTAAAGCTCTCTTCTTGTTGAGTTCCAACTGCACCACATTTGCCAGTTGTTGTGCATCTTCTTTATAGTCCTTATTTGACTGCAACGAGTTGTACCACTTCCACTCTTCAGCTTCAAAATCAAACTTCAGAAGTGACCAGTGAAGTCCTACTGCCATTTTTTGTGTAGAGTGATTGACGGGGATTACAAGAACTTCCAGATTATCAGGCATGTCCCGTATGAAATCAACCACAAGCTTTTGTACAGTGCTCATGATATTGTTCTTCACATAGTACTGCAATCAATAATTTGTTGGAAATAAAATGAATTAGGTACACCTAAATTACACAAGACAACTAAGAAGCATCTATACTACCACATATCAAACACAAGACAACTGCACTGCTTCAGCAACGATCCATTCTAGTACATCTTCATTGGATAATGATCTTTGCGACGACTCTTCTTTTGGATCTTCTTGGCTCAACAATTGAAAGCTTGGACATTCGTGAATCATGGTTGCCATCTTTTCCTTCATGTCAGATGGTGCCATTCTGTAACAACCTTTTTCAAGCTTTATGAAAAAAGTTTCCGACAAGTTGTCTAGAAAGTCCTCAATTGATGTATAAGGATCATTCTGTTGATTTTCTTCCTGAGTGAGTAAAATCACATATTGTTCAACTGACAACATGCCTTTAGGGTCCAGCTGAGATATGGCTTCAGCTGCGATTATCGTAGCCTCATCAATTTCAGCTGTTTGAGTGGTATCTTGATATGCAGCTGTCTCTGGCATAGAAGTGCTGAAAAAATGCATTTTTTGTTAGGTTATACAAAAGTGTACATCTTTGTACACACACACAGAGAATAAATCATTAAGGTGTATATCTTGGTACACATATATATAAAATGAAAAGAAATGTGAGCTGAGATCATTTCATACCCATGATTCTTAGCAGTTTCAGACTCAACACCTTGCCTTGTTCCATCCTTTCCATCCTTCTCTTCATTTGTCTTTGACAGAGGAGTGCTAAAAGATTCAAGTTTAGAGAAAAGATATTAGTTTTAGCATACTGGTGTACAACTATCTACACAAATAAAAACAAATGACTGCCACATTTAATAAGAGTGATTTTATATCTTCGCTTTTCAGAAGTTTCAGACATAACTTCATTCTTTTCAGATTTTCCACCCTCGTCATCATCATCATGCATACCACCACTTTTGCCATATTCATCCTCATCATCATGCATATCACCACCTTTGCCAAATTCGTCGTCATTATCATGCATATCACCACCTTTGCCACCTTCGTCGTCATCATCCTGCTCCTCATCACCACCTTTTCCACCTTCGTCATCATCATCATGCTCCTCATCACTACCTTTACCACCTTCGTCATCATCATCCTGCTCCTTATCACTACCTTTTCCACCACCATCCTCCTCCTCCTCATCATCACCACCTTTGCAACTTCTCTTACCTTTGTCATCATCATCATCACTATCATCATCACCACTATTAGCATCATCACTGTCATCCTGCTCATTATCATCACGTTCATTCTCATTTTTTAATTCTTTGTTAAATGAAATGATATCTTGCAAGGAATCAACAAACAAATTAACAAGATCCTTATCATCTTGCACATTCCTTGGATCAACTTCATGAAGTTTTTTGCCTTTTTCTTCAATGAAGCTAAGAAGTTTTTCATGTTTAACCTGCAAGTCAGAAGGCTCTTCCAATGCTTCATCTTTTTGCTGTAGTTCTATGTACAGCTTTTCTTTCAGTGTATCTCTGTTATTTTCTTGCCTATTCCTTCTATACTCATCCATAATCTGTTTCTCTTCATCACTGCAATCTTTTACCCATCCTGGTTGCATCTGAAAACATGCCAAAGTATCAATATGGATCACAGGTGTACATCTTTTTACGCCTGTGTTACAGGTGTATATTGTTGTACACATGACAAAATTTTGTCACCATTTTGTAGACATTATCAAGGTGTATATTTAATGTACACATGCAGGAAGAAATCACTATCATAAGAAAGTTATAGAGTCACCTTTTTCATAGCTTCATTAAGGTCTTTCTCGATTGTTGCACTGATGTCACTTATTAACCACCTTAGAAACCTTGGGAAACCTTGTTCATTGCTTGACGTCATGCTGTTATTGTGTTCAGCAAACAAATACTGCATTAACAAACAGGTAAGGAGTTAGAAATGTTGGGACCCAACAAATACAATAAACCAAAGCATGTAAATTGGTACAACTTAAAACTGGTGTAAAACAATGTACACATGTAAACTCACCAACATGTATACCATACAACCATTAACTCTAAGCGGTGACTCGATATGTTTCCTAATGCTATCCATTAGATATTTATGTATATGAACTGGCCAGTTGATTTTTTTCATTCTGTCCAATAATTCAAAGTAGAGAGCAAATTGGCTCTTGGTAATCCCGCTTCCATTTGCTGTGGTAAAAAAATAATAGTGATGCACAGGTACATCCCAAACAATACTACCAAGTACTCAACATTTCTCTCAATCTCCCTATCCAACTTTGGTTTTAACTTCATTATACACAACATTTCATTCTCGACATCAAGTTTCCCCAATTTAGATTTATCCTTCAGTTTCATTCGGTTTATCAGTGAACCGTATCTCTGCTCAGCTCTAGTTTTGGTACTTTGTCCTTCTCCAGCTTCTGATGCCGCCAAATCTAATCCATAAATTAAAAACAAATCTTCTGGCATACTTTCTACTTCCACAAACTTTTTCTCCTTAGCAGCATTGAAAATGAAAACATTTTTCCATGAGTTATCATGGCAGAATTGGTTCACAACCTTGAAGATTGATTCTGGATTCTTGAACCACGCATCTCTCTTTTCTGAATTTTTCTTTTCTGAAGTTTTGTCATATTTCTTTTCAGCTTTCTTGTGAACAAAGACGTCTACTACAGGCCAAAAATGGCCCTCCTTTTGCTTCTCTAACTAAACGTCAGTGAACCAGACTTTATCAGGATCATTTTTCCTTACTTCAGGATCCTCCTCAAGGTGCTTGTTCACAAAATCATTGATTGCATGAAAACCTGACCTATAAGGTTTGTTTGTATCTACGAAAACAGAGAAATTCAAATAATAAAAGATAAGCATGACGCATAATACTCATACAAAAATGCTGGTGTACAAACCAGTACACTGCTACAGAAATATAACAAGAGCAACAATAATTCTCATACAACATGGCATATATCACTATAACACCATGATGGTGTAAAAATATGTACACTCCTACAGAAACATCTTTAAAACACAAACAACATGCCATGAATCACTGCAATAGAATGCTTGTGTACAAATATGTACACACAGTTGAAATGAAACAACTCCATAACACATATAACATGCTATTAACCATATAACCACTCACAAACTCACATAAAAGTACATGTTGGTTTACAAATCCGTACACAACAATTCTTACACCATCAACAATTCCCACAAAAATTGCTCAAAATCAAACTTAACAGGACATGAATCACTGCAACAACATGGCGGTGTACTAGTATGTACACAGCGTCAACAATTCCCACAAAAATTTCTCAAAATCAGACATAACATGACATGAATCACTGCAACAACATGGCGATGTACTAGTATGTACACAACAACAACAATTCTCACAAATGTTTTTCAAAATCAGACAGAACAGGACAGAAAACATCGCAACAGCATGGCGGTGTACTAGCATGTACACACCAGCAACAATTCCCACAAAAAATTCTCAAAATCAGACAGAACATGACATGAAACATCGCAATAGCATGGCGGTGTACTAGTATGTACACACCAGCAACAATTCCCACAAAAATTGCTCAAAATCAGACAGAACATGACATGAAACATCGCAACAGCATGGTGGTGTACTAGTATGTACACACCAGCAACAATTCCCACAAAAATTGCTCAAAATCAGACAGAACAGGACTTGAATCACTGCAACAACATGGCAGTGTACTAGTATGTTCACACCAGCAACAATTCTCACAAAAATTGCTCAAAATCAGACAGAACAGGACTTGAATTGTTACCTTTTTTTTCTTTTAACAGATAATGAAGGCTTTGAAGTCTTTGATTTCTTCTTAGGTGGTGATGTTTTTGAAGTTTCTATTACTGAAATTGATGTTGAATCTTGTAACGCTCTTTTCGATCTCGTCCTTGGTACTCCAACTGATAGAGTCGGGGATGAAATTGATGTTGAATATTATAATGATGACTTTGATCTCGTTCGAGGTGATGTTGATTTTTTGAATTTCTTCTACCGCAACTGATGGATTTTCTTCAGTAGTTGATGTTGAGTCTTCCGCTGTTGGTGTTTTTTTTGTCTTTGAAACTAGTTTTTTTCCTTTCAACATGATGTTACTGATTGTTCAACTATATAGTTGTTTTGATTAGTAAGATGTTAGGGTTTTTGATTGAATGTTTCTGTGAATTGAAAATTTTCTAGGGTTCAAAATGTTGAGGTATGAGTAGTTTTGATTTTTTTTTCTTCTGCTTTTCAGTCTTCAAAAGAAAAAGAAGGAATAAATGATTTGTCCGTTACGCCGTTTTAATTCAGTTTTTTTTTCAAGCTACGTGTCACAACCACGTTTATGGTGTCAGTTACAAAACTGTATCTATTTGCTACACGTGTGCTTTATTAAAAATGCGTGAATAATAGCAGCGTCTTTACACAATTCTTGGATTAATCTGTACCTAGTCAACTAGGTCTGGACTAAATTGTAGTATTTGAAACGGTTCTGGAATAAACCGTTGCACATTAGCCGGCCGAGAGATTTTGAATGACTTCTGGGGAGTTCGCAAATCTACTGTTAGTCCATAGAGACTTTTGGAGAGTCTCTTAATATCTCTTGTTATTGGTTAGAGACTTTTTTTAAGTCAGTTAAATTCTCTGAAACTCCATGTTATTGGATTAGGATTTCATAAGAGTTACTCCAACGCTCCTGTTATTCGAAGGAGAATTGAAAGTCATTGATTTGTTGTTTTCAGAGATTTGGAAAGATTTTTTCTTAAAAATAGGCATGGTAGAAATCTCTCCTCAAGAGGTGATATTTCTAGAGACTTGGAAATTTGGAGATTTTTTGGTTTTGGGTGTGAACCATTTTTTTATCTCCTCGTGCCTTATTACACTTAAGGGCCACTTGGAAAGGGGTAATCAAGACAAAATGTAGAATAATGTGATTTTTTTAAATTGGAGAATATATATTTTAAAATCGGTTATGTGAGTCTTTGTGATTTTAAAATATATATTTTAGAAGTTATGATTTTTTTCTCCGCATAGAAAATAAAATGTGGGACGACCGGAATAAAGTGAATGAAAATTTAGGCATAGGCCAACAATGCGATTTATTTTGACAATGGACACATATTTCATTAGGTGGTCATGGTACTTTTATTACTAGTACGACCGTTTCCACGGTGGGAGGGCCGACCGAAGAAGAATCTGAAGATGGGGTTTGTCTGCGACTATTTTCATCCCGTTTAAGAAAAGGTGATACTTTCACCCCATTTCCGAAAAAGTGATACTTTTTCCCCGTTTCAGAAAAAGTGATATTTTCTTCCCGTTTCGGAAAAAGTGATATTTTCTTCCCGTTTCAGAAAAAGTATCACTTTTTCTGAAACAGAGCGAAAGTATCATTTTTTCCGAAACCGAGCGAAAGTATCACTTTTCTCGAAACAAAGTGAAAGTATCACTTTTCCTGAAACGAGATGTGAAAGTATCACCTTTTCTTAAATGGAAAATTAGTCGATCCATAAACCAAAATATGGTTGCATGATGTGTTATGCATCATTTGTGGTGGTTTTCATAATGGCTATGCATTCAATTTTCGAGAATTATGCCTAAAAATGAAAGTATCATTTTTCTTGAAACGGAGGGAGTACATTGTTTTATTAGTTGCAACGGAAAATTAGTTGATGAATAAACCAAAATTTTGCTACATAAACTATTATGTATCCTTTATGGTGGTTTGCATAATGGATATACACTTAATTTTCTAAAATTGTGCCTAAAATGATAAATACATCTGAATTTTTCGTAAAAACTCAAAATTTGATATTGTTGTTTGTGCTCGTTGGATAAGTTTTTTTATTAGCTTTCCAACGAGATAAGATTTGTAAAATTCCAAGGTGAGGATTTTTAGATATGTTATATTAAAGTTTGTTGTCCAATTATACCCCTGAAAAGATAGGATACACAAGAAATTATTGGTCCGACCGACCGAAAGGCCCGATGGGAGGGAGTCCCTTTTATGGCCACTTTTTTGTAAAATGAACCTAACAATTTTGATAAAAAGATTGGATTTGATTTTCATGTGGTTTATTTTTGGTTACTTTTTCACTAGACAAGATTATCCCTCCCTTTTAGTCCAATTACTATAATTCTTTGTGTATCCTACTCTTGAAGGGGTATAATTGGAAAACAAATTTTAATATAACATATCTAAAAATCCGTGCCTTAGAATTTTACAAATTTTATCTCGTTGGAAAGTTTATAAAAACATCTACGCAACGAGTATAAATAACAATATCAAATTTAAAATTCATCATCGGATTCTTCTTCGGTCGGCCCTTCCACCGTGGCAACGGTTGTACTAGTAGTATTTGGACTAAAAGGGTGGGACATTTTTGGTTTTTCGGCCCTAACCATTTTCAATCTTTTTATGTCGATTGATCACTTAAATTTTACAAAAAAGTGGCTATACTAGTACAACCGTTGCCACGGTGGAAGGGCCGACCGAAAAAGAATCTGAAGATGGAGTTTAAATTTGATATTGTTGTTTGTGCTCGTTGCGTAGATTTTTTTACAACCTTTTCAACGAGATAAAATTTGTAAAATTCTAAGGCAAGGATTTTTATATATGTTATATTAAAGTTGGATTTCCAATTATACCCCTGAAAAAGTAGGATACACAAAGGGTTATAGTAATTAGACTAAAAGATATGATAATCTTGTCTAGTGAAAAAGTAACCAAATGTGACGGGAATCTGCAAGGAATATTCTTTCTCAATCTTTTTATGAAATTGAACATTTATTTTACTCTTCATTTAACAAAAAAGTGGTCATAAAAGGGACTTCCTCCCTACGGGCCCTCCGGTCGGTCGGCCCAATAAAGGTTATTCCTCGCTTTGCTCGGTCGGCCCAATTACTGTAGGGAATTAATTAGGGGATATTATACAATTTTGTCTCTACAAATCACATAAACTTTCTACAAGTCTCATTTTTTGTCCCTGCAAATCTCATTTTTTGTCTCCACAAGTCACAAAGACTCTCTAAAATTCTCTCAGAGAATCACTAGAAATCTCTAAATTCTCTGAGAATCTCTAAAAGTCACTCAAATTAAAAATCTATGAAAGTCCATAGAAATCTTCTTTGAATACCCCTTGTATGGAAAAACATGAGAATCGGGCTTTTGCTGGAATTCTTTCTGGCAGTGAAATAAGCCGAGTAACCAAGTAGAGAAGAACCTAGCTGCTGCCATTGACAGTGGGCAGTACATGTAGAAGATTGAAGGCGAGATTTGAGTTCTTAACTGAATATAGGAGAATGGGTGTCTATAGTTCGTGTTTGATAAGTTCTGGATGAAGTTTTAAAGCTAGGCAAAGAATGAAGTTTCTGACACAAGAACAGTCGAAGAACCTAATTGCTGACATTGATTGTACAGCTAAATGATGATGAACACATGCCATTGAAGTGAGTTACAGTTCTGAATAGGAATGGTTTGTGATTGAGTGTGAAATCTTCGCAGGGAAGGAGATGGAATGATCATACAAATCAAGAGGGAGTTCATCTCTATAATACCAGTTTCTGACACACAAGATGTTTGTGAAAATACCTGAGTGATCAATTCTTGTAAATTCAACTTCAGCCACGACAAATTGCTGCACCAGGTTTTCCATCAGCTTGCCATGAGTCTGTGGGTTATTTTCAGTGGCCTATTACATGATTTAGGAACAGAGGAGAAGTGGTGCGGTTTGATCAATTCTTGGCTGTAGAGAGAAGAAGCAAGTGATGTTGCTTCCATGGGGATTATGGCTGTTTACAAGGGTCCAGAGAGTAACTCGTGTCCAATACGAGACAGAGAAGTTGGCTGAGTTATGGATGTGATATGAGTTAGTCGTGGGCAGAGATTTGAGTCAGAATTGAGGACTCGATTTAGAAGCCGAGAACATCACGGAGAAAGTGGTAGGAACTGGGAAGCTTGAGCTTAATTTCAAACCGAGAAAAGCCAGTGAAGAACTGAAGTTGTTGCCCTTGATTATGAAGATTACTGAAAGGTTAAGAGGGGTACTCGAAGCCATGATGGAACTGAAGATTGTGTACCAGTTAGGTTTAGTCGAGAAAATACAGGGAGAAACAATGCAAGTTGTTCCCATTTGATTTGTGGTTGATTCGTTGTGATTGATAAATGATTAGAGTCTGTGAATGTGTGCGAAATATGGGTTTGTGTATTAAACTCAATTGTTGCGGGGAAGAAGATAGAAAGGCTCGTAAAGGCATAAACCACCTGTTCTTAACAATTTCAAGTTCAGATTACTGTGCCGCGGCACCAAATTCAGGCAGTCAGTTAGGCATGGGTCCAGTGGGTATTTTCCGAAGGTTTAGAGCAGGTTTCCAGCTGAGACAAATTGTAAGAGTTTATCCGAGAAGTCAGGGATTTGTTTTGGACAAGGATTTGAGCCGAGAAAATAGTGTAGAAACTGATACGGATGGCGTTGAATTACTCAATGGCTGAAGATTACATACTTGATTAAGAAGCCACGATGGATTAGGAATTTGGCTTGCGTGGGATTGCAGCAAGAACATCTATAAAGAGGGTAAAACCTAAAGCTGCAGGGGAAGATCTCATCCCCTCTCGCAACTGCACACACCCACCACCAACCAACAGAGCGGAGCTCTGCTCCTCTCCAATCATCACCACCTTCCATCTGCATATCATATCATACCGCCTTCACCACTGTTCGCATCTCCATCAGAGCTCCTCTCCTCAACCACCAGTCCAGTGCATCTCCACCAGCATAGCATCACTTCATCTGCACACCATCATATCACCATCTGTGTAGCATACCACCCCTGCATCTCCATCAGTTTGCATATCCAGTTCACCACTAGTACCATCCCTTGTATCCATATACCACCATCACTCCACCTGTTCGCGGCGAACACAACAGCACCAGTCCTGTAGCAAGCAACAGTATCGTATCAGCAGCTTGAGGAGTTTCTGCACCATTCCGTTACCACCAGGCGTCATATCAATTGCGAGGCAAGGCTCAGAATCCTCACGCGCAAAGCAGCAGCAAGGCCTCACTTCATACCAGCACCATAAGTCTATTGGTTCGCTTGATGTCCTTAATTTTTATATTGCCATGAACTCCGTTATGTGTAGCTAAATTCTTGTTTGATTAGGGATATTTTGAAACTATGTGACTTGTTTTGATATTTTATCAATTTGATCTTTCTTGTAAATATTGTTTTATTGCTTGTCTTTCACCGTGCTTATGACCATGAGTTGTTTGCGAGTTGTTTGAGTGGCCAATTAGATAACTTGTTTGAAATGCTAATGCTAGATTTTAGAACCGTAATCCGTAATTGTTATGATAATATAATCACAAGTAGCAAAACATCAACGTTGCAATGGGATGTTGTGGATTTTGATGTGTATTTGACAACCTAAGTTAACATGTCGAACTTACAAGCATGTGGTTAGGATCAATCCAACTCATAGAACATATCGGTTAGTTAAGTTACACTAGAGAGCTTATTCAAAGTGGCTTGATTGACTAGACACGAGTAGAGAACTTATTCTATGAAGTGACTTTGGAGTTTAATGGACTTGTTGAACTTATAACTTGTCTAGGATTGTTAGTAAACATATTTGAAGAAGATTCATGTTCACTAGTGGAGAAAGACCCCTAATCATTTAATCGCTGTTGTATGCGTCAAAAATAATTTCACTTTCTTACTACTCAAAATATAAATATAGCAAGGGCAAGAAAGGATCGATCCCACAGAGAGGTCTAGGTTGTCTCGTTGTTTCGGTTTCCTATATAAATAACACCGGGGGTTTTCTGATTTTTATATACTAAAATAAAATAAAAGCAAATAAAAGAATAAGCAAACAAATCAAATAGAAGAGATATTGGTTAAGGATTTATCTTCATTCACTAACATGCTTTCAAAACAATAAGTAGAATTGATATTTAATCTCAACGTTTATCAAAAGCCCTAGGATACCTTGATCGCAAGAATATCCCGCTAATCTCCTTTTGTCATCAACAAACACATTAAAAGATGCGAGTATGAGTTCTATCTAAAAGAACAACCTAACGTGTAAAAGCACTAATCAAGTTTAATTCCCTAGATGCATTAAGTTCTATGAAATCAGGCCAATCAAAGCAATTGAACGTGGAAAGCGCACTAATTCAATTTAACAAAGGTTACGATTCACATATGACCATAAGAATATATCACTACAAACTATAATCATAATTATGCTACTTGTATTCAAGGAATATCACTTTTACGTATAGTAAACCCTAAACTAGCAATAGATGTGATTAGAAGTTCTACCAATTTGCAACTTGACAAAACAATCAATCAAATCATGTAACTATATTTTCAGAGAATTGCAAACGATAAATATGAGACAAAACTAATATATTGAATCAAAGAATCATGCTTTGTGAAATCCAACTATTCCATAACCAATAATAAAATTAAGTACTCATATTCAAGGAGTTCATAACAAGAATAAAGAGAAACCCTAACATGTTTCTAAAACCTAGAACAAAGTAGTAGAAGAGATATGATTAAAGCTCCTCTCTTTTTATATGTTTCTCAATTTCCATAAAAGATACTCCTTCCAAAATTAGGTTTTGTCTTCAAAGTCCATTAGTTAGAAGTCCACCAATCCCACAAGAGAGAGAAACCCGTGTAGAAATTTTGTCCCCAAAACGCCCGCCGAAAAACTGGGGATTCGGCCGGAAATTTGCCGGAATCCGGTCACCGGCCGCCGAAAATTGTCGTTGCCGACCACCTGAAAGTCATTGTCGTCGAAGGAATATTCCGTTGAGATTCTGTTATGTTTAACTGTTGACTAACGGTCCTTGACAGCTGACTGGGTCAAATCAACTGAGTTAGCCATCTAACTCAGCTGAGTCATGTTTGATTGAGTTACTTAGGCCACAGATTGCACAAGCTATATTGGCCGACCATCTTGGTGTGCATTTTGCAACCATCTTGGTCATGCGATCAGTTCATAAACCTCCATTTTTGCTTTGCCTACAACCAACATCAACAAACCCATGGCACTCCTCAATTCCTCTTGCGAAAACCCATATGTTGCTGCTTCTTGCAAACCCTTCACTTCACCATTTCAGTTCCACCAATACCTTGCATCTTAGCAACACCTATTGCATATAGCAACAAATGCACACCACCCTTCTCCATTCACCACCAATGCTTCAGTTCAAGTCCACAACCTCCTAACTCAGGTACCATCTCTTGGTCGCAGCTGCACTACCTGCTATATCTCAGCTTTAATTCCACCATTGTACCACACATGTACAGCTCTAGCCTTCAAATCAATCTCTGGCATCACCGCCTTAGCTCACAACATCAATCACTCCATGTAGTCCATTCTGCTAGTTGATCCATTGCCACCAATAGCTCAACATTCATTCACAACCTCCAATCCTGCAGTCCTAGCAACCTTCACCTGCAATTTCATAACCTGCAACTCATTATATCCACAAGCATAACCACCAGCTCCAGTTCTCTTTCTCAGCCACCCAATTCACCTGCATTTCCCATGTTCTGCACTAGCTGCTCCACCTCAAGGCCATCATCCATTGATCAATTCATTACCACCACTATCTCAATCCGACCTTCAATTCAGTTTCCCACTGCACTTAAGCTGCAGCTTATTCCCACACATTCATTTCCATGACAGCAACTCAGATAACTACAACTCCACAGCCATTGCATCCTCAATGCCATGCCAGCAACAACTCACCACCACTGCTACAGCTTAACACCAGTTTCATTCTCTGCTTCAAATTCAGACTCACAACCTCCAGCTGGTCCACTGCAAATCAGTTGCCTCACTCTATCCCATTGTAGCAATTCTTCAACTCCATCTCAAACCACTCAGTGGCAATAACCTTTACAGCCAACCATCTCTTACTCCTCTCCTTGTTTTGCGATTTAACTACAGCTCACCTCATACAATCACACCCCTGAAGCAGCTTGCACTGTGAACTACAGCTCAATTCAATACCATGAACCCATCGTACCCATTAGCTCATAGAAGAATAATCAAACTCTAATCAATACCCATTCATTTCTCCTCGTTTGTTCATCAATCGACAGACCCATAGCAGCCAAAACGAGCTCTTGTTCTTCTTTGTTTGATCGACCAAACCCTAACCCCAATTCTTCTTCGTCTCTGCGCCACAGCAGCAACACCCCTTTTTCAGCTTCATGAATTTCTGACTCTAACCCATGTTGTAATTCGAGCAACAATACAAACCCATTCGATTTCCTGCATCTATCCATCAGTTCCATCTCAACAGATCCAATACCTTGTTTAATGTTTTCTCAAATCGAACCCATCTCACTGCCGGTTCTCAATTCAACTCAAACCCTTGAACCAGCGTCGTTCTTACAGCAACAACAGAAACCCATTAATCCCGTAGAGCTTCTCGTCTTCACAGTATCACGACCTTCATCTTCCCTATCTCGATATTCCATAAATCAGGAATTTCAGAAACTTTGTCACTGTAAATGCTTGATCAATTGAACCTCAGCAGAACTCTAACAGCTTCTCAAACTCGCAATTTGATTATCAATTATGACCTAGCTCTCTCTGTTTCTCGATCTGTTTTCTCTGTTTTCAGTGAGCCACATCGCCCTCCTTCCTTCTTTCTTAATTTCAGTTGTGTAATGAAGAAATGAATCGAGATGTATGGTTATGTATAGGTGGTACTTAGGATTCATACACCCCTAATACAACGTCCACCCAGATTGAGTGCCTATAATAAATGGTCACTTCTGATAAGGGCTAGCCAGATGGTATCCCCTTAACCCCAGCTAGTCTGTATATAGTACTCCTTCCAAAAGAGTTTCCCCTTAACCTTGACTGGGCTCCAGATAGTATTTTCCCCTGAAATGACAATTCTGCCGTTTCGGATCAAATTGAATGATTTCTTCTTATTTTCCTCCATGCAACTCCAGAGTACCTAATAACTCAAAAGTAAACATAAGATACATAATTCACACGAAAAATCGCAAAGAAAGCATAAATACTAGATATAAAATTAGGTGTTTATCACACCTATCAAATTCCCCCACACTTAGACTTTGCTAGTCCTCGAGAAAATCAAACAAAACTAAAATACAACAACTCCGTGACGTTGAGGCTACGGTCACTTTAAGCATAAATAACAAGCCTTTAAACCCCTAGGCATCCCTAGTGGACGAGTTATAGTCTCGTGAAGGTTTACAAGAGGTCTACCTACAAAACCTATATTTCCAACTCCGTCTATTTGTGACAAATCAATGAACGAATCCAAAATGGCTACAGGAGGAGGTACTTTGCACAAATTCAATTCATATATTAGTAAATAAACTCTAATTAGATAGTCGAACAAGCCACAATACTCGGAAACTAATAAACCACAATCACAATGAAAAGATTAAGAAGATGGATATAGATGTAGATGTTGGCGAATGTTCACAAGTGATCGATGTTTCCCATATCTGTCTGAAGGTCACTGCCAAGATGAACCTATGCATACTATTGGATTGATCTACTTGTCTGAATTCTACATCAACTCACTGGCATATACAAGGGAACCAGAAGTGACTTTATTCAACCAATATAATACTTTCTTACTTTTTTTTTTGTGACAGCATGATTCAATCTTTTGGATCCAAGCGTATGCTTCTTGTCATCAAGTACATGATAGTTGCCTTGGATCCTGCATTCCACGCTTGTTTAGGCGACGGAGACAGGGACAACGTTTCACACATACTGCTATTCCCAAGTGTCATTTTATTCCGTTTGGTCTAATTGGTTGGTCTTTTTTTTTTCTCTTTCCATTTTTTTGTAACTCAATCACTCTATTTCATCCTAGCAGTAATAACAATTCGATGTTTAGTGACCCACCAAAGCACTTAGAGAACAATAGATAAATATGGAAAAATAAAAAATTGAATGCGATATGGTAACAACTATCATATTAATTGTGATTTCTGAGCTATGTTCGTCCCTTTTAGTTAATTGGTTCCTCAACTCCTGCAATCAAAATGGTTCCATCCACTAATGGTGTCATCCGAAAGGCACAAGTTTCTAGATTTCGGAGTTCAAAAAGCACAAATTTTTCTTGGTTTTTTTTTCTATTTTTCTGATTTTTTTTTTAAAGGAATAAAACAAACTATACAAACAAATATACAAACATATAAATGTTCCCCCACACTTAAACTTCACATTGTCCTCAATGTGTAAAACCGAAAGTTCTGAATTCTGACGTAACAGCAGATAAAACGCAAAAACTGTGCAAATTGGTAAGGAATTTGGAAAAAATCCATTTCACAAAAGTTGTTCACCTACGTGTTTTCTACACAGTGTTTTGATAAACAGTCTAACAGTTATGGTCTCTGGACTGAACTACGCGCAGTCTGAAATTTTCTGACGAAAAGGTATTCATCACAATTCTCTTCTAAGATAGATTATGGACTTAATGAAATTAAACATGGGGATGCAAATATGAAAACAATAAAAAATAAATAAACAAAAAGAAAATAAAAATAAAAAGGATAAGAGATACAAAACCGGTGGGTTGCCTCCCACTTAGCGTTTTTTTTAAAGTCGACGGCCCGACTTAGCTTCTTGAAAGTTTCATTCCCCATATATTAGCAATCTGAAAATTTAGGGATCCATCCATAGTACCTGTTTTGAAAACACTAGCTTCACACAAATATTAGTAATATAAAATAGAAACGAAGCTATTAACCGATAAAAGTTTCCCCCACACTTATTCTTGTCCACACTTGGAGGTGTATAAAGAATATAAGAGTCGGGTACTTCCATGGTTTCTTGTTTCAAAACATGCATAGTATGAGAATCAAATTCCTCTAATGGAGGATATCGAGTAACAAAATCATTAAACAATGTTTTTGAAGCACATAAATTCAAACCAATAAGAGGTAAAGAAGAAGAATCAATATGCAAAGGGTTAGACAAACCTCGCACAATATCTTGTAGCACGGAATCCTCTTCATCCTTGAAAAATTCAAGTGAACTATTCACCTCTTGTATATCATGGTCCTCTATCAAACCTTGCAACCATTCTTCATCCATTTCTGCCGTAACCAAAGTCTCGACATAAACATCATCATTACAATCATTCACAAGTTCAATTGGGTCTTCCATAATATTGGTCATAACGGTCACATTCTCAACATACTCCTCTTCATTAGACTCAAACCTTGTTGAAAAGTTATGTAAAACATTAGTTTCATCATACTCATGTACCTTTTGAATAGGTGCTTGATCATTATAAAGATCAAGAGTTGAGTCAACTACACTAACGTCATCAAATATCTCCAAAGGTTGGTCATTTTCAACACAATCATCATCGTCTTCATCTTCAGACTCACCATAATCAGAATCGTCGTCGGTTTCCCAACCTTTATCACGACGTCGTTTAAGTTCCATATGAATGGTCCTACTAATTTCATCGACAAGCTCTTCCGAGTATCCATCGTCTTCCAACTTGTATAATTTCTGCGCAAGTTTTCTAACGTTCACACGCTTACCACCATTAGCTACAATATGTTCTCTTTCCCATGACTCTTCCCTTTGAATGGGTGAATGATCATAACTACGATCCGGAGTCGGGTAAGAAGGCATATTCCAGAAATTGGTTTGTGCGACGTTCTCTCTATTACGGTCAAGTTGGTCTAGCCTTTGTTGCATATCTTGCAATCCATGCATAATCTGCATACAACTCGAATAAAGCCAATTAGAAGTAGAATTATCCCACCTAGGTGCTTGACTTACATACCCACTACAAGGTTGTTGTTGGTATGTATGAAAATCACCATAAGGTTCTCTAGGATATGTATCATAGCCAATAAATTGGTTTTGATTGCATTCCATAGATGGTGGGAAATTGTCATAGTGTTGAGGAGGTTGAAAGCCGTATCCATTGTTCCAATATGCTCCTTCCATAGAATTGGTACCTGAAACAAGAGTTCTCAAAACTATGTCAAAACCAGAAAAATAAAATCAACAAAAATAAGAAACAAAACTAAAAACAAAAATAAGAAACCAAAAACAAGTGACAACCGTTGCCTCCCCGGCAACAACGCCAAAATTTGATCGCTGTCGTATGCGTCAAAAATAATTTCACTTTCTTACTACTCAAAATATAAATATAGCAAGGGCAAGAAAGGATCGATCCCACATAGAGGTCTAGGTTGTCTCGTTGTTTCGGTTTCCTATATAAATAACACCGGGGGTTTTCTAATTTTTATATACTAAAATAAAATAAAATAAAATAAAATAAAGGAATAAGCAAACAAATCAAATAGAAGAGATATTAGTTAAGGATTTATCT
Source organism: Papaver bracteatum (assembly GCA_023529315.1). Taxonomy (NCBI): domain Eukaryota; kingdom Viridiplantae; phylum Streptophyta; class Magnoliopsida; order Ranunculales; family Papaveraceae; genus Papaver; species Papaver bracteatum. The sequence goes on from JAJJWX010003638.1 coordinate 234,133, forward strand.
TCATTCACTAACATGCTTTCAAAATAATAAGTAGAATTGATATTTAATCTCAACGTTTATCAAAAGCCCTAGGATACCTTGATCACAAGAATATCCCGCTAATCTTCTTTTGTCATCAACAAACACATTAAAAGATGCGAGTATGAGTTCTATCTAAAAGAACAACCTAACGTGTAAAAGCACTAATCAAGTTTAATTCCCTAGATGCATTAAGTTCTATGAAATCAGGCCAATCAAAGCAATTGAACGTGGAAAGCGTACTAATTCAATTTAACAAAGGTTACGATTCACATATGACCATAAGAATATATCACTACAAACTATAATCATAATTATGCTACTTGTATTCAAGGAATATCACTTTTACGTATAATAAACCCTAAACTAGCAATAGATGTGATTAGAAGTTCTACCAATTTGCAACTTGACAAAACAATCAATCAAATCATGTAACTATATTTTCAGAGAATTGCAAACGATAAATATGAGACAAAACTAATATATTGAATCAAAGAATCATGCTTTGTGAAATCCAACTATTCCATAACCAATAATAAAATTAAGTACTCATATTCAAGGAGTTCATAACAAGAAGAAAGAGAAACCCTAACATGTTTCTAAAACCTAGAACAAAGTAGTAGAAGAGATATGATTAAAGCTCATATCTTTTTATATGTTTCTCAATTTCCATAAAGGATACTCCTTCCAAAATTAGGTTTTGTCTTCAAAGTCCATTAGTTAGAAGTCCACCAATCCCACAAGAGAGAGAAACCCGTGTAGAAATTCTGTCCCGAAAACGCTCGCTGGAAAATTTCCGGAATCCGGTCACCGAAAATTGTCGTCGCCGACCACCTGAAAGTCAATGTCGTTGAAGGAATATTCCGTTGAGATTCTGTCATGTTTAACTATTGACTAACGGTCCTTGACAGTTGACTGGGTCAAATCAACTGAGTTAGCCATCTAACTCAGCTGAGTCATGGATGACTGGGTTACTAGGCCACAGTTGCACAAGCTATATTGGCTAGCCATCTTGGCTGTGCATTTTGCATCCATCTTGGCTGTGCAGTCCAGTTCATAAACCTCCATTTCTGCTTTGCCTACAACCAACATCAACAAACCCATGGCACTCCTCAATTCCTCCTGCGAAAACCCATATGTTGCTGCTTCTTGCAAACCCTTCACTTCACCATTTCAGTTCCACCAATACCTTGAATCTTAGCAACACCTATTGCATATAGCAAAAAATGCACACCACCCTTCTCCATTCACTACCAATGCTTCAGTTAAAGTCCACAACCTCCTAACTTAGGTACCAGCTCTTGGTCGCAGCTGCACTACCTGCTATATCTCAGCTTTAATTCCACCATTATACCACATATGTACATCTCTATCCTTCAAATCAATCTCTGGCATCACCGCCTTAGCTCACAACATCAATCACTCCATGTAGTCCATTCTGCTAGTTGATCCATTGCCACCAATATCTCAACATTCATTCACAGCCTCCAATCCTGCAGTCCTAGCATCCTTCGCTTGCAATTTCATAACATGCAGCTCATTATCTCCACAAGCATAACCACCAGCTCCAGTTCTCTTTCTCAGCCACCCAATTAACCTACATTTCCTATGTTCTGCACCAGCTGCTCCACCTCAAGGCCATCATCCATTGATCAATTCATTACCACCACTATCTCAATCCAACCTTCAATTCAGTTTCCCACTGCACTTAAGCTGCAGCTTATTCCCACACATTCATTTCCATGACAGCAACTCAGATAACTACAACTCCACATACATTGCATCCTCAATGCCATGCCAGCAACAACTCACCACCACTGCTACATCTTAACACCAGTTTCATTCTCTTCTTTAATTTCAGACTCACAACCTCCAGCTGGTCCACTGCAAATCAGTTGCCTCACTCTATCCTATTTCAGCAATTCTTCAACTCCATCTCAAACCACTCAGTGGCAATAACCTTTACAGCCAACCATCTCTTACTCCTCTTATTGTTTTGCGATTTAACTACAACTCACCTCATACAATCACACCCCTGAAGCAGCTTGCACTGTGAACTGCAGCTCAATTCAATACCATGAACCCATCGTACCCATTATCTCATAGAAGAATAATCAAACTCTAATCAATACCCATTCATTTCTCCTCATTTTTTCATCAATCGACAGACCCATAGCAGCCAGAACGAGCTCTTGTTCTTCATTGTTTGATCGACCAAACCCTAATCCAATTATTCTTCGTCTCTGCACCACAGCAGCAACACCCCTTTTTCAGCTTCATGAATTTCTGACTCTAACCCATATTGTAATTCGAGCAACAATACAAACCCATTCGATTTCCTGAATCTATCCATCAGTTCCATCTCAACAGATCCAATACCTTGTTTAATGTTTTCTCAAATCGAACCCATCTCACTGCCGGTTCTCAATTCAATTCAAACCCTTGAACCAGCATCGTTCTTACAGCAACAACAGAAACCCATTAATCCCGTAGAGCTTCTCGGATTCAAAGTATCACGACCTTCATCTTCCCTATCTCGATCTTCCATAAATCAGGAATTTCAGAAACTTTGTCACTGTAAATGCTTGATCAATTGAACCTCAGCGGAACTCTAACTGCTTCTCAAACTCGCAATTTGATTATCAATTATGAACTATCTCTCTCTATTTCTCGATCTGTTTTCTCCGTTTCAGCAGCAGCCACTGCTCTCCTTCCTTCTTTCTTAATTTCAGTTGTGTAATGAAGAAATGAATCGAGATGTATGGTTAGGTATAGGTGGTATTTAGGATTCAGACACCCCTAAGACAACGTCCACCCAGATTGAGTGCCTATAATAAATGGTCACTTCTGATAAGGCTAGCCAGATGGCATCCCCTTAACCCCAGCTAGTCTGTATATAGTACTCATTCCAAAAGAGTTTCCCCTTAACCTTGACTGGGCTCCAGATAGTATTTTCCCCTGAAATGAAAATTATGCCCTTTCGGCTCAAATTGAATGATTTCTTCTTCTTTTCCTCCATGCAACCCCAGAGTACCTAATAACTCAAAAGTAAACATAAGATACATAATTCACACGAAAACTCGCAAAGAAAGCATAAATACTAGATATAAAATTAGGTGTTTATCACACCTATCATCATTCTCATCCTCATTGTTCCATTCATATTTGTTTTGTAGCTTTTGCATTATTCGTATTTTCAGAAATTAAATTGACAATTTTAGCTCAACTCTCCCTTAGGAACGAACCTGCTTATCTGTATACTACTAGTTAGTTTAAAGAAGAGTAAGGAATATATTTTTTTGTGAGTTTAACTCCTCATTAGTTAGTAATATTGTGACTTGAACTGTTTCATTCCTAACGTAACTTTCAAGTCGTGCTATATTGAAAACATAACTGCGAAGATGTGAATGATTATACTCTAGTAGACATAATATTAAGGAATTAGAATACAAAGTATAACGCTTATCTTTTAAACTTCGTATATAAGACATCGACATAATCGTATGAATCCTATCGTGATTATGTGTATGGGTATGGGTGAAGATTTCGTCTTAGGAAACAATGTTCATTCATTTAAAGGAGTACATTCATGAACTTGTTTTATGAATCGAAAGGGAAATCACTAGGCTTATTGGTATTGTTATTCATTGCATATCTTTGGATTACCAATATGTGTGAGTTAGTAGAACCGATCATAACTTGTTATGTATCTTGGTAAAACTAGTCACAGTGCCTGACTTGTGTATTGGTATGACTTTTATTAGTGTAACCTATCCTAAGTAATTACTTAAGATGGTATGATCGATATTTGTAATTGGTGTGACTGATCCTAGTAATTGGTGTAACCGATCCTAGTAATTGGTGTGCCCGATCACAAAAGAGTGTGTAATCGATCCTTGTAATTGGTGTAATCGGTCCTGGTAATTAGTGTAACCGATCCTGGTAACTGGTGTGACCGATCACAAGTAATACCATGAGAATATGGTAACCGGTCCTGGTAATTGACGTAACCGATCCTGGTAACTGATGTAACCTGTCCCAGTAACCATATTGAGGTAGAACCGATCCTTGTGTTTGGTAGAGCCGTAAACCCATGATTAGTGTATTGATATGATCAATCACATAGTTCTTGGAATCAAATGAACCAGTTCTAAACTTGTTTGGAAGTGTGGTATAATCGGTTCCAAGATTGTAAATATGAAAAAGGATTTACAATGATATAATATGTCGACATACTTTGAACACGTTCAGTAACTCTTATCTTTTATTGTTCAAAGATATTCCTTAATAACTCAAGGAGATCCTGGACCGAAATAAGTTGAGAATCTTTTAATTAAGGTGGTTAATTTTTATATGCTTTTAATTACCAGCAATTAAAACGCATATCTCTGGAAAATAAAAATTGGTAATGTGCATTTACTAATTTGAGATTTTTTAGTAGGATTTTGGTTATTTTTGGACAGAGCATTTCTAGGAATTATGAAAACCTATTTGGGAATTTATCGCATATCTTAAGAATATTCGGTTTTGGAAATTCCTTGGTGTCCAAACTTCCTTGGTCTATAAATACCCAAGTCTGCATTTCGAAAAAACCATCCTAAGAGCCAGCAAAAATACCTTGTTGTGTTGTTGCTGGTGGAGCCGTCTATTCGGAGAGGAAATTACCCCAATTAGGCGAAATATCATACGACCGCTCATTTAAAGACTTATGTGGGATCAAGAAGCTCTACGAGTATCGTTGGTGGGAAACTAGATAATTGCAGTATTATTAGTTTTCGATTTGATTTGATTTGATTTGATTTACTAACAATTGTTGAACTTTGGTTGCACCTAGTTTGTTTATTCTTAAGAATCTTCTCTTCTGATATAAGATTCACTCAAACTAGATCGAAGTATCGACAGGATCTTTAGAACTGTTTGTAGATCTAAAGACGTCTTGTGATAATCCATTATTAACAGACTCCGTTCTGTGTGTGATTTATCACAAGAGATTCAATTTGTGGTGCGCATGTGTTTATTGATGATTTAAGAAGATTTGAAGACAAAGAAGATTTCTTATTGGTTTCATAATCTTTGGTGTGCACAAAACTTGATCGGCTGGGATCCAACTATAACCGATTTATCTTGATAGACTTGATTGATTAGTTGCGTAAATCGGCATCAGTATTTAGTATCCCAGTAGATCATATTAATGATTACAAAATCTAAACTCTGCTACTTTGGTAGTTGTTGGATAGATAGATCTAAACCCGACAAAGGAGTTTATTGCATTAAACATAAGAGCCTTTGTCTAACTCATATCACTGAGATTGAATAGAGTTGTTACCGAACAGATTTATTGTTCCTTTACTGTTTGGATACGAAACAAAGGAATTATTCCAGTGCGTGCACTTATCGAATGTCGGAAGCGCAGGGATACTGAAGAAACTAGTTGAACTATAGGTGTAGTTGCTTGGTATCAACTATACGAAGTTGGTGTGATTTTGTATAGCGGCTTAATTATGAGAGTATTCAATTCTGTACTAGGTCCCAGGGTTTTTCTGCATTTGCAGTTTCCTCGTTAACAAAATCTTGTTATGTCATTTACTTTTGTTTTCCGCAATTATAATTGTAGTTATAATAATTTAAAGTAAATTACACAAACTTTAACTCCGTATTACTTGATAATGATCCTATAGAGTTTGGTTAAGTCCGAACCTATTATCAAGTAATCACACTTTGATTGTTGTATTGTCTCGATCTCGTATCCATAGACGATCACACAAAGTGTGAATACCGATTCGTTGTATTGTCTCGACTTAGTCCATAGACAATGACTAAGAGGACTTATAGGTGGAAAAGTTTAAGATTGTGGTATATTTGGGTACCCTCGTCTTTTCACAGGATCTAAGAATGGTTTGTTTTCAATTAAATCTGCTTATAAACTTTTACTCAATGAGTCTTAGTAGGGTAATAATTCATCCAATAACAACTTTCCATGGAACAGGCTTTGGAAAGTTCAACTACAACAAAAAATCTTACACTTTTTGTGGAAGTGTCTTCACCAAGGTTTGCTAATAAGGGATAAACTTAGTAGATATGTAAATAACATTGAAATTGTTTGTCCCCTGTGTTGAAACCATGATGAAAGTATGCATCATTTATTTATTCAGTGTGATGTGGCCAAACGAATATGGTTTGCAAGGGATAATAACTTAGCTAGCGCTTTGAATTTTGTGAATTACATTGAATGTCTAAGGAGTTTATTTATAACTAATAATTTCGGTGAAACTGTAATGCAGGAAAAATCATGTTTATAGCTTGGATCTTATGGCACATATGGAAATTAAGATGCTCTATTGTCTTTAATAAACTGCAGTTCAGGCCGGCAGAATTTTTTCTTCACTTAAAACTGTACATTAGTGATTGGGAATGTTCCCTAACTGCAACCATGAACAGGATATGTACTGCATAAATGGAATCCTCCCATAGAACGTGATATTGAAAAAATAAACTTTGATGTTTCTTTTACCAATGAGAATACTAATTATTAGAAATATTGCCGGAAAATTTGAAGGTGCAAAAGGAGAGACTTCAAAAGAAGTATATGAGGAACAAGTAGAAGCATTAGCTGCATTGAGAGCAATCACATGGGCTAAAGATAAAGGAGTTACCAGCCTGCATTTAGAGGGAGATAATAAAAACGTAGTGAATGCCATAAATGGCAATTTAAGTGTGATTAACTGGACAACAAATAGTGTTGTCCAGGAGTGTCAGTTTATGTTGAAATTTTTTGATTCTTGGTACTGTACTTTTGTCAAAAGGTCCGCAAATTATGTATCTGATACTTTGTCTAACAATGCTAGAGTAAGCGGAAAGAGTCTGTGGTCTCAGGAGCCACCAGATTTCGTTCTTACTGGGATCAGCTAAGGGAATCAAGTGCGTAGAGTCCTACTGGGATTCAGAGCCATAAAGAATGCGACTGTACCTTAATCAGTGTGAGATTGGTTAGGGATAAAGTACATTCCATTCTGAAGTTAACTTGTAGTATGCTAGAGTCTGTAGCGGCTTAATACAGTGTGGTGTTCAAATCTGGACTAGGTCCTAGGGTTTTTTTGCATTCGCGGTTTCCTCGTTAACAAAATTTCTGGTGTCTGTATTATTTCTTTTCCGCATTATATTTTTATATAATTGAAATATCACAGGTTGTGCGTAGTTCAATCAATTAGATAATCCAACCTTTGGTTGTTGATATAAATTAATTGACACTTGGATATTGGTTTTTGGTATCATCCAAGTTATTTCTCATATTAATCCGGCTCACAGATTTCTATCTGTTCGATTGCAGATTGATTTGAGAAATTGAGATATAACTCTGGGATGTATTTTTTTTCTGAGTCTGACTGTCTAGTTGATTCTCTTGGAAATATCTTGGAGTTAGTCCATACAGATTGCCTAAACGAAATATTGGGTGTGGTTGTTAGACCCCCGGTTTTTCACTATCTATATTAGATTACGCAAGTTATATGACTTATAGGTTGATATCGAGAAGATTGTGGTGAACTTGGTACCCTCTCATTTCAATTTGGTAACAATTCCATAGTAAGTTTGTATAAAACTCTGAATATTAGTACATCTTGTTGAAATAATCTTTTGGTCGTTATTGTTCCGGTAAGGTTGTACAAGGTGTGTCTGCGTAGGTATTCATGAGATAGATTATGGTGTATTCGATACCCACTTCATTTCGATTGGTATCATATCAGGAAAACATGAAAACACCTGACATTCCGTGTTTGGTGCGATCCAACCTATCAGAACAATGCATTCGAGTTCTCATGAATCGACTTCAGTTAACGTAATACCAAGATTTGACAGTACCACCAGTGACCTGAGTTTGAAACTCGTTAGAACTAGTTTCTTTACAGATCAAAAAGAAAAATATTTGATGGTACCAAATATGTGGACCCACCTAACTTTATTTAAAAGATTCTCAATTTTTTATTTTTTTTATTAAGAAAAAAAATTTTATACGAGAATATTATATATTAATTATTATAATCGGAATTCTAAATTTATTCCTTCCTTTTCCTTTTGAAAAAAATTAATAATAATATAATAAAAATTAAAGTAAATTTAATTATAGCATATAAATTATAAAAAAGATGAAGGTAAAAATAAAATTATATATACGTTTGACAACAAAATATGGGTTTTCCGGCTTCGGTTCTGGCAATTTTTCTGGTAACTGAAAACCAGAATCCTGCGAATTTTTCATGATCTCTTGAAAACCCCTTTTGTTTTTCGTTTTCTTAATTATTTTCCAGTATAGTCGACACCCTTTTGGTTGTTTTCTTTTAATATTTGTTAGAGCATAGCTCGGTTGAACCCACCAAGCATTGGTAAGTCAAAACTCATCTAAGAGTCGCTTGATTATATACTAGAGACAGCTTCGTATAGGTTAGACTAGAAAGTCTAGGAATGTTGAGACATAAAAGTATGACTCGAAAACCTGAAGAGCGTGAAGAAGTAACGAGCTACAACGACGACATCATCCTTCCTCTTGAGGTTAGTAATATTGACTTGAACTATTTCATTCCTAACGTATCTTTCAAGTCGTGTTATATTGAAAACATAACTGCGAAGCTGTGTATGAATATTTTACTCTATTAGTGAGACATGATCATATGGTCATAGTGTTAATGAATTAGACTACGAATTATAACGCTTATCTTTTGAACTTCGTAGATATGACATTGACATAATCTTATGAATGTTGTGATGATTATGAGAATGGGTAAAGGTGAATATTTCATCCTAGGAAACAATGTTTACATTTGTTTAAAGGAAGTACATTCATGAACTTGTTTTACGAATCGAAAGGGAAATCACTTGGCTTATTGGTATGGATATTCATTGCAAATATTTGGATTACCAATATGTGTGAGATGGTAGAACCGATCGTAACTTGTTATGTATCTTGGTATAATTAATCACAATGCCGGAATTATGATTTGGTATGACTAGTTTTGATTAATTAGTATAACCGATCCTAAGCTATGATGCACGGATACTGATACTGGGATACTGATACGGGGATTCGTCAATTTTCATAAAATTGGGATATGGGATACGATGGAATACATATATTTATTAAAAAATATTTAATATAATAAAATAAAAATGTCCGATAGATATTATTTTGAATTATTAAAGTGAGCAAACATTAAATTTTCAGCATTCAGTCTTATTTATGTTAAAAAAAATGCTACAAAATTTAGTCTTACTTATGTTAATTGAATGGATAAAATCATATATACTCCGATTTCTCTCTAAACAACATGACTGCCCGATAAGCCTTAAACCTAGATTTTTCTAACACAATTTTTTTTTTTGAAGCACCATAAAAATAAATACCAAGTCTTTTTTCTTTATAGTCAACAAGTTATTAGGTTTAGATATAACTATTCAATATGTTTATGAGTATAAATATTTAGATTTATGTATAAATTTATAAATATATAGATTTTGTATTAAAAAAATAAATGTCAGATTATAAGAAGTATCCCTCGTAGAGTATCTGAAAGGTATCCCAGAGTATCCCCTACCCTTTTTGTAATTAAAAAAAAGTGACACTTTAAATGGAGTATCTGATACGTATCCCCAAGTATCTGATACTGATACGGCGCTGATACGGATACGTCACCAATTTTGAAGTATCCGTGCTTCATAGATCCTAAGTAATCACTTGAGATGGTATGATCGATATTTTCAATTGGTGTGACCGATCCGAGTAATTGGTGTGACCGATCACAATAGACTTATGTAATCGATCATTGTAATTGGTGTAATCGGTCCCAGTAATTGGTGTAACCGATCCTAGTGACTGGTGTGACTGATCATAGGCAATACTATGTGTATATGGTAACAGGTCCTGGTAATTGATGTAACCGGTCCTGGTAACTTGTGTGACCGATTACAAGTGTTCCATATTAAGATATAACTGATCCTAATAATTGGTAGAATCGATTGAACCCATGAATGTGATTTGATATTTTATCAATCACATAGTTGTCCTGGAATACAGATGAACCAATTCTAAACTTTTTTGGAAGTGTGGTATAATCGATTCCAATATTGTAAATATGAAAGATGATTTATAAAGAAAAGATGTCAAAATACTTTGAACACGAACTGTAACTCTTATATTTTATTGTTCAAAGATATTCCTTAATGACTCAAGGAGATCATGTTCAGAAATAAATTAAGAATCTTTTAATTCAGGTTATTAGTTTTATATGCTTTAATTACCAGCAATTAAATGCATATCTTTAGAGAATAAAAATTAGTAATGTGCAATTACTAATTGGATATTTTCTATTGAGAGATTTCGGAAAAAATTGGACAAAGCATTTACTGGAATAATGAAAACCGAATGGGCATTTAATGTATATCTTGAGAATACTTTCAGATTTGGAAATTCCTTGGTGTCCAAATTTCCTTGGTCTATAAATACCTAAGTTTGCATTTCTAGCAAACTATCCTAAGAGCCATGCAAACTTCATATTTTTGTTGTTTCTAGTGGAGCCGTCTATTCGGAGAGGAAAGTATCCTAATTAGGTGAAATCTCTTACGACCGCTCGTTTAAAGACTTCTGTGGGATCAAGAAGCTCTACGAGAACCGTTGGTGGGAAACTAGATAATTGCAATTTATTAGTTTTCGATTGATTTGATTGACTAACGGTTGTTGAAATTTTGATTGCACCAAGTTTTTTTATTCTTGAGAATCTTCTCTTCTGATATAAGATTCACTCAAACTAGATCGAAGTATTAACGGGATCTTTAGAATTGTTTGTAGATCTAAAGACATCTTGTGATAATCCATTGTTAACAGATTTTGTTCTGTGCGTGATTGATCACAAGAGATTCAAGTGGTGTTGTGCAAGTTTAATTGAAGATTAAATAAGATTTGAGGAGGAAAAAGATTTCTTATTGGTTTCTCATATCTTTATGTGGCACACACAAACCTTGATCGGCTGGGATCCAACTAGAATCATATTTATTCGATTAATTAGTTGCATGAGATCGGTAACGCCTAATAGTTCTCTTGAGATATATTTTGATTGTTACAAATCCATATCTTTTTACTTAGGTAATAGAGATTGGATTGATATAACCAGGCAAAGGAGTTTATTACTTTAAACGGAGGAGCCTTTTCATATGACTTGAGATATCTTTATCTTAAAGAATCGATAGGGTTGTGTTGATGGTGGTTTTTAGTATAGGGAAAAAACTGTAAAAGTGTGTCTATGGTCTACCTGACCCGACATCATAAGTAGTAGACCTTGATATGTATATATTCCGCAAGGAATTTTAAGAATATATCAAAATCTAATGAGTGCCTATGTCTCTATTCATATTACATTGAAACTCAAGCTCCTAGATGAATTGTTCACTAGTATATAGCCTAATGAGTATTTAAGTTCCTAGCTGCATTACTCACTAATGTCGGAGCCTGCTGAGTATATATTATATGCCATGGTCCCAAACCGAACTCTTGATGTTGACATGACATGACAATTAATGTTCTCTCGCAACTGAGTAGCATGAATTTCCCGAAGTGTCAGGATTAAGACGTGCGTAGAAGTAGTCAATCAGAGGCACACAAAGTCATGCTCCCATCTGAGATAAAATTAGTGATTTTGTATTATGCGCAAAATTCACCAAAATTAATTGATTTTGTGGCAGCTCACAAAATTCAATTTTCCTAACCTAATTTTATCAATTTGTAAATATTAGGTTTTTGCGGCCTGCGCAATATCTCGAACCCTATTGGTCGAGACCAAACCTAGGAAAACTAGGAAATTAATCCATCATGGAGCTAGTTGGAGCAAAATCTTATTAAGAATTGGAAAACAAGAAGAAACTGCGGAAAATAAAAGCAGCAGCAAAATGAGGAGCGGCCACGCCACTTGGCCGACCGGTTTGCCATAGCAGGCGCTGCCCCTGGTTGATCAGCCATGCCCCATATTATTGCTTGCTGGCCCCTATTTTCCAGCAACCAATCAAATCGCTCCAAAAGCGCCGCCCATACTTTTAATAAAAGTTAGAAGTTGGATGGTCGACACACATAATTTCTTAAGGAATCTAATATAGGCTGCCCACGCCAGTTTCAAAATGATCACAGCCGCACAATTTCGTCGACTGATTAATTACACTTAGCCACCTCCTGGCGTGGACAAACGAGCTTCACAACGTCCGCCGGTGGCCCCATTTATTTCCCAGCCAATTGGAACTCATCTATCCCGCTGGTGGCATCCCCGATCGCTAGCCAGCAGAAGGGAAATTGTGACATCGAGAAAAGGGTTTAACGAGCTAAGACCGACCGTGACAGTCTCAAATTCATCACGGTCGTCCAACTTAGACAGCCTAGTTGGATGGCTTATATTTTGTTTCGGGCGACCAATGAGGTGCCAATATGCTCACTGGCGGCTCGCCTTCATCCCTGGATAATCGAGCCCTCCAAACCTGCAGGCAGCACATCAAATCGATTAGCCCAAAGAAGGTTGGCCGAGCAGCTAACAAAACCCAAATTGATGTTAGTGGCAGCATATTACTGTCACAAAACGATCTCAGCCGTCCAACTTGGCAAGCCAAGTCGACGGTCCCAGATCCAATTTTAGCCCTCCAATGAAGTGCCAGCATGCTCGGCGGCGGCCTGCCCGCAACCCTGTCCAATTGAATTGCTCAAGCCAGCAACAAGCGCCTCAAACCGATTATCCCAAAGTAGGTTGGCCACACGACTTAAAAAAACCCTAAATTAAATCAACGGCAGTATGCAACTGCCGAAAATCATCTCATTCGTCCAACTTAGCTAGCCTAATTGACCATCCTAGATCTAATTTTAGGCGACCAATAAGATGTCGACGTGATCACCGGCCATCCCTCTTCCATGAGGAATGACCGGCCAAGCCGCGACTTGCCTATATGCCTTCCAAACGGTTGCACAAAGGAGGATAGTTGCGCTGTAAATCATCTCATCCATTCAACTTGGCTAGCCAATTTAATTTGCCTAGATCTAACTTGGGCCGACGGATAGGATGTTAGAATGGATATCATCCCCCACTCTCCCATTAGGATCGACCGGCCTACCTTTAGCATGCGTGCATTGCTCCTAACAGCTCCCTGAAAATGGCTGGTCATGCTCTTTTTAAGACATTAAGCTCTGCGACTAACTTGTACGAGCTTTACACAATGATGCTTCATGAGCATCGATTATTTTGAGTTGCTTGCTTTAAAGCGATGCTTTATATGCATCGACTATAAACGATGTTCTATCAACATCGATTTCACAAATAATTTAATTATTTGACCCAAAAGCATTATATGTTGCCTTGCCTGCTGCATATACTTTTTTACAAAAATACTTGAGACATCAAACATGTCATAAACTGGGGGATTCTCACCAGGGTATTGGTTTGGCGGTTTACAGCGTGCGGCGTGCAACACGCCTATTACGAGATAGTGTCAGGAAAGGCGGACGGTTGATAGCGATAAAAGAGTAGTGGGTGTAAGGCTGACCAGTCTTATCTCATGATAGAGGCGTGATAGTCACCACTTTTACACAATCCCACTTCTCTACTACTTAATTGTCTCCACTTCCTATGAGATCAGGGCGCTCAATCATGACTTGTATAAATAGGTTTTCAACTTATTTCGACACTAGACAAGTGTTATCAACACAAGTATCCAGTTTACACCAAGAACTTATAGCTTACATTCCGCAAGCAAGTTCCACATTCTGATACAAGTCATAAACTGCCACACCTTCAGAGTTAACCATTCTGATCTCAAACATCTTCTTCTCTTTCCTCCCTAAGATCAACCAGCTTCCTTCATTTTGTGACCGAAGCAAGACTGGAACGACCATTTATTCATTTAGGACAGGATTATACAAATTGATCTCTCGAATCTAAAGTACTCCCATGCAGTGCATTTGTTTAGGGTTTAGATTCGTTTCTCGGCGGCACATCCAAATTTACCATTTCCAGCAAAATCACTTTTACCCCAAAAAAAATTGGCGACCACAGCAGGAGATTAATCTCTCGGTTGCAAAATCAGTTTCTCAATTTTTATTCCAGTTTTCTCAATTTCAAAAGGGTGGATCTTAGATCTAATTCAGTCATTAAACTTAATTTAGGTTCAACAACCAATTTCAATTCAGGTGTTCTATACGTTAAGAAGCTTCACAAAAATGTTTTTTCAAGCAATGCTACTGGGAATGCTTTGGATAGCCAAGCATCAGTAAATCTCCCAGATGAAAGAACCAGAAATCCTTGTGGAGATACAAGAAGGCGTGACTACTACATAGAAGGGCACAACGGCTTCTCTCGAGATCCGAATGGAGCAACCGCCTTTTCTGCAACACCATGTGTTATATGGAGCAAGCCAGAAATGCCTCAAAGTTATCATTGATATTAATATCGCCAGGGTCCACACCCAGAGATAAAGGGAAGATTCGCATAGCCGTTGTTCCAGTATGGAGATAGTCGACAACAAATCTCAACACTAGTGGAGTCCTAGAAAGGCACCTGCAGAGATCACGAAATCAAAGGTCTGCATCTCCACATATGATCGCCTAAAGCTCGTGGGCATAACTACCACTTCTTATGCCTCTCCTGCTCATCCAAGATTCGTGGTTATTGTTACCAAATCCTATGACCACCATCACCACACCTCTCCCTGCCAAGATCCATGGTCGTAGCCACCACTCATCCCTTCCAAGATTTGTACCCGTAGTTACCACTTCTCCCTTTCAAGGATTATGACTGTAGACAGCCAAGATCCAGCCAAACTATTTTGTTTCCACGAAAAATGGTCTCTTCTGATCACAGCTGCTACCAAGAACCATTGATGCTCATTTGTTGATACCAGCTAGAGCTTCACCATATCGACAACAACTACGGACAAAGGTAATCCAAACTTATGCATATTCTATTTTCCCATGGAGGAAGTAACAGAGTCACCAGTACGGAGGAAAGATGATTATATCTTTATTATGGTAAACCCATCGACCATACAAGATAGAACCACATAAATCACACTTGGGGACCGAGGCTCGACACAGAATCCCTTCATTGTCAAGGACCTCTTCAACTCAGAAGAGACGGTCAACCAAGAAACCATGACAAGGTCACCACTCTTCAAAGATGTAGCATAAGGATATCATCACCTCCCTGTCTGGAAGGCGCCTGACCAACAAACAGTATTTGGTTCAGCCATTCATAAGCGTTGTTGTTAGTAAAGAATCGATGAGGAAAGTCACGCCTCAGCAAACCACACAGACCAATCACATCATGTCTTCCACATCACCTACTCAGAACTCAGCACCGCCTTCCCAAGGCCTGCACAAAGATGCGTATCAACAACAACATCGCCGACAAAGTCAGATTCGGTGTTTCTAGATTTTCAATTTCCTATGAAAGGGGCACATGGGCTGCCAAGAAGTTTGGATACAATACAGATCTATCAAGTGCAACTCTCGCCCGTTGATCAACAAATGACGAATCCAAAAGATTGCCGCCTTCATCAATTCGTCAACCACCTTACTAGCTGTGGATGGGGAAAAATGATCTGATGGTTTTAAGGGATTGAGGAGACGACCGGAGGGAGGAGGTTCCTCGAACCAAGCAAAATATTAATCCTCACATAGATGCATTACTTCAAAGGGGGTTCTTATATTCGAGAGATCAATCGGTAGTACTCCGGCCTAAATCGAGACAACGACCGTTCCATAGTAAATTCGGTCACAAGAGAGGATGGGTTGATCCGTAGGAGGGAAGCTGAGAAATGTATGGAATCGATGGTGATTCAAGGATTATGGGTGTGTGAATTCTGAATATGATAAGTTCTGAATGATTTAAGTTGAACGATTGTGAAGAAATTTTTCAATTGATGAGTTTGATGATCTCGTGTTGTCGAAGAGACGTGAGATTCTTACTCTGAGTATTCTGTGTATTCGTTCTGTTTTTTCCGATGATCTTCAATCTTGATTCAAGGACTTATTTATATTGCTGGAATTGTAGACACCATGATCCCATGAAGTGTGACAGTTGATGGAATCAAGGAGTGGAGAAGTGGAAATCGTGTTCGAAACCAGTTGTCCAACGTGTAAAAACTTGGTCGACTTTCCACCCACTACTTCGTGAGTTCCTTCAACTAATTTCACGACTTGCTCACATTCCATCGCGTGTTTGAGCACACGTGCCGTAGACCGCCAGACCAAAACCCTAGTTGATATCCCCCAAGTTACACGATTGATCGTCTCGTGGTTTGTTATTCAATTGATAACTTCGTGGTTTGATGGGACAATGAGTCCACGTAGTTTCTGAGTCGAACAAGATGTTCTGAAACCCACGAATTGAACGTGTCATGAGATAGAGGTATAATTCTAACGATGAAGTGGGCAAGTATTACTCATTCGATGGATTGTTGAATATTGGTGGATTGTTGAACCAATATTCCTTAACACGAGCAAATATTGATCATCTAAGAAAGTGTTGCTCTCGTGATGACTTGTTGAATATTTGACTGTCTGAGCATGTGTTTCTCATGAATGATTGGCAGTGTGCCAAGAATATTAATTAAAGTGCTGGTCGTTGAACCTAGCATAATTAATAAAATTCATGACCATGAGGTCATCGTAGAATTATTAATATTAATTCATGACCATGAGGTCGTCGTAGAATTATTAATATTAATTCATGACCATGAGGCCGTCGTAGAATTATTAATATTAATTCATGACCATGAGGCCGTAGTAGAATTATTAAGGTTAAAGTCTGGAAACATGGTCCTTGAACTCAGAAACCCTAATTTGACCGATTGATGATCAATTCATGGTCAGAAGTTTTAGCCATGGGACGAATGAGGAGAGGTTACATGGGACCGTGAATCAACCATGTAGTGTCCATGTTCTCACGTGAGCAAATATGATGAGATCATGAAGAGTTCATGATTTATTGGTGAAAGAATGATTAAATGCTGGTTCAATTATTATTCAAAAATGTTCGTCTGAGACTTAGGTGTGGAAACCTAATTAATTATGACAGAGTGATGGAACGACCATAGAGTCATCGAGCCGGCCCTGGGTTGTCACGTGACCGACTGATGATCACTTCATGAAAATCCAAAGCGTTTGGAAGAGTCTTGGACCTAATACGTGCAATTGTGCAAATTAGGTCAAAACTGTGAAAATCGGTGGGATCGGCTTCCGTGAGAGAAAGATATAATCTTGGTCGGTCAAGATAATGTGCTTGTGTCCCTAAGGTGTCTGCGTCTCAGTCCTGAGAATTTTTATATTTTCTGGCGTGTAATTGAGCATCCATTCAAGAAAATATGCCAAAATTAGGGTTTCGATGAACCGAGGGAAACACCATGAGATGATAGAAAATATTTATAAAATAAGGAATTGTGAGACATGGGACCGCCGTGGGTCAAGGAACGGTCGTCCAGTCATGACCACGGTCCCGTGGTGTCTCTTCCTTAGTTTTACATATTTTTGATGATTCTATGAAGGATTCATGAATTTTGAGAAATTTGATAAATTTAGGGAGTTTTCACGAATTGAAGGAGTTTCCATGAGTTCATGGTGTTTGAAAAAATATTAAAATAATAAAAATTCGGCCGTGTGGGACCATGGAGGCGTGACCGATCGGTCGTGGCCCAATCCCACGAATTTTAATAATTTTAAATAACTTTTGGGTATTTTTTGATAGTTTGAAGGAATTTTTGAGAAAAATACCATGAAATCAAGGAAAAAATAAGATAATTAATAATAAAATAAATAAAACAAGGGCGTGTGGGACCGGCTAGGGGCATGGAAGGCCGTCCAAGGCCCGGTCCCACAAGTTTTCATAATTTATTTTATTATTATTTTTGATGATTTAAAGGAATTTTGAGGAAAATACCATGAAATTAAGGAGTTTTTTCATGAAATCATGAATCAAAATACCAAATAATAATAAAACAATGGACACATGGGACCGGCTAGGTTAAAACCCTAATTAGCGCCCTTTAGTAGAATCGATGTAGAATTCTCATACGGACTCGGATTTTGATGGTCCGCCCCTCCATTATGTACGGAAAAGAATTTCCTATCTCCCAATGCTGGAATATTTAGGTTTTCATCTCGTTCGGGCGGTGAAAATAGCCCGAGAGTAAAATTCAGGAAGAATTCAAGGGGCCGGTCCCATGATATTTTTCCTAACTTTATCACGTTTGATAAAATCATGTGATAAAAATACATAAAATTAGGTAATTTTTAGAGAAAAATAATAATAAAATAATAAGGGAACGTGAGGTGTTTCCCGGCTGGGACCAAGGCATGGCCGATCGGCTAATGGTCACGTCCCACACACTCTCCTAATTTTATATTATTTTTGACGGACTCATGGAAGTACCAAGAATCTGAGGAATTTCCTCAAGAAGGAGATTTGATCAATCGAGAGAAATTTTATGAAAATAATAAAAGTGGATAGATGATTACTGTTACTTCATAGGATCAGCTGAAGATTCGACTATGAACTCAGAACAATGAGGTGGTCATTGCCATTCCATGGGATCGTCATTGATTCGACCATGGAATAGGAGCAATGATATTTCCATTCCATGGGATCGTCGTTGATTCGGCCATGGAATCGGAGCAATGATATTGCCATTCCATGCGATCGTCGTTGATTCGACCATGGAATCGGAGCAATGATATTTCCATTCCATGGGATCGTCGTTGATTCGACCATGGAATCGGAGCAATGATATTTCCATTCCATGGGATCGTCGTTGATTCGACCATGGAATCGGAGCAATGATATTGCCATTCCATGGGATCGTCGTTGATTCCACCATGGAATCGGAGCAATGATATTGCCATTCCATGGGATCGTCGTTGATTCGACCATGGAATCAGAGCAATCTTATTGCCATTCCATGGGATCATCGTTGATTCGACCATGGAATCGGAGCAATGATATTTCCATTCCATGGGATCGTCGTTGATTCGACCATGGAATCGGAGCAATGATATTGCCATTCCATGGGATCGTCGTTGATTCGACCATGGAATCAGAGCAATCTTATTGCCATTCCATGGGATCGTCGTTGATTCGTCCATGGAATCGGAGCAATGATATTTCCATTCCATGGGATCGTCGTTGATTCGACCATGGAATAGGAGCAATCTTATTGCCATTCCATGGGATCGTCGTTGAATCGACCTTGGAATCGGAGCAATGAAGGGATAATTAACCTCATGGGTCTATGCCTAGCAGAATAAACTGACTACGATAGGAGCATTAATTATCCAGACATGATTTGTCGGTAAGCCATATCCTTTATATAGTCAGGTTAAACTCGTTGTTTGTTCCTGAATACGATGTTGCTCCGTAGAGCCGTCCATCCCATGATACTATATAGAAATGATTGAAAGTATTCAGTATTCATGAGATTATGCCGTTGTCTAGGCGTTGACTGCATATCTACATGTACTCTGAGAGAAAGTACTCTCCGTTGAGAATTCGATGAGAGACCTGTATCTCAATACTCATGTGCGATTGCTGGACCAAAGGCCCGTATAATCACGAATTTAAGATTTTAGCCCTTGTTGAAAATCCACCATCTACATTAAGTCCCCTGCTTACTGAGGAAAGTTGTGTTCCTCAGTCAGCATTAAATGGTGATTTTCAGGCCATAAATTATACTAGTAATTGAACTTAGTCGTAAGTTGAGACATTGCCGTATTTTGAGGGCATGAGCGAGCCACGACTTGACGAAGGATTCGTTGTCATGGTTAGAGAGCCATTTGGTGAGCATAAATTGGTGTTGAACCGCTGATTTGTACGATGAGCCCATGGTCGGTTAGGATCTGCGGGCCGGGCCCAAATAAGGAAATCCTAGTGGAATTAGGTTTTAAAATTATAAAAAGGGGTCAATTCCCCTTTTTCTTTTTATGACCAGCTCTTTGATCTCTTCATCATATTCATACTCACGTACAAGAGAGGAGGAAAATTTTCGTCGGAGCATCTACCACCGATCGCCTGCGCCGTTTGATCGACGTCCGACCAGTTCCGTTCGGCGCCGACCAGGTAAGCATGATTTTTTTTATTTTATGTTTGATGATTCCATGAGTTGTTTCATGAATTGATCATATTGGGATTATACACATGTGTATATAATTAGTGTGAGCTTTATGAAAAACCCTCGTTTTTGAAAACGTATGTTCGTTCGATTGTTAGTTTCGAAGACTAACTATAATCCCTGATTTTTGAGAGATTTTTTATGTATGAACCTAGGTCCAGTGATAAAACTTAGTGTATGAGATCTCATGTGTACCAAGGTTTTATCATAAGAGATGTGAATTTTCATGAAATCGTCATAAACCCTCGTTTTAGAGAAAATAACAATGACATGAAGGAAAATATGTATGATGGACTTGCGTCCAGTGATAAAAAATTTGTTTATGAGTTTTCATGTAAATACAAAACTTTATAATGTGCATGGATTGTGAGTGTTCACAATATTTTGAAATAAACCTTCGTTTTAAATACAACTAACGACGATACGAAGGAAAAATAGTTTTTTTTTTTTTTGAAATAAATACGTGCAGCCGTGGCACATATTACGCGAAATATGATGATATATTTTATTTGCATGAATTTGTTTCCATTAGATGAAAATCCTTGAGAGTTCATGAATGCAAGTTGCATTAATTATTGTTTTCTCCGAAAAATCAAGACGTGGGTTTTGAGAAACCTTCGAAGATAAATAATATATTTATGATGAAATATTTTATTGTTGTTAACTTCATATGTCATTTATGTGAATATTCATATTATGAAGATTGCGTCCGTGTTTTTATGAAAAATCAGTTTCGGAGGTTAATAAAGTTTCGTTCGTCATCGTAGGTTTTAGAGAACAAATAGAAGTTATCATCGTGTTAACTCTTACGGCATAGCTACTGTCGTTAGTAGAACTGTAAAGAGGTAAGAGTTTAAAGTTACCTTTCGTTGATGTTGATTCATAGTAATAATTCTTTGATTTCTTGATTCCAGAATATGTCGACCAATAACAACAGCAGCAGCAAGTACGATTACTGGTATTCATCTTCTTCTTATGGTTCTTCCGATGAGGATTCTGACGCTCCTACAGTGAAACCACATGCTAAGGTTCCCTTGAGTGAGCGAAGGGTCTCTTTTGATGAACTTAAGAAAAGGGCAGCTGAAGATAAAGAGAATGATGCTTGTCAATGTGAGAAATACCGAATCCAGCGTAAGAGGCAAAGAATCGAGGAGAAGCGTCAATCATTGGATGGAGCGCCTTTCTATTCTGATGTTGATGCTTCTGAGGAGGATCTCGTATGGGAGCCACCTGAATGCTATATTAAGCCTGATCGGTATGAAAGAGAGTATCGAAAAATAATGAAAGAAATTGAAGCCGAGCTTGCAGCAGAGGATGATTGGGATTCGGATAATGAGGAATTCTTCTACGGTTGGCCGGATCCCATCAATGATTTTGACGATTCTGAAGAAGATAATTCTGTGAAAGACAGTGATGATGAAGATTCTGATGACGGATCCGGTGACTCGGATGAATCTGAGTAGCTTTGCATTTGTCTTTCTCCTTCTTGAACGTTTGAGTGTTATTTTTTTTCTTTTAGCTGTTAAACGTCTTAGACTTTCTTCTAAGTGATGAATATTTGTTAATCTTTAATCTCCTCTAATCCATGACACGGACTAATGTTCGTGCATATAAACTCGTCACGACTCGTTGATGCATCATGACACGCGGCTAAGAAATCTTTGACATGCTCAAGGCCACGTGGCTTATCCTTTGACTTGTGACGGTCAGTCCCCAGTATTTTCCGAGCCTTCAGTATTGATCTTGGAAGTCTAGGGTTTCAGTGAGATCCGTAACCGAATTAACCATTCATGAATGACGACTATCTGTTTGATGTATATATATATATATATATATATCTTCAAGTCTTCAACTCTGTGATCCATGCAAATACTTCCTCCATTCCTGAGTTGATTTTGTTGTGTAGAGAAGACCTGAACATATCCCTTTGTTATCATGTCGAGCGGTAGTATTCCTTCTCCTGACCCTCAGTCGAAGAGACGTGAAGTATTAGCGTCAGTAAGTCATTTATCTCTTACTTTCATTCTCATCCTTCGTTTGATCGAGATTGTTGATCATAAGAGTGTGATCTACTGTAGGGTGGTCAGAAAAACATTTCTTCTCATAATGCAAGGCCTAAGCGGACTATTAGAACTCCTGCCCGGTATGGATCGGCTCGTGCTGAGGGTGAATCATCTGTAAGTAACCCTATACTCTTGCGATTACACCGAATCAAGAGATTAATCACTCCCCTGTCGTCCATAGGCGGACAAGAGATTAATTACATCATAGGCGGACGTCCATGTCGTGGTTGATGCTAGACGAAGAAGGAGCGGAAAATTTGTGGCCGTGGTTGAGGTTGAGGAGAGCATCAATCAGGCATGTGAAGATTCCGCAGGATCTGTGGAGACCGTGGATAATTTCCATGCACGTGAATACCCAAATGCTGGTCTCTCGTTTGAAGACCCAATGATTAGCACTTCCCATGACAATGAGGAAGTTGGTGGATTTGTGATATCAAAATGTTATGCACCTCTGTACACCAAGATCTGGAAGCGATATGGTCACATTGCTACCACGGAGGCATGGAAAGGCTTTCCTCCAACTCTCCTAACTACAGTGGCTGGGATGTTGCCAATCATTGAGGAGATGAACCAGATGCATTTGCGAGACGTTAAAAACCATGAGCTGCGCCGATGGGATGAGATGATCTCTAACTGTGAGCTGCTTCGATTCAATGTAAGTTGGCTTCGTCGTCGTCTTGAGATAATCAAGGTTCATAAGGCGGCAGAGGCTGCTGATGCGATTTCCATGAATGTTTTTTTACTTGACGAGGAGAGGATACTGGCTTTGGAGTCGGCAAGGGTTGAGAAAGCCGTGGAGGATTTGAAGGCAAAGACGAAGGTTTTTCAGAAGAAGCTTGATGAGGCTTCTTTCATGGACTATCCGTTGTTGGATGGTTTGCTTTGAGTGAGCAATTGTGATTGTTGTCTTGACTAATTCTGAGTGTTTCACTAGATAAACACCTGATCGTGACTTGAATAGATTTTGCTCATTTTTTGAAAGTTTAATGAACAAATGAGCATTCGTATGCTCTTTGGAGGAATGAAATTACATTTTGAGGAATGCTTAAAAATGATGAATAGGTAGTTTGTTTTATGAATCAGGCATAATAAGCTTTGAGCCATTTGCCATTGATGATATTTCCTTCCTTCCCTCCATTGACTGCCAGGATTTTATAGTATCCGCTAGATACTGCTTTGATGATAACATATGGTCCTTCCCATTTTGGAGAGAACTTGGGAGTAGACATGTCTTGTTGAATATTCTTTGCTGTCTTTAATACCAGATCTCCCACTTGGAATGTTCGAGGTCTTACCATTTTGTTGTAGGCTTTGGAGATCCTATGTTTGTAAGCTTCCACGTATCTTTCCACTTTGGCTCTCCTTGACTCCAGCATGTCTAGTTAAGCAATTCTTGATTTGGAGATTTCAGCTTCGTCCCATTGTACACCGCTGGATGCCGCAATCCCAGCCGAGGGAATTTGATTTCTGCTGGTAGCATGGCGTCAGCTCCGTAGACGAGAGAATATGGCGAGGTACCGATCGATCTCCTTGGCACAATCCTGTAATCCCACAAGGCCATAGGTAGTTGATCATGCCATGATCTAGAATTGTCATGAATTTTTCGACTGATAATTCTGATCATAGTTTTGTTGGTACTTTCCGCTTGACCGTTTCCTTGTGGGTGGTATGGTGTGGAGAAGATATGTTTGATTCCATACTTATTGAGTAGCTTCTCAACATCTTGATTGGCAAAAAGAGTTCCATTATCTGTGATGATATGTTTAAGAACTCCAAATCTGCATATTATGTGTTCCTTGATAAAGGAAGTGATTGTGGCTCCGGTGGTGCTTCGAAAAGGGATAGCTCCTACCCACTTAGTGAAGTACTCCATTTCAGTGATGATGTATTCATGTTTCTTTGAAGATTCCGGATTGATCTTTCCGATGATATCTAGTCCCCAGCTATAGAAAGGCCACGAACTATTCACCGAGTTTAATGGGAGACAAGGAGTATGAATGAGATTACCATGAGTTTGGAACTTATGACATCTATGTACATGTGTGGCTGCATCATCTTCCATGGTCGGCCAGTAGTATTTCTCGTGAATTTGAAGAAATAACTTCTTCTTTCCTTGATGTTCCCCTTCGTGAATTTATTTCAGGATTGTAGGGATTTCGTGCCTGTCTAGGCATCTCAACAAGTTCCCACCAAAGCTTTTGCGGTATAAGATCCCATCGAGGTAGGCGAATCTCTTAGCTTTCTGAATGAGTTTGACTGCTTGCTTCTTTTCTTATGGTAGTTCATTATCCCGGAGGTATTTGATGTAAGGCTCCCTCCAGTCCCCAGTGTGTTGGGTTGTCAGAACTTCCAAATGATGAGGGGGTGTCTGGCAGTCCGGACAGGATCCTTATAAGGCCCTTGACTGAGCTTCCATGGATGTCCAGTAGTATCCCATCCTTTGAATCTTTCTATAAAGTGTCACCACCAATGTTTGTCCACATACTTCCTCATGTATGCGCTTGAGTTGTTCTTCTGCTTCGTGTTTACCAAGACATCGTGATAGGGATCCATCTGGATTTCGATAGTACATTCCTCCATGCAGTAAGAATTAGTTCTTCAATTTTTTGAGACTGACTTGGCCTTCAGAAATGGAACTGCTCAATTCATGGATGATGGGTGCTCGCCAGTCGTTGGCTGGAATGTCTTCGACCCGAGTGAGCCAAGTTGACGACACAGCTCATCTCTGCACAGTGATTGTTTTCTATGCCCCTTCAAATTGCAGCTTGGAGGCGAGAGTTGCTAGGCAGTCGGCGTGCCTGTTGTTGGTCCGTCTTGTATGGACGATCGTGGAGTCAGCAAAATAAGTTAATAGCCGTTGAGCTTCGGTTCTGAACGGAGCTAGCGTGATCTCTTTGAGAGAATACATTCCATTCATCTGGTTCACCAATAATTTTGAATCTCCTCTTATCTCGAGATGTGTTGCTCCTGCTTGCTTAGCTAAGGATAATCCTAGGAGGAAGGCTTCGTATTCTGCCGAGTTGTTGGTGCAGTGGAAATCCAATTTGAATGAATGTGAGAAAACTTCACCGGACGGAGACACCAGCACTATGACCGCTCCTCCAGTGTCATTACTAGGGGTGGCAGATCCATCGAAGTATAAAAGCCATGTTTCTTCCTTGATAACTAAGACATTTGGGAATTCACCGGGCACTTCCTCATGTAGCATCGTTGTATCTTCCCCTGGTAAAGTATCAAGTAGGTCTGCGACTGCTTGGCCTTTGATAGCTTTAGGTGGAGTACATGCTATGTCGAATTCCTACATCTGGAGTATCCACTTTTTTGGTCTCCCTATCAATGCTGGCTTGGATAGCAAAAACTTTATTGGATCAGCTTTGGAGATGAGTACGACCTTATTAGAAAGCAGATAATGTCTGAACTTCTGGATCGCATGTACCAATGCTAGGCATGCCATTTCAGCCTTCGGATATCGGAGTTGAGCCTCTCTCATTGTACGGCCGAAGTAATAGACCGGACGTTCGACGCCTTCGTCGTCTTCTTGAGCGAGGAGTGCTCCAATAGCGACATCACTGGAAGCAGTGTAGGGAATTAGAGGTCATCCCTGTATTGGAGACCTCATGATAGCTTGTGATAATAATATCTGCTATATTTTATGGAAGGCTTCTTGTTGAACAGCTGTCCAGGTGAAGTTCGCTCCTTTCTTCAATAGTGGCGTGAATGAAGCGATGAGTTGAGCCAATCCAGGGATGAAGCGTCGGATATAATTTACCTTGCCCATGAAGCTCTGTAATTCTTTCATAGTTCGTGGCGGAGGAATGGTAGTAATGGCTTTTGCTTTATCTGGATCGACTTTGATCCCTTCAGTCGTGACCAGGAATCCCAGGAATTTCCTAGAAGAGATACCGAATGCGCACTTCAGAGGATTCATTTTCAGCTTGTATTCTCTGCATCTTTTAAATACCTGCTTGAGAACTTCCATATGAGACGCTCGAGTCTTTGATTTTACCACCACTTCATCAACATAGTCCTCCACTTGCTTGTGCATCATGTCAAGGAATATGGCGGTCATGGCCCGTTGATAAGTGGCGCCTGCATTTTTTAGTCCAAAAGGCATCACCGTGTAGTAAAAATTCTCGATAGGAGTACGAAACGCAGTCTTTTTGGCGTCATGTTCGTACATTGATAGGTGTGTAAAAACACTTATATAAGTATCGATTGGTTATGCTTTCTTAGATAGTTTTCGTGTGAAATTGTATTATTATCTTTCTTTTTATATTTTACGAGAATTTTGGAGCTTATTCCCGAAAAGAACAAGAAATCGTCCAATTTACTAGAAGTGAGGCGGAATTATCATTGCATGGGAAACCACATCGTAGCCGCACCGGAGTTCACGGCAGTACAACCACAAGCTAGGTGGTTTTTGAGCTTTATTATATGAAAATTTAGGATGGGCTTGCAATAAGTTACAACCACATGAGTAAACAAAGTCCCACCTAGTTCATTTATTTTGCATGTATTGCATGATACAGAAGTGATGCTGGTGATTGATAACTATAGCAAAGGAGTTACGTGGTGCAGCTGTGACTCGATATGGAGAGTCTTTTGTGGTATTTAGACAGCGACTGAGAGTTCGATGAGAGAACTTGTACACGGAAAGCAGCTGGAGATGGTGAGCTGTGTTCAACAGATGTAGTCAGCTACGGATTGAGGAAGAAGTTCTGAAGCTGATAGAAAAATATGGAAAGCTTGGAGTGTAACTCGAGCTTGGATGTGTATGGAGAGTTGTGCTGATCTTAGTGATGAACAACTCGGGTTGTACCAAGGGAATTCTGAGTTTGGAGTCTGCAACTGAGAAAGTATGCAATGATGATGCATGGCAGTTATTTCAGCTGTTGTGTGGTCTGAGCTACGGAAGTTAGGGAGTCTCTAAGGCAATGATGATGATGATAAGCACGAGCTCCTTAATTACTGCCAAATACTCCTCCAACAAATGACGATACTGTTTTCGACTGACACAATAGTTCATGGCAGTCGAGATGACGAGATGATGGAGTCTGGATCAATTGCAGCTTGTGATAGAGGTGATTCCATTATCGTGTGAAGCCAGGAATAGCATGATAAGGCATTGAACTGGTGGCTGGAAATGGTAGTATAAAGCTGTCGCTGATGTCGTTGTTTGAATGGGTGTTGGAAGTAGTAGCGAACAAAGGAGGTATTTGTGTGGTTTTCCAGCGACAGGGAGGAGTTAAAGTTGCAGTAGTTGGATGACGAGCTTGAGTGAATTGGTATTTGTACAGAGTCAGGGCATAAATGGAGCTGAACTGGGACATGCATGGCAGCTGTGTGATGGCAGTAGGAGAGAGTGATGAGAAACGATGCTGAAGACTGCCGGGAATTTGATGTAGCAGCGAGACGTATAGCTGCTTGATGCGAGTGTTGTTGCAACTGACTGTTGGATGTAAGAGAAACAATGATAATGCATGGAATGCATGGTGGTTATGACGTTAGATGATGCCAGCAGCTGATGAAGATCGAGGAGTGGTGCTATATTGCAGCTGAAAACAACACGGACGGTTCATGGTAGTGAACGGGAGAAATATGGCATGGAAGAGACATTGGTGCTGCTGGGTTATTCATGCTCGAGTTAAACAGAGAGGTTTGACGCCACTTCGGTGATGGTTATGATGCTGAGGAGTGGCGTTGTTGCTGTGGTAATGGGTACTGTTGCTAGCAGGAATGCTGTTGAAGCACATGAATGTTGGTCGCTGTTGCATGGTGAATTACTAGCCATAATACGGACAGAGTTTGAATGGAGCAGCTCGAGTTGAAGATGCAGTTGAACGACATCAGGGATCGTCACTTGCTACTAGTGATGATGGCGATACATCCAGTGACTTAGTTTCTTGGAGGTTGCAGTGACGAGCTAAATAGGGAATGAATGATGGCAGAGATCGTATATAAACAAAGAGTTATTGGGCTGAGATAATTTAATCAGATGGGATTATACAGCTACTGACAAGACCAATAGGCTTTAATTAAGGTTGCGGCTATTTCTTTTGCCGTGGCTCACTTTGAGCAGCCTTGGCCGTGAGTGTGCAAGAGTTTCTGACCTACTTTGCACGGGGGTTTGATGCACGGACACTGTCCTATTTTTGCTAGGTTTTCTAGTTTCTTCAAGAGGAGGTGCACTTTCCTATTTTTGCTAGGTTTTCTAGTTTCTTTAAGAGGAGGTTACAAAACCCTATATATAGAGAACCCTAGGCATAATTTTAATATCCTGAAATCTTCTTGACAATATCTTGTTTTCACCGTTTTTCTCCCCCTTAGGGGGGAGAACTATCTCTTTTCTATTCTTTTTATATTTTAAGGATGAATTCAAAGTTCTAATTGTGAAGCTCAATTATTTGCAAGTTTGTTTCAAGTTTTAAATTGATTCATTGTGGATTGTTTTTACTATATTGAAGTTTTATGATTGGTTCTTAGATTGGTTTGGATGCGCAACCAAGTTAGTTATTAATCATTCTAATGCTAGTAGAGAGGTGAGTCGACCCGTAATTGTCTCTTATCTCCTACACAAGTAGAAATCGCGAGACCTTACGGAGGGATTCTATGGAGCAATTGCGAGTAAAGACAACACCAGTAAGTGGGCCGAGCGTACTGAGTTTTACTGCTGGGATCAAACCTAAATTCACAAATATTAATGCGTTCTGGGAATTACATCTTGTAGTTGAGCGCTTCCGTGTCAAGGTGGTTCTTTTGAATAGAATCCGGTAGTCGAGCGCTTCCGTATCCGGTGATATAAGGAGTTTTTGGGAATTGCTAAGCGTACCTGCTTTCCTACGGTTGGTGACAATTGCTACTAACAAGAGATAAACGGGTACAATGTTGAGTTAACGGTTAGTAGCTGCGAAGGATTTCTTCAATATCTTTTTCTTTTTATTCTTCTTTTATATTTTCGCCGATTTAGATAACATAACAATTGCATTACTCTTCGTGGGAACGATCTCTTACTACCGCTATATTATATTTAATTAGTGGGAAATATCTTTTTATTTTGTTGAGTAAACGATGCTCACCAAAATTGGCGCCGTTGCCGGGGAGTAATTGTTAATTGGTATGTTATTCTTTTTGGCATAAAGGTTTTGTGGGTATATCTCTCGTAAGCCCTCACGAGACTATAACTCGTCCACTAGGGACACCTAGGGGTTTAAAGGCCTGTTATTCATGCTAAGAGTAACCGTATCCTCACGACATGGAGTTATATTTTATTTTTCTTTCGTTTTGTTTGCTCGAGGACTAGCAAAGTTTGGGTTTGGGGGAATTTGATAGGTGTGTAAAAACACTTCTCTAAGTATCGATTGGTTATGCTTTCTTAGCTAGTTTTCGTGTGAAATTGTATTATTATCTTTCTTTTTATATTTTACGGGAATTTTGGAGCTTATTCCCGAAAAGAACAAGAAATCGTCCAATTTACTAGAAGTGAGGCGGAATTATCATTGCATGGGAAACCACATCGTAGCCGCACCGGAGTTCATGGCAGTACAACCACAAGCTAGGTGGTTTTTGAGCTTTATTGTATGAAAATTTAGGATGGGCTTTCAATAAGTTACAACCACAGGAGTAAACAAAGGCCCACCTAGTTCATTTATTTTGCATGTATTGCATGATACAGAAGTGATACTGGTGATTTATAACTATAGCAAAGGAGCTACGTGGTGCAGCTGTGACTCGATCTAGAGAGTCTTTGGTGGTATTTAGACAGCGACTGAGAGTTCGATAAGAGAACTTGTACACGGAAAGCAGCTGGAGATGGTGAGCTATGTTCAATAGATGTAGTCAGCTATGGATTGAGGAAGAAGTTCTTAAGCTGATAGAAAAATATGGAAAGATTGGAGTGTAACTCGAGCTTGGCTGTGCATGGAGAGTTGTGCTGATCTTAGTGATGAAAAGCTCAGGTTGTACCAAGGGAATTCTGAGTTTGGAGTCTGCAGCTGAGAAAGTATGCAATGATGATGCATGGCAGTTATTTCAAATGCTGTGTGGTCTGAGCTACGGAAGTCAGGGAGTCTTTAAGGCAATGATGATGATGATAAGCACGAGCTCCTTAATTACTGCCAAATACTCCTCCAACAAATGACGATGTTATTGTCGACTGACACAATAGTTCATGGCAGTCGAGATGACGAGACGATGGAGTCTGGATCAGTTGGAGCTTGTGATAGAGGTGATGCCATTATCGTGTGAAGACAGGAAGAGCATGATAAGGCATTGAACTGGTGGCTGGAAATGGTAGTATGAAGCTGTCGCTGATGTCGTTGTTTGAATGGGTGTTGGAAGTAGTAGCGAATAAAGTAGGTATTTGTGTGGTTTTCCAGTGACAGGGAGGAGTTAAAGTTGCATTAGTTGGATGATGAGCTTGAGTGAATTGGTATTTGGACAGAGTCAGGGCATAGATGGAGCTGAACTGGGACGTGCATGGCAGCTGTGTGATGGCAGTGGGAGAGAGTGATGAGAAACGATGCTGAAGACTGCCGGGAATTTGATGTAGCAGCGAGACATATAGCTGCTTGATGAGAGTGCTATTGCAACTGACTGTTGGTTGTAAGAGAAACAATGATAATGCATGGAATACATGGTGGTTGTGACGTTAAATGATGCCAGCAGCTAATGAAGCTCGAGGAGTGGTGCTGTATTGCAGCTGAAAACAACACGGACGGTTCATGGTAGTGAACGCGAGAAAGATGGCATGGAAGGGAAATTGGTGCTACTGGGTTATTCACGTTCGAGTTAAACAGAGAGGTTGGACGCCACTTTGGTGATGGTTATGATGCTGAGGAGTGGCGTTGTTGCTGTGGTAATGGGTACTGTTGCTAGCAGCAATGCTGTTGAAGCACATGAATGTTGGTCGTTGTTGCATGGTGAATTACTGGCCAGAATACAGACAGAGTTTGAATGGAGCAGCTCGAGTTGAAGATGCAGTTGAACGACATCAGGGATCGTCACTTGCTGCTAGTGATGATAGCGATACATCCAGTGACTTAGTTTCTTGGAGGTTGCAGTGACGAGCTAAATAGGGAATGAATGATGGCAGAGATCGTATATAAACAAAGAGTTATTGGGCTGAGATGATTTAATCAGATGGGCTTATACAGCTACTGACAAGCCCAATAGGCTTTAATTAAGGTTGCGGCTATTTCTTTTGTCGTGGCTCACTTTGAGCAGCCTTGGCCGTGAGTGTGCAAGAGTTTGTGACATACTTTGCACGGGGGTTTGATGCACGGACACTCTCCTATTTTTGCTAGGTTTTCTAGTTTCTTCAAGAGGAGGTGCACTTTCCTATTTTTGCTAGGTTTTCTAGTTTCTTTAAGAGGAGGTTACAAAACCCTATATATAGAGAACCCTAGGCATAATTTTAATATCCCGAAATCTTCTTGACACATATCTTGTTTTCACCGTTTTTCTCCCCCTTAGGGGGGAGAACTATCTCTTTTCTATTCTTTTTATATTGTAAGGATGAATTCAAAGTTCTAATTGTGAAGCTCAATTATTTGCAAGTTTGTTTCAAGTTTTAAATTGATTCATTGTGGATTGTTTTTACTATATTGAAGGTTTATGATTGGTTTGGGTGCGCAACCAGATTAGTTTATTAATCATTCTAATGCTAGTAGAGAGGTGAGTCGACCCGTAATTGTTTCTTATCTCCTACACAAGTAGAAATCGCAAGACCTTACGGAGGGATTCTATGGAGCAATTGCGAGTAAAGACAACACCAGTAAGTGGACCGAGCGTACTGAGTTTTAATGCTGGGATCAAACCTAAATTCACAAATATTAATGCGTGCTGGGAATTACATCTTGTAGTCGAGCGCTTCCGTGTCAAGGTGGTTCTTTTGAATAGAATCCGGTAGTCGAGAGCTTCCGTATCCGGTGATATAGGGAGTTTTTGGGGATTGCTAAGCGTACCTGCTTTCCTACGGTTGGTGACAATTGCTTCTAACAAGAGATAAACGGGTACAATGTTGAGTTAACGGTTAGTAACTGCGAAGGATTTCTTCAATATCTTTTTCTTTTTATTCTTCTTTTATATTTTCGCCGATTTAGATAACATAAAAATTGCATTACTCTTCGTGGGAACGATCTCTTACTACCACTATATTATATTTAATTAGTGGGAAATATCTTTTTATTTTGTTGAGTAAACGACGCTCACCATACATCTTGATCTGGTTGTATCCGCTATAGCCGTCCATGAATGAGAACATGCCATGACCGCTAGTTGCGTCGACGAGCATATCAATATTGGGTAGAGGGAAATCGTCTTTCGGACAACATTTATTCAAGTTCCTGAAGTAGACACAACATCTGATTTGGCCATTTTTTTTCTTGACGGGTACGACATTTGCTATCCATATTGGGTGAAGAATAGGCTTGATAAACCCTGCTGCTAACAACTTCTGGATCTCAACCTTAATTTGCTCTTCGATTTCGTGTCTAAACTGCCTGGGTGGTTGTTTGACAGCTTTGGAGCCAGGAACGATGTGTAGGTGATGGGTGACGAGTTTGTCGTCCATACCTGGCATTTCCTCATACGTCCAAGCAAAGACATCCTGATATTCTTTTAGTAGTCTTATTAGCTCGGTTCGCTCCTCCGTTGATAGTGCTGAACTGATCAGGATTGGCCTTGGATCTTGCTCAGTCCCGATGTTGATAGTTTCGAGATCGTCGGTAGTGGAGTCAGTCCCGTCTTGTAGTTATCGTGGATCTCCTAGACCTCTTCTTCAAGTGATGTCTCACTTTGACATGACTCCTCAGGGTGGGGAGACTTTTCATCTTTCTCCCCGATTAATTGCTAATTTTCCCGTCGGCGATAAGTGACTCTTCCTCATGCGTCTCGATCAGCTATGAAGTTCGATTCGGGAGTTGAGAGTTGATCATTATTGCGCTTAGTCGGTATGGCGGATGTCTTGATCTCTTTGGTAGTTGAAGACGGATCGTTACCAACCTTCTCAATAGTCTTCCAGCTTGGGAGTGGAATACTGTGAATCTTGCTTGGAGGCTCCGGAATACTATTTTGAGATTCGAGGAATTCAGCATCGTAGACGGGATAGTAAGGAGATGATGAAGCAGGTACGCAAACAATTTTGTTGTCGAGCAGAGCTTTCATACATTGGTGGTAGGTGAATGGAACCACCTTGTTGTCATGGATCCATGGTCGGCCAAGTATCATGTGATAGTCGGGTTCTTGCTCAATCACATGAAACTTTGTTTTTACTCGAATCGGACCCACCCGCAGATCAATGTACGTGTATCCATATGTGTGGCTTTGGCTTTATTAAAACCCTGTCATTAGGATGGGATGATGGACAATCTTGCTCTGTGGGAATCTGGCCATCCTGAGAGTTTTCATGGTGACAACATTCGTTGAAGCGCCAGTGTCGACAAGATCTATTCTAAATTCGGTGCCTTTGATGAAGCCAGTGACAAATAACGCTCGGTTGTGTCCTTCATCTGTCATGCTATCTTCTTCTCCAAAATATATGTTTTCGATTGAAAGCCCAGAGACTAAGGAGACTCCTTCGATTGATCGGGTTGGTGGTGTTATCAGCACGCTGGATGATATCTGATTAAGTGCAGCAAATGTGTCCGTGCGCTGATCCCTGGAGAAATGTAGCAATTCACAGAGGTTCTCGATCAGATAAGCGACCTCTTGTTCCACCGGTTTCTCATATGGTGAAGCTATTAATTTGAGAATCAGGTGACGATTCAGTCCCCGACGTTGGGACTTCTGGAGTGGAGATAGCGCCTAACTTAGATGTTAGCTTTATGAGGAAATAAAGTATGTGATTCATTGTATCCTTCATCAGATCCATGTTCCTGGTGTGGATATCCAGGGCTCATGCCAATTCGATTAGAGTTGGGACTTTTTCATCTTCCGTGCTGCCAGACATAGCGTTAGAAGTAGGAGAATTCCCGTTTGAAGGATTCTGTATTGAGTTTGAAGTAGTTGAGTTAGTACTAAGACCAATCATCTTGTGAAATCTTGATATTGCAACCGAGAGAGTGATCTCCCACTGTGGTCGCCAATCTGTGGATGGGGAAAAACGATTTGCTGGTTTTTAAGAGATTGAGGAGATGACCGGACGAAGGAGGTTCCTCGAACCAAGCAAAATGTTAATCCTCACACAGATGCACCGCTGCAAAGGGGGTGCTTAGAATCGAGAGATCAATCTGTAGTACTCCGGCCTAAATCGAGACAACGACCGTTCCAGAGTAAATTCGGTCACAAGAGAGGATGGGTTGATCTGTAGGAGGGAAGCTGAGAAATGTGTGGAATCGATGGTGATTTAAGGATTGTGGGTGTGTGAATTCTGAATATGATAACTTCTGAATGATTGAAGTTGAACGATTATGAAGAAATTTCTCAATTGATGAGTTTGATGATCTCATGTTGTCGAAGAAACGTGAGATTCTTACTCTTAGTATTCTGTGTATTCGTTCTATTTTTTCCGATGATCTTCAATCTTGATTCAGGGACTTATTTATATTGATGGAATTGTAGACACCATGATCCCATGAAGTGTGACAGTTGATGGAATCAAGGAGTGGAGAAGTGGAAATCGTGTTCGAAACCAGTTGTCCAACGTGTAAAAACTTGGTCGACTTTCCACCCACTTCTTCGTGAGTTCCTTCAACTAATTGCATGACTTCCTCACATTCCATCGTGTGTTTTAGCACACGTACCGTAGACCACCAGACCAAAACCCTAGTTGATATCCCCCAAGTGACACGATTGATCGTCTCGTGGTTTGTTAGTCAATTGATGACTTCGTGGTTTGATGGGACAATGAGTCCATGTAGTTGCTGAGTCGAACAAGATGTTCTGAAGCCCACGAATTGAACGTGTCATGAGACAGAGGTATAATTCTTACGATGAAGTGGGCAAGTATTGCTCATTCGATGGATTGTTGAATATTGGTGGATTGTTGAACCAATATTCCTTAACACGAGCAAATATTGATCATCTAAGCAAGTATTACTCTCGTGATGACTTGTTGAATATTTTACTGTCTGAGCATGTGTTGCTCATGAATGATTGGCAGTGTGCCAAGAATATTAATTAAAGTGCTGGTCGTTGAACCTAGCATAATTAATAAAATTCATGACATGAGGTCATCGTAGAATTATTAATATTAATTCATGACCATGAGGTCGTCGTAGAATTATTAATATTAATTCATGACCATGAGGCCGTAGTAGAATTATTAAGGTTAAAGTCTGGAAACATGGTCCTTGAACTCAGAAACCCTAATTTGACCGATTGATGATCAATTCATGGTCAGAAGTTTTAACCATGGGACGAATGAGGAGAGGTTACATGGGACCGTGAATCAACCATGTAGTGTCCATGTTCTCACGTGAGCAAATATGATGAGCTCATGAAGAGTTCATGATTTATTGGTGAAAGAATGATTAAATGCTGGTTCAATCATTATTCAAAAATGCTCGTCTGAGACTTAGGTGTGGAAACCTAATTAATTATGACAGAGTGATGGACCGACCATAGAGTGATGGAGGCGGCCCTGGGTTGTCACGTGACCGACTGATGATCACTTCATGAAAATCCAAAGCGTTTGGAAGAGTCTTGGACCTAATACGTGCAATTGTGCAAATTAGGTCAAAACTGTGAAAATCGGTGGGATCGTCTTCCGTGAGCCAAAGAGCTAATCTTGGTCAGTCAAGATAACGTTCTCGTGTCCCTAAGATGTCTGCGTCTCAGTCCTGAGAATTTTTATATTTTCTGGCGTGCAATTGAGCATTCATTCAATAAAATATGCCAAAATTAGGGTTTCGATGAACTGAGGGAAACACCATGAGAATTTTGATATTTTCGGCCATGCCGGCTGGGACCAAGGCATGGCCGATCGGCCAATGGTCACGTCCCACATACTCTCC
Source organism: Papaver bracteatum (assembly GCA_023529315.1). Lineage (NCBI taxonomy): Eukaryota > Viridiplantae > Streptophyta > Magnoliopsida > Ranunculales > Papaveraceae > Papaver > Papaver bracteatum. Next base: position 270,335 of record JAJJWX010003638.1, read on the forward strand.
TAATTTTATATTATTTTTGACGGACTCATGGAAGTACCAAGAATCTGAGGAATTTCCTCAAGAAGGAGATTTGATCAATCGAGAGAATTTTTATGAAAATAATAAAAGTGGATAGATGATTACTGTTACTTCATAGGATCAGCTGAAGATTCGACTATGAACTCAGAACGATGAGGTGGTCATTTCCATTCCATGGGATCGTCATTGATTCGACCATGGAATATGAGCAATGATATTGCCATTCCATGGGATCGTCGTTGATTCGACCATGGAATCGGAGCAATGATATTGCCATTCCATGGGATCGTCGTTGATTCGGCCATGGAATCGTAGCAATGATATTGCCATTCCATGGGATCGCCGTTGATTCGACCATGGAATCGGAGCAATGATATTGCCATTCCATGGGATCGTCGTTGATTCGACCATGGAATCTGAGCAATGATATTTCCATTCCACGGGATCGTCGTTGATTCGACCATGGAATCGGAGCAATGATATTTCCATTCCATGGGATCGTCGTTGATTCGACCATGGAATCAGAGAAATCTTATTTCCATTCTATGGGATCGTCGTTGATTCGACCATGGAATCGGAGCAATGATATTGCCATTCCATGGGATCGTCGTTGATTCGACCATGGAATCGGATCAATGATATTGCCATTCCATGGGATCGTCGTTGATTCGACCATGGAATCAGAGCAATCTTATTACCATTCCATGGGATCGTCGTTGATTCGACCATGGAATCGGAGCAATGATATTTCCATTCCATGGGATCGTCGTTGATTCGACCATGGAATAGGAGCAATCTTATTGCCATTCCATGGGATCGTCGTTGATTCGACCATGGAATCAGAGAAATGAAGGGATAATTAACCTCATGATTCTATACCTAGCAGAATAAACTGACTACGATAGGAGCATTAATTATCCTGACATGACTTGCCGGTAAGCCATATCCTTTATATAGTCAGGTTAAACTCGTTGTTTTTTCCTGAAGACGATGTTGCTCCGTATAGCCGTCCATCCCATGATACTATATAGAAATAACTGAAAGTATTCAGTATTCATGAGATTATGTCGTTGTCTAGGCGTTGACTGCATATCTACATGTACTCTGAGAGAAAGTACTCTCTGTTGAGAATTCGATGAGAGACCCGTGTCTCAATACTCATGTGAGATTGCTGGACCAAAGGCCCGTATAATCATGAGTTTACGATTTTAGCCCTTGTTGAAAATCCACCATCTACACCAGCAAATACAATGGAAGTACATCTTTCAGGAGAAAATAGGCTCAGGATTATTACACCTGGGGACTGCCAGCATGAGATACCTTCACGCCCTCCAACCAGGTTATTTCCGATATCATCATCATCATTGTCAAAGATTTACGAGCTGCAGGAATTTCTCAACATGAATCCATACACGTGCATCAAAGACTCCAAAAGTATGCCACATATATATTTTCACATATCTGGACACGCCATCGGATCTAGTATGCATCTACAACTCCTTATAAGGTCGCATCGTATTCCCAATCCGACTCAAAAATACATCTCTAGTGATCAAAAAAAAGTGTAACTGGGGACTTCTCAATCGCATCCCATCCCATACAAGCATTCCAAGCATATCATCATTGCAATCTGAAGGGCAAAAATAGGCTTATGAGCTAAAGAGTCGGAATAAATACAATTTCGTTCCAGCCAATGCTCAGGAGTTTAAGGAACATTTTTATTGCAACTTAGCAGTTCAGACACCAAACAACTTAAAGTCAAGGCCTCTTGCAATTAAGCGCAATGGATTTTGGAAAATTTTGAAATCTACTGGAGAGGCTAGATACTCATTTTTCTGGAGACATGACCTTATTACACACTCCGGAGAGGATCGATGGTACAACTTCTACACCCTCTGGTCTAGAAAGAAGAATCATCACATGATTAGCCAGCAGAAATATCTCCAGGAGTTTACTAAGGATTTGATAAAATTTCAAAGCCGTGGAAGTTATATGTACAAATAAAGTTCATACTTGCAAAGAAAAAAAGAAATAACAAGATGTACTTACGTTTTCGCTGACGATTGGAATGCTCGTGATGGATCTGCTGACAATGACAAAGAGGAGCCGGTTGTTGCAGACAAAAGCACGGAGCTAGACGAGCAACAAAAAACAAAAGAGAGTCGATACCCCTTTTTATACGAACGGAGTTTCCAGAGTTCGAACGAAAGAAAGATTCCTTCTTTCTCCATAGAGGAATAGATGGATAGGCCCACCATACTCACACCCAAGGCCGATCTAGCAACATACTACTATGAAAGCCACTAGCCCCGCGGTCCCGTTGCTGAAGGCCAATTATAATATTCCTGGTAACATCTAACTACTTCATCTTATTATTTTTGTTTTTCGTTTGTCACAATCTAGTGCTTACCCCACAATAATTTCAATGTTACGTGCTAAGCAGGGGACTTAATGTTGATGGTGGTTTTTAATATAGGGCGAAAAATGTAAAAGTCTGTCTACCTGATCCGGTATCATAAGTAGTAGACCTTTATATGTCTATATTCCGCAAGGAATTTGAAGAATATATCAAAATCTAATGAGTTCCTATGTCTCTCTTCATATTATATTGAAACTCAAGCTACTAGATGAATTGTTCACTAGTATAGAGCCTAATGAGTATTTAAGCTCCTAGCTGCATTAATCACTAATGCCGGAGCCTGCTGAGTATCTATTATATGCCATGTTCCCCATCTGAACTCTTGATGTTGACATGACATGACAATTAATGTTCGCTCGCAGCTGAGTAGCATGAATTTCCCGAAGTGTCAGGATTAAGATGTGCATAGAAGTCCTCAATCAGAGGCACACAAAGTCATGCTGTCCTTTGAGATAAATTAGTGATTTTGTATTAATGCGCAAAATTCATCAAAATTAATTGATTTGTGGCAGATCACAAAATTCAATTTCCTAACCTAATTTTATCAATTTGTAAAAATTAGGTTTTTGCGGCCTGCACAATATCTCGAACCCTAATGGTCGAGACCAAACCTAGGCAAACTAGGAAATTAATCCATCATGGAGCTAGTATGAGAAAAATCCTATTAAGTGTTAGAAAACAAGAAGGAACTGTGGAAAATAAAAGCAACAGCAAAAGGAGGCGCGGCCACGCTACTTGGCCGACCGTTTTTCCCTAGCAGGCGCTGCACGTGGACGATCGGCCACGCCCCATATTACTGCTTGTTGGCCCCTATTTTCCATCAACCAATCAAATCACTCTAAAAGTGCCGCCCATACTTTTAATTAAAGTTAGAAGTTTGCTGGTCGACACACCTAATTCCTTAAGGAATCTAATATACACTTAGCCACCTCCTGGCGTGGCCAAACGAGCTTCACAACGTCCACAGGTGGGCCCACTTCCTTCCCAGCCAATCAGAACTCATCTAGCCCGCAGGTGGCATCCCCGATCGCTAGCCAGTATAAGGCTAGTCGCGCCATTGACAAAAGGGTTTAATCAGCTAAGACTGATCTCAAATTTATCACGGGCGTCCAACTTAACCAGCCTAGTTGGATGGCTTAGATTTTGTTTCGGGCGATCAATGAGGTGCCAATATGCTCACCGGAATCTCGCCTTCATCCCTGGCTGATCGATCCCTCCCAAACTGTAGGCAGCACATCAAATCGATTATCCCAAAGAAGGTTGGCCACGCAGCATTCAAAACCCATATTGATATTAGTGGCAACATATTACTGTCGCAAAATGATCTCGGCCATTCAACTTGGCTAGCCAATTCGATGGGACAAGATCCGATTTTAGCCGGCCAATAAAGTGTCAGCATGCTCGCCGGCAGACTGTGTGCAACCCTGGACAATTGACTTACTCAATCTAGCAATTAGCGCCTCAAATCGATTATCCCAAAGTAGGTTGAACACACGGCTTGAAAAACCCTAAATTGAATCAATGACATTATGCAACTTCCGCAAATCATCTCGGACGTCCAACTTCGCTAGCCGAATTGACAGGCCTAGATCTAATTTTAGGAGACCAATAAGATGTCGCCGTGATTACCGGCCATCACTCTTCTATGAGGAACGATAGGCCAAGCCGCGACTTGCCTATATGTCTCCCAAACGGTTGCACAAAGGTGGTTAGTCGCGCTGCCTACAAGAATTTTAATAGATTCAACGACATCCATTAACTGCCGCAAATCATCTCAGCCACTCAACTTGGCTAGCCAATTTAACCGGCCTAAATTTAACTTGGGCCGACCGATAGGATGTTGGAATGGATACCAGCCCCCACTCTCACATAGGGATCAATCGGCCTACCTTTGGCATGCGTGCACAGATCCTAGCAGCTCTCTGAAAACGGCTGGTCATGCTCTTTTTAAGACATTAAGCTTCGCGACCAACTTGTACGAGCTTTACACAATGATGCTTCATGATCATCGAATATTTTGAGCTGCTTGCTTTAAAGCGATGCTTTATATGCATCGACTATAAACGATGTTCTATCAACATCGATTTCACAAATAATTTAATTATTTGACCTAAAAGCATTATATGCTGCCTTGCCTGCTGCATATACTTTTCTACAAAAATACTCGAGACATCAAATATGTCATAAACTGGGGGATGCTCACCAGGGTATTGATCTGGCGGTTTATAACGTGTAGCGTGCAACACGCCTATTATGAGAAAGTGTCAGGAAAGGCGGACGGTTGATAGCGGTAAAAGAGTAGTGGGTGAAAGGCTGACTAGTCTTCCCTCATGATATAGATGTGATGGTCACCACTTTTACACAATCCCACTTCTCCACTACTTAACTGTCTTCACTTCCTATGAGATCAGGGGCGCTCAATCATGACTTGTATAAATAGTTTTCAATCTATTTAGACACAAGACAAGTGTTATCAACACAAGTATCCAGTTAACACCAAGAACTTATAGCTTACATTCCGCAAGCAAGTTCCACACTCTGATACAAGACTGGGACGACCATTTCTTGGTTTAGGCCAGGATTGTATAGATTGATCCTTCGAATCTAAAGTACTCCCATGCAGTGCATTTTTTAAGGGTTTAGATTCATTTCTCGGCGGCACACCCAAATTTACCATTTCCAGAAGAATCAGTTTTTACCCCAAAACAGGTTGTTACCAAACAGATTTATTATTCCTTTACTGTTTGAAATACGATCCAAAGGAATTGTTCTAGTGCGTGCACTCATCGAAGTCGGAAGCGCATGGATACCGAAGAAACTAAGTGAACTAGGGTTAGTTTCTTGGTCTCAACTATACAAAGTTGGTTTAAATTTTGTATAGCGGCTTAATTCTGAGAGTATTCAATTCTGGACTTGGTCCCAGGCTTTTTTTGCATTTGCGGTTTCCTCGTTAACAAAATATTACTGTGTCATTTAATTTTCCTTTCCGCAATTATAATTGTTGTTATTATAACTTAAAGTAAATTACACAAACGTTAACTCTGCTTTACTTGATAGTGATCCTATAGTGTTTGGTTAAGTCCGAACCTATTATCAAGTAATCACAGTTTGGTAGTTGTATTCTCGATCTCGTATCCATAGACAATCACAAAAAGTGTGAATACCGATTTTTTGTATTGTCTCGACTTTGTCCATAGACAATCACTTTCGGTAAGAGAACTTATAGGTGGGATAATTCAAAGATTGTGGTGTATTTAGGTACCCTCGTCTTTTCAGTTGGTATCAGAGCAGGCAAACACGAAAAGATCTAACAATCTGTGTTTGGTGCGATCCAACCTATAAGAATCGAATCCAATGACTAATTTAGTTAACGTTATGCGAGAGTATGAATACTCAAATGTTGAAGATGCTCCTACTTCAGTAAATCATGATCCAGGAGTTACGAAAGCATCTAAGTCTATCTTTGATGGAAAATTAGATGCTGATAAAGAGTTGGTAAAACTCCTAAATCCTATAAGATCTTTGTTTACAAGGATGCTAATATTAAAGATATAATTTAATAATCTTAAGCAAGAGATCAGAGAAAAATACATGCAACTAAATATTTTAGCCAAAGAGAATATGGATCTCACTGTCAAAGTAGAAGCTCTTGGTAAATCTTTACTCAAGATCAAAAGATTCATTCTATGACTCTGACTAATGATTCTGTTGTAATTTCTTCTGATGAGGAAAATAAAAGTCTTTGCTCAACTTTTACAGAACGTGATAACAAGACTTGTCTGATCACGTCTGAAACAAATCATGATGATGGAAGGTTATCTAGCCACATCAAGTCAGAAGAGAATGAAGAACCATCTTCTACAACTACTGATGATCAAACTAAATCTTATCCAAAGGAAACTTTAAACCGATTCCGTGAAAATTAACTTAAGGAATACAACTTTCAGTCACTTGATAGGAAACTTATACTTCTTCAAAATACTATGGTAAAAGTATTAAAAGAATTTTCTTGTTTTAAAAAACTGAAACATCATTCCTCAGTAGAAAGACAAAATATACCCCAAACTGATAAGATCAACTCAAAAGAATCAGAAGTAAGAGTTGATAATCTGAAAAAGCGTGGGTCTAACAACCTCACCCAATATTTCGATTAAAAATCTGTATGGACAACTCCGAGTTGTTTTCTAGAGAATCAACTAGACTCAATCAATAGAAAATACCCAAGGAGTTATTATCTCAATCTCTCGATTTGATTTACTCAAGCAAATATGATTCGCGAGCCTAATCAAAGAGAGATAACTTGGATGGTACCAAAGACCAATATCCAAGTGTCAATCGATTTAAATCAACAACCAATAGGTCGGATATTCTAATCAATTGAACAACGCACAACCTGTATTGTTTCAATTATATAACAAAATATAATGCGGAAAATAAATAACACAGACATCATAATTTTGTTAACGAGGAAACCGCAAATGCAGAAAAACCCCGGGACCTAGTCCAGATTAAAAATACACTGTATTAAGCCGCTACAGGCACTAGCATACTCCAAATTAACTTCGATCTGGACTGTAGTTGAACCTCAACCTATCTTACACTGATCCAAGGTACAGTTATTCTCATATGCCTCTAATCCCAGCAGGATACTGCACACTTGATTTCCTTAGCTGATCTCACCCACAACCAAGAGTTGCTACGAACCAAAGTCGAAGACTTTAATAAACAAATCTGTCTCACACAGAAAAGTCTACAGGTAATAGATAAATTCATCTCCCACGAATAAACTTACAAGTTTTGTTCCATCTTTTGATGAATCAAGGTGAACAGGAACTAATCGATAAAACCAGACTTATATTCTCGAAGAACAGCTCAGTTTCTCCAATCACCTCATAATAAACTCAATCGACGCAGCGAAGAAGATTATTGAGGAATCAGAAATAATGAGACGAAGATGTTTGTGACTACTTTTATCTTGCCTATCGGAGATAGAAATCTCAAGCCAATTATTACAATTTTACTCGTACGATAGAAACAGCAAGATCAGATCACACAACTACAAGAAAAGTAGTATCGGTCTGGCTTCACAATCCCAATGAAGTCTTTAAGTCGTTAACCTGGTTTTAGAAAAAGAAAACCAAAGGTTAAAGGAGAATCGACTCTAGCTTTAGAAAACTAGTATCACACATAATGTGTGGGGATTAGGTTTCCCAGTTGCTAGAGTTCTCCCTTATATAGTCTTTCAAATCAGGGTTTGCAATCAATGTTAGCTTACTAACAAAGCATTCAATATTCACCGTTAGAAAAAAACCTGATTAGATACAAGCTAATATCTCTCAACCGTTAGATCGAAAACTTATCTTGCCCTACATACATGTACTTGACATTTTGGGTTTGTGTAACCGTACCCAAACGTGTACAATGGTTGGTTCAATATCATTCAACCAAATGGTTAGCCAAATGATAAATTTCATATCAACCATATTCTTCTTCACCATAACTAGTCAAAATGATTCAAATGAACTAGTTATATAGTTGTTAAATTGCTATGAGATATCATGTACTGCACAAGACACAATTGAATCAAAAACGATGTGATTCACTCGAATCATTTCATGAACTATAAAGCTACGGTTTGCAAAAGCATTCCTAAGTAATTTAGATAAGTTCACGAACAACGTTTTTAGACATAACCTCTTGAATTCGCGGACTCAAGCTAACCGGTTGAAGTTAGTAAACTCCAGCAGAAATTCTCGGGTCGAGAACTTCCGTCAGTTCGAAGACTGGGTTCGCGGACTGCATCTGAGCTTCAATTCCAGCAGATATTCTCGGGTTCGAGAACTTAAGCCAGTTTGCTGACTGTGTTCGCGGACTGAGTTGACTGCTCACGTTCCGGTTCCACTTGATCAACAAAGTTTGCAAACTTCGTTTCAAGTGCTAAGGACTTATACATATATGTGTTGCTACAACAATGTTTATATCCCTCAATGGTTATATAATCTAAACTCTCATTTCAATCATTGAAACATTCTCAGAGGGCGTTATATAGTTGTTATTTACAAACTATTTTTCGTCAGAGCGATTTCCAAAATGATTGAAACATAACATGACTTTCGTCACTAGGCAAAGATGAACTTGGCTAAAGCGAAAGATTTACCAACACCTATTTCGAGAAATAGATAAGCAAGATATACTCAGCTCGAAATGTCATATGTGCATATCTTTAGTATATATAGTAAAACGACTTTTGTCTCAAGATAGGAGATAAAATAGATAGACTTTTGAGTGATAGATAAGTTCAAGTCTCCACATACTTTTTAGTCGATAAAGATCCACTGGTTCCTTGAGTAGTCCTTCATCTTGTATGATGATCGCCATGGAGTTCTTAAGCTCAACTGCACTTTCTATCCTAGTCCGAGACCTTAGCTATAGTAGACTAGAAATCAAGACTTTATAGTTTTGATCACTAAGATTGACAAACATGCTTGAGATAGCAACGCATGCGAGTTTGACCGAGCAGTGGTCTAACAATCTCCCCCTTTGTCAATTTTAGTGGCAAAACTATTAATACATATGGAATACAAAAATTATATATATAAATAAACTATGTAGCTCCTATTCCACATGTCTAGTCTTCAACAATACTCGAAATCTTCGTCACTTCCAAGTAGTCCAATGATCCCAAAGGTTGTATGTTTAGTATCATCGTTGTTGAAAATACGTAGCTATAACAATGAGAAAAGCATCGGTTCTCAATCATTGTTATACAGTGTCATAGTATTATTACATATTGTCAAAGTCCAATTGAATCACAACTTCAACAACAATACTATGGTGATACTTCACTCCCCCTTAGTCAATACTCCATCTCACATGGAAACCACTCCCCCTTACATAATGATCCGAAAACCATATGTATTTGTAGTGTGAACTACAATTAATTCTCCCCATTTTTGTCAATAAAATTGGCAAAGGTACAAGAACGGGATCCTAATGAAATTTTCGTAAGAGACATTTCATGACCAAAGGTAAATGTTCTATCATCTTGTTTAGATGCAATCATAAAGCTGAGGCTAAATGCATTCATCGAGGAGTTTATAAAGATACAAGATAACCCCTAAAATATTCCACAGCCGCACTCCCCACAAAGATTTGGCAATTAAGCACAAGTTCAAAAGAACTCTCCGCCATAAGATGTCATTCCCAAAGGAACAACAAGAGCGACCTTAATTTCAAGAGAAATGAAGGATATCTTTAGACTCAACAAATTACATACAAGTATGAATTTGGAATCCAACAAGAAACATTCAATCATATTAACCAAAGCGAACCAAGATTAACTTGACTGAATTTGCTCAACTTAAGTAAACTTATGGAAACTTAAAACATCGATTAGATTATTCACAAGAGAACCCATAAATACTCTAACCGGATTACACAATTAAACTAATCATAAAGTAATCAATTCAATCGTCCACACTCAACATGAGAAAAATCTATGGAGTGCTAACTAAATAATCACACAAGATGATTGATTTAGTTTATTTGGGCTCAACATAAGAGATTATGGAACCCCGACTAAGATTATCATATGAAATGACAACCTTAACCGTACATGTACTCAACATGAGAGAACTCATGGAATACAAACTAAATAACCACACAAGTTGATTAATTTAGTTCTTAATGCTCAACATATAACATCTCATGGAATAACCAACCATGCCAATAAGAAATCGACTTAGTCGTATCGTGCTCAACATAAAATGCACAATGGAGCCTTCACGGTAATACATAATAATATGGAACATTTAAACTCTATACCGTGGATTACAAAACAAGGACCTATTCTATTTTTCCATCACAAAGTGACATAATAGAATTTATCCTTGAATCACAAAAGATTTTAACCTATCTTATATCAACAATAGGCTTAACTTTTGTGTTTTCCCCAAAGTCCATTCATTCCTTTATCAATATTTGCATACCAATACGTGAACGACTTTACTTTTGACAAAATATGGGACAATCAAGTTCACGGACGTAAACACACATATCCCATCAAAATATTGCAATATATAAAACCATAAAGATTAATACTGCAACCATCATCTTCCAAACAACTTTAGAATTTAAACCAATAAATCTAAAAACAAGAAGATGAAATCATTGGATATAGCTATGTGTAATCACAATCATTGTTATTCCAAAACACTAGTTATTCTTCTAAATAAAATAGAAAATATAGAAGATTTACTAGATATTAAGACCTTTGAAGAATTCATTATCGCCCCGAACTCCTTGTCGTCAACAACCATTGGAACATATAGTTCATTAAGAAAGAAGTTTATATCGATGAACCTTCTTGGTTGCTGTTGTCAAACCAGGGCTTTCTGCATCTCATGAGTCTTATACACAAAAGACTTTATTTGTTGAATCTCCTTTCGCAGCTCCTTCAACACTTCAAGAATATCAGAAAACTTCTGAGAATTTGAAGGAACAACTCTTGGCTTCCTCGTATTCCTTTTTTTTTTCAAGGTTGGAGGCAATGGATATTTTTATTTTTCCTTCATGATTGATGGCTTAACAATCACATTACCTTATTTTTCATCAGAAGACATCATTCTTGGAGCATCCATAAGCATACGTGTTTGTGCGAGGAATTCACAATTAGCTCAACAAGTAGTCTTAAGATAAATAGAGGTTTTTAGAGAAGGCAAAGGAATGTAGGGTTCAAAACCTAAAATAGGTTCGTGGACGATCAACTCTTATCCCTATAAAGAGAAGAATTGTTGATAGTACCCTTTCTTCTGTTTGATATACAAAAAGGAATATACTCCTAAGAAAAGAAAACAAAAAAACTTTCCTAAAGCCTGAGAGGTACACAATCATTGTCTCTTTTGATCAGGCACATGAGACATGATTTTAAGAACAACACAATCAAGTTGCATTTTGGTGAACTGTAATTTGTCCACCAATTTCCTCTTGTGGAGAATCCACAGGCTTCTGTCTATCAAAATAGTTTGACCATACTTTCTTCTCAAATGGTCTTGATTTTTCCTTGGAAACTAACTTCTTAGACGAAGATAAAATCTTACATACCTCTGCGGTCTTCTGAGCAAGTTTAATCTTTCTTGATAGATGATTTGCTCTTCGTTGAAGTTTGTTGACGTGTATTTGCTTGTGTTTGAACTGGTAACACCTTGAGAGTTCATGACCTTTTAATAAAAAATATTAGCATGTCACACTTGGATAATAATTAGGCTTCTGAATTTTGCAGGCGGCTAGGCACATAGTGGATCCTGAGACATTATAAACAGTGTTTCCAAGAAAAGGATCAACTTTTTCTTCCAGTACGGTTGGATTATCTTCTGAAAGAATATCAAAATTGATATGTGTATTACTACAATTATCAAAATCAATATTTTCACCAAGAAGTGCAACACTTGATTTCTCATCTTCATTTGAATCATAGTCGTCAGACATTTCATCAAAAGTTGCAGCAAGACCTTTGTTCCCAGTGTATTTTCTCCGATTTGGAAACTCGTTTGCAAAATGACCAAATCCTTTACAATTAAAGCACTGAGGCATATCCTTATCATCAGTTTCATCAATATCCTTGTTTTTAGGAGGAACACGATTATGAGGTTTGACTGATGCCTTATGCTTATCTCTGGAGAACCGTTTACTTCTATTCAATAAAAGATCCCTAAACTGTCTTGTGATCATCGAGACCGATTTGTCAAGATTTTCATCTGATGAATCTATCTCAGAGTGATCATCATCATAGATATACACTTTTTTTACTTTTATCAAGTAATTTAGTGTCCTTTAGTGCTTTGAACGCAACATCCTTAACCTTGGATGAAAGTTTGTGATCAAAGATCTTAAGCTTACCAACAAGCGTGTTTCTGGAGAGATTATATAGGTTATTTCCCTCAACTATGGCATGCTTCTTAGCATCGTATCTTGATGGCAGTGATGTGAGAATTTTCATCACAATGTCCTTTTCAGGAATAGTCTTACCCAATGCAAAATATGCATTAACAATTTCAGACACTTTGTGATTAAACTCATCAAATGTTTCTTCATCTGCCATACAAAGGTTTTCCCAATCGGAACTAAGGTTTTGAAGCCTATCTCCTTTTCACTGGTGTTTCCTTCAAATATGGTTGCTATGATATCCCAAGCTTCTTGCGACTTAGTGCAATTAGACACATGGTGCTGAAGATTTTGGGTAATAGCATGTATAATTGCATTCAAACCGTCGGAGTTTTGCTTTGCGGCAAGAATCTCTGCAGAGGTGTATTCCACAATATTTTTTGGAACATTTACATCTCCAACTGCATCAACGGGAGCATTATAGCCATTAAAAACACATACCCGTGATTGGAAATCACGTGCTTGAAGAAAAGCGCGCATATCAATTTTCCACCATAAATAATTAGTGCCATCGAAGACTGGTGGTATGTTTATTGAGATAACACCTCTGTCCATAGAGTCAGATTGCTACAAACACAGACTTGTAAGGTCTTTAATGTGTTTTCCTGCTCTGATACCAATTTAAAAAGCGAGGGTCTAACAAACTCACCCAATATTTCAATTAGCAATCTGTATGGATAACTCCGAGTTGTTTTCTAGAGAATCAACTAGACTCAATCAATAGAAAATACTCAAGGATTTATTATCTCAATCTCTCGATTTGATTTACTCAAGCAAATATGATTCGCGAGCCTAATCAAAGAGAGATAATTTGGATGGTACCAAAGACCAATATCCAAGTGTCAATCGATTTAAATCAATAACCAATAGGTCGGATATTTTAATCGATTGAACAACGCACAACCTGTATTATTTCAATTATATAACAAAATATAATGCGGAAAAGAAATAACACAGACACCAGAATTTTGTTAACGAGGAAACCGCAAATGCAGAAAAACCCCGGGACCTAGTCCAGATTAAACATACACTGTATTAAGCCGCTACAAACACTAGCCTACTCCAAATTAACTTCGGTCTGGACTGTAGTTGAACCCCAACCAATCTCACACTGATCCAAGGTACAGTTATGCTCCTACGCCTCTGATCCCAGTAGGATACTGCACACTTGATTCCCTTAGCTGATCTCACCCACAACCAAGAGTTACTACGACCTAAAGTCGAAGACTTTAATAAATAAATCTATCTCATACATAAAAGTCTACAGGTAATTGATAAATTCGTCTCCCATGAATAAACCTACGAGTTTTGTTTCGTCTTTTGATAAATCAAGGTGAACAGGAACCAATCGATAAAACCAGACTTATATTCTCGAAGAACAACTCAGTTTCATCAATCACCTCACAATAAACTTAATCGACGTAGCAAAGAATATTATTGAGGAATCACAAACAATGAGACGAAGATGTTTGTGACTACTTTTATCTTGCCTATCGGAGATAGAAATCTCAAGCCAATTATTACAATTGTACTTGTGCGATAGAAACAGCAAGATCAGATCACACAACTACAAGAAAAGTAGTATCGGCCTGGATTCACAATCCCAATGAAGTCTTTAAGTCATTAACCTGGTTTTAGAAGAAGAAAACCAAAGGTTAAAGGAGAATCGACTCTAGCTTTAGCAAACTAGTATCACAGAATGTGTGGGGATTAGGTTTCCCAGTTGCGAGTATTCTCCCTTATATAGTCTTTCAAATCAGGGTTTACAATCTATGTTATCTTACTAACAAATCATTCAATATTCACCGTTAGATGAAAACCTAATTAGATACAAGCTAATATCTCTCAACGGTTATATCGAAAACTTAGCTTGCCCTACACACATGTACTTGACGTTTTGGGTTTGTGTAACCGTACCCAAACATGTACAATGGTTGGTTCAATATTAGTCAACCAAATGGTTAGCCAAATGATAACTTTCATATAAACCATATTCTTCTTCACCATAACTAGTCCAAATGATTCAAATGAACTAGTTAGAGAGTTTTTCAATTGCTATGAGATCTCATGTACTACATAAGACACAATTGAATCAAAAACGATGTGATTCACTCGAATCATTTCATGAACTATAAATCCACGATTTTCAAAATCATTTCTTAGTAATTTATATAAGTTCACGAAAAACGTTTTCAGACATAACCTCTTGAGTTCGCGGACTCAAGCTAACCGATTGAAGTTAATAAACTCCAGCAGAAATTCTCGGGTCGAGAACTTCCGTCAATTTGCGGACTGGGTTCGCGGACTGCATCTGAGCTTCAACTTTAGCAGATATTCTAGGGTTCGAGAACTTACTCCAGTTCGCGGACTGAGTTCGTGGACTGAGTTGACTGCTCACGTTTCGGTTCCACTTGATCAACAAAGTTCGCAAACTTCGGTTCAAGTGCTAAGGACTTATACATATATGTGTTGCCACAACAATGTTTATATACCTCAATGGTTATATAGTCTAAACTCTCATTTCAATCATTGAAACATTCTCAGAGGGCGTTATATAGTTGTTCTTCACAAATTATTTTTCGTCAGAGAAATTTCCAAAATGATTGAAACTTAACATGACTTTAGTCACTAGGCAAAGATGAACTTGGCTAAAGCAAAAGCTTTACCAACACCCATTTCGAGAAATACATAAGCGAGATATACTCAGCTCGAAATGTCACATGTGCATATCTTTAGTCTATATAGTAAAACGACTTTTTTCTTAAGATAGGAAATAGAATAGATATACTTTTGAGTGATAGATAAGTTCAAGTCTCCACATACCTTTTAGTCGATGAAGATCCACTGGTTCCTTGAGTAGTCCTTCATCTTGTATGATGATCTCCATGGAGTTCTTGAGCTCAACTACACTTTCTATCCTAGTCAGATACCTTAGCTATAGTAGACTAGAAATCAAGACTTTATAGTTTTGATCACTAAGATTGACAAACATGATTGAGATAGCAACGCATGCGAGTTTGACTGAGCAGTGCTTTAACATAATCGCTTATGGAAAAGGTTCCTTCTCACTCATGTCGAAACAATATTTGTTTACATGAAGAACGATTCCAGAAGAAAGGGAAAGAAAAAATGTCTTCCAAAGAAAACAATCAGGGAAGATTTCCGATAATTATTTCAGATAATCATGCTGATGTGCATAACAAGGAAATCCTTAGAATTATAAAATCTTATGAAAATCTCATTGACCGAATTAAAAGAGATCTATCTATCTATAAAAATTCTCACATTAGTATAGTTTCTCTTCATGATCATACCTTCAGATCAAGAAAGGATCATCTTCTTGGGAGAAAATACTTTGGGCAGATATTTCCAAATAGAAACATGGTTCATGTTTCTAATACTCGGTGTAAGCAAGAAAAGGCTTACTCCGATACAACCTAGTTGTATGAAAATTGCGCACTCTCATCCTAGTTCGTGCTCATAACTTTTGGGATTAGAAAATACATAAAACAAGAGCACAAGTTTTAGTTTGTGTTTTTATCAGAAAATTCCGTGACAATTTCTGGGTAGCTACGAATCGATTTTTTGTCTAAAAAATTGTTCATGTTTATCATGATCTTCCAAAAATAGGTTCTATTTGAAATTTTCGAATTTTAATAAACCTTCCAGCATGAGAAGTTCAGACATAGGAAACAAAATATATTCTTTATAATATGACCTATCGCTTAAATATATGAATAAATGTGTTATAATTTACAACTTTTTACACAAAGGAGTTTTTAGTTGGCAGCCGAGCAACAAGCTAAGCACCAACTCCTTTTTGAATATATTTTCGGAATTTCCTTTGTATTTTCGGTCTGAAAGTTATCTATTCTTAAGAGAAACTCTCTCTTGAGAAATCCTGACTAATTTTTATTAAGTCCCTGAGCATGCCTCCAATAACTCGCAGCATTACGAAGGAAAATAAGGAGGAAGCTCAAAAGGTTAAGGATTATCAAGGAATTAATACAGAAAGGAAGAAGGAAATCATATCGAAAGTCATGTCTGACTATGATTTCAATAATTCTACTGGATCTCAAGATGAGTCGTGTCCATTGGCTTACAACCTTCAAGATCCAATAAAAACCAAGTTCATACCTTCTGATAGTATGATTGACTATATCCGTGGTTTTGAAGAACTAAAAACCAATCTCGTAATGACGATTCGAAATCAAGATTGGCTCAAGGATAGGATTGAGAAAACAAAAAATGATCTTGCAGAAATGAAGGTTCAAGTTGAAAAGCTTGAAAAACAGGAAGTGGTTGCAGAAAAGTCTCCCGAGACATGCTAGCATAATTGCTCATCCACCCAACATCAGCAAACGCTTTCTCTATATCATTCTCTGCACAAGACTACCTCTTCCATACTAAGCCATCACCAATCGAAACCTCCATCATCACTGCTTCGATAACAAACTCCTCTTACAGAGCCCCAACTCCTGTAATCCATGATAATAGACACCAACACAAAGACAATACTTTCTCAATTTCTTCATTCCATCTTCCCTGTAACATTTACAAGACCACCTATTCCAGCTTCATTTCAGACCAAGAACCAACATCACAGCTGTAACATCAACATAAAATCTTAACCAAGCTTTACCGAGTCTGAACTCAATCTCAAGCCAGATACTCGAGCTAAGACCGACCATTTCTCATGGCTTCATACTACTTGTTTCTTGTTGATTCCTTGCCATAAATCTCCTGCCAAACCTTGCATAGAATAACCCGACCTTCACTGCCATCTACTACAACTTCAATCCAGCAAACCAATTTCAACTCCACTTTCTTCCTTTCTGATTTGCAGCTCAGAACTCTACCAGATGCACAAACCATCACCAACACATCTCAGACACAGAATCATAATAACCCACTCTCTATTCCAGACACAACAACCAAATCCATCTCCTATGAATTACCATAGCAGAAGCACTAACAGTAGATAAGCAATACCAATTGAAGTGCACCAGTTCGGCCTTCATATTATTGCACCATCATTCCTTATTTCAAATACCATAAGCCATTTATGTATCGCCAACTCCATCCCTGGATGACAGCAGCAACAACCAGTCTTCTCAATCCGCAATTCAACTAGTTCAACCACCAATACCAGCTCTGCGTTCCTGCAACACAACCTAAACATATACCTAGATCAATTTCAATTTCTACCTTGTCCTGCAACTAGACTGCAGCTGCAACTATTCATATTAGAGCAACAACACCATTATTCACAATCTAAACCTACCCTTCAGTTACAATTTCATCTACAACAAAACCCTAACTTCCTTCTTCTTTCCTGTCTTCTTCCATCTCAAAAATACCATCTCAAATCAACCTCAAACCTTGGACTGAGAGTCGAATTCAGAAACCATTACAGATCCCCTTTTATCTTCAGTTCAGCAACAGATGAACATCATCACTAACTCAATCTTCCGTTTCATCACACCCTAGCTTCTATTTTGTTTTCAATCATCCAATTGATTCAAACCCACTCTTTTCTTCACCGAATCTCTGATTCTTTCTCAATTTCAAACACCCAAAAACTCATATCAGATTAGGATTTGAATCTTCATCAATTTCTCCATTTCCTTGACCTGATTACCAGTAGCAACGAATTCTTCTCCTCAAATTCTTTATCGCCAATAGTAACAGTAGTAGTTCAGAAAACCCCCATCGATCTGTTCCATTTCAAACCACCAGAAACCCTATTCTCTGATTTTGAGATGCCGCCATACTTTCTCCCAATTTCAGGCAAATGAGGTAATGATGAAAACAAAATTATATTCTCTGAATTTTAGGTTATGTAGGAAAAGGGATTCATATTGACACCTTACTTTAGTGGTTAAGGGGTAACCAGCTCACACATGGCCTGTCGGTTCCAGAAAACCGACAGCCTAGTTCTCTGTTCGACTATCAGTTATGGGAAACTGATATTCCATTCTCCACCTCCTCCTTGCGCAACTCACCCAGCTCCAAATATATCTCCCATTGTGAATTGGACTATTTTCCTTTTACGCTCCAAATAAACGTTTTCTCCAACTTGTGCTCCCAAGGACTCCATTGCACCTAATAACTCAAAATTAAACATAAGAGATACAATTTCCAAGGATAATAGCAAAGAAAGCATAAATACTAGATATAAAATTAGGTGTTTTACAACACCTATCAAATTCCCCCACACTTAGACTTTGCTAGTCCTCGAGCAAACCGAACAAAACATATTCTAAAAGATACATACAACTCCCGTGAGCGTTTACTAGAGATGTACCCATAAAACCTACTTTTCCAACTTACTAGTTCTCCGAAATGATAGTATCCAATGCTCTAAGAAGACATAGAGATTATGCACACTAGTCATAAGAAGTTAGACACAAATATGAACACAATCTCATTCTTAAAAGTTGAGAGAGAAATAACCATCCCTTATCGAAAGAAATTCGGATTCGGAGTGATCAAAAGTCTAGACTCTGCCTCACAAGAAAGGATTTTATGAAATTGATCTCAATAATAAACAACACTTTATGGGTCACACATGTGTCCAAGTAGGAATGAAGAGAGAATCCTGTGACACATTGAATAGTAGGAAAGCCAAACCCTCCGAATTGTTTTGAAAACCCACATTTTTTATTCATTTTGAAAACCCTTTTTCTGACGATCTCTAAGAAAGGAAATCAACCACTTAACGAAGGTTGGAATATGCTTACTTACCTCGTTATTCGTTCGGCGTGCAGTTAGCGCCACTCTCACAACATCCATAGAAACGTCTTCGGTCTTCAACTGTCGATGATAACTCTTGAATCTCGTAGAATCTTGAAAATGTAAATCTTTCCTCTAATTATTGTTGCTTGAAACTTCACTATAGATATTTCTTCTTCCATTGGCTTTATTGAATGAATACAAAACCAAAAACGAACTAAACAAACCAAAATATGATGCAATGAATATATATATATATATATATATATATATATTTATATTTAATGCAAGAATAACAAAGTAAATATAAAATGAAAACAAACAAAAATAAAAACTAATGATGAACCTAATGAACTTTCTCTCTTTTTTTTTTTTTAAAGATAAGAGAAACTAGAATACAAATAAAGATAAAATAAAAATGCAAGTACAAATGCCATGGTGTGATTACTTTACCGCTTGATTCTTCACAACTTGTATGTCTCGATATCATAAAATTCTTGAATTCTCATCTTGATAATCTTCACTCTTGTACAATAGTCTTCAACTTGTAAAAATTCTGCTCCTTGTCTTGTTGCTATACTTGAATCTGAAATCTGCTCATTTTTGTATTGTTGCTTGTAAACCTTGAACGTCTTCAACTTTCCTTCGAATTTGTGATGCTCCTCTTGTTGATGATGATGGTGTTTCTATGGACCTGTTTGTGTAGAGAGAGATATAGTGGATGGTGCTAACTGCGAACAAGATTACAAGTTGTATGTAAGTTAGCAATTCGATGTCACCATCATGATTGATAAAATAACACTCAAGAGATCAAAATAGTGTTTCTATTGGTGGGAGGTTGGGTATCTCACCATTCTACCCGGAGTTTACGTACGGTGACACACACTCTAAAAGCACATATTTATACAGGTACAAAGAATGGAAGGTCGGTGCCTCTCATGATGTAACATGGGTAGTCTCCACGATAGGGGACCACTACTCTACTACCGAATTCAGTCTGCACCTTATTTTCCACTGGCATGGTTAAATCCAACTTTAACTTTCATACAAGTAAGAAACCCGATCATGTTCTCTGTCATCCGTAAGTTCAGTCACTCTTATGAGAATCTCTATGTAATCTCAGCGACATGTATACTATGTGACTCTAAACTAACCACAAGTTGGAGTTTTCATTCACTATTTTACACAAAATTTGAAAAATCATGAAAATTTTAATGTAAATGCTAAACCACTCCCCCACACTTAAACTTTACATAGTCCTCAATGTAAAATGAGTCATCCAAAGTAAGTCAAGGTGGGAAATCATGCATGAAATATGACAAGAAATCAGAAAAATAAAATACAAGATGAGAAAAAAACTAAAAACAAGATAAGAAAATAAAAATAAGACAAGAGATACTCATCCTATGGGTTGCCTCCCATTTAGCGCTTGGTTTAAAGTCGTCAGCTTGACTGTCTCCTTGCTTTCTATGACTCCTCCAGAGGGAGTACATCCACAAAATTAGCTCATTCCACCACTTCGGAAGTGAAATTCTCATAATATGGTTTCAACCGGTGCCCATTAACTTTAAGTTCCTTGCCTGTAGCTATGCTACGAATTTCTACTGCACCATGAGAAAAC
Organism: Papaver bracteatum; assembly: GCA_023529315.1. NCBI lineage: Eukaryota > Viridiplantae > Streptophyta > Magnoliopsida > Ranunculales > Papaveraceae > Papaver > Papaver bracteatum. The sequence continues at coordinate 291,070 of JAJJWX010003638.1, forward strand.
ATATTAGTAACAATAAAAGGTCCAATCTGTATGCGTGTCATAACCACAACAAAATAATTAATACTTTACTACCTAATTAAAGAGTAATATAGGGTAGTCAAGGTCGATCCCACGAGGAGCAAGAGATTATTAGTTGTCAAATTGTCACAAAAAGGGGGGTATTGGTTGTAAAACTTATAAAGCAAAAGAAATAAACAAAGTGATTAAAAGTGTAAGTTGAAATCAATGAGAGAGAATATATCAAGGAATCCTTCTTCGCTGCAAAACAATGATTAAAGTTATGTTCTTTTCCACTTGTTATTAGTCACAGATTATCACCAACCGTAGGTATAGCATCTAGATCAGTGCTAACCCCAAAATCCCTTGTTTTACCGGATACGGAAGTTCTCGCCTACCGGATTCTATTCACCAAACCACCTAGTAGTAGATCACCCAAGATGTAATTTAGTTAAACACATTAGGATTCATGAATTTATTAGGTTGATATTAGTAGTTAAACTCTTAGATCAAGGTCCACTTGCTAACGTTGTTTTTACACACAATTGCTCCACGGAATCCCTCCGCAAGGTCTTGTGTTTTCTACTTATGTAAATAGTCAAGAAACAATTACTTATCCCCTAAATTTCACTAGCTTTAGATTAATTAACAAATCAATTTAGTTGGCCACCCAAACGACCTATCAATCAAACATAAACACTAATATTAGTAAAAACAATCGATAATCATATGAAAAACTTCAAAGTAGAATTGAAACAAAACTCAAACCATATGTTAAGAACTAGGAATTCATCCTTAATCAATAAGAAAATTAGCTACTCATAATTTGGAGTTCACACAATAATAATAATAAAGGAAGAAAGAAAAACTTATTGAAAAGATGATGGTTGCTCCTTCCTCCAATCCTTGTGCACTTTTACTCCTTCTCCAAAGTAGATGTGTGTAAAAAGTTGTAGAGAACTCTCTTATTTATAGGCTTCAATACTCTCCATATCTTTGTAGGAAAAGAATCCTCATTCCAAAAGAACACCACTTTCCCAATTTGAGCCATAATACAAATTCTAGTCCAATTCTCCAAAACTTCCAAGTTTTCATCCAATTCCCACTTCTAAGTCTTCACACACATGAGAGAAGTCCATACAAAATTCTGCTTTTTTGCTCACCGGAAAACTGTGTTTTTGGCCGGAATTTGTCGCCGCCGGCCACCTGAAAATTCTGTCCCGGTCAAAGAATATTCTGTCAAATATTCTGTTACAGTTAGGTCAAACTAACGGTCTTAGTTAGTCAACTGGGTCAAGGGACTGAGTTAGAACGAGTCAGAACCGAGTCAGCTGGCTAACTCGGTTGACTAGTTCTGACTCAGCCACTTACACATAACCAAATTGTTCACGGCCAAGATGGCCGTGACTTCCCCTACACATCCATCCATGATGGCTGTACCCTGCAATTTCTGCCAACACCAGTCTATTACCAACACCTTGTCCACCTGAATCAAAATCATCCAATCTCATTCCCTATCATATATAGCTGCAAAATCCAGCACCAGTTTCAAAAACAAATTGCTCCATCTCCCATTGAAGCACACTACCAATTCAAACAAGAACTAACCCAAATCAATCTGCACCTATTCAGTCCTTGCTTATGCACCTCCACAAGAAATACCAACCCTTTAGCTTCAACCCTGTAAACCTATACATTCATCTAACTCATTTTTAAGCACCAACAGCATCATACTACTTGTTCTTGGTTCACTGCTGCATCAGCTCCTAACTCAGACAACTACAAACCCATATCCCAGCATACACCATTCACAGATTCATTTGAAAGTATCATCATCTTCCATTTTAACCACCAACACATTTCAGCATCAAACACCCAACTGAATTCTTGACCTACTGAATCTCGACCACAACTCAAACCAATTTTAGCTTCAGATCAACAACAGCAGGGTCAGAACCATGTTCTTCAATTCTATCTCTTGATTGATGGCAACATCAAACCCCTTTCTGCTACTTCCATTCACAACCCTGTAACCCATTTCTTCCATCTCTAATTTCTCAACTCACAACAGCGACTTCACAGCATTGAGTTGCTGTTGTAGCCCTAATTCACCACCAAAATCATCATGTGTGAAGACCCATCTTCCCTTATCTTGCTTTTCAGACCTCAGAACCCATTTAATTTTGTTCTTTGTCTCTCAATAGCAGCATCACCAGTCTCTTTTCCTCCATGTTCGATTTCCACAAACTGAGAACCACCACTATATCCTCCCTGTCTTCTTTCCAGCAACCATCACCAACCCATCTTTCTATATTCAATTTCAGTACCACCTCAGAACCCTTTTCGATTCTCTCTTCATCTTCTTTTCGTGACCATAGACACAGCTCACCCATTTCCTCACGCGACTGTGGATTTCTCTATCAATTTCTCAACAAACCCTAATTGATTCACAATGACAGCCTCCCAATCTCAAGCTTCACGATCACCAGCTCTTCTCAATTTCTCTGCCTTTTTCGATCTTTCGATTTCAGGTCGAGCCTTCATATTTCGATTTCAATTTCTCTCGACAGTAACAGCAGCCATGGCTGCTTCTTCTTTCTATTTCAGTAACAAATGATGGAGAATCGATTCTAGGGTTGGGTTTATAACATCCGGATCCGGGTTTGGGTCCAGGTTCAGGTTTGGGCATAGACCATGGATACAGACCACCCATTTGGATGTCTTATAACAAGCAGTCTTCTTTGGATAAGGGCTTTCCAGTTAGGTTGCCCCTCAACAGTTAACTAGACTGTATTTAGTGCTCCTCCAATTGAGTTGTCCCGTAACCTTGACTGTGCTCCAGATAGTGCTCTCCCTATGAAATGACGATTTTGCCCTTTTTGTCCAATTTGGGTGATTTCTCCTTCTTTTCGTCTGTGCGACTCCAGAGTACCTAATAGCTCAAAAAAAACACATACAATACATAATTTACTAGAAAAATAGCAAAGAAAGCATAAATACTAAATATAAAATTAGGTGTATTCTACACCTATCAAATTCCCCCACACTTAAACTTTGCTAGTCCTCGAGCAAATCAAACCCAAACTTACAACTTCAAAGCGTTCCAGCGTCCCAAGAATTCAAAGAGCTATGAAGACATAAAGTTTCTGCATGCTGGTAATAAGAAGTTACAAATACTAAAGAACATATTCTCATTCTTAAATGTTGAGTGAGAAATAACCACACCATAATGAGAGAACACGTGTTTGAGAAACGATCAATAAGCATTTCGCCTCGACTTCTACCTCGCCAAAGGGGTTTTATGATAATTGCACTCAAAAAGACGGCTTTTTTATGAGTCTCACATGTGCGCAGGTAGGAATGAAGAGAGAATTCCTGCAACACGTTGAATGGTGGGAAGAATAACTTCCGAAATTTTGAAAAACCCACATATTTTAACATTTTGAAAAACCATTTTTCTAACGATCCCTAAGAAAGGAAATCAACCACTTATATCGAGGATGAGATTACTTACTTACCTTCACATCCGATTGCCAATTATGATAACACCACTCTCATGGAATCCAATAGAAACGTCTTCCGCTCCTTGTCTTCATCTTCTTGGTCTTCGGCTTCAACTATTGGTGATAAACTCTTTAGCTTCATAAATCCTTAACAATTTGTAACCTTTTTCCTTAAAATCCTTGTCGCTTGAAACTTCCTTATAGATTTCCCTTCCCCACGGCTTATTCAATGAAAACAAACACGAAATAGATATTTCTCTTGTCTATTTTTTTTTTCACAGACAAGAGAAACAAAACACAAAACAAAGTGAAAAATAAAACAACCATGGCCGTGGAAAAGTACTTTACCGCTTGATTCTTCACAACTTGTATCGTCTCGAAATCATAAATTTCAAAAAATTCTCACCTTTTGCTTTTCTTCGCTTTTGTAAATAAGTCTTAATACTTGGATATAGAATTACCTCATTGCATTTTAAGTCTTCAACATGTATGTAAAATCTGCTCATTGTATGTTGCTTTACTTGAATATGAAATTTGCTCTTCTCTTGTTTCATTGTTTCTTGCAAACCTTGAACCTTTTCAACTTTCCTTGTAGATTTTGATGTCGTTCCCTTGTTGTTGATGTGGTGTTTCTATGGACCCGTTGTTGTCGAGCGAGAGAATGGTGTTAACTGCAAATCGAACTACAAGAAGGTGGCTTTCATCTATAGACGTCACCCTCATGATTGACAAAAATTAGCACTCAAGAGATCAAAATAGTGCTGAAATTGGTGTGAAATTGGGTAGCTCACCATTCTACCCGGAATTAACGTACGGTGACACACACTCAAAAGAAGCTCTTTAGTCATGGAATAATTTCTGGTCGGTGCCTCACATGATATGAAAATGGGTAGTCTCCACTAATGATTGATCAGCAACTCTAATAACGCACTTCTCCCTGCACCAAATTTGCATCACCGACATGATTAAATCCATTATTTAACACTCTAACAAGCAAGAAATCAAACGTAGTTCCCTAACATTTCCAAGTTCAATTATGTCGGTCAGAATTCTCTATGTAATCATACCTAGAAGCATGCTAGTGACTCTAAAATCTCTAAAAGTTGAAGTTTTTATGCAAAAAAAATCTTCTTTTTTTTTTTTATATGCAAAAATATATGCTTAGCCACTCCCCCACACTTAAACATTACATTGTCCTCAATGTAATTGAATCATCCAAGTAAAGTCAAGGTGGGAAATCCTAATATGATATGAAACAATAAAAATAAACACACAAAACAAAAAGCAAATAAAAACAAAAGGATAAGAGATACAAAACCGGTGGGTTGCCTCCCACTTAGCGCTTGTTTTAAAGTCGACGGCCCGACATAGCTCTTTCTTCACATTACTCCTCTAGAGGGAGAAAATCTTCAAATGGAAGTTCATCCACATTCACATAGGTGATGTTCTCATAGTATGGCTTCAATCTATGGCCTTTGACTTTGGAAACCGAGTTGTCTCTAAGACTAGTAATTTCAACTGCACCATAAGGAAAAACATTAGTAACAACATATGGTCCAATCCAACGGGACCTTAATTTTCCAGGAAATAGTTTAAGGTGAGAATGAAATAAAAGGACTTTTTGCCCCACAACAAAACTTTTCCGAGAAATCATCTTGTCATGAAAAAGCTTAGTCTTTTCCTTGTAAATCCGGGCACTCTCGTAAGCATCATTACGAATCTCCTCTAGCTCATTTAGTTGTAACTTTCTTTGTTTCCCCGCTTCATCATACTCCATGTTGAATTTCTTTATCGCCCAATAAGCCTTATGTTCAAGTTCAACCGGAAGATGACAAGATTTTCCATAAACCAACCTATATGGAGACATACCAATCGGTGTTTTGTACGCCGTTCTATACGCCCAAAGTGCATCATTGAGCTTAAAGCTCCAATCTTTCCTTGTCGTATTCACCGTTTTCTCAAGAATGGACTTGATCTCACGGTTTGAAATTTCAGCTTGTCCACTAGTTTGTGGATGGTAAGGCGTACCAATCTTGTGTGTTATGTTGTACTTCTTGAGGAGAGCGTGGAAAGACTTCTTGAAATGTGATCCTCCATCGCTTATCACCACTCTTGGTGTGCCGTGCCTAGTGAATATGTTTTCTCTTACAAAATCACAAACAACTTGAGAATCATTAGTTTTGGTGGCTCTAGCCTCCACCCATTTAGAAACATAATCTACGGCAAGAAGTATATAAAAATTTCCATTCGAATTGACAAAAGGGCCTATAAAATCAATTCCCCACACATCAAAAATCTCTACGGCGAGAATTGGTGTGAGTGGCATTTGATTTCGAGAACCTAGATTGCCCGTTCTTTGACATCTATCACACGATTTACAAAAAACATATGAATCTTCAAACAAGGTGGGCCAATAAAATCCACTTTCAAGAACCTTGAGAGCGGTACGTTTAGAACCAAAATGGCCACCACATGCAAAAGTATGACAAAAGGAGAGAATAGATTGAAATTCGGAGTTAGGTACGCACCTTCGTATGATTTGATCAACGCCATATTTCCATAAGTATGGTTCATCCCACACATATTGCTTCGATATCTTCTTAAGCTTCATCTTTTGGAAGTTAGACATTGTGCTAGGTACCGTCCTTGTCACCAAATAATTCACTATATCCGCATACCAAGGTGTTGATTCTTCCAAGGAGAAAAGTTGTTCGTCCGGAAAGCGGTCTTGTAATGGAAGTTCTTCTTGAGACATAACAAGTCTACTAAGATGATCCGCAACGGTATTCTCCACAACTTTCTTATCTCGAATTTCTATGTCGAACTCTTGTAGTAATAGGATCCACCGGATTAGTCTTGGCTTAGCTTCTTTCTTCTTTATTAAGTATCTAAGTGCCGCATGATCGGAATACACAATAACCTTTGTACCCACCAAGTATGATCGAAATTTTTCCAATGCAAACACTATAGCCAATAACTCCTTTTCCGTGGTAGAATAGTTGATTTGTGCATCATTGAGGGTCCTAGATGCATAATAGATAACATGGGACAACTTGTCCACTCTTTGACCCAAAACGGCTCCAACCGCATAATCACTAGCATCACACATTAGTTCAAATGGAAGATTCCAATCCGGTGATTTGATAATTGGCGCACTTGTCAACATTGCCTTCAATTTGTCAAAAGCATCCTTGCATTCCTCGTTGAAGTCAAAAGGTACCTCCTTTTGTAGTAACTTGCACATCGGCATGGAGATTTTGGAGAAATCCTTGATAAACCGCCTATAGAAACCTGCATGACCAAGAAATGAACGAACTTCCCTCACCGAAGTGGGATATTGTAAGTTTCTTATTAAATCTATCTTTGACTTGTCTACTTCGAGCCCTTGAGAGGACACAATGTAACCAAGTACTATGCCATGGTTTACCATAAAATGACATTTCTCCCAATTAAGAACAAGGTTAGTGTCTATGCATCGTTTAAGAACTAGTTCAAGGTTGTTTAAACAAATATCAAAAGAATTGCCATAAACACTAAAGTCGTCCATAAATACCTCAATAATGCGCTCCACATAATCCGAGAATATACTTACCATGCATCTTGAAAAGTAGCCGGTGCATTTCAAAGACCAAACGGCATCCTCCTATACGCAAACGTTCCAAACGGACAAGTAAAAGTGGTCTTCTCTTGGTCCTCCGGTGCAATAACAAGTTGATTGTATCCCGAATAACCATCCAAGAAACAATAATAAGAATGCCCCGCTAACCGCTCCAACATTTGATCAATGAAAGGTAAAGGAAAGTGATCCTTTCGGGTTGCGGAATTAAGCTTTCTATAATCAATGTACACTCTCCAACCGGTTTGAACTCTTGTAGGAACAAGTTCATCGTCTTGATTTCGAACAACCGTAACACCGGACTTCTTTGGCACCACTTGTACCGGACTAACCCACTTGCTATCGGAAATTGGGTAGATCACCCCCACACTTAGCAATTTGAGTATCTCTTTCTTCACAACCTCCATCATGGGAGGATTAAGCCTACGTTGAGCATCACGTACCGGCTTCACGTTCTCTTCCATTAGAATCCTATGCATGCATATGGATGGACTAATGCCCTTGATATCCGCAATTGTCCAACCAATAGCCGTTTTGTGCTCTTTCAAGACTCTAAGCAAACAGTCTTCTTGTACCGGTGTGAGGTTCTTTGAAATAATCACTGGAAGCTCATCTCCATCTCCCAAAAATGCATACTTCAAATGATCCGGAAGTGGCTTCAATTCTAGTTTAGGCGCCTTCACAATAGATGGTACAAGTAATTCATCATTTACGGGTAAAGAGATATAGGAAACATTACCCTTAGCTTCTTGTAATGCCGTCAAAGCACCACACGTCTCCACCAATTCCGTGGAAATTTCAACATCCAAGTTAGGCAAACCGTGGACGTCCAATTCAATGCGCTTTTGTAACACCACATCAAGTTCGTCCTCTCGATTCAATTCTACCATTTGTTGCGCTAATGAACCAACCACATCAATGGAGTAAGCGGAATGCACATCACTTGGGTAGCGCATGGCTTCAAATATGTTGAAGTGTATTACTTCCTTGTCGAATTCCATAGTGAGTGTACTCTTGTCCACATCAATCTTCGTCTTTGCGGTCTTCATAAATGGCCTCCCAAGAAGTAGAGAAGTAGACGAACAATTCTCATTATTGTCCATATCCACCACAAAGAAATCCACCGGAAAAATTAACTCATTCACTTGCACTAGAACGTCTTCTACAATCCCCTTTGGATAGATGTTAGACTTGTTTGCTAGTTGGATAATAACTCTTCTCTCTTTCAACGGGCCAAGATTCAAGGAGTCATAAATATCGGCCGACATCACACTAATGGAAGCTCCCAAGTCAAGTAAAGCATGTTCAAACCTTTTATTACCAATAGTAATTGGCACCGTGAAACCACCGGGATCCGTGCACTTTGTAGGCATCTTCTTAAAAAGCATAGCCGACGCACTCTCTCCAACTTTAGTAATTTCATTATCAAGCAACCTATCCTTCTTTGTGCACAATTCCTTCATGAACTTAGCATACCTTGGCATTGACCTTATGGCCTCTATGAATGGAATGTTGATTTCTATCTTCTTGAAGATATCCATGAGTACCTTATCTTGATCTTCCTTCTTGGACTTAGCAAAACGACTAGGAAAAGGAGGTGGAGTAGTGAAAGTAGGAACCGGTTCCTTGGATTGGGCGGTTGGTGTTGAAGTCTCCATTGGTTCGGCATCCTCCTTCTATTTGACTACCTCTTCACTAGCTTCTTCATGACGAGTTGGACTCTCCACTTGTCTTCCACTTCTTAAGGTAACCGCATTAACATTCTCTCTTGGATTCACAATGGGTTGCGAATGAAGCTTTTTGGATGCTTGAACTTTCATTAAGTTCATATCGGTCGCCAATTGTCCCATTTGAGTTTGTAAATCCTTGATTGACGAATCGGTCTTTTGTTGGGTTTGTTGTAACATAGAAGTGAGACCTTGCATGCTTTGCATTATCACATTCAACTTGTCATTATTCGAATAATCTTGCTCCTTGACTTGTTGTTGTTGAGGTTGGAAACGTGATTGTTGAAATCCACCTTGTTGCGCATATGGATTAGGAGCCGCTGCTTGCTTGTTTGCATAACTAAAGTTGGGATGATCCTTCCAACCGGGATTGTAAGTATTGGAATATGGATCGTACCTTGGCCTTGGATTTGGATATAAAGCATTTACTTGTTCGGTTTCATCATCCGGAATAATTACCGCGGCCAATCGTTGCACTACCCTCTCTATGTTGTTTAACCGTTGATCGGATTGTGAAGACGAGTCACCAACCTCATGCACCAACTTAACCATTGAATCACCTCTTGCATAGAATTGTTGCGAGTTTGCCGCCATACTTTCAATCAACTCGGTAGCTTCGACCACCGTCTTGTTCACTAGTGCACCACCACCGGCGGCGTCAAGAAGATATCTATAACTTGTTTGGATACCTTCATAGAAATATTGAATTATCATGGCGTCACTAAATTGATGGTATGGACAACTTTCCACCAATATCTTGTATCGATCCCAACATTCATATAATGACTCTCCCACATGTTGCTTGATCCCACAAATTTCTTTGCGAATTTGAGTAGCCTTTGATGCGGGAAAATATCTCTCGAGGAAAAGTTTCTTCATCCCATTCCATGTTGTGATACTTCCGGAAGGCAAATAGTATAACCATTCCTTAGCATTGCCCGCCAAAGAGAACGGAAACGCTTTCAACATTGCTCCATCCGAATTAGTATTCGGTGGAAGCATGGCCGTGAATATGGTGTTGAAGTCCATAATATGTTTGTTTGGGTCTTCATTCACCATGCCATGGAACTTTGGTAATTCTCTAATCAACCCCGGCTTGATCTCGAAAGTTGAGTTAGTTTGGATACACCATTGTTGTGTATCGAGCTTGTGAGAAGCTAGGTCTTTGAGTGTACGATCACCCATTGCTTCTTCTTCTATGTCCGAATCTGCGAATTCACTTGATGTAGAACGAGGAAGCGGAGTGTTAACCGCTCGAATAAAGTCTCTTAGTTGAGTGCCGGATCGAAGACGTATTCTAATTGGACTCGGTCTTCCCCCTTGAATCATTCACCAAAGATATAGTACCTACAACAAGGTTCACAAAACTAAGTTAGATACAATATAGAATCTAACAAAGCAAGAATAAATCAAAAAAGAAAAATAAAAACAACTAAAATCGCCCGTTGCTCCCCGGCAACGGCGCCAAAATTTGTACGCGTGTCGTAACCACAACAAATTAATTAATACTTTACTACCTAATTAAAGAGTAATATAGGGTAGTCAAGGTCGATCCCACGAGGAGCAAGAGATTATTAGTTGTCAAATTGTCACAAAAAGGGGGGTATTGGTTGTAAAACTTATAAAGCAAAAGAAATAAACAAAGTGATTAAAAGTGTAAGTTGAAATCAATGAGAGAGAATATATCAAGGAATCCTTCTTCGCTGCAAAACAATGATTAAAGTTATGTTCTTTTCCACTTGTTATTAGTCACAGATTATCACCAACCGTAGGTATAGCAGCTAGATCAGTGCTAACCCCAAAAGCACTTGTTTCACCGGATACGAAAGTTCTCGCCTACCGGATTCTATTCACCAAACCACCTAGTAGTAGATCACCCAAGATGTAATTTAGTTAAATGCATTAAGATTCATGAATTTATTAGGTTGATATTAGTAGTTAAACTCTTAGATCAAGGTCCACTTGCTAACGTTGTTTTTACACACAATTGCTCCACGGAATCCCTCCGCAAGGTCTTGTGTTTTCTACTTATGTAAATAGTCAAGAAACGATTACTTATCCCCTAACTTTCACCAGCTTTAGATTAATTAACAAATCAATTTAGTTGGCCACCCAAACGACCTATCAATCAAACATAAACACTAATATTAGTAAAAACAATCGATAATCATATGAAAAACTTCAAAGTAGAATTGAAACAAAACTCAAACCATATGTTAAGAACTAGGAATTCATCCTTAATCAATAAGAAAATTAGCTACTCATAATTTGGAGTTCACACAATAATAATAATAAAGGAAGAAAGAAAAACTTATTGAAAAGATGATGGTTGCTCCTTCCTCCAATCCTTGTGCACTTTTACTCCTTCTCCAAAGTAGATGTGTGTAAAAAGTTGTAGAGAACTCTCTTATTTATAGGCTTCAATACTCTCCATATCTTTGTAGGAAAAGAATCCTCATTCCAAAAGAACACCACTTTCCCAATTTGAGCCATATTACAAATTCTAGTCCAATTCTCCAAAACTTCCAAGTTTTCATCCAATTCCCACTTCTAAGTCTTCACACACATGAGAGAAGTCCATACAAAATTCTGCATTTTTTCTCACCGGAAAACGGTGTTTTTGGACGGAATTTGTCGCCGCCGGCCACCTGAAAATTCTGTCCCGGTCAAAGAATATTCTGTCAAAGATTCTGTTACAGTTAGGCCAAACTAACGGTCTTAGTTAGTCAACTGGGTCAAGGTCAAGGGACTGAGTTAGAACGAGTCAGAACCGAATCAGCTGGCTAACTCGGTTGACTAGTTCTGACTCAGCCACTTACACAGAACCAAATTGTTCACGGCCAAGATGGCCGTGACTTCCCCTGCACACCCAGCCATGATGGCTGTACCCTGCAATTTCTTCCAACACCATGTCCACCTGAATCAAAATCATCCAATCTCATTCCCTATCATATGTAGCTGCAAAATTCAGCACCAGTTTCAAAAACAGCTGCTCCATCTCCCATTGAAGCACACTACCAATTCAAACAAGAACTAACCCAAATCAATCTGCACCTATTCAGTCCTTGCTTATGCACCTCCACAAGAAATACCAACCCTTTAGCTTCAACCCTGTAAACCTATACATTCATCTAACTCATTTTTAAGCACCAACAGCATCATACTACTTGTTCTTGGTTCATCTTCGCATCGACTCCTAACTCAGTCAACTGCAAACCCATCTCCCAGCATACACCATTCACAAATTCATTTAAACAGCATCATCAGCTTCTATTTTAACCACCAACACATTGCAGCATCAAACACCCAACTGAATTCTTGACCTACTAAATCTCAACCACAACTCAAACCAATCTTAGCTTCAGATCAACAACAGCAGGGTCAGAACCATGTTCTTCAATTCTATCTCTTGATCGATGGCAACATCAAACCCCTTTCTGCTACTTCCATTCACAACCCTGTAACCCATTTCTTCCATCTTTAATTTCTCAACTCACATCAGCGACTTCACAGCATCGACTTGCTGTTGTAGCCCTAATTCACCACCAAAATCATCATCTGTGAAGACCTATCTTCCCTTATCTTGCTTTTCAGACCTCAGAACCCATTTAATTTTGTTCTTTGTCTCTCAATAGAAGCATCACCAGTCTCTTTTCCTCCATGTTCGATTTCCACAAACTGAGAACCACCACCATATCCTCCATGTCTTCTTTCCAGTAACCATCACCAACCCATCTTTCTATATTCAATTTCAGTACCACCTCAGAACCCTTTTCGATTCTCTCTTCATCTTCTTTTCGTGACCAAAGACACAGCTCACCCATTTCCTCACGCGGCTGTGGATTTCTATATCAATTTATCAACAAACCCTAATTGATTCACAATGACAGCCTCCCGATCTCAAGCTTCACGATCACCAGCTCTTCTCAATTTCTCTGCCTTTTTCGATCTCTCGATTTCAGGTCGAGCCTTCATCTTTCGATTTCAATTTCTCTCGACAGTAGAATGAAGAGCCATGGCTGCTTCTTCTTTCTGTTTCAGTAACAAATGATGGAGAATCGATTCTAGGGTTGGGGTTATAACATCCGGATCCGGTTTTGGGTCCGGGTTCAGGTTTGGGCATAGACCATGGATACAGACCACCCATTTGGATGTCTTATAACAAGCAGTCTTCTTTGGATAAGGGCTTTCCAGTTAGGTTGCCCCTCAACAGTTAACTAGACTGTCTTTAGTGCTCCTCCAATTGAGTTGTCCCGTAACCTTGACTGTGCTCCAGATAGTGCTCGCCCTATGAAATGACGATTTTTCCCTTTTTGTCCAATTTGGGTGATTTCTCCTTCTTTTCGTCTGTGCGACTCCAGAGTACCTAATAACTCAAAAAAAAACACATAAAATACATAATTTACTAGAAAAATAGCAAATAAAGCATAAATACTAAATATAAAATTAGGTGTATTCTACACCTATCACAATCCAACGTGACCTTAATTTACCCGGAAATAAATGCAAGCGAGAATTAAACAAAAGCACTTTCTTCCCATCACAAAATTGTTTTCTAGAAATCATAGTATCATGAAAGGCCTTCGTTTTCTCCTTGTAAATGCGAGAGCTTTCAAATGCATCATTGCGAAGCTCCTCTAGCTCTTGGAGTTGTAACTTCCTTTGCTTTCCAGCCCCATCCATATCCATATTGCATTGCTTAATCTCCCAAAAAGCTTTATGCTCAATCTCCACGGTTAAGTGACAAGGTTTACCATACATAAGCCTAAATGGAGACATTCCAATAGGTGTCTTGTATGCGGTTCTATAAGCCCACAAAGCATCATTTAATCGCATGCTCCAATCCTTCCTTTTTGGATTCACTGTCTTCTCTATAATGGATTTCACTTCCCGGTTAGAAACCTCGTCTTGTCCATTCGTTTGGGGATGATAAGGTGTTGCAATCTTGTGTGACACATTGTACTTCTTCAATAAGCTTTGCAAAATCCTGTTTTTGAAGTGAGAACCCCCATCGCTAATTATGGCTCTTGGAATTCCAAACCTTGCAAAAATGTTAGCTTGCACAAAATCTGAAACAACCTTGGAATCATTAGTAGGGGTAGCCTTAGCTTCCACCCATTTAGAGACATAATAAACAGCAAGTAAGATGTAAAAATTTCCATGAGAGTTGACAAAAGGGCCCATAAAATCAATACCCCATACATCAAAAACTTCAATAAATTGATTAACAGTTTGTGGTATTTGATTTCTGGCACCTAGATTGCCTGTTCTTTGGAACCTATCACAAGTTGTGCAAAATATATGTGCATCCTTAAACAAGGTTGGCCAATACAAACCGCTTTCAAGTACCTTGTGAGCGGTTCTCTTACTTCCAAAATGTCCTCCGCAAGCATAAGAGTGACATAATGACAAAATAGAAGTAAACTTGGATTCGGGAATGCACCTTCTTATTACTTGGTCGCTGCCATGTTTCCATAAGTATGGATCATCCCATATGTATTGGTTCCCTAACCTCTTTAGTTTGTCCCTCTCAGCAAGAGACAAGTTCCTTGGGATTTGTTTAGTTACCAAGTAATTCACGATATCCGCATACCATGGTTCACCAAAGGCAATTGAGAATAGTTGCTCATCCGGGAAACTTTCACGCAATGGGATAGCTTCCTTGTCTACAGCAAGACGGCTCAAGTGATCTGAAACGGTGTTCTCAATTCCTTTCTTGTCTTTGATTTCAATATCAAACTCTTGCAAGAGTAAGATCCATCGTATGAGCCTTGGTTTCGCTTCTTTATTCATTAGCAAGTGCCTAAGAGATGCATGGTCAGAATAAACAACAACTTTTGTACCAATTAGATAAGAGAGAAATTTCTCCAATGCAAATACAATAGCTAAAAACTCTTTTTCAGTGGTTGTGTAGTTTTGTTGGGCTTCATTTAACGTTCTAGAAGCATAATAAATGGCATGAGGTATCTTTCCCACACGCTGCCCAAGCACCGCACCAACCGCGTAGTCACTAGCATCACACATGAGCTCAAAAGGCTTTCTCCAATCCGGTGGTTTAATGATAGGGGATGAAATCAAAAGTTCTTTCAAACGATTGAATGCCGCCATACACTTCTCATCAAAGTTAAAAACCACATCTTTTTGCAATAAATTGCAAAGTGGTGATGCTATCTTGGAAAAATCCTTGATAAACCTACGATAGAAATCTGCATGACCAAGAAAAGAACGTATCTCCCTCACCGTAGTGGGAGGGGTTAGAGCACGAATAAGGTCTATCAACTTCCAATCCTTTAGAAGATATAATATGGCCTAAAACTATGCCATGAGTGACCATAAAATGGCACTTCTCCCAATTAAACACAAGGTTTGTTTCAACACATCGTTTAAGGATTAAAGATAAGTTGTTCAAACAAAGGTCAAATGAATCACCAAAGACACTAAAGTCATCCATAAACACTTCAATGATGTTTTCAACATACTCGGAAAATATACTTACCATACACCTTTGAAAGGTAGCTGGAGCATTGCACAAGCCAAAAGGCATCCTTCTATAAGAAAAAGTACCAAAAGGACAAGTGAAAGTGGTTTTCTCTTGGTCCTCCGGTGCTATCACAATCTGATTATAACCTGAATAACCATCAAGGAAACAATAATAAGCATGTCCAGCTAAACGTTCAAGCATTTGATCAATAAAGGGAATGATCCTTCCTAGTAGTGGCATTCAACTTTCTATAATCAATACAAACCCTCCAACCAGTTTGCACACGAGTTGGGACAAGTTCATTCTCATCATTCTCTACCACCGTTACCCCTGATTTCTTTGGTACAACTTGTACCAGGCTCACCCACTTACTATCGGATATGGGGTAGATAACACCCACTTCCAAAAGCTTGAGTATCTCCTTTTTCACAACTTCCATCATGGGAGGGTTCAAACGACATTGCGCTTCCCTTGTAGGCTTTGCATCGTCCTCCAAACGAATCTTATGCATACAAACGGCAGGGCTTATACCCTTGATATCGACGATTGTCCATCCTATGGCCATCTTGTGCTTCCTTAGCACCCTTAGAAGTTTTTGCTCATGTAATTCACTAAGCTCGTTAGAAACAATCACATGTAACTCTTCATTGTCACCCAAGTACAAGTACTTTAAGTGACTTGGAAGAGGTTTCAATTCCAACTTTGAAGATTTAACAATTGAAGGTAAAAGCTTTTCATCACTACATAGTAAAGAAATAAAAGAGATATTATGAGTTTCCGGACATCCTTGTAGTGAGGTGAGATCACCAAGGGATTCCTTAGCTTCGTTACCACACTCTACTCCATCATCCATGGATGTAGTTAAAACAGTTTCCAAAGCATAATCACCATTCAATTCAAACACTTTTTGCGCCAACGCATCCATAACATCAATAGAGAAAAAAGACTGGACATCAGTAGGATATCTCATCGTCTCGAAAATGTTGAAACGTATTATTTCTCCGTCAAACTCCATAGTCAACGTTCCCTTGTCCACATCAATAATAGTTTTAGCCATTTTCATGAAGGGACGTCCAATTAGCAATGGAAGAGACGAGTCCGGTGAACCTTCATCCATCTCTAACACACAAAAGTCAGCTGGAAATACAAGTTGATTAACCTGCACAAGAACATCCTCGGCAATACCCATTGGGTAAACATTAGAGCGATCGGCTAATTGCAAAACAATTTAAGCATTTTTCAAAGGACCTAGATTAAGTGAATTATACATGGATGCCGGCATAACATTAACGGATGCACCTAAGTCTAACATTGCTTTGTTAAAAGTGGTGTTACTAATTATGACGGGAATGTCAAAGCTACCGGGATCCTTGCATTTCATTGGGAGTTTGTGTTGTAAGATTTCCGAAGCATTCTCCCCCACACTTAGCACTTCATTGCCTTTAAGCCTTTGCTTGTTGGTACACAAATCCTTCAACACTTTTGCATACTTTGGAACTTGCTTGATAGAATCAATGAGTGGTATGTTCACATGAATCTTCTTAAGAACATCTAAATTTCCTTTTCTAGTTCCGCCTTCTTAGAACTTGCAAATCTGCGAGGAAAAGGTATAGGAGGAACATAAGTAGGAATAGGAGTTTTAGAGTTAGGAATAGGTACCTCGGGTGTTTGGGGAATTTCATCCCTCTCTTTCACCAAAACCGGCTCCTTTGGAGCTTCCTCTTCACCCAAATCAGCAACTTTGGGTTTCTCAAGTTTTGTACCACTTCTCAACATAATTGCATTGACACCCTCTTTTGGGTTAATGGGTTGAGAAGGGAGTATCCCACTATTTTGTGCTTTTAACTTGTTGATATCAATTGCCATGGATCCCACTTGAGTCTGCAAATCCTTAATCGCACTCTTGGTTTCTTGTTGGCTTTCCTTGAACATGGTAGAAATACCTTGCATCATTGTTTATAACTTTGCATCGATATCGGAACCTTGGTTTTGAACCGGTTGTTGTGGTTGCTGAAATTGCTACTGTTGTTGTTGAAATTATTGTTGTTGAGGTTGAAATTGTTGTTGTTGAGGTTGAAATTGTTGTTGTTGCGGTTGAAATCCACTCGGACGGTTGAAAGTAGGTTGTTGAACCGCACCTTGCTTGTTGGCATAGCTGAAATTTGGATGATCTCTCCATCCCGGATTGTAGGTGTTGGAATAGGGATCATACCGTCTTTGTGGGTTTGGAAAAACCGCATTAGCTTGCTCTAACTCTTCACCATATGAAGGTAATATAACCGCATCCATCTTTTGCATCATGTGCTCCATATTGTCCATCCTTTGATCACGGTTTGATGATGATGAATCACTAACTTCATGCACTTGCCTAACCATTGGTTCACCTCTTGTGTAGAATTGTTGCGAGTTTGCAGCCATGCTTTCAATCAAATCGTTAGCTTGGGCCACCGTCTTGTTCACTAGTGCACCACCACCCGCTGCATCAAGAAGATATCTATCATTTGATTGAAAACCTTCGTAGAAGTACTGGATTATCATAGCGTCACTGAATTGATGGTGAGGACAGCTTGCCACCAATCTCTTGTATCGCTCCCAATATTCATATAAAGATTCTCCTACATGTTGCTTTATTCCACAAATCTCTTTGCGAATTTGAGTGGCCTTAGACGCAGGAAAATACCTCTCTAGAAAGAGTTTCTTCAACCCGTTCCATGTAGTGACACTTCCGGAAGGCAAAAAATACAACCAATCTTTAGTGTTGTCTACCATAGAAAATGGAAAAACTTTCATCATTGCACCATCGGCTTCAGTATCCGCTGGAAGCATAGCCTTGACAATGGTATAGAACTCCATGAGATGCTTGTTTGGGTCTTCATTCGCCATACCATGAAACTTCGGCAACTCTCTAAGCAACCAAGGCTTGATCTCAAAAGTTGAGTTTGTTTGGATACACCACCGTTGTGCATCAAGCCTATGAGAAGCCAAATCCTTGAGTGTACGATTTGCGTCTTCCATTGCTTCTTATTCTTCAACTAGTGGTTCTTCTACAATTAGAACCTCTAGTTCTTCTTCTAGTTGTAACTCTTCTTCCACTTCTTGATGAAGAGCTTCGTGTTCTACTTCCAAGACTTGTTCTTCCGTTGTGTCTTGACTTGGTTGGAGTATTGTGCCTCTTCGAGTAGCTATCCCGCACCTTGGATAATTCCAATCTTTAGAATCCAGGGATTAGTACCTGAAAAACAATTCTCGCAAACAAGTGAGAAACAAGACAAGAAACGGAAAGCAAATATGCAAGCAGAAAAATGATAAAAAGAAACTAAAAAACTTAATAACAAGCCGTTTGCCTCCCCGGCAACGGCGCCAAAATCTGGTCGGTTGTCAGCCGGTCAAATATAATTTCACTTTCTTACTTCCTAAAATAAAAATAGTATGCGATAAGAAAGAATTCGTATCCACAGAGAGGCTTTTGTTGTTATAAAAAAATTCAGTTTCTTAGTAACCAAGGGGGGTTTTGATTTATCAAAGCAATAAAAATGGATTGAAAGCAAAGTGATAATAAAAATAATCAATAAGGAGAAAGTATTGGTCACGGGATAGTTTTTGGATTCAACATAATTATTATCAAAAATAAAATGAAGAACATGAAAAATAAACGAAAGCAAACCCTAGTAGAATCGCTCTCCTCCAAAACTCCAGTAGAAAGATACGTGATTTCTGATAAGTCCCCCAAAAGAATAGAAGCTTTTTCTTTTTATAGCCTTCCAACTTTCCATATTAGGTCTTCAAAGCCCACGGTCCAATACCAAGAAGTACACTAAACTCAAGTGTGTGAAAAACCCATGTGAAAATATGTCCCAGAAATTGCTCGTCAGAAACTGGTGCAACAAGAAGAGGGCATAGCACCACTAGTTAACTGTAATTCAGCTACACTGCAATATACAACTAAGCCAACAAGCAGCAATACTCCATCCTAGCATAACCTCATTGCAGTACCATTCTTTCATATACACAACACCAACATCTGCAACTACAATACACAACAGCTCCATTGCAGCACAAACTACACTCAGCTTCACCAGTTCCATTCTTAATTTTGCAGCAACCACAACCCTTGTAATGCCAACCATCTCATCTTACTCGCAATTTCCACCTAAGCATACATCTAACTCCATGTAACTCCTGCCAGAGCCCCATTGCAGCACGGCTTAACTCCAGTTGCACTTCTCTGCCTCGGACCTGCAACCTCAGTCACCCTGTACCACTGATCAAGCCAGAGTTCATTGTCTCCACTGCATCATTCAACATTGCAGCTTCAACAGTTTCACTAGTAATTGCACCTAAACCATCACAAGCATCAACACCTACAGTTCTACCTGTAATGCTTCAGTTCAACTCACTGCAACACAATCCACCACTTTCAGCTCCTTTGAACTCCCAACAAGCCACCAGCAAACCCCATTCGACGCACTACCACGGCTCCAATATCTCAGCATTTAACCTTGTACTGTTTTAGCTACATTATTTCTTTGCTCCAGCTGCAATGCCTGCACCACCAACTCAATCCATTATCCTGTTACAATCACAAGACTTGCATCTCCACAGCTGCAGCTACAATTGCTCAAACCAGTCCAAATTTCAGCTCTGCCTTAAACATTCTTACAAACACTCCAGTGACCAACTTCAGTTCAAACCATCAACACCTGTATCCTAGCATACATCAATACCACCTGTAACAGCTTCAATTTCTAACAACAGCATTAAATCAACTCTATCAATTCTGGTTTCTTCCATGCCTGAATTTGATTTAAAACCCAACTTCATTTGAATATTCAAACTCACAAAACCACACCCATTCTGATTCTTCCAGACATTGAGATTAATTCCCAAACTCATATTCGACTTATCAAGAACCCTAACTTCAATTCCTTCTACTGTAATCAACAGCTGACTACCTGACTCTATACCAAATCAAACCCAAACTCAAATATGCGCGTGACCCATCTTCTGTATCGTTCATAGCTTCAATTCTTCTCAAGATTCCTTCTCAAACTACACAATAAACCCATCTCGATCTCCTTCTTAGATCAACACAATATAAAGATTTTTTCTTCTCACAAACCCTCCCTTCTTCTGAATTTACCCCATCTGCTATTTCTCCTCTATCATCTCTTCAATATCTCATAAACATCACCAAATTCATCCCAGAACTCAATCTACAATCAATCTTCTTCGATCTGATTTCATCTTCTTCTTCAATTTCTTCATTTCCCTGTATTTCTCTCATGAACCCAACAAATCAGTTCAACCATGGCAGTATCATCTTTTCACTACCACAAATTTCATCTACTGAATCTCTCAATTTTTCAATCAGGTGCCATAACACTTTACAGGTAGAAAACAGATGTGTTAGAAGAACAATTGCGGCTAATGATGGGAGAAATTATTTTTCTATGAAATATAGGTCTTGTGTAGGAAGAAGGATGGATATGTCCACCCCAGCTGATGGGATAAGGGGTGTTCAAATTCCATTTGGCCCGTCAGTTCCAGGCAACTGACCGCCTATCCGCTTCCTTGCTCAACTGTCAGTTTCGGTAAACTGACAGTACATTCTTCACCTTCTTCTTGCGCAACCTGGCATGCTCCAAGTATAGCTCGCATGTGAATTGACCTCCCAGCCTTTACGCTCCAAAAGGACAATTTCTTCTTCTTTTGCTCCAAAGGATTCCATTGCACCTAATCAACTCAAATTCACACATAAGATAAGATACATATTTCACAAAATAAATAGCAAAGAAAGCATAAATACTAGATATAAAATTAGGTGTTTTACAACACCTATCAGATTCCCCCACACTTAGACTTTGCTAGTCCTCGAGCAAATAAAACAAAACTTATTCTAAAGAATACATACAATTCCCGTGAGCGTTTACTAGAGAAATACCCACACAACCTACATTTACAACTTACAAGTTTTCCGAAATGATAGCATCCAATGCGCTAAGAAGACATAGAGATTCTGCACACTAGTCATAAGAAATTAGACACAAATATGAACACAATCTCATTCTTAAAAGTTGAGAGAGAAATAGCCATCCCTTATCGAAAGAAATTCGGATTCGGAGTGATCAAAAGTCTTGACTCTGCCTCACAAGAAAGGGTTTTATGAAATTGCACTCAATAATAAACAGCTCTTTATGGGTCACACATGTGTCCAGGTAGGAATGAAGAGAGAATCCTGCGACACGTTGAATAGTAGGAAGGAAAATCCTCCGAAATGTTTTGAAAACCCACATCTTTTATTCATTTTGAAAACCTTTTTTTTTTCTGATGATCTCTAAGAAAGGAAATCAACCACTTAATGAATGTGGAAATATGCTTACTTACCTCGTTATCCATTCGGAGTGCAGTTAGCACCACTCTTACAGCATCCATAGAAACGTCTTCGGTCTTCAATCCTTGTCTTCGTCTTCGGACTTCAACTCTTGATGATAACTCTTGAACTTCGTAGAATCTTGACAATGTGATTCTTTCTATTGGCTTTATTGAATGAATACAAAACTAAAAATGAACTAAACAAACCAAAATATGATGCAATGAATAATTTTTTTTTAAGCATTAAATACAAAGTAAATACAAAATGAAAACAAACAAAAATAAAAATTAATGATGATCCTAAAGAACTTTTTTTTTTAGACAAGAGAATATAATACAAATAAAAATAAAAATTCAAGTACAAATGCCATGGTGTGAGTACTTTACCACTTGATTCTTCACATATTGTATGTCTCGATATCATAAACTTCTTGAATTCTCATCTTGATAATATTCACTCTTGTACAATAGTCTTCAACTTGTAAAAATTCTTCTCCTTGTCTTGGCTTAGTCGTCGGGCACCTGAAAAGTCAAACGGTCAACGGGTCGAAACGATTCAACTCGGGTCAACCACCGAGTCATGCCGAGTCACTGGAGAATTACGATCGGGTGAGTAAGAGAGTCAGGTGAGTCAGGTGAGTGAGTCAGTGAGTCAAAGGCTAACTCAGCTGACTTGGATAAGCTTTCCAGGACATCGCACAGGCCATATCTTCTGCAGTGCACACTCAGCCATGATGGACCTGCACTTGTGCAACCACACCAACAAATGCAACCCATAACCCATATCTGCAGCTGCACTGCACCCATCTCATCTGCTTCACTTCTTAGTTTAATGCCACTTCTGCAACAACAACACCACCTTGTCCCTGACCCCTGTTGTAGCTTCAATTCAGATCAACCTTCCCTGCTGTGCACCACAACCTCCGATCCCATCACTTTCAAAGCACAACCACCTATGAAATTCATCTCAACACAACCAGAACATCACCTCCAAACTGCTAACATTGCAACCAGAAGAGGGCATAGCACCACTAGTTAACTGTAATTCAGCTACACTGCAATATACAACTAAGCCAACAAGCAGCAATACTCCATCCTAGCATAACCTCATTGCAGTACCATTCTTTCATATACACAACACCAACATCTGCAACTACAATACACAACAGCTCCATTGCAGCACAAACTACACTCAGCTTCACCAGTTCCATTCTTAATTTTGCAGCAACCACAACCCTTGTAATGCCAACCATCTCATCTTACTCGCAATTTCCACCTAAGCATACATCTAACTCCATGTAACTCCTGCCAGAGCCCCATTGCAGCACGGCTTAACTCCAGTTGCACTTCTCTGCCTCGGACCTGCAACCTCAGTCACCCTGTACCACTGATCAAGCCAGAGTTCATTGTCTCCACTGCATCATTCAACATTGCAGCTTCAACAGTTTCACTAGTAATTGCA
The DNA here is from genome assembly GCA_023529315.1 of Papaver bracteatum. Lineage (NCBI taxonomy): Eukaryota > Viridiplantae > Streptophyta > Magnoliopsida > Ranunculales > Papaveraceae > Papaver > Papaver bracteatum. The sequence continues at coordinate 314,228 of JAJJWX010003638.1, forward strand.
CCTAAACCATCACAAGCATCAACACCTACAGTTCTACCTGTAATGCTTCAGTTCAACTCACTGCAACACAATCCACCACTTTCAGCTCCTTTGAACTCCCAACAAGCCACCAGCAAACCCCATTCGACGACTACCACGGCGGCTCCAATATCTCAACATTTAACCTTGTCTTGTTTTAGCTACATTATTTCTTTGCTCATTGCAATGCCTGCACCACCAACTCAATCCATTATCCTGTTACAATCACAAGACTTGCATCTCCACAATTTGCGACTACAATTGCTCAAACCAGTCCAAATTTCAGCTCTGCCTTAAACATTCTTACAAACACTCCAGTGACCAACTTGATTCAAACCATCAACTTTGTATTCCTAGCATACATCAATACCACCAATAATGACTTCAATTTCTAACAACATCATTAAATCAACTCTATCAATTCTGGTTTCTTCCATGCCTGAATTTGATTTAAAACCCAACTTCATTTGAATATTCAAACTCACAAAACCACACCCATTCTGATTCTTCCAGACATTGAGATTAATTCCCAAACTCATATTCGACTTATCAAGAACCCTAACTTCAATTCCTTCTACTGTAATCAACAGCTACCCCAGCTCTATACCAAATCAAACCCAAACTCAAATATGCGCGTGACCCATCTTCTGTATCGTTCATAGCTTCAATTCTTCTCAAGATTCCTTCTCAAACTACACAATAAACCCATCTCGATCTCCTTCTTAGATCAACACAATATAAAGATTTTTTCTTCTCACAAACCCTCCCTTCTTCTGAATTTACCCCATCTGCTATTTCTCCTCTATCATCTCTTCAATATCTCATAAACATCACCAAATTCATCCCAGAACTCAATCTACAATCAATCTTCTTCGATCTGATTTCATCTTCTTCTTCAATTTCTTCATTTCCCTGTATTTCTCTCATGAACCCAACAAATCAGTTAAACCATGGCAAGTATCATCTTTTCACTACCACAAATTTCATCTACTGAATCTCTCAATTTTTCAATCAGGTGCCATAACACTTTACAGGTAGAAAACAGATGTGTTAGAAGAACAATTGCGGCTAATGATGGGAGAAATGATTTTTCTATGAAATATAGGTCTTGTGTAGGAAGAAGGATGGATATGTCCACCCCAGCTGATGGGATAAGGGGTGTTCAAATTCCATTTGGCCCGTCAGTTCCAGGCAACTGACCGCCTATCCGCTTCCTTGCTCAACTGTCAGTTTTATGGCGACAAGTACATTCTTCACCTTCTTCTTGCGCAACCTGGCATGCTCCAAGTATAGCTCGCATGTGAATTGACCTCCCAGCCTTTACGCTCCAAAAGGACAATTTCTTCTTCTTTTGCTCCAAAGGATTCCATTGCACCTAATCAACTCAAATTCACACATAAGATAAGATACATATTTCACAAAATAAATAGCAAAGAAAGCATAAATACTAGATATAAAATTAGGTGTTTTACAACACCTATCAGATTCCCCCACACTTAGACTTTGCTAGTCCTCGAGCAAATAAAACAAAACTTATTCTAAAGAATACATACAATTCCCGTGAGCGTTTACTAGAGAAATACCCACACAACCTACATTTACAACTTACAAGTTTTCCGAAATGATAGCATCCAATGCGCTAAGAAGACATAGAGATTCTGCACACTAGTCATAAGAAATTAGACACAAATATGAACACAATCTCATTCTTAAAAGTTGAGAGAGAAATAGCCATCCCTTATCGAAAGAAATTCGGATTCGGAGTGATCAAAAGTCTTGACTCTGCCTCACAAGAAAGGGTTTTATGAAATTGCACTCAATAATAAAATGACTCTTTATGGGTCACACATGTGTCCAGGTAGGAATGAAGAGAGAATCCTGCGACACGTTGAATAGTAGGAAGGAAAATCCTCCGAAATGTTTTGAAAACCCACATCTTTTATTCATTTTGAAAACCTTTTTTTTTTCTGATGATCTCTAAGAAAGGAAATCAACCACTTAATGAATGTGGAAATATGCTTACTTACCTCGTTATCCATTCGGAGTGCAGTTAGCACCACTCTTACAGCATCCATAGAAACGTCTTCGGTCTTCAATCCTTGTCTTCGTCTTCGGACTTCAACTCTTGATGATAACTCTTGAACTTCGTAGAATCTTGACAATGTGATTCTTTCTATTGGCTTTATTGAATGAATACAAAACTAAAAATGAACTAAACAAACCAAAATATGATGCAATGAATAATTTTTTTTTAAGCATTAAATACAAAGTAAATACAAAATGAAAACAAACAAAAATAAAAATTAATGATGATCCTAAAGAACTTTTTTTTTTAGACAAGAGAATATAATACAAATAAAAATAAAAATTCAAGTACAAATGCCATGGTGTGAGTACTTTACCACTTGATTCTTCACATATTGTATGTCTCGATATCATAAACTTCTTGAATTCTCATCTTGATAATATTCACTCTTGTACAATAGTCTTCAACTTGTAAAAATTCTTCTCCTTGTCTTGGCTTAGTCGTCGGGCACCTGAAAAGTCAAACGGTCAACGGTCGAAACGATTCAACTCGGGTCAACCACCGAGTCATCCGAGTCCCGGAGAATTACGATCGGGTGAGTAAGAGAGTCAGTGAGTCGGGTGAGTGAGTCGGTGAGTCAAAGGCTAACTCGGTGACTTGGATAAGCTTTCCAGGACATCGCACGAGGCCATATCTTGCAGCGGTGCACACTCGGCCATGATGGACCGCACTTGTGCAACCACACCAACAAATGCAACCCATAACCCATATCTGCAGCCGCACCGCACCCATCTCATCTGCTTCACTTCTTAGTTTAATGCCACTTCGCAACAACAACACCACCTTGTCCACGACCCTGTTGTAGCTTCAATTCAGATCAACCTTCCTCTCTTTTGTGCACCACAACCTCCGATCCCATCACTTTCAAAGCACAACCACCTATGAAATTCATCTCAACACAACCGAACATCACCTCCAAAGCGCTAACATTGCAACGAGTAAGAGGGCATAGCACCACTAGTTAAGCGTAATTCAGCTACACTGCAATATACAACTAAGCCAACAAGCGACAATACTCCATCCTAGCATAACCTCATTGCAGTACCATTCTTTCATATACACAACACCAACATCTCGCAACTACAATACACAATGACTCCATTGCAAAGACAAACTACACTCACTTCACCGGTTCCATTCTTAATTTTGCAAGCAACCACAACCCTTGTAATGCCAACCATCTCATCTTACTCGCAATTTCCACCTAAGCATACATCTAACTCCATGTAACTCCTGCCAGAGCCCCATTGTAAAGACGGCTTAACTCCGATTGCACTTCTCGCCTCGGACTGCAACCTCAGTCACCCTGTACCACTGATCAAGCCAGAGTTCATTGTCTCCACTGCATCATTCAACATTGCAGCTTCAACAGTTTCACTAGTAATTGCACCTAAACCATCACAAGCATCAACACCTACAGTTCTACCTGTAATGCTTCAGTTCAACTCACTGCAACACAATCCACCACTTTCAGCTCCTTTGAACTCCCAACAAGCCACCAGCAAACCCCATTCGACGCACTACCACGGCTCCAATATCTCAGCATTTAACCTTGTACTGTTTTAGCTACATTATTTCTTTGCTCCAGCTGCAATGCCTGCACCACCAACTCAATCCATTATCCTGTTACAATCACAAGACTTGCATCTCCACAAAGTGCAGACTACAATTGCTCAAACCAGTCAAATTTCAGCTCTGCCTTAAACATTCTTACAAACACTCCATTGACCAACTTGATTCAAACCATCAACACTGTATTCCTAGCATACATCAATACCACCATTAATGACTTCAATTTCTAACAACAAACATTAAATCAACTCTATCAATTCTGGTTTCTTCCATGCCTGAATTTGATTTAAAACCCAACTTCATTTGAATATTCAAACTCACAAAACCACACCCATTCTGATTCTTCCAGACATTGAGATTAATTCCCAAACTCATATTCGACTTATCAAGAACCCTAACTTCAATTCCTTCTACTGTAATCATGACTACCTGACTCTATACCAAATCAAACCCAAACTCAAATATGCGCGTGACCCATCTTCTGTATCGTTCATAGCTTCAATTCTTCTCAAGATTCCTTCTCAAACTACACAATAAACCCATCTCGATCTCCTTCTTAGATCAACACAATATAAAGATTTTTTCTTCTCACAAACCCTCCCTTCTTCTGAATTTACCCCATCTGCTATTTCTCCTCTATCATCTCTTCAATATCTCATAAACATCACCAAATTCATCCCGAACTCAATCTACAATCAATCTTCTTCGATCCGATTTCATCTTCTTCTTCAATTTCTTCATTTTCGTATTTCTCTCATGAACCCAACAAATCAGTTCAACCATGGCAAGTATCATCTTTTCACTACCACAAATTTCATCTCTTGAATCTCTCAATTTTTCAATCGGGTGCCATAACACTTTACGGGTAGAAAACGAGATGTGTTAGAAGAACAATTGCGGCTAATGATGGGAGAAATGATTTTTCTATGAAATATAGGTCTTGTGTAGGAAGAAGGATGGATATGTCCACCCCGGTGATGGGATAAGGGGTGTTCAAATTCCATTTGGCCCGTCGTTCCTGTGCAACCGACCGCCTATCCGCTTCCTTGCTCAACTGTCATCGGTTTTTGAACTGACAAGACATTCTTCACCTTCTTCTTGCGCAACCCTGGCATGCTCCAAGTATAGCTCGCATGTGAATTGACCTCCCCCAGCCTTTACGCTCCAAAAGGACAATTTCTTCTTCTTTTGCTCCAAAGGATTCCATTGCACCTAATCAACTCAAATTCACACATAAGATAAGATACATATTTCACAAAATAAATAGCAAAGAAAGCATAAATACTAGATATAAAATTAGGTGTTTTACAACACCTATCGATTCCCCACACTTAGACTTTGCTAGTCCTCGAGCAAATAAAACAAAACTTATTCTAAAGAATACATACAATTCAGTGAGCGTTTACTAGAGAAATACCCACACAACCTACATTTACAACTTACAAGTTTTCCGAAATGATAGCATCCAATGCGCTAAGAAGACATAGAGATTCTCGCACACTAGTCATAAGAAATTAGACACAAATATGAACACAATCTCATTCTTAAAAGTTGAGAGAGAAATAGCCATCCCTTATCGAAAGAAATTCGGATTCGGAGTGATCAAAAGTCTTGACTCGCCTCACAAGAAAGGGTTTTATGAAATTGCACTCAATAATAAATGACTCTTTATGGGTCACACATGTGTCCAGGTAGGAATGAAGAGAGAATCTGCGACACGTTGAATAGTAGGAAGGAAAATCTCAGAAATGTTTTGAAAACCCACATCTTTTATTCATTTTGAAAACCTTTTTTTTCTCGATGATCTCTAAGAAAGGAAATCAACCACTTAATGAATGTGGAAATATGCTTACTTACCTCGTTATCCATTCGGATGTGAGTTAGCACCACTCTTAACATCCATAGAAACGTCTTCGGTCTTCAATCCTTGTCTTCGTCTTCGGACTTCAACTCTTGATGATAACTCTTGAACTTCGTAGAATCTTGACAATGTGATTCTTTCTATTGGCTTTATTGAATGAATACAAAACTAAAAATGAACTAAACAAACCAAAATATGATGCAATGAATAATTTTTTTTTAAGCATTAAATACAAAGTAAATACAAAATGAAAACAAACAAAAATAAAAATTAATGATGATCCTAAAGAACTTTTTTTTTTAGACAAGAGAATATAATACAAATAAAAATAAAAATTCAAGTACAAATGCCATGGTGTGAGTACTTTACCACTTGATTCTTCACATATTGTATGTCTCGATATCATAAACTTCTTGAATTCTCATCTTGATAATATTCACTCTTGTACAATAGTCTTCAACTTGTAAAAATTCTTCTCCTTGTCTTGTTGCCATACTTGAATCTGAAATCTGCTCATTTTTGTACCGTTGCTTGTAAACCTAGAACGTCTTCAACTTTCCTTCGAACTTGTGATGCTTCTCTTGTTAATGATATGGTGTTTCTATGGACATGTTGGTGTAGAGAGACATAAAGTGGATGGTGCTAACTGCGAACAAGATTACAAGTGGTATGTAAGTTAGCAATTCGATGTCACCATTCATGATTGATAAAATAGCACTCAAGAGATCAAAATAGTGCTTCTATTGGTGGGAGGTTAGGTAGATCACCATTCTACCCGGAGTTTACGTACGGTGACACACACTCTAAAAGCACATATTTAGACAGGTACAAAGAAGTGAAGGTCGGTGCCTCTCATGATGTAACATGGGTAGTCTCCACTATAGGGGACCACTACTCTACTACCGAATTCAGTCTGCACCATATTTTCCACTGGCATGGTTAAATCCAACTTTAAATCTCATACAAGTAAGAAACCCGATCATGTTCTCTGTCATCTCTAAGTTCAGTCACTCTTATGAGAATCTCGATGTAATCTTAGCGACATGGATACTATGTGACTCTAAACAAACTACAAGTTGGAGTTTTTCATGCACTAATTTACAAAAAAGTTGAAAATTTGAAAAAATTTACAATGCAAATGCTTAACCACTCCCCCACACTTAAACTTTACATTGTCCTCAATGTAAATTGAGTTATCCAAAGTAAGTCAAGGTGGAAAATTATGCATGACAAATGACAAGAAATCAGAAAAATAAAATCAATATAATACAAGAAAAAGATAAAAACAAAACAAGAAAATGAAAATGAAAATAAGACAAGAGATACTCATCCTATGGGTTGTCTCCCATTTAGAGCTTGGTTTAAATTCGTCAGCCCGACTATCTCCTTGCTTTTTACGACTCCTACAGAGGGAGTGCATCCACAAAATTAGCTCCTTCCACCACTTCGGAAGTGAAATTCTCATAATATGGTTTCAATCGATGCCCATTAACTTTAAGTTCGTTGTCTGTATCTATGCTACGAATTTCTACTGCACCATGAGAAAACACATTAGTAACAATGAAAGGTCCGATCCAACGTGACCTTAATTTACCCGGAATACTCCATTGTGCAACGGCCGGAATACGTCCCAGAAATCAAACTCAAGTGTGTGAAAAACCCATGTGAAAATATGTCCCAGAAATTGCTCGCCGGGCACCTGAAAAGTCAAACGGTCAACGGGTCGGAACGATTTAACTTGGGTCAACCACCGAGTCATGCCGAGTCACTGGAGAATTACGATCGGGTGAGTAAGAGAGTCAGTTGAGTCAGGTGAGTGAGTCAGTGAGTCAAAGGCTAACTCAGCTGACTTGGATAAGCTTTCCAGGCCATCGCACATGCCATATCTTCTACAGTGCACACTCAGCCATGATGGCCCTGCACTTGTGCAACCACACCAAAAAATTCAACCCATAACCCATATCTGCAGCTGCACTGCACCCATCTCATCTGCTTCACTTCTTAGTTTAATGCCACTTCTGCAACAACAACAACACCTTGTCCCTGACCCCTGTTGTAGCTTCAATTCAGATCAACCTTCCCTGCTGTGCACCACAACCTCCGGTCCCATCACTTGCAAAGCACAACCACCTATGAAATTCATCTCAACATAACCATAACATCACCTCCAAACTGCTAACATTGCAACCAGAAGAGGGCATAGCACCACTAGTTAACTGCAATTCAGCTGCACTGCAATATACAGCTAATCCAACAAGCAGCAATACTCCATCCTAGCATAACCTCATTCCAGTACCATTCTATCGTATACACAGCACCAACATCTGCAACTCCAATACACAACAGCTTCATTGCAGCACAAACTACACTCAGCTTCACCAGTTCCATTCTTAATGTTGCAGCAACCACAACCCTTGTAATGCCAACCATCTCATCTTACTTGCAATTTACACCTAAGCATACATCTAACTCCCTGTAACTCCTGCCACAGCCCCATTACAGCACGTCTTAACCCCAGTTGCACTTCTCTGCCTCGGACCTGCAACCTCAGTCACCCAGTATCACTGATCAAACCAGAGTTCATTGTCTCCACTGCATCATTCAACATTGTAGCTTCAACAGTTTCACTAGTAATTCCACCTAAACCATCACAAGCATCAACACCTACAACTCCACCTGTAATGCTTCAGTTCAACTCACTGCAACATAATCCACCACTTGCAGCTCCTTTGAACTCCCAGCAAGCCACCAACAAACCCCTTTCGACGCACTACCACAGCTCCATTATCTCAGCATTTAACCTTGCACTGTTTCAGCTACATTATTTCTTTTCTCCAGCTGTAATGCCTACACCACCAACTCAATCCATTATCCTGTTACAATCACAAGACTTGCATCTCCACAGCTGCAGCTACAATTGCTCAAACCAGTCCAAATTTCAGCTCTGCCTTAAACATTCTTACAAACACTCCAGTGACCAACTTCAGTTCAAACCATCAACACCTGTATTCCTAGCATACATCAATACCACCTGTAACAGCTTCAATTTCTAACAACAGCATTAAATCAACTCTATCAATTCTGGTTTCTTCCATGCCTGAATTTGATTGAAAACCCAACTTCATTTGAATATTCAAATTCACAAAACCACACCCATTATGATTCTTCCAAACATTGAGCTTAATTCCCAAACTCATATTCGACTTATCAAGAACCCTAAGTTCAATTCCTTCCTCTGTAATCAACAGCTACCCCAGCTCTATACCAAATCAAACCCAAACTCAAATCTGCGCGTGACCCATCTTCTGTATCGTTCATAGCTTCAATTCTTCTCAAGATTACTTCTCAAACTACACCATAAACCCATCTCGATCTCCTTCTCAGATCAACACAGTATAAAGATTTGTTCTTCTCACAAACCCCCCCCCCCTTCTTCTAAATTGACCCCATATGCTATTTCTCCTCTATCATCTCTTCAATCTCTCATAAACATCAACAAATTCATCCAGAACTCAATCTACAATCAATCTTCTTCGATATGATTTCATCTTCTGCTTCAATTTCTTCATTTCCCTGTATTTCTCTCATGAACCCAACAAATCAGTTTAACCATGGCAGCAGCAGCTTTTCAGTACCACCAATTTCATCTACTGAATCTCTCAATTTTTCAATCAGGTGCCATAACACTTTACAGGCAGAAAACAGATATGTTAGAAGAAAAATTGCGGCTAATGATGGGATAAATGATTTTTATCTGAAATTTAGGTCTTGTGTAGGAAGAAGGATGGATATGTCCACCCCAGCTGATGGGATAAGGGGTTTTCAAATTCTATTTGGCCCGTCAGTTCCAGGCAACTGACCGCCTATCCGCTTCCTTGCTCAACTGTCAGTTTCGGTAAACTGACAGTACATTCTTCACCTTCTTCTTACGCAACCTGGCCTGCTCCAAGTATAGCTCGCATGTGAATTGACCTCTTTGCCTTTACGCTCCAAAAGGACAATTTGTTCTTATTTTGCTCCAAAGGATTCCATTGCACCTAATCAACTCAAATTCACACATAAGATACATATTTCACAAAATAAATAACAAAGAAAGCATAAATACTAGATATAAAATTAGGTTTTTTACAACACCTATCACAACATACTAAGAAAAGATACTTACCACACACCTTTGAAAGGTAGATGGAGCATTGCACAAGCCAAAAGGCATCCTTCTATAAGCAAAAGTGCCGAAAGGACAAGTGAAAGTGGTTTTCTCTTGATCCTCCGGTGCTATCACAATCTGATTGTAACCTGAATAACCATCAAGGAAACAATAATAAGAGTGTCCAGCTAAACGTTCAAGCATTTGATCAATAAAAGGTAAAGGAAAATATCCCTCCTAGTAGTGGCATTCAACTTTTTATAATCAATACAAACCTTCTAACCGGTTGCACATGAGTTGGGACAATTTCATTCTTATCAATCTCCACCACCGTTACATATGATTTCTTGGGTACAACTTGTACCGGGCTCACCCACTTGCTATCGGATATGGGGTAGATAACACCCACTTCCAAAAGCTTGAGTATCTCATTTTTCACAACTTCCATCATGGGAGGGTTCAAACGATGTTGCGCTTCCCTTGTAGGCTTTGCATCGTCCTCCAAACGAATCTTATGCATACAAACGGTAGGGCTAATACCCTTGATATCAGAAATTGTCCATTCTATGGCCGTCTTGTGCTTCCTTAACACACTTAGAATTTTTTGCTCTTGTAATTCACTAAGCTCTTTAGAAACAATCACAGGTAGCTCTTCATTGTCACCCAAGTACAAGTACTTTAAGTGACTTGGAATAGGTTTCAATTCCAACTTTGGAGATTTAACAATAGAAGGTAAAAGCTTTTCATCACTACATGGTAAAGAAATAAAAGAGATATTATGAGTTTCCGAACATCCTTGTAGTGAGTTAAGATCACCAAGGGCTTCCTTGACTTCATTACCACACTCTACACCATTATCCAAGGATGTAGTTAAAACGGTTTCCAAAGCATCATCATTATTCAATTCAAACACTTGTTGTGCCAATGTATCCATAACATCAACGGAGAAACAAGAGTGGACATCACTAGGATATCTCATCGTCTCGAAAATGTTAAAACGTATTATTTCTCCATAAAACTCCATAGTCAATATTCCCTTGTCCACATCAATAATGGTTTTAGCCGTTTTCATGAAGGGACGCCCAAGTAGCAATGGAAGAGATGAATCCGGTGAACCTTCATCCATCTCTAACACACAAAAGTCAACTGGAAATACAAGTTGATTAACCTGCATAAGAACATCCACAACAATACCCATTGGGTAGACATTAGAACGATTGGCTAATTGCAACACAATTCCAGCCATTTTAAGAGGACCAAGATTAAGTTAATTATACATAGATGCAGGCATAACATTAACGGATGCACCTAAATCCAACATTGCTTTATTAAAAGTAGTGTTACCAATTGTGACGGGGATGTCAAAGCTACCGGGATCCTTGCATTTCAGTGGAAGTTTGTGTTGTAAGATTGTCGAAGCATTCTCCCCCACACTTAGCACTTCATTTCCTTTAAGTCTTTTCTTATTGGTACACAAGTCCTTGAACACTTTTTCATACTTGGGAACTTGCTTGATAGCATCAATGAGTGGTATATTCACATGAATCTTCTTAAGAACGTCTAAAATCTCCTTTTCTAGTTCCGCCTTCTTAGAACTTTCAAATCTGCGAGGAAAAGGTATAGGAGGAACATAAGTAGGAATAGGAGTTTTAGAGTTAGGAATAGGTACCTCGGGTGTTTGGGGAATTTCATCCTTCTTTTCCTCCAAAACCAGCTCCATTGGAGCTTATTCTTCACCCAAATCAACAACTTCGGGTTTCACAAGTTGTGTACCACTTCTTAATGTAATTGCATTGACACCCTCCTTTGGGTTGATAGGTTGAGAAGGGAGTCTCCCACTATTTGTTTCCTTCAATTTGTTGATATCTATCGCCATGGAGCCCACTTGAGTCTGCAACTCCTTGATAGCTCTCTTAGTTTCTTGTTGGCTTTCTTTGAATATGGTAGAAATGCCTTGCATCATTGTTTGAAGCTTTGCATTAATATCAGAACCTTGATTTTGCACCGACTGTTGTGGCTGCTGAAATTGTTGTTTATTCGGCTGGAATTGTTGTTGTTGTGGTTGAAATTGTTGTTGTTGTGGTTGAAATCCACTTGGACGGTTGAAATTGGGTTGTTGGACCACACCTTGCTTGTTGTCATAGCTAAAATTTGGATGATCTCTCCATCCCGGATTGTAGGTGTTGGAGTAGGGATCATACCGTCTTTGCTGATTTGGAAAGACCGCACTAGCTTGCTCCAACTCTTCACCATGTGAAGGTAAAATAACCGCAGCCATCCTTTGAATCATTTGCTCCATATTGTCCATTCTTTGATCACGATGTGATGATAATGAATCATTAACTTCATGCACTTGCCTAACCATTGGTTCACTTCTTGTGTAGAATTGTTGTGAGTTTGCAGCCATGCTTTCAATTAACTCGGCAGCTTGGGCCACCGTCTTGTTCACTAGTGCACCACCACCCGCTGCATCAATAAGATATCTATCACTTGATTGAAGACATTCATAGAAATATTGGATTATCATAGCGTCACTGAATTGGTGGTGCGGACAGCTTGCCACAAATCTCTTGTATCGCTCCCAATATTCATACAATAATTCTCCCATATTTTGCTTTATCCCACATATCTCTTTGCGAATTTGAGTAGCCTTTGACGCAGGAAAATACCTCTCTAGAAAGAGTTTCTTCAACCCGTTCCATGTAGTGACACTTCCAGATGGCAAACAATACAACCAATCCTTAGAGCTGTCCACCATAGAAAATGGAAAAACTTTCAACATTGCACCATCGACATCAGTCTCCGCTGGAAGCATGGCCTTGACAATGGTATGGAACTCCGTAAAATGCTTGTTTGGGTATTCATTCACCATGCCATGGAACTTTGGTAACTCTCTAAGCAACCCCGGCTTGATCTCGAAAGTTGAGTTTGTTTGGATACACCATTGTTGTACATCAAGCCTATGAGAATCCAAGTCCTTGAGTGTACGATTTGCATCACCCATTGCTTCTTATTCAACTAGTGGTTCTTCTACAAATGGAACCTCTTGTTCTTCTTCTAGTTGTAACTCTTCTTCCACTTCTAATTCTTGTTCTTCTGCTGTATCTTGACTTGGTTGGAGTATTGTGCCTCTTAGAGTAGCTATCCCGCACCTTGGATAGTTCCAATCTTTAGAAGCCAGGGATTAGGTACCTGAAAACAATTCTCGTAAACAAGTGAGAAACAAGAAAAGAAAAGGAAAAGCAAAGATAAAATCAGAAATTATAAAAAGAAACTAAAAACTTAATAACAAGCCTATGCCTCCCCGGTAACGACGCCAAAATTTGATCAAGAACCAACACAAAGACAATACTTCCTCAATTTTTTCATTCCATCTTCCCTGTAACATTTACAAGACCACCTATTGCAGCTTCATTTTAGACCTAGAAAAAACATCACAGCTGTAACATTAACATAAAAGCTTAACAAAGCTTTACCAAGTCTGAACTCAATCTCAAGCCAGACACTAGAGCTAAGACCAACCATTTCTCATGGCTTCATATTACTTGTTTCTTGTTGATTCCTTGCCATAATTCTCCTGACAAACCTTGCATAGAACAAACCGACCTTCACTGCCATCTACTACAACTTCAATCCAGCAAACCCATTTCAACTCCACTTTCTTCTTTTCTGATTTGCAGCTCAGAACTTTACCAGCTGCACAAACCATCACCAACCCATCTTAGACACAGAATCATCACAACCCACTCTCCATTCCATACACAATAACCAAATCCATCTCCTATGAATTACCATAGCAGAAGCACTAACAGCAGCTCAGCAATACCAATTGAAGTGCACCAGTTCGGCCTTCATACTATTGCACCATTATTCCTTATTTCAAATACCACAAGTCATTTATGTATCGCCAACTCCATCCCTGACTGACATCAACAACATCCAGTCTTCTTAATCTGCAATTCAACCAGTTCAACCACCAATACTAGCTCTGCGTGCCTGCAACACAACCTAAACATACACCTAGAGCAATTTTAATTTCTTCCTTGTCCTGCAACTAGACTGCAGCTGCAACCATTCATATCAGAGCAACAACACCATTATTCACAATCCAAACCTACCCTTCAGTTAGAATTACATCTACAACAAAACCCTAACTTCCTTCTTCTTTCCTGTCTTCTTCCATCTCAGAAATACCATATCAAATCAACCTCAAACCCTGGACTGAGAGTCGAATTCAGAAACCATTACAGATCCTATTTTATCTTCAGTTCAGCAACAGATGAACATCATCACAAACTCAATCTTCCGTTTCATCACACCTTAGCTTCTATTTTGCTGTCAATCATCCAATTGATTCAAACCCACTCTTTTCTTCATAGAATATCTGATTCTTTCTCAATTTCAAACACCCAGAAACTCATATCATATTGGAATTTGAATCTTCATTAATTTCTCCATTTCCTTGACCTGATTACCAGCAGCAACGAATTATTTTCCTCAAATTCTTCATCGCCAATACTAACAGTAGCAGTTCAGAAAACCCACATCGATCTGTTCCATTTCAAACCACCAGAAGCCCTATTCTCTGATTTTGAGGTGCCACCATACTTTCTCCCAATTTCAGGCAAAGGAGGTAATGATGAGAACAAAATTTATATTCTCTAAGTTTAAGGTTGTGTAGGAAAAGGGATTCATATTGACACCCCACTTTAGTGGTTAAGGGGTAACCAGCTCACACATGGTCTGTCGGTTCCAGAAAACCGACAGCCTAGTTCTCTATTCGACTATCAGTTATGGGAAACTGATATTCCATTCTCCACCTCCTCCTTGCGCAACTCAGCCCGCTCCAAATATATCTCCCATTGTGAATTGGCCTCTTTGCCTTTTACGCTCCAAATATACGTTTTCTCCAACTTTTGCTCTCAAGGACTCCATTGCACCTAATAACTCAAAATTAAACATAAGAGATGCAATTTTCAAGGATAATAGCAAAATAAGAATAAATACTAGATATAAAATTAGGTGTTTTACATCACCTATCATTAGTTAATCATTTTCCTGTTTAAGAAAAGCATGTTTATATTGCATATATTTTTCTGTTGCTTAACGAAATTTCGGTACAATTGGCGATAACGTCTTCAGGATACAAACAATGAGTTTACCCTGACTATATAAAGGATATGAAGCTCGAGCAAGCTCATATCGGAATAATTAATGCTCCTAGACGGCTTGCTCTGCTAGTATAAAGTCATGAATTAATTATTCCTAAATTCTTGGATTCATCCGCAGAATTTCTGAAAATATTCAAATATTTTCGAAAATATTTCATTACTCGAACCGTGGTTCTTACCAGCATAAATCCATGGGTTAGTAATAAATATAGGATGCACGGGCATCAGAATTATCTCTGAGTGAGCCCTGTCTCAAACCTAAATTCTTGGATTCATCCGCAGAATTTCTGAAAATATTCAAATATTTTCACAAATATTTCATTACGCGAACCGTGGTTCTTCCCAGCAGAAATCCATGGATTAGTAATAAATTTTCAACGCACGAGCATCAGAGTTACCTTCTGAGTAAGCCCCATTTCAAATGGTGCAAGTGTATTCAACAATGATACATTAAAAACCACCGCACGAACGAGTATTTCAAAATACGATGAAACGATGAACCTATGGATAATAGGATGAAAAATAACAAATAAATAAAAATTGACCAAGGCGATGGGAACATGCACCCACTGACCGGCCGACCGTGCCGTGGTCAATCCCACGCCAGTTTCATATTTTTATCATATTTTTGTTGTTTTCTCTGAGTTTATGAAAACCTTTCATTTGAACGAATATCCTTTGTTTTGAGGAAACTCCTCAATTCCATGGTGCTTCCTTCGCACAGAGGAAATAATATAAAATTAGGGAAAATGTGATGGGGCGTGACCATTGGCCAACCGGCCATGCCTTAGTCCCAGCCGGCCCCACACCTCATGGTTCCTCATTATTTTATTATTATTTCCTTAATTTCATGAAAACAGCTTAATCTCATGATATTTCCTTGGTCCCATGAAAAATAATAAAAATTAGGGAAACCCGTGTGCACGGGCCATGGCCGGTCGGCCAAACCCTAGATGGCGCACACATCCCGCTTTTATTAGTATATTTTTCATATTTTCATAATCCTATGAAAATTCCTTGATTTCATGATATTTCCTTCAAATTATGAAAATTCCTTCAAATCATGAAATAATGCATAAAATAGGGAAAACGCACGGGACCGGACCCAGGCCAGCCAACCATGCTCCAAGCTGGTCCCACATGCCCGCATGTCCCTTATTTTATTTATTATTATTTTTTATGTTTCCTTCATCTCATGGAAACTCCTTGATTTCAACAAAAACACTTTAATTTTGGCAAAACTCCTTCGTTTTATCATATTTCCTTCCCTAAAATCATGAAAAATATTACAAAAATTATGAAAAATGTGTGGGATAGCTCCCTTGACCGGCCGACTATGCCTTGGTCATGACCGGTCCCACACTTCATAATTCTTTCACTTTTTCATTATTTTCCTTCATCCGATGAAGTTTCGACGGTTTTATAAAAAAACCCTAATTTTGTCATATTTTCCCAAATGGTTGCTCAAACGTGCACCAGAAAATATCAAAATTCTCAGGACTGAAACACGGACATCTTAAAGACAAAAGCATGTTACCTTGACCAACCAGGGTTGGCTTTTTGGCTCGTAATGAGCCAGTCCCACGTGTTTTCACAATTTGACCTAATTTGCACAATTGCACGTATTAGGTCCAAAACTCTCCAAATAATTTCAGAATCTGACGGAGCGATCATCATTTGATCCCGTGACCACCCAGGGCCAGTTTTATGACCCCTTGGTCGGTCCCTCACCTTTTCATAATTAATTAGGTTTTCTCACCTAATACTGAACCCAGCAGTAATTCAATAAATGATTAAACCAACATTTAATCATTCTTTCATCACTCACCAACTCTTCAAAGAGGTCTTGGTTTTTTCTCACGTGAGCATATGAGAATTTCATGGTTGATCCACGGTCCCATGAATCCAGTTCTCCTTCATTCCATGGTTAATTTTCAAATAAACCATCAATCGGTCATCAATTGATTAAATTAGGGTTTCTGAATCCAAGGATCATGATTCCAGATTCAAACACTAATAATTTTGCAACAATCTCATGATCAGTATTCTTATTAATTATGCTCGGTTTAACTACCAGCACTTTAATTAATATTTTATTTTGGTCACGCTGCCAATAATTCATCAAACGAGCAACACTTGCTCAGATGAGCAATATTTACTCAAATCAAGGAATATTGGTTCAACTATCAATATTCAACAAATTATCTAGAAACACTCTCTCACCTCAACGTGAGGATTCCACCACTGTCTCCGCAAACACGTTCGATTCATGAGTTGCACAATATTTCACAAAATCATGTTTAACTCAGCAAATACGTGGACTCATCGCCCCACGAAGTCATGAAATCAACAACTGACTAAATTAACCACGAGACATCAATCGTGTCACTTGGGGGGATATTAACTAGGGTTTTGGTCTGGCGGTCTACGACACATGTGTTTATCCACGACGAGAATGTGAGCAAGTCATGCAATCAGTTGGAAGAATCAACAAGATAGTGGGTGGAAAATTAACCAAGTCTCCGCACGATGAGTAATTGGTTTAACACGATTTTCCACTTCCCCACTATGTGATTCCAGCAAACTGTCACACTTCATGGGATCATGGTGTTTTCAACTCCGACATTATATAATGTCTCTGAATCCTGATTGAAACAACGACAATGGAAGAGTTTTCAAACATTCGAAGAACAATCGTCTGAACGAGCAATTTCTCACCAAAGTTCATACATGCGCTCTTTTGTCTACACGAACTCACATAAATTACTCTTAATCAGGCAAGATTCAATCATTCAGAGCATTTCACGCTGAATTCATAACACACTTAAAATCTCATATCATCATTGATCTCACACATTTCTTATCTTCCCTCCTACAGATCAACCCATCCTCTCTTATGACGAATTTACCCTGGAACGGCCATTGTCTTGGTTTAGGCCGGAGTACTACATATTGGTCTCTCGAACTTAAAGCACCCCTTCATAGCGGTGCATCTGTGTAAGGTTAAACATTTCGCTCGGTTCAAGGAATCTCCTCCGCACGGTCGTCCTCAATTCCGCAAAACCTAGCAAATCGTTTTTCCCCATATACAGATTGACGACCACAGTGGGAGATCATTATCTCGGTTGCAATCTCTCATTCTCACAAAATGGTTGGTCTTAGGTCAGGATCAGTCACAAATTCTAGCGCAAATATCGCTAGCACTAGCAATAATGAAGACATCCCGGACACTATTCCAGCCACTAATACTGATAGTGGTGACATCAGTCCTCCGCACGTCAACATGGAAGGTCATCCTTTGTTCGGCCGACATCCCGAATAAGTCAAAGGAAATCCGCCACCTTCCCTCGCTGACCTCATGTAAGCGCAAGAAACTCTTGCAAAGAATCAGACGGACATGGATGCTGCACAACAAAAGCTATTTGATCACTTGAAGAATCTTACTGACAAGCTGTCGGAGAAAACTCCAGTCAAAGGGAAAGAGAAGGAGAAATCCTCAGATGCTGCTGACCCTGAGGTAATTCCAATTCACACCGTGAACAATGATGAAACCAACAAAGCTACAGGAAATTCATCAGCAAAAGAGTCATCAATCTTCGTCACTCGAGAATATTTGGAGCGCCTTCTGGAGAATCATGGAAAAGACAAGATATCACATGTCCATCGTCACCAACCTCCTTATCCTGCTTCTACACAAAGGACTCCACTTCCTAAAGGTTATACCTCTCCAACTTTTACCCTGTATGATGGAACTGGAAATGCTAGAGAACATGTCTCTCGCTTCCTTGATGCTTTAGGAGAACATGAACATAACCATGTCGTCCATCTCAAGGAATTCTCAAAGTCTTTGAAAGGAAGGGCATACACCTGTTATAACAACATCGCGCCAGGGGCCATCAATAATTGGGGAGAAGTGATTAACGCCTTTTACAGAAAATACTTCTTCGTGTTAGAGAAAATCACCCTCTCTGACCTCGGAAGGATGTTTCAAAGAGTTGGTGAAAATCCCAACGACTTTGTAAAAAGATTCAGGGTCCAAGCCTTGGATTGTCATGATCCAAACATCACAGAGCAACAAATGGTGGAATTATGCATCAACGGTATGCTCTCGTTTACAGAGCATTACTGGAGAATCTTCGATTCCAAACTTTCTCAGAGCTCCACGAAGCCGCGAAGAGATCAGCAACCACTGCACCTACTCTATTAGAAAGAGCGAAATCCACAAAGGCTGAAGAAATGCGAGACAATCGAGGAAGCAGGCATCTAATCAACAAGCAGTACAACCTGCATCCTTCTGCAAATACAGTCGCAGAAGGGAGCAAACGGAAAGCTAAACCACAGCGCAAAAATACTTCTTCCACCCCTTCGAAGGCACAAAGGAAGGATGACGTACATGTTCCTCCCCAGCATGCAGAAGATCCGGAAGCACCTGATTTTCCCTGCTCCGTTGAAGAAGTCAGCGAATTACTGGAGGCCTGGATTCAAGATGGTGCAATCAAGTTGCCATATGTCAGGAAAGAACTAACCAAAAAAGCGATGTAAAATCCTCGGTACTGTCAATTCCATAGGTTTGTAGGTCACCCCACCAGCGCTTGCAACACTTTGAAACACATATTCAAAGAGAAGGTCGAGTCAGGAGAACTTAATATTGGGACCGAAGGGGTGCACATAGATCCCCTCCCTTCAAAACTTTCTCTATTTCTGAAGCACCAGTCAAGGAAGCAGTTTAGTCATTAATAGAGCATATCTGCAAATTGCTCTATCTATCAAAGGCGCAAAGGGGAGATATGTTTACGGCTTTGAATCACGAAGTTTTCGGTAAACGCCTGCTGATTTCAGATGTACCTCCTGAACCTTTATCCACTTACAAAGAAATGTATGACTGGGGACTGCTCGCCATAGTGTACGTCAAAGGAAATGAATTCAAAAGGGCATTTGTTGATGTTGGTACTGCTGTTAACATAATTCCTTTGAAGACTCTTCGAGCTGCCGGCATTACTCGACATGAGGCTACTCACGCTCCCACAACAATCAGAGATCATGAAGGTATTCCCAGGGATGCATATGGCTTCATTAATCTCAAAGTTATAGAAGGTTAGGTCTGCACTGAGACCAAATTTTACATAATCCGGGAAGACTCTAGATATGACATGATTATTGGGCGCGCATGGATCCATAATAGAAAAGTTGCGTCAACACCTTCAGTTGCACTTTCATCCGCTGAAGAAACCTCTGACTCAAAAGAAGAAAGGGAAGACACCTTATCATTTGAATATTTATAGGAGGTCAAAGCCTTGACAGAACTTACACAGAAGTCTGGGGACCATCCAAATGCTTTTTTCAAGAGATTTCGCGCCCAGGCAAGTCGTATTCCTTCTTATATTCCCATATCATCAGTTTTAAAATATGCTCATTTGGTTCAAGGGCTTCACTCCACAAATAATTTAGAAATTTCAAAATGCTATGAGTGGATCATCACACCGCATCAATACTTCACTCAATGGCTAAGTCCAGATCCTCTTCAAGTTGATCATCCAATCAGGCGATTCATCATAGAAGACGTGGCTAAACATGACAGACAATACGAGGGATGCTCCCTCCTGAGAGAGTGTCCACATGTTCCGCAACCGTGGAGTCTCATCACACGAAAAATTCCAAATCAACAGAAGATATACAAGACATGGACTGCAAATCCAAACAAGTTCAAGGAAGGAGATTTGGTTCTCAAGGCAACTAAACGGGATCTCCATTCTGTAAGGATCTCTAATTGGGAAGGACCATTTATGATCGCTAAGTCCATCACTGGAGGATACTACAAATTGATCAACACGGATGGACGAACCCTACCAGTAACCCATGAGAATTGGCTTAAGGCGTTTTTCTGAAATTATGGGGCAATCGAGGTACTGGACACTTGAGCATGCATGACGTCTGGATTTGGCATTTTAGGATTTTCTTTCATTGTATTTCAATTCCTCCAAAACGTTTGCAACACTTTCAATCAGTATTTGAATTCAACAATTTATCTAAAATTCAGTTCATATTTCTTCAAAGAAAATCTCTATCAAATCCAAAAGAAAATGCTTAACCATCTACCAATCCAAAACCATGATATCAAAACCTAAATAAAACCTCACATCTAGCAGAAATTCATGAGTTCAAGAGATCATGCAAAATAAATCAAAGAAAATCAGCAAAGAAAGATTTTTGCGCCTCTGCATCCTTCAAAGCCTGTAAAGCCGCCTTCTCCTTGTTCAGCTCTTCAGTCAACCTGGCGATCTTGTCCTCCTTCTCCATCACGGCATCATTGGGAAAGGGTATGTTATTTTCACATGAGTACTTGATAGCATTCATATTCTTACGAAGCCACTTCACATTGAAGCTAAGTCTCTCAGAATTCTCCAAGTTGAACTCCCAATCAAAGAGTACATCTGGAGTTATGACATTTCTGGATCTAGTGCATATGTCGCTTACGACATGCAAGAGTACACTTACCTGCATTTTTAAAGCATAAGCATGCCCGGGAATCCTGTCGACAATTACATGGCCAAATTTCTCCCATATTTTCTTGTATAAACCCGCATATCCAATAGGAACGCTGAATCCACCAACTAACTCATGATACGGGAGTGAGGCATCAGATGGAGGATCAAAATCAACTCCTGTGTTTAGGTATTCATGCACGATTATATGGTTTTCAACTACTGGAGCAATTTCTACAATCAGGGCAGCAGTTTCTTCGGTACTCTTTGCTGGCGTCCTGGGATCTTCTATCACCGAAGCAACAACAATTTGGGTATCCACGGTTTCATCAATGATTCTTTCATGACTTTGAAGTGCAGAGATAGTTTCCTCCTCATCAATAACTTCAGGGTTGCTCGTTTCATCATTTTGGGTTCCTTCATTCTGAACTTCGGTATTTTGCGCCTAATACGGAGATTACATGAGATTAGGATCATCCAAGCATGAAACCAAAAGAAATCATGAAATAAAAGCATAAAAGTGGTTTAAAATCATCTAATAATTTCATTATACATGCTCGGCATCAGCAAATAATGTGTAAGTCATGAGAAGCACGTTTTACGACAAGTCTGTATGTGCAGATTTTACACTTCCATGTACGAAATTACGATCTGGGAGAAATTGGTGAAGAATCGAGGGTCTAGTTATATACCATTATCTTTGTATTGATGTCACCTACAACATGCCAAAATTTCATAGCAATCGGACGAATGATCAAAAAGATATGGTCGCAACTCGGAACTACACGACATCTGAAAAGGTTCTGAAAGTCTCCTGAAAGCTCACTATTTCGACTTTTTCAGGCCCTGAACCTACTCAAAAATTAAAAATATTCTTTAAAAAAGCTTGGAAATTTCCTAGGCTTGAAAATGCATATGCGGATCATCAAAATCTGGCATCAGGCAAGGATTCTACGACGCTTTTCCTAAAATGCTGAGTTCTGAATTTTTCTGGTGACGTATTTTCGGCAAAACATGTCATATATTCACATACATTCTCATTCATTCACTCATGAGTAAGCAAGTTTATACTTCTATGGATGAAATACAAGATAAATACTTACTTGGGTGGTCTCCGAAGTATTCAAATAACCAGAATTGCTCACGCCGGCGTCGACAACAATATTATTTTCATTCGGTTCTTGACTGTGGGAGCTCTCTTTATCGCCATCATTCGAGCAAGCGTCGAAAGTATTCTCCACATACATGGAGTCATCCTATTGGATATATCCCCAGCAATCAGCGTTTCATTCATAAGGCTCCATAATTGATATGGGAAGAGATACTTATAATTTCTTCATCACTCAAGTCAGAAATTGTTTGCTCAGGAGCAGAGAAATGAAGTCCATCAATACTTGACGGAGAAAAGTTCTTCAACGGAATAACAATATCAGTTACATGATCCTAATTGTACGGGCAAAAAAAGGTCACAACAAAGAAAATACTGGAAACTCACCAAGACGCCATCTGAGGACTTTATAGTATTGGGCAACAGCTTATAACTCTTGTGCCTGCCTTCTCTGCCAAGAACGACAGCTTCAGTCTCTGAGAAATCTACACAGATTCGAGGTCTTACAATACGACCGTCCTGTGGAAAGTTCCAGTAGCATAATCAGAATACATATATTATGATTTTATGAAGATTATATAACAAAGCGTACCTGGGAGCATCCTGGAGACGATTTTCGCTTATCACCAGAGAGATACTTCAATCTTGGTCGACTAGCAATCAACTCATCAGAGGGATGATTTTTTACTGAAAGATGACCGACCATCACGAATTCATGCAATCGCTCAAATTGATCGTCCCAGAAGTCTGCATAACCCGGAGTCACATAGGCGAATATATCAGAGCAAGGAAACCAGTATTTAATTCCTTCCACATGGGTATGGTCTAAACGAGTCATGAGCTGCTCAAATGATGGTTTCCTTCTCTGAATAGTCGGAATGCGCTGGTCCATGCCCATTTGTCGAGCCACTCTATCAATCTTATATTCTTCCACCGAAAATTTTCCGTACGAGACTGACATCAGATGACCAGGGGTGCAACTCAACATGAAGGACCTCTCACCATCGTTCAGATCTGCACCGGACGACAAACTAGTGCTCTCTCCAATATTGAAATTCATAGATTGGGAAATATAAGAAGGCACTGACACCCAAGGATGAAAAGTGAATTCAAATTCATCATCCAACACGTCAATAAGGTGTGCCTTGTACCGAGGCTGCTTTGTGGACCAACGCATGATCCTAGAATTTTCTTTCTCAGGAAAAATATGGCGAGCATCAGTATTCAGTCCTTGCAAAACATTACGTGGAATGGGCGCATAATTCTTAAAGTGTTCCCACATCAGAGCTTGAAGAAATATCGTGTTAGCATAACATTCAATCTTCATGAAGCTATTTGACACACTGGAGTCTATAACCAAAGAATCTAAGTTGTAATACAAGGAGCCTAAGAACAAGCTACCTATTGGGAGTTTCTCTCCCTGAGCCATCTTAATAGCAAAAGGGATCATGAAAGGCTTCAACAAGTTTCCGTTGTCTTCAAAAACATCTCTGGACAACCATAAACATAAGAAAGCAGCAATGGGTAACATACCATCTATAGGTTTATCAGAAACCTCGTCTTTGGGCCACCAGTGTGTCAACCAGAGAGCATAGCATCCTTTACTTCCGGTATTATTTGCTACCTACACTGCAGCTGTCAAGACATGAGAAACAACGGTTTCCTCATTTGAAAGATCCCCAGGGAGATTACCCGTGATTGGGAGATGCATCAGAGCTACCACGTCTTCCAAGGTAATGGTAAAATCTCCCATATGCATATGAAGGTGTGAGTAGGAATACACCAACGAGCAAGAAGAGACACAATACTTTGTGCGTCATGATAGATGAATAACTCCCCAGAAGCTTGAATATCCCTTGTCACCTGCGCCTGATCGAGCATAGCCCTCATATGAGGAAAACCCAACATATCCCTCGCCCATCCAGCAAACTTCTCCAAAGGTCGACGAGAAAGCTTAAATTCTATAATTGATGCAAGGAAGACCCCACGTTCAAGAAAAAATCGGATGACTATCTTGGGAGTCACGAATTTCTTCTGAGTGACAGTCCTGGGATTTATCAGCAGACGATACGCTGGAGATTTCATATGTTTTTCAGCTCCTGCAACATCTTCCTCAAAAAATGCGTCATTAATATTTAGGATGTTCTTAATTCCAGGGGTTTCATCTTCATCTTCACCAACAGAAGTTTCATCTGTGCATGTTTCATCTCTGGAGATGTCATCATCAACACGTATTTTATCTCTTGAAGTGTCGTTAACTTGAGAGATTGTCATATTTACGAAGTAGCTGCAAAATGCACATCACATTCTACTTCAGTACATCATCCGAAATTGAAGAAATACTAGCGCCTAATGGTAACTCTTTAACTCTTACCTTTTTATGCTTCCACTAACGGTAGTGATAGTAATGCTAGAGTTAATGCTCCAAAATCGTCTGCTTCTTGAAGACCTATAAAAGACGTTCAAAAACTCAGATTTTTTTCATAAAATCATGAACTTTTCTACTGTGTGAACATTCACCATAGAATTATGGAAATTAAAAAATTATTTCATCACAAATAATTTTTGTCTCTAAGTAACATCACACAAAACTCAAGTTTTGATTTTAGAGAAATAATATATATTTGCATATATGTATATAAACAAAACGTTTATTTACTCACGTAAATAAATAAATATTTTCAACATGAGCCAGGCTCATAAAAATAAATCGTGGACACTCCACGGTTCAAAAAAAAAATCTATGAATATACCATGGTTTTGCAAAACCCTTTTCCTTCGTGTCGTCATACGTCTTCAAAACGAAGGTTTATTTCAATTTTGTGAAAACTCATGCATTACATGATAAAGTTTTTCATGAAAGCTCATACACAAAATTTTATCACTGGACACAAGTTCATATATACATAAAGAAGAGAACTCGTTTCTTCGCATCATCGTTATTCTTTAAAACGAAGATTTTACTTCTGTTTTGTGAGAAATTCACTTTTTCGTGATAAAACTTTGGCTCACATGAAATCTCATCAACATAGTTTCATCACTGAACCTACATATTCATATATGAAGGGAAATCACTCCTAAATCAGGGATTATTACTAGTTTTCAAAAGCTAACGATCAAACGAACAAACGTTTTCAAAAACGAAGGTTTTCGACGAAACCCACACTCATATATACACGGGTATATAATTTTATCATGAGCAATATGTGAACAACCCATAAAACTCATGAACATCATCAAACATTAAAAAAAAAGTTCGATGCATACCTGTCGGCCCCGACCGAAAATTGGTCGACGGTGGCTACAACGACGACGGACGGTGGTGCTCCGGCAAACCTTTCTTCTCCTCTTGATGATGACTTGAAGGTGATAAGGTGATGAAGCTCTGGTCGTGTGGGAAAATTTAAAAAAAAGAGCAATTCCTTTTATATCAAACTTTATTTCCAAAACCTAATTTTCTAAGGATTTCCTTATTTGGCCCGGCCCGCGAATCCTAAACGACCAAGGTCCTGTCATCCAAATCAGCAGCTCAACACCAACTTATGCTCATCAAACGACGTTCTATCATGCTACTGAAACCATCTTTCAAGTCATGGAATGCTCGTACAATCGAAATCCGGTTACATCTTAACTTACGACTGAATTCAATTACTTGTATTGTTATGACCGGAAAATCACCATTCAATGCTGACTGAGGAACACGGATTTCCTCACTAAGCAGGGGACTTAATGTATATGGTGGATTTTCGACAAAGGTTAAAATCGTAAACCCATAATTATATGAACCTCTGATCTAGCAGTCAGACGTGAATTTTGAGACACGGGTCTCTCATCGAATTCTCTAATCTAGAATACTTTCTCTCAGAGTACATGTAGATATGTAGTCTCACAGCTGGACAATGGCATATCTCATGAATACTGAATACTTCAGTAATTATTTTTATATAGTATCATGGGATAGACGGCTCCTAGACAGCTTGCTCTGCTAGTATAGAGCGATAACGTCTTCAAGATACAAACAACGAGTTTACCCTGACTATATAAAGGATATGAAGCTCCAGCAAGCTCATATCGGAATAATTAATGCTCCTAGATGGCCTACTCTACTATTATAAAGTCATGAATTAATTATTCCTAAATTCTTGGATTCATCCGCAGAATTTCTGAAAATATTCAAATATTTTCGCAAATATTTCATTACACGAACCGTGGTTCTTCCCAGCAGAAATCCATGGGTTAGTAATAAATATTGGACGCACGGGCATCAGAATTATCTTTGAGCAAGCCCTATCTCAAACCTAAATTCTTGGATTCATCCGCAGAATTTCTGAAAATATTCAAATATTTTCGCAAATATTTCATTACGCGAACCGTGGTTCTTCCCAGCAGAAATCCATGGATTAGTAATAAATATTCAACGCACGAGCATCAGAGCTACCTTCTGAGTAAGCCCCGTTTCAAATGGTGCAAGTGTATTTAACAATGATACATTAACAACCACTGCACGAATGAGTATTTCAAAATACGATGAACCTATGCAAAATAGGATGAAAAATAACAAATAAACAAAAATTGACCAAGGCGCTGGGAGCATGGACCCACTGACCGGACGACCGTGCCGTGGTCAATCCCACGCTAGTTTCATATTTTTATCATATTTTTGTTGTTTTCTCTGAGTTTATGAAAACCTTTCATTTGAACGAATATCCTTTGTTTTGAGGAAACTCCTCAATTCCATGGTGCTTCCTTCGCACGGAGGAAATAATATAAAATTAGGGAAAACGTGATGGGGCGTGACCATTGGCCAACCGGCCATGCCTTAGTCCCAGCCGGCCCCACACCTCATGGTTCCTCATTATTTTATTATTATTTCCCTAATTTCATGAAAACTCCTTAATCTCATGATATTTCCTTGGTCCCATGAAAAATAAGAAAAATTAGGGAAACTCATGTGCACGGGCCATGGCCGGACGACCAAACCCTTGATGGCCCACATGCCCCGCTTTTATCAGCATATTTTTTCATATTTTCATAATCCTATGAAAATTCCTTGATTTCATGATATTTCCTTCAAATTATGAAAATTCCTTCAAATCATGAAATAATGCATAAAATAGGGAAAGCGCACGGGACCAGACCCTGGCCGGCCAACCATGCTCCAAGCTGGTCCCACACGCCCGCACGTCCCTTATTTTATTTATTATTTGTTTTTATGTTTCCTTCATCTCATGGAAACTCCTTGATTTCAATAAAAACTCTTTAATTTTGGCAAAACTCTTCGTTTTATCATATTTCCCTAAAATCATGAAAAATATTACAAAAATTATGAAAAACGTGTGGGATAGCTCCCTTGGACGGACGGCCATGCCTTGGTCATGACCGGTCCCACACTTCATAATTTTTTCACTTTTTCATTATTTTCCTTCATCCGATGAAGTTTTGACGGTTTTATCAAAAAACCCTAATTTTGTCATATTTTCCCAAATGGTCGCTCAAACGTGCACCAGAAAATATCAAAATTCTCTGTACTGAGACACGGATGTCTCAATGATGAAAGCATGTTACCTTGACCAACCAGGATTGGCTTTTTGGCTCACAATGAGCCAGTCCCACGTGTTTTCACAATTTGACCTAATTTACACAATTGCACATATTAGGTCCAAAACTCTCCAAATAATTTCAGAATTTGACGGAGCGATCATCTTTTGATCCCGTGACTACCCAAAGATGGTTTCATGACCCCTTGGTCGGTCCCTCACCTTTTCATAATTAATTAGGTTTTATCACCTAATACTGAACCCAACAATTATTCAATAAATAATTAAACCAGCATTTAATAATTCTTTCATCACTCACCAACTCTTCAAAGAGGTCTTGGTTTTTGATCACGTGAGCATATGGGAATTTCATGGCAGATCCACGGTCCCATGAAGCCAGTTCTCCTTCATTCCATGGTTAATTTTCAAATAAACCATCAATCGGTCGTCAATTGATCAAATTAGGGTTTCTGAATCCAAGGATCATGATTCCAGATTCAAACACTAATAACTTTTCAACGATCTCATGTTCAGTATTCTTATTAATTATGCTCGGTTCAACTACCAGTGCTTTAATTAATATTTTATTTTGGTCACGCTGCCAATAATTCATCAAACGAGCAACACTTTCTTAGATGAGCAATATTTACTCAAATCAAGGAATATTGGTTCAACTATCAATATTCAACAAATTATCTAGCAACACTCGCTCAGCTCAACGTGAGGATTCCACCACTGTCTCCGCGGACACGTTAGATTCATGAGTTGCAGAATATTTCACAAAATCATGTTTAACTCGGCAAATACGTGGACTCATCGTCCCACGAAATCATGAAATCAACAACTGACCAAATTAACCATGAGACATCAATCGTGTCACTTGGGGGGATATTAACTAGGGTTTTGGTCTAGCGGTCTACGACACATGTGTTCATCCACGACGAGAATGTGAGCAAGTCGTGCAATCAGTTGGAAGAATCAACAAGATAGTGGGTGGAAAATTAACCAAGTATCCGCACGATGAGTAATTGGTTAAACACGATTTTCCACTTCCCCACACCCTGATTCCAGCAAACTGTCAGACTTCATGGGATCATGGTATTTTCAAATCCGGCATTATATAATGTCTCTGAATCCTGATTGAAACAACGACATTGGAAGAGTTTTCAAACATTCGAAGAACAATCATCTGAACGAGCAATTTCTCACAAAAGTTCATACAGGCGCTCTTTTGTCTACACTAACTCACAAAAATTACTCTCAATCAGGCAAGATTCAATCATTCAGAGCATTTCACGCTGAATTCATAACACACCTATAATATTAGATCATCATTGATCTCACACATTTCTTAGTTTCCCTCCTACAGATCAACCCATCCTCTCTTGTGACTGAATTTACTCTGGAACGGCCATTGTCTTGGTTTAGGCCGGAGTACTACAGATTGGTCTCTCGAACTTAAAGCACCCCCTTCATAGCGGTGCATCTGTGTGAGGTTGAACATTTTTCTTGGTTCAAGGAATCTCCTCTGCACGGTCGTCCTCAATTCCGCAAAAACCAGCAAATCGTTTTTCCCCATCTATAAGCGGCCATGCAAGATTGGCCTCAACCAACAAATTTTAAAAAACTCAGAGGTTTCCTTGGGATCACTGGCTATTATAGAAGATTTATCAAGGGGTATGGCACCATTAGTAAGTCTCTTACAGATATGATCAAAAATGACTCTTTTGCTTGGTCTCCAACAGCTCTCCAAGCCTTCACAGACCTTAAACAAGCAATGACAACTACTCCAGTGCTTGCCTTGCCATATTTTTCATCTCTATTTGTCTTAGAAACTGATTCTTGTTCCAGAGGTGTGGGTGCTGTGTTGATTCAGTTTAGCAAACTTATTGCTTTTTCAGTAAGTCTCTTGGTCCTAAAGCCCTAGCCCTCTCAACTTATGAAAAAGAACTCTTAGACATAGTAATGGTACTGTAGAAATGGAAACACTATCTCTCACACTCTCAGTTCATCATCAATACTGACCATCAAAGTTTGAAATTCTTTATGGAACAAAGGGTGACTTTTGTACTCCAACAAAAGTGGCTCATGAAACTATTAGGCCTGGACTATGTGATCAAATATAAAAAAGGTCAAGAAAATGTTGTGGATGATACCTTGTCAAGGATTTCAGCAATATATTTCTCTCACCCCCTATGGGCTCAAGATATCCTTAGCATCTATACAAATGATTCTGTGGTGCAACAACTTTTGGCTCAGCTCCATATCAACCCTTCTCATCAGTCTTTCTCTTTACAATGAGGCATTCTCAGGTACAAAAACAAACCATATGTAGGAGCTAGCAATAATATTAGAACTTCTATCATGCAATCCATACATACTTCAGCTATTGGTGGTCATTCAGGAATGTCAGGCACTTATAATAGAGTAAAAGATTATTTCTTCTGGCCCAAGATGAAACAAGATATTCTGCAATTTGTAGCTACCTGTGATGTCTGCCAGTGTAACAAAAATGAACACACTGCTCCTGCTAGCCTCCTACAACCATTGCCAATTCCATATACTGCTTGGCAACATATTTCCATGGACTTCATTGAAGGTTTTCCACTTTCGAATAAAAAATCTATGATTTTGGTGGTTGTGGATAGATAAACTAAATATAGCCACTTTATTGCACTTAGCCACCCATTTATAGCTGCATCTATAGCTAAGGAATTCTTGCATCATGTTTCTAAACTCCATGGCCTCCCATCATATATAGTTTCAGACAGAGACAAAATATTCATTAGCCACATTTGGAAAGAGTTGTTCAAGTCCTTAGGAACCTCATTACACCTCAGTTCGGCATACCATCCCAAATATGATGGTCAAACAGAGAGAACCAATGCATGTCTAGAGCAATACGTAAGATGCATGACAGGCAATACCCCCAAACTTTGGGAAAATTGGCTGGCTCTAGCTGAATGATGGTTTAACACCAATTATCACAGCAGTTTGAAGATGACACCATTTCAAGCCTTGTATGGTTATGTTCCCCCACATCTTTCCTTTCCAGTTCATTCCACTACCTCAGTGGCTTCTGTCCAAGAATATTTGAAAGCAAGAGACCTCATGTTGCAGTTGCTTAAAGAAGACTTGCTCAGAGGTCAAGAAAGAATGAAGTTTTATGTTGATGCTTCTAGATGTGACAGGTCATTCAGTGTTGGATATTGGGTGTATCTGAAACTTCAACCTTACAGACAATCCTTTGTGGATCTCAGGCAGAACTTTAAGTTATCAGCAAAGTACTATGGCCCCTTTGAGATTCTGCACAAGATTAGAACTGTTTCTTATAAACTGAAGTTACCAGTTGGTTCAAGAATTCACCCTGTATTTCATGTTTCTCAACTGAAAAAAAAAATTGGTCAGCAGACTACCCCTTCCCCCTCCTTGCCACTGGTGGACACTTCTGGTACATTTATTGTTTATCCAGTTGCAGTGTTGCATCATAGAGAAAGCCTACAGGGTAGCAAGATTTTCATGCAGGTACTTGTGCAGTGGTCCAACTCCTTACCAGATGATGCTACATGGGAAGATCTTACACACATCAAGGCTCAATTTCCTGAGTTCATCCTTGAGGACAAGGATGTTTAGAAGGGGAGGGTATTGTCATATACCCATTTTTGCTAGGTATATGACTATTGTGCTTATGTTTTTGGTTAGTTAGATATTTCTTTTCGGGTTTTCTCTTTCTTTACCCATTGGCTAATTTTCTTACTAACCCATTGGTGGGTTGGTTTATTACGTGTTATCTCTTCTGTGGTCAATTAAGTCTGTTGTAAGGCACACGATAGGTTAGTGAGATTCAATCGAACGACTAAGAGTGTTGCTTTGGTAGGAAGAGGTCAAAAGCTGTATTTAATCGTGAATGATTGTTGGTACCTGGTAAGAAGAAAGAATTAATAAAAATTCAGGCTCATTCCTTTGGAAGAGTAGGTTATTGCTGGTGTTCTTCAATTTTCCTTGTTGTTTCATAACAATGACACAACAAGATTTTGTTAACGAGGAAACCGCAAATGCAGAAAAACCCCAGGACCTAGTCCAGAATTTAATACTCTCATAATTAATCCTTTATACAAAATAAGACAACTTCGTATAGTTGAGACCAAGAAATTAAACCTATAGTTCACCTAGTTCCCTCAGTATTCCTACGCCTCCAACCTGTAAATAAGTCACGTACTTGGACCAATTCCTTTGGATCGTATTCCAAACAGTAAAGGAACAACAAATCTGTTTGGTAGCAACTCTCTTAAACCAAGTGATATGAGTTGCGGAAAAGTTCCCTTATTTATCTTAACATAAACTCCTTTGCCATGTTCCAAGATCTATCTTACATTAAATCACCCAAAGGAAATCACTAAGATTAAGCCAACAACACTCTTCAACCAAGTGATATGTGTTGATGCCTATCTTCCTCAATTAATCAATCCAATCTACCACAAGGATAAATTGATTATTAATTGGATCCTCTTTTTCCCAAACAAGTATTGTGCACACCAAAGATTATAAAAACACCAAGTAAAAAATCTTCAATATCTTATTTGTCTTCAAATCTTCTTAGATCTTCAATAAACACATGCACACAATCACTTGAATCTCTTGTGATCAATCACATACAGAACGGAATCTGCTAACAATGGATTATCATAAGATCGTCTTTAGATCTAACAACAGTATAAAGATCCTTGTCGAAACCTTGAACTAGTTTGAGTGAATCTTATATCAGAAGAGAAGATTCTCAAGCATAAACAAACTAGGTGCGATCAAGATTCGACCTCCGTTAGTCAATCAAATCAATAAGAAAACTAAAGATAAACTGTAATATCTTGTTTCCCACCAACAGGTCACGCTAGAGCTTCTTAATCCCAAAGAAGACTTTAAACTGAGTGGTCGTAAGAGATTTCACCTAATTAGTGTTTGTACCCAAAATTACTTTTGGGCACGAAACACGATGTATGAGTAATTTTGATGTGCTTTTAGGGTTGGAGGAGAATTGAAAAACGAACCAAAGTGACACAGATTTTTACGTGGTTCGACATGGTTGCCTACGTCCACGGACGAATCCCCTTGGGGAGTAATTTTTTCATCGATAGTTTGTATTACATCATGAGTATTTCCCCCTATTGGCTACCCCCTTTCATAATTACATTTCCACTATTTATACTATTCTGAACATAAATGGTATTTACTTTCCTTGCATGCCTCCTGGAATTAAACTGCATGCCTCCTTGCCATAAACAGTATTTAGTTTCCTTGCATGCCTCCATACCATAAATTATATTAAATTTCCATACAAGCCTCCTGCCATAAATCATATTAAATTTCCCTGCATGCTCCTTGGTATTAATATATGCATGGACATAAATCTTCCTCGCATGGCTCCTGCATGCCTATTGACTTGCCCTGCATTAATTCTGGCATTTGTCCCCCATGCATGCCTCCTTGTATTTATTTGCGGGCTTCCCGTGTATTTTATACACGGTACAAACATCGCCCCCTCTTGACCTCCAACTTGTTGGGGGTTAAGAATTTCGTTTTTCTTTCACATCGATCGTTGATGACGTAACTCACCAGTCGCCCCCAAGCGTGAGTAGAGACATTACAAAGACGCCCCCAATTATGATAACCTGCAATAAAATTTGCTCACGTGCTAGGCGAGACTTTTTTGCCATGTGGTGGACTTCTGATGCTCGATAGCTAGTCGAGTCTTGAGTAGAATATAGTGTGTGCTTGCGGCTGGGGCAAGGCTTTTTGCTCGCAACGTAACAAGGCTAGCGCTTGCT
Organism: Papaver bracteatum; assembly: GCA_023529315.1. Lineage (NCBI taxonomy): Eukaryota > Viridiplantae > Streptophyta > Magnoliopsida > Ranunculales > Papaveraceae > Papaver > Papaver bracteatum. The sequence goes on from JAJJWX010003638.1 coordinate 348,032, forward strand.
TCTCGGGCAGGCTGGCTGTTGCTTGTGTTGAGTACGAGTCTTTGGACCAATATCGGGCATTGGGATCGTGGTTGAGACGAGAATTTATGCTTGCCAAGGTGCAAGTCTTTCATACTCGCGTGCAAGACGAGATTTTATGCTTGCGATAAAAGCAAGACTTATGTGCTCACGTGCAAGGTGAGCCTTTAGGTGCTTGCGAAGTGATGCAAGGCTTAAATATTGAAGGGTCTAAGCAATCCTCATCTCGCACCTGGTCAGGTTGCTATCCAAGAACCACGAACTCGATCATGTTGCTGCTCCAAGTGCACATAAAAGTTTCTCGAACACAGTAATATTTTCTTCCATTCTGTAGGGAATTGAAAACCAGTTCTAACGAGCCAAAAATCACTCAATTCAGACTTCAAACGAAGAACTTATTGAGGAAACAAGATTTGGATGAAGTGGGTGCGTTTGCTGGCGTGGCGTGATGACAGTGCAGAAGTGCTGACATGTCACTGCTGACTGTGATGGCATGGATGATGTGTCACTGCTAGGTAATAAACTAGCTGACAATTCGCTGACGTGGCAGCTGACTGGTGGCTACGTTCGATTTTGACGTGATATGTCTAGTGCTCACAGCAGGGTAAGGCTTACGGCCAAATAGAACTTATTTTTTGCAGCGACCATCTACATCATCAAGTCAAATATATTTTATAAGATAATAGTCCAAAACAAGTATATTAATATATTAGTGGAAGTACAGCTGACAGAAACATTGATGGAGATATGGAAGTTTAGTCATTCAAATTATCTAGACAAATCAGAATCTGAAGAAAAATAATTATTTAGGATGGAAGAAACTTAGCTTATTTTTGTGATTACTGAAGCCTTATTCCTTTGGTCGTTCTCGCTTAACCCTTCGTTCATAATTGCCACCTTTTCAAGATCCCGCAAATACCCGTGATTTAATGGAAGTTGGGTATTCATGTTCCAAACGATGACTTCTTTGATTGTGGAAAAATATTTTCCCCTTAGTCGACGCCAATGTTTGTACCCAAAATTACTTTTGCGCACGAAACACGATGTATGAGAAATTTTGATGTGTTTTTAGGGTTGGAGGAGAATTGAAGAACGAACCAAAGTGACACATATTTTTACGTGGTTCGGTATGGTTGCCTACGTCCACGGACGAATCCCCTTGGGGAGTATTTTTTCATCGATAGTTTGTATTACATCATGAGTATTTCCCCCTATTGGCTACCCCCTTTCAGAATTACATTTCCACTATTTATACTATTCTGAACATAAATGGTATTTACTTTCCTTGCATGCCTCATGGCATTAAACTGCATGCCTCCTTGCCATAAACAATATTTAGTTTCCTTGCATGCCTCCATACCATAAATTATATTATATTTCCTTATAAGCCTCCTGCCATAAATCATATTAAATTTCCCTGCATGCTCCTTGGTATTAATATATGCATGGCCATAAATCTTCCTCGCACGGCTCCTGCATGCCTATTGACTTGCCCTGCATTAATTCTGGCATTTATCCCCCATGCATGCCTCCTTGTATTTATTTGCAGGCTTCCCGTGTATTTTATACACGGTACAAATAATTAGATTACTCTCCTCTCCGATAGGCGCCTCACCAGTAACAAAGACAAAAGAGGAAGTCTAGGTTACGCAGGATTGGGTTGCTAGAAATGCAAACTCAAAGTATTTATAGACAAGGAAATTTGGACACCAAGGAATTTCCAAAACCGAAAATATTCTCAAGATATTTTCATTACTCCACCAGATTCGGTTTTCATAATTCTTGTGAATGCACTGTCCAAAAATAGTGACCGAAATCTCCTTGGAAAATCTAATTAGCAAATACACATTACTAATTCTTATTTTCCATATATAATTAAAATCCCTTAATTAAATTCTTAACTTATTTAAATCCGATCTTGGGATTTACTTCCTTCTTAGCCTTTAAGGAATATCTTTGAACAAAATAGAATAAGCATTATTGCACCGTGTTCAAAGAGTGTCGACATCTTACTCTTGCAAGTATTTACCATGCTTGCTCACTTGAAACCGATTTACCACACTTCCAAACAAGTTTAGAATTGGTTCATCTGACTTTCAAGAACTATGTGATTGATCAAGTTCCACTCAATCACATCTCATGGGTTTCCATGTGAGTACTGTGCATAGTTACACTAGCTTACCAAAGAAACGGCTAACTAGGTACTAGGATCGGTTCCCCACATATATATGGTATCCAACTTGTATGAACTGCACATGTCCATAGGATCGGTTCCCCCTTCCCAAAACTTTGCTGCACATGTTCATAGGATCGGTTCCCCCTTTCCAAAACTTTGTTGCACATGTTCATAGGATCGGTTCCACTTTCCTCCATAAACCTTGCTGCACCTCATACAAGGATCGGTTCCCCCTTGTGATGCACTGCACCTCTTACTAGGATCGGTTCCCCTCTTCCCAGTAATAAGTTCAGACATACACAACCCGATCATACCCCAGGTGATTACTTAAGATTGGTTTTACTAATAAAATTTATACCAATACAAAAGTCAGGCCTTATGTGAATAGTTTTATCAAGAACACAAACAAGTTGTGAACGGTTATAAACATCACACATATTGGTCGTTCATAAGATATGCAATGAAGAACAACCCCAATAACGCCTGGCAATTTCCCTTTTGGTTCATAACACATATCATGAACTTACTTCCTTAGAACACATGTAAACATTGTTCCCTAGTGTAGATGGTGGATTTTCGACAAAGGCTAAAATCGTAAACCCATAATTATACGAACCTCTGATCCAGCAGTCAGACGTGAGTATTGAGACACAGATCTCTCATCGAATCCTCTGACTGAGAATACTTTCTCTCAGAGTACATGTATATATGTAGTCTCACGGATAGGCAACATCATATCTCATGAATACTGAACACTTCAGTAATTATTTCTATATAGTATCACAAGATGGATGGCTCCTAGACAGCTTGCTCTGCTAGTATATAGCGATAACGTCTTCAGGATACAAACAATGAGTTTACCCTGACTATATAAAGGATATGAAGCTCCAGCAAGATCATGTAGGGATCATTAATGCTCCTAGACAGCTTTCTCTTCTAGTATAGAGCCATAAGTTAATTATTCCTAAATTCTTGGATTCACCCACTGAATTTCCGAAATATTGAAATATTTTAGCAATATTTCATTACTGCAAATCATGGTTCTTCCCAGCAGAATTCCATGGGTTAGTAATAAATATTCAACACACGGGCATCTGAGCTACCACTGAGTAAGCCCCGACTCAAATGGTGTAAGTGTACTCGACGATGATGCACTAACAATCACCGTACGAACAAGTATTTCAAAATACGACGAGATGATGAACCTATGCAAAATAGGAAGAAAAATAATTAATAATTAAAATTGACCAAGGCGCTGGGAGCATGGGCCCACTGACCATCCGGATGTTCCATGGTCAATCCCACGCATATTTTTATCATATTTTTTACTATTTTCCTTGAGTGCATGAAAATCCTTTCACTTGAACAAATATCTTTCGTTTTGAGGAAACTCCTCAGTTTCATGGTGTTCCCTCACACCAAAGAAATAATATAAAATTAAGGAAATATGGTAGAGCCGTGATCATTGGCCAACCGGCCATGTCTTGATCCCAACCTGCCCCACACCTCATGGTTTCTCATTATTTTATTATTATTTCTCTAATTTCATGAAAACTCCTTAATCTCATGATATTTCTTTGATCCCATGAAAAATAATATAAAATGAAGAAAATCCGTGGGACCGGGCCATAGCCGGCCGGTCATGCCTTAACTGGCCCCACGCGTTTTATTTTATCATTACTATATTTTTTCATGTTTCCTTAATCCCATGAAATTCCTTGATTTCATGATATTTCCTTCAAATTATGGAAAATACATAAAATTAAGGGAACTTGTGGGACTGGGCCCAAGCTGGCCGGTGATGCCCTAGCCGGTCCCAAAAACCCCTTATTTTATTATTATTATTTTATATTTCCTTGATTTTATGAAATTCCTTGATTTCATGATATTTCCTTCAAATTATGAAAAGTCTTTCAAAATTATAAAAAATCCCTTCAAATCATGAAATAACATATAAAATAAGGGAAAACGCACGGGACCAGGCCCTAGCCGGCCAACCATGCTCAAGCCGGTCCCACACGCCCTTATTTTATTATTATTATTAATAATATTTTTGTTTCCTTCATCTCATGGAAACCTTTTGATTTCAACAAAAACTCCTTGGTTTCAACAAACTCTTTGGTTTTATCATATTTCCGTAAAATCATGAAAATATTATAAAAAAATTGGGAACACATGTGGGATTGGGCCCTTTGGCCAGCCGTCTATGCCTTGGCCATGACCGGTCCCACACTTCATGATTCCCTCACTTTTTTATTATTTTCCTTCATCTCATGAAGTTTTGACGGTTTAATAAAAAATCCTTGATTTCTTCATATTTTCTCAAATAGATGCTCAACTGCACGCCAAAAAATATCAAAATTCTCAGAATTGAGATACGAATACTTTGACGATGTGAGCATGTTACCTTGACCGACCAGGGTTGGATCCTTGGCTCGCAATGATCCAGTCCCGTGTATTTTCATGGTTTGACCTAATTTGCGCAATTGCACGTATTAGGTCCAAAACTCCTCCAAACAACTTGGAACTTCATGAAACGATCATCATTTGATCCAGTGACCACCCAGGGATGGTTTCGTGACCCCTTGGTCGGTCCCTCATCTCTTCATAATTAATTAGGTTTTATTACCTAAGGCTCAGACGAGCATTATTCGAATAAATGATTAAACCATCATTTAATCATTCTTTCATCAACAAATCACCAACTCTTCAAGAGGCCTTGGTATTTTCTCACTCGAGCATACGGGAGATACATAATCGACCCACGGTCCCATGAAGCCGTTCCTCTTTCATTCCATGGTTAATTTTCAAATAAACCATTAATTGATCAAATTAGGGTTTCTGAGTCCAAGGATCATAATCCCGGATTCAAGCACTAATAATTTTATGACGATCTCATGATCAGTATTCTTATCAATTATACTCGGTTCAACTACCAGTATTTTAATTAATATTTTATTTGGTCACGCTACCAATAATTCATCAGATGAGTAATACTTGCTCAAATCAAGTAATATTGGTTCAACTATCAATATTCAACAAATCAGAGCAATACTTGCTCACCTCAACTATCAACGTGAGAATCATTTCCACGTTCAATTCATGAGTTTCAGAACATTTTACAAAATCATGTTCAACTCGGTAAATACATGGACTCATCGTTCCATGAAATCATGAAGTCAATAACTGACTAAACTAACCACGAGACGTCAATCGTGTCACTTGGGGGGATATCAACTAGGGTTTTGGTCTTGCGGTCTAGGGAACGTGTGTTCAAACACACGATGGAATGTGAGCAAGTCGTGCAATCAGTTGAAGGAGTTAACAAAGTAGTGGATGGAAAATCAACCAAGTCTCCTCATGATGAGCAACTGGTTTCAAACACGATTTCCACATCTCCACTCTTTGATTCCATAAACTGCCAACTTCATGGGATCATGGTGTCTACAATATAAATAAGTATCTGAATCATGATTGAAATAACAAGAAAAATAACGACAAGAACAACAACGATCTCACGTCTCACAGACAACACGAGATCAACAACTCATCAATTGAGCAATTACTCTCAACCGAGAAATTTCAATCATTCAAAACTTATCATATTCAGAATTCATAACATACTTACAATCTTTGATTACCATTGATTCCACACATTTCTCAGCTTCCCTCCTACAGATCGACCCATCCTCTCTTGTGACCGAATTTACTCTGGAACGGCCATTGTCTTGGTCTAGGACAGAGTACTACAGATTGATTTCTCGAATTCCAAGCACTCCCTTGTTGCATTGTATCCGTGTGAGGTTTAACATTTTGCTCGGTTCAAGGAGTCTCCTCCTCACAGTCGTCTCCTCAATTCCGTAAAAACCAGCAAATCGTTTTTCCCCATCTACACCTAGGATGAAATCCTCACCTCATACACATACAAAATCATAATAGCATTCATATGATTATGTTAATGTCTTGTATACAAAGTTTAATGGTTAAGCAAGAAACTTCATATTGTATTCCTTAATACTATGTCTATCTAGAGTGTTCATGCTTTGAAGTTTTATGTTTTCAATATGCACGACTTGAAAGATACGTTAGGGAATGAAATAGTTCAAGTAAAATATCACTAACCTCGAGTGGAAGGATTATGTTGTTGTTGTAGCTCCGTCTTCTTCTTCACATATTCAAGTCTTCGCAATACTTGTAATGTCTCATCCTAATACTTTCAAGCTAACCTATACGAAGTTGACTCTAGTACATATAAATCAAGCGACTCTTAAATGAGTTTTGCTTCACTAAAATATGACAACCAAACTTGACATACCAACGCTTGGTGGGTTCAACCGAGCAATGCTCTAACATCTAGTACTTGGAGCATCTATTCCCTTATATCCCAATCCCCGTGTATCACGATGATTTTTACTTGCTCCTAGCATAGTGGTTAATTTGCTTGAACTAGAATTGAACTTTTTCAAGTCATCTTCCAACATCTTGATTTTATCAAGAGCAGCAGTTAAATCAGCCTCAAGGCGTTTTTCTCGAGCGAGATAAGCGTTTTCTCTGTCATCAAAACTTGTTTGGTGGGAGTTAATCCTTTTTTCAGATTATGCAAGTTTTTCTTCCAACAAAAAATACTTTTGATAAAGATTATCACATTCAAGTGAATTTATACGCATGTTTTCCTCAGAATCCTTGAGGATCGATTCGTTAGAACTATTCGAAACATAAACACCTGCGTAACATCTTCTCAATTTCTTGTTTTCTCGACAAAGAGGAGTCAAAAGAGGTGTGACATGAGAAGTTGTCATGTTATTCTTTTCAAATGAATTCAAAACCTTAACATACTCTGAGACTTCCTCATCAACATCTCTATCAATATCTGAATCACCTTCACCATAAAGTTCATCCAACTGTTCTTCTAGGCGTATTTCCTAGAATTCAACAGGTTCCACATTAAGAGAATATTTATATACTGATCTAGATGTGACAGTTCTCTCAGGTGGATCCAAGCTTTGAAAATCATCTGGTGATTTGTGAACTAGTACGTTATTAGAGATACACTTGTCCATAAAGTCATATTGCTACAAACACATAGTTGTAAGGTCTTTAACGTGTTTGCTTGCTCTGATACCAATTGAAAAAGCGGGGGTCTAACAACCACACCCAATATTTCAATTAGGAATCTGTATGTACAACTCCGAGTTACTTTCTAGAGAATCAACTAGACAGTCAAACTCAATCAATAGAAAATATCTCAAGGAGTTATTATCTCAATCGCTCAATTTGATTTACTCAAGCAAATACAATTTGCGAGTCTTAATCAAAGGGAGATAACTTGGATGGTACCAAAGACCAATATCCAAATGTCAATCAATTTAAATCAACAACCAATAAGGTCGGATATTCTAATTGATTGAGCAATGCACAACCTGTATTATTTCAATTATGTAACGAAATATAATGCGAAAAATAAATAACACAGACACCAGAATTTTGTTAAAGAGGAAACCGCAAATGCAAAAAAACCCCGAGACCTAGTCCAGATTAAACATACACTGTATTAAGCCTCTACAGATACTATCCTACTCCAAATTAACTTCGGTCTGGACTGTAGTTGAACCCCAACCAATCTCACATTGATCCAAGGTACAGTTATTCTCCTACGCCTCTGATCCCAGCAGGATACTGCGCATTTGATTCCCTCAGTTGATATCACCCATAACCAAGAGTTGCTATGACCCAAAGTCGAAGACTTTAATAAACAAATCTGTCTCACACAGAAAAGTCTACAAGATAGATAAATTCCTCTCCCACGAATAAACCTATGAGTTTTGTTCCATCTTTTGATAAATCAAGGTGAACATGAACCAATCAATAAAACCAGACATATATTCCCGAAGAACAGCTCAGTTTTATCAATCACCTCACAATAGTCTTAATCGACGCAGCGAAAAAAAATATTGTGGAATCACAAACAATGAGACGAAGATGTTTGTGATTACTTTTATATCTTGCCTATCGGAGAAATAAATCTCAAGCCAATTATTACAATTGTACTCATACGATAGAAGATGCAAGATCAGATCACATAATTACGATAAAAGTAGTATCGGTCTGGCTTCACAATCCTAATGAAGTCTTTAAGTCGTTAACCTGGTTGTAGAAGAAGAAAACCAAAGGTTAAAGAAGAATCGACTATAGCTTATCAAACTAGTATCACACAGAATGTGTGGGGATTAGGTTTCCCATTTGCTAGAATTCTCCCTTATATAGTCTTAAAATCAAGGTTTGCAATCAATGTTATCTTAGTAACAAAGTATTCAATATTCATCGTTAGATGAAAACCTGATTAGATTCAAGCTAATATTTATCAACCGTTAGATCGAAAACATAGCCTGTTATACACACATGTACTTGACGATTTTGGGTTTTTGTAACCGTACCTAAACTTGTACATTAGTTGGTTCAACACTAGTTAACCAAATGGTTAGCCAAATGATAACTTTCATATCAACCATATTCTTCTTCACCATAACTAGTCCAAATGACTCAAATGAACTAGTTAGAGAGTTGTTCAATTGCTTAGATCATTTTGTACTACACAAGACACAATTGAAGCAAAAACGACGTGATTCACTCGAATCGATTCATGAACTATAAAGCCATAGTTTTCAATAGCATTCCTTAGTTTATTATGATAAGTTCACAAATATCATTTTTAGACATAACCTACTTAAGTTCGCATACTGGGTTCGCGGACTTAAGTTCCCTGACGGAGTTCACAAACTCCAGCAGAAACTCTCAGGTTCGAGAACTACGCCAGTTCACGGAATGGGTTCGCGAACTGAGCTTGTATGCTGAGTTCGCGGACTGATCTCATGCACTACTCCGGTTTCACTTGATTAACAAAGTTCGCAAACTTCGGTTCAAGCAATAAGGACTTATACATATATGTGTTACCACATTAATGCTTATATCCTCCAATGTTTATATTATCTAAACTCTCATTTCAATCATTGAAATATTCTCAAAGGACGTTATATAGTTGTTATTCACAAACTATTTCTCGTCAGATTGATTTCTAAAATGATTGAAACATAACATGACTTTCGTCACTAGGTAAAGATGAACTTGGCTAAAGCGAAAACTTTACCAACACATCTTTCGAGAAATAGATAAGCGAGATATACTCAGCTCAAAATATCATATGTGTATATTTTTAGTCTATATAGTAATACGACTTTTGTCTCCACATACCTTTTAGTCGATGAAGATCCACTGGTTCCTTGAGTAGTCCTTCGTCTTGTATGATGATCACCATGGAGTTCTTGAGCTCAACTACACTTTCTATCCTAGTCCGAGACCTTAGATATAGTAGACTAGAAATCAAGACTTTATAGTTTTGATCACTAACATTGAAAAACATGCTTGAGATAGCAACACATGCGAGTTCGACCGAGAAATGCTCTAACATGATCAATCACACACAGAACGGAGTCTGTTAACAATGGATTATCACAAGATCATCTTTAGATCTAACAACAGTCTAAAGATCCCTATCGAAACCTTGAACTAGTTTGAGTGAATCTTATATCAGAAGAGAAGATTTTCAAGCATAAACAAACTAGGTGCAATCAAAGTTCAACCTCCGTTAGTCAATCAAATCAATACGAAAACTAAAGATAAACCGTAATATCTAGTTTCCCACAAACGGGTCGCGCTAGTGATTCTCATTCCCAAATAAGACTTTAAATTGAGCGGCTGTAAAAGATTCACCTAATTAGATTACTCTCCTCTCCGATAGGCGGCTTCACCAGTAACAAAAACAAAAGAGGAAGTCTATGTCACGCATGATTAGTTTGTTAGAAATGCAAACTCAAAGTATTTATAAACAAGGAAGTTTGGACACCAAGGAATTTCTAAAACCTAAAATATTCTCAAGATATTTTTCGTTACTCCACCAAATTCGGTTTTCATAATTCCTGTGAATGCACTGTCCAAAAATATTAATCAAAATCTCCTTGGAAAATCTTTAATTAGCAAATGCAAATTACTAATTCTTATTTTCCATATATAATTAAAAACTCTTAATTAAAAAGATTCTTAACTTATTTAAATTCGATCTTTGGATTTACTTCCTTCTTAGCCGTTAAGGAATATATTTGAACAATATAGAATAAGCATTAATGCACCGTGTTCAAAGTGTGTCGACATCTTACTCTTGCAAGTCCTTTTTCATACTTTCTCACTTGAAATCGATTTACCACACTTCCAACAAGTTTAGAATTGGTTCATTTGACTTTCAAGAACTACGTGATTAATCAAGTAACACTCAATCACAACTCATGGGTTTATGGTTATACCAAAACAAGTTTTGGTTCTACCTCCATGTGAGTAATGTGCATAGTTACACTAGCTTACCATAATTCAGATGACTAGGTACTAGGATCGGTTCCCCACATATATTTGGTATCTAAATTGTATACACTGCACATGTACATAGGATCGTTTCCCCCTTCCCAAAAACATGTTGCACATGTTCATAGGATCGGTTCCCCTTTCTTCCATAAACCTTGTTGCACCTCATACAAGGATCAGTTCCCCTTGTGATGCACTGCACCTCTTACTAGGATCGGTTCCCCTTCTCCCAGTAATAATTTCAGACACTCACAACCCGATCATACCCCAGGTTATTACTTAAGATCGGTTTCACTAATAAAATTCATACCAATACATAAGTCAGGCCTCATGTGAATAGTTTTACCAAGAACACAAACAAGTCATGAGCGGTTATACTAATCACACATATTGGTTGTTCATAAGATATGCAATGAAGAACATCCCCAATAACGCCTGGCGATTTCCTTTTCGGTTTACAACACATATCATGAACTTACTTCCTTAGAACACATGTAAACATTGTTCCCTATGATGAAATACTCACCTCATACCCATACATAATCACAATAGGAGTCATACAATTATATCGATATCTTATATACAAAGTTTAATGGTTAAGCAAGAAACTTCATATTGTATTCCTTAATACTATGTCTATCTAGAGTGTTCATGCTTCGAAGTTTTATGTTTTCAATATGCACGACTTGAAATATAGTTAGGTAATGAAACCGTTCAAGTCAAATATCACTAACCTCAAGTGGAAGGATGATGGTGTGGTGGTAGCTCCATTCTTCTTCACTTATTCAAGCCTTCGCAATACTTGTAATGTCTCACCCTAATATTTACAAGATAACCTATACGAAGTTGACTCTAGTACATTTAAATCAAGCGACTCTTAAATGAGTTTTGGTTCACTAAAATATGACAACCAAACTTGACATACGAATGCTTGGTGGGTTCAACCGAGCAATGCTCTAACAAATAAACTTCATTCTGTGTGTGATTGATCACAAGAGATTCAAGTAGTTGTGTGCATGTGTTTATTGAAGATCTAAGAAGATTTGAGGATAAAGAAGAGATAGAAGATTTTAGAATTGGTTTTATAATCTTTGGTTTGCACAATACTTGTTTCGGTTAAAGAGGATCCAATTAATAATCGATTTATCCTTGTGGTAGATTGGATTGATTAATTGAGAAGATCGGCATCAACACAGTTCTTTGGATTAAGAGTGTTGATTGGCTTAATCTTAACGATTACCTTTTGGTGATTAAACATAAGATAATTCTTGGAACCTGGAAAAGGAGTTTATGTTAAGATAAATAGAAGAGCCTTTGTGCAACTCATATCACTTGATTGAAGAGAGTTGATACCAAACAGATTTATTGTTCCTTTCCTGTTTGGAATACGAACCAAAGAAATTGGTACACGTACGTGACTTGTTTACAGGTTGGAGGCGTGGGAATACAGACAGAACTAGGTGAACTATAGGTTTAGTTTCTTGGTCTCAACTATACGAAGTTGGTTTATTTTGTATAGCGGCTTAATCCTGAGAGTATTCAATTCTGGACTAGGCCCCGGGGTTTTTCTGCATTTGTGGTTTCCTCGTTAAAAAAATCTTGTTGTGTCATTTACTTTATATTTCTGCATTATAATTGTTTTATTATAATTAAATTAAATTGCACAAATGTTAATTCCTATGTACTTGATACGCAAATCCTATTGAGTTTGGTTAAGTCCGAACCTTTGTATCAAGTAAACATACTTCATTGTTGTATTATCTCGATCTCGTATCATAGACGATCACACGAAGTATGAACCGATTTGTTGGATTGTCTCGACTCAGTCTATAAATAATCACTTTCGGAGAAAAGACTTATAGGAAGGAAAAGTTTTATCTTGAGGTATATTTGGGTACCCTCGCATTTTCAATTGGTATTAGAGCAGGAAAACACGAAAAGATCTAACAATTTTTGTTTGGTGCGATCCATCCTATAAGAATTGAATCCATTTGTAGGATCAGAATATCGCCACAGTAATACTCTTGCGAAATTTATAAACGACATTTCTGTGAGCTCTTCAACAACACACTGCGAGCATCGCTGAATAACTCAAAGAATGATGTAACGGATTACGGTAGCGGAAACACGGGAAGAGCATGATGATGCTGCGAAGATTAGAGTATCTGCGAAAGAAGACATTAAAATTACTGCGAGCATATCGCGAGTCAGATCCGAAATTAAAGGATAACTTAGCTGTCATCCACTATGTAATTTCCTATATAAAGAGTTGAACAAGTGTAAGGAAGGATGGATCAATTTTGAGAGTGTTGAGAAAGCCTTGAGGAGAGAGAAAGTTTAAGAGAGCGGTTGTATTCTTGATTTCTTCTATTTCTTGTAATATTTCTGAGAATTAATAAATAAAAGTGTTGTTCTTAATCTTCAAATATGTGTTGATTCTTATGAATTCTTGTGAGGGGTGTAGTGTAGGATTTCCTGCAACTACATAATGGTGCTAGAAACAGGGACTGAAAGTTGAAAATTGTAGAAAAAGCAAGATTATAGATCAGTATTCAAGTTAAGAAGATGATCGATCAAGTCAGTGAAATAATTGAAGAAAAAATGATTAAAGCCAAGAAGAATTTCAGGAAGTTGGAGTGCAATACGATAACAAAAACGATGATCAACCAATTCTATAAAGATATTAAAGGAAGGATTCATAAACGAGATTTTGAAGGAAAGAAAATTATGACGGTGGAGAAAGTATCACCTCTGAAGTATTGGGAAAAACAGAAAATCACGTTCACAGCAGTAGAAATACCAATAGAAAATTTGGATCATACATCTCCTTTGGTAATCACGGTATCCACTATACGAATAAACAAGGAAAATCTACAAGATCTGCGGAAGAATGGGCTGTGAATAGAACTTTGGTGGATACATGAAGTTTTGTAGATATAATATTTTATCATGCATTTAAGAAAATGGGATATAAGGATGAAGAGATGTCTTGCCCAGCATATCATATTCATGGCTTTGGAATATCTATAACAAAACCTAAAGGCGAAATAGTGGTACGAATTCCGCTAGGAGAGATTGAAACACAAGTAACATTATGTATGGTAGATATGGAATCACCATATGACATGCTATTGAGGTTACCATAGATACACGCAATCAAGGCTGTAGCATCAATATTACATCAATGCATCAAATTTCCTATGCCCAGTGGAGTTGGAGAAATTAGAGGAGATACTGATCATGCGATACTGTGTTATCAAATCGAAGTGAGGAATTACGAAGGGTGTGCAAAGCTGCGAAAAGATCGCAGAAAAATGGCAAGAGAAACAAAGAAAGAAAAAGAATTTAAAGTTTACATGATAAGAGCAAAAGAAAGAAAAAGGAATACCCAGCGAAATTTCGCAAGAAGGAGATAAACCTGCGAAAGTTATGAAAACATCAACACCAATGGGGGAAACTGAGGCCAGTTACATCGCAGCAGAACCAACAAAGGAAGTAAATATTGGAAGTAAAGAAGAACCTAAGATGCTGAAAATTGGAACGAAGATGGATGCAGATGAGGAAGAGCGAACCATAAAGACATCTTCGCGTGGAGTATGGATGAGATGCCTGGAATAGACTCGTCAGTTGCATGTCATAAGTTAGAAATTAACAAGGATGTAAGACCATTTAAACAAAGGATAAGAAAAATCGCAACAACATACCATTCCCAAATAGAAGAAGAATTACAGAAAATGCTTGATGCAGGAATTATAAGGCAGGAAAAGTACCCGGAATGGATTGCAAATATGGTGGTGGTTCCAAAGAAAAATAAAGGGATAAGAATTTGTATAGACTTTATTGACTTAAAAAAAGCTTGTCCTAAAGATAACTTTCCATTACCAGATATTCCTCAAATGGTCGAATCAGCAGCGGGAAATGATATAATATCTTCATTAAATGGGTATAAATGGTATAATCAGATTCCTCTCACTGAAGAAGATCAGGAGCACACCGCGTTCTTTGCTCCAAGAGGGTTATATTGCTATACAAAGATGCCCTTCGGTTTGCGAAATGCTGGTGCAGCATATCAAAGAATGGTGGAGAAAGTGTTTGTGAAGTGGATCCATAAAACATTAGAGGTATATGTAGATGACATGTTAATCAAGAGTAAAGAAGATAAAAACCATGTGGGGGGACTTGAAGGAGATTTTCGATCAAATGCGACATTTTAACATCAAGGTGAATCCCGAAAAGTGTACTTTTGGAGTGGCTTCAGGAAATAAATTGGGGTATATTGTGTCAAAAGAAGGAATACAAGTTGATCCAGATAAATTACAAGCAATTCGCGACATGCCAACACCAGCAACAATAAAAGATGTGCAGAAGTTGAATGGGCTTTTGGCTTCGCTAGGAAGATTCATCTTGCGATCATCAGATAAATGCAAGCATTTCTTCAATGTACTCAAGAAGGGAACAAAGTTCAGGTGGACAGATGAATGTGAAAAGGCTTTTCAAGGAATTAAAGAACATTTAATGAACATATCTATCTTACATAACCCGGAGCCAGTGGAAGAATTATTGATCTACCTTGCGACAAATTCGTATGCATTAAGTGCAGTTTTACTGCGAGTGGATGCAGGAATAGAAAAACCAATTTATTACATTAGCAAAACATTTAATACCGCAGAGAAAAATTACTCAAAGATTGAGAAGCTAATTCTGGCATTGGTTTATGCAACTTTTAAACTTCGCATCTATTTTAAAGAACATATAGTAAAAGTACTAACAAAGGTGCCGATTAAGTTAGTAATGAAGAATTCAAAAAGATCAGGCAGAGTTGAGAGATGAAATGCACAAGTAGGGCACTTCGAAATCAAATATGAAATTTTATCTTCGCCAAAATCACAAGTTGTAGAAGATTTCTTAGCAGAGTTTCCTCTAGAAGATGATGAAGCTGTAGAAGAGATGATGGATGTAGAAGAAGAACATGGAGACCCAAGAGATCTATTAACAGTTACCAACAAGTGGGAAATATTAGTGGATGGGTCATCAAACGGGGAAGGTAATGGAGTTGGAGTTGTCTTTATCTCGCCAGAAGGACAAAAAATAGCTTTTTCATTTATATTGGAATTTGCATCCACTAATAATGAGACGGAATATGAAGCTGTAATACATGCTCTAAAATTCGCAATAGAAATAAAGTTGGAGAATGCTAGAATTACCAGTGATTCGCAATTGGTTATTCGCCAAATCAAAGGAGAATACACATCAAATGAACCATCTTTGAAGAAATACAAGAAACTTGTTGAAGAGCTGTCAGCAAAAATTCCAAAAATAAAATGGAGACATATATCAAGAAAAGATAACAGACCCGCAGATGCTTTTGCTTTCATATCTAGCATGACGATAAATCCAGCTGCGAGATGCATAAAAATTCAGACACTTATATCACCCTCAATCAATAAGGAAGAAGATCAATAAGGAAGAAGAAGAAGCAGATATAATGATAATAGAAAGTGGCGAAGAAGAAGCAAGGGGAAATATTGTAGATTAGCGAGCAGAACTTCATGCATATTTGGCGAGAGGAGAAACACCAAGAAATATATTAGAAGCACACAAGTTAAAAAGTCGTGCAACAAATTATGAATTAAGAGATGGAGTATTATATCACAAATCCTTTAATGGGCCATCACTTAGATGCTTGACACGGGAAGAAGGAAAAAAGGTGTTAAAAATGTTGCATAGTGGAGACGCTGGTAATCATAGCGATGGAAGATCTTTGGCATACAGAACAAAAATGCAAGGCTATTACTGGCCATATATGCATGAGGATGCGAAGCAATTATCAAGACGTTGCGAAGATTGTTAGCAATATGTAAAGAGGATACATGCATCAGGGGCACCATTGTCATCTTCAACAAGTGTGTGGCCTTTTGGAAAATGGGGGTTGGATATTGTAGGACCATTTGTACCCGGTTCTGGACAAAGAAGATATTTGATTGTCGCTACAGATTATTTCACAAAGTGGGAAGAAGTAAAGTTTTTACAGCACATTCGCGATAAAGATATTTTTATATTCATATTTGAAAATATAATTTGCAGGTTTGGAATTCCTACACAGTTGGTATCTGATAATGGAAAGCAATTTGAAGGAAAAAACATAGAAATGCTACTTAATGCGTTTAAGATTAAATGTGGAAAATGAACACCTCTTTATCCACAAGCAAATGGGCAGGCAGAGGCAACCAATAAAACAATCGCAGATATACTGAAGAAAAAATTAGAGGGACACCACAAGGCATGGTGTGAACAAGTGCATAATGCAATATGGACCTACAATACAACTAGGAGAGAAGCCACTGGGATGTCACCTTTTTATCTAACATATGGTGTCGAAGCAGTACTACCAACAAAAGTTACTATCCCTACAACAAAAAGAGAGGCTTGGGAAAAGAATCTTAGTGCTGGTATGATTCTAAGTAAATTTGATGAATTAGAAGAGAAGAGAGAAAAATCTTTACAACATATGGAAAATTATCAGCGGAGGTTGGCTCGCGAGTATAACAAACGTGTCAAAGAACGTGAATTCCAACCAGGTGATTTAGTGCTGCGAGAAACACCAGGTTACCAGCGAGAAAATGGTGGAAAGTTGGCGAGAAAATGGGATGAACCATATATTATTAAAGAGATAGTTAGAACAGGGGCATATAAATTGATGGATCCGGAGGGTAGAGACATTGGTCAAAGACTTGATAGACCATGGAACAGACTATATCTAAAAAGATATTACAATAACAAATTCTGAGAAAGGTTAGATGATGATATCATATATGATGAAGCAAAGAAGAAATGAATAAAAGAAATTTTTATCACAGCTGCGAGATTATTCAAGATTACAGAAAACTAAAAACAAGAAATAGCGATATTCGCAAGAGAAATATTAGAATGGGACGAACCTTTATGACGTACACCCTAGTTCGCGGATAAAATTTCGCAAGAGGCAAATGTAAGACCTAACGTACGTCATATAAGGGGATATCTCTTTGCATGGATCAGGGATAAGGTTATACCATTTCTGGAACCTGAGTCATACAGATTTGGGGTCAATGAAGCCCATCCGGGGGAGGTACCTTGGATTTCCAATCTGAACTTTTGATTTAGGTTGGACGACTGAGGGCATCTTCCAAGGAGTGCATAGTATGATCAAGGCGCCGAGGTACACAGTTGAGCCAAGAGTGACTGGGGCGTTTGAAGCGTCTCAGCCATTCTTGGCAAGTCTTGGGTATGATGCACTCGGCCCGAAAAAAAACCCACTTAGGGTGCAGTCTCGTAACCATGAGCCACATAGGCAAAAGGGATAAGAGGCTGCGAAAAGAACTGGTTGTTGCTAAGATCGGATGGGAGGATCTAGTCTTGTATGGAAGATGTATGTATCCTTGAAGGGGAAACCAGGGGGGAGATAAGGGCGGCACCCTCCATTAGGGAGATGATAAGTGTCTTAAGACGCAAATGTCATGAGGATTTTTACTCACGGGAGTATCAAGACTTATCATATTTGTGCAATAAATATCCAGAGGCAAAAAGCCATGAAAAAAAGATAAGATGAGATTAATGGGTTTTTACATGAAAGTGTAAAGACGTCATGCGATTTCATCGCAAGACGGCAATGTCATGGGGCTTTGTTTTCGCAAGAAAACTCAGACCTGTCATATTGTCGAAGAGAAATTGACAAAGCAAGGATAAGGCAAGATCAATGGGTTTTTACATGCAAGCATAAGAACGTCCTGCGATTTTCTCGCAAAAACAAAAATTGGCAAAATAAGACCTTTAACTAGGAAGGAAAAATAAGACCAACAGAATAATCATAAACATTAATTATTTTGTTTAAATGCAGATAAACTTTGTTCATCGCAAGAAAGATACTGAGATCCAAGTATGGGAATTGATAAACAGAACATCATTATCTTTAACTCAAGAACATTATTATCTTTCTCGCAAGCACAACTTAATTCAAGAAATAGTGTAAAGTACATCATTCGCAAGAAAAGAGAAGAGATAACTTAAGAAAATAAAGATAAAATTCATCATTCAGTGTTAACTTCACCATCTCCATTGTCTTTACCAGAGTTATCATCTTTTCCAGCTACATTATCTTCGCCAACATTCCTTTCATTCTGATTAATTCTAGCTTCTTCTTCGCCAGACTTATCACCAGTAATTGTTCTATCATCGGTAACAGCTTTTTCGGGAGGGATTTCTTCGTTGTCCACCTGGTCTTTTTGAGAATAGTTTTATTCGCCACTTTCACAATCGAAATCACTGTCAACAGCATGGGGAACTTCATCATCACCTACTTCCATAGGTTTGATTGATACAGGAGGAAGAGAGTTGGATAGCAAGATATCATTTACTAGAACTTGTGCAGCAAGATGAACTTGAAGAAGATTAGCTTTATCACGGTTTCTAATCTCCATATTTTTAAAATATTCAAGGTAGTCATATTTCCTTTCTGCTAGATCGCGAGAGTAAGCAAGATGAGAAATAAGAACTCCATTTTCTTTGCGAATCTTATCCAGATCAGCACTCAAAGCAGAGATGGTAGAATGAAGCTTTTCCTCAGATGCTGCGAACAACAACAATAAAAATAAAGATTATTCTGTTAAATATTTCGCAAAAAGAAGGTCAACAAAAGAAAAATTATCAAGGCAGTCAAAAAGACTACCTTCTTTTTGCGAAATTAGGTTTTGAATTAGTGCCAAGCAAGTATTTTCCCAATGACTCATAGCATCGTCAAATTTATCTCCAACTAAGCCTTTTAGGCGAGATTTTAAATTCTTTTCTTTGGAGAGGAGAAAAGAATTTTCCTTCGCAAGAGCGGAATTTGACTCCTATAATTTGGAATATTCTTCTTTGAGTTGGCTTACTTTTATACTTAAAGCTATTCTACCTTGGATAAGTGAATTTTTCTCAATGACAGAAGATTCAGTTACTTCCTTAAGTTCATCTTGTAGCGAATGAAGGGGTTGTTCTTGATTATCATACATTTTTTGAAGAATACTTAGTTGCTACGAGGAAATCGCCACCTTATTCGAAAGACCCCGTTTCACTTGAGATAAAATCTTGTTTTCCTCTGATAAAGTTTCCATCGCTAAATTAGACTTGGTTAACAAATAAGAGATGCGAGATATTTCTCTACTTAATAGATCTTGTTTCTGTGCTAATTGTGTGTTTTCTGTGGTAAGGTTCTCTATCTGATCAAGGGAATATGTGTAAAGATATCTAGTCGGTTATATTGGTCCATCCAAGAATCTCTATCAACACGAATCTCTTCAGCAACGGATTCAGCTTTGAATATCCCCATTAATCGATTCTGATTTAAGACTTAATGTGCGAACAAGGGATATTAAGAAAATGGAGAAATGAAAAGAATAAAAACAATTAATGAAGGAAAATCAAAGACAGCGATAGAAAAAAGTATACCTTTTAATTCATCATTTTTCTTGCGAAGATTCTCGCAGTTCAGTGAAGAATTGTTAAGTTTATAATGAAGAGTTTCACATTCTAAAATCTTGGCTTGGAGAGCCCCCTTTAAAGCTTCAATCTCAATTTTTAGAGATGCTTGCGAATCCATTCGGTCAGAACCAAAATATTTACTTAAAATCTCGCAGACACTATGCTTAACAGGATCAACAGAAGATTTCCTAGCATCATCTAAAATATCAGACAAAACCTTAAAAGCAACGCCTACTCCTACTGAAGTTTTTTTCGAAGAAGGGAGGGATGTAGATGGCGAAAAAGTGACAACAGAAAGTTGGGAATTTGAATTATTCGCAGCAAATGTATCATCTAAAGGTGAGGTTTCTGGGAAAGTAATAAATGGAATTGAAGTAGAGTTAATTACAGCAGAAGGGGAAGAAACTACCTTCATATTAATTTCAAGAATTTCATTTATAAAAGGATCAGTTGAGGCAGGGATATTTATGGAGATGTTCTCGCAGACAGAAATTAGAGGTTCAGTTTGCGAAGGTATAGGGATAGAACTGGTAGGAATTAATTGGGGAAAAGGAACAGCAAAATCAACAACTTTAGCTCGGAGAGATTTCTTGCGAGGATCATTAGTGTTCTCATCACCCTGCGAATAATAATATAGATAAGAAACAGAGGCAACAATATTGTTATTAAGAAAATAAATGTTTCTTACTACCTTACGATTCACAGGCTTCCTTTTCTTTTCAGTGAACTCTTACTGTGAATTTCCGGAAGAGTTAGGGTTTTGAACTACAAATTTGGTATTAGAAGTGATTCCGCTGAAAAGAAAACACAGTATGGGAATTACATAAAATCAAACAAAGATAGATCGGATAATTTTGATGAACATGATTTAGATAAACAAGATTGAGTTTTGATAGAAGAACATATACCTTGATGACTCCATGAAAGCAGTAGCAGAAGAATTTTTTGAAAGAAGAAACTTCCAGACGGAAAAAAGACGAAAAGATGAAGAAGAAGGAGAAGCAGAAGAAGAAGATTATTCCTGTACCAGATTCTACCTTTTATAGACAAAAGGGATGGTGACTGGATAATAAAAATACCGGTAAAAAAGAGGAATATTCGACACGTGTAGGCAGTTATAATTAATTTATGGGGCTTTGTCATGAACAAAATATGGAAACATAGGAAGTTTTGGCATTCTGAAGAAAAAAATATTCTCATAATCTTCTCCTCTTCGCAGAGAAGACATGAGAAGAGGCAAGATGTAGGATCACGCCACAGCAATACTCTTGCAAAATTTATAAACGACATTTCTGCGAGCTCTTCAACAACACATTGCGAACGTCACAGAATAACTCAAAGAATGACGTAACGGATGACGTTAGCGGAAACACGGGAAGAGCATGATGATGTTGCGAAGATTAGAGTATCTGCGAAAGAAGACATTATAATTACTGCGAGCATATCGCGAGTCAGATCCGAAATTAAAGGATAACTTAGCTGTCATCCACTATGTAATTTCCTATATAAAGAGTTGAACAAGTGTAAGGAAGGAGAGATCAATTTTGAGAGTGTTGAGAAAGCCTTGAGGAGAGAGAAAGTTTAAGAGAGCGGTTGTATTTTTAATTTCTTTAATTTCTTGTAATATTTCTGAGAATTAATCAATAAAAGTGTTGTTCTTTATCTTCAAATATGTGTTGTTTCTTATGAATTCTTGTGAGGGGTGTAGTGTATGATTTCCTGCAACTACACCATGCCTGATTCAATTAACGTTAAGCAAGAGTATGACTACTCAAAGGTTGAAGATGTTACTACCTCATTGACTCATGATCTAGGAGTTGCGAAAACATCTGTGTCTTTTTCTGGTAAAAAAGAAGATACTGATAAAGAGTTGGTAAAACTCCTAAAGCCTATAAAATCTCTATCTTCTAAAATGGTGATTTTAAAGACAGAGTCAAATCGTCTTAAATAGGAGATCAGAAATAAAAACAGTCAACTAGATAGTCTGGCTGAAGAGAATATGAATCTCACTGTAAAGTTAAAAGCTCTTGTTAATTTTCTTAATAATGAGACATGTCCAATGACTCTGACGAATGATGCTGTTGTTTTAGTCACATTTGAAATAGATCAAGATAATGGTGGTTTTCCGAACTACATCAAGTCAGAAGAGGATGAGAAACATGCTTTTACATATACTGATGATCAAATGAAATCTTGTCCAAAGGAAACTTTGAACCTATTCCATGACAATGATCTTAAGAAATACACTTTTCAGTCACTTGACAGGAAACTTATGCTTCTTCAACATACTTTGGTTAAAATATTGAAGGAAGTTTCTTGTCTTAAAAACTGAAAGATCATTCCTCAGTAGAAAGACAGATTATTCCACAATGCTATAAAATCAACTCAAAATTAGAGGAACGAGTTGACAATAACTTCTGGAAGAAGGTTCCTCCCCACCCATATCGAAACAATTCTTGTTTTGATGAAGGACGATTCCAGAAGGAAGGGAAAGAGAGAATCTCTGCCAAAAGTAACAATGTGGAATGTCCATTAAGTATTTCAGACAATCACACTGATGTGAATCATAAGGAAGTCCTTAGAATGAGAAAATCTTATGAAAATCTCATTGAAATAATTAAGAGAGATCTATCAATCTCTGAGAATTCTCACATAGGTACAATTTCTCCACATGATCATATCTCTAGAGTTATAAAAGATCATCGTCTTGGGAGAAAATATATTGGGCAGAAATTCCCTAAAAGAAACATGAACTATGTTTCTAATGTTCAATATAAGCTTGAAAAAGCTTATTTCGATGCAACTTAGTTGTATCAAAATTGTGCATTCTCATCCTCATATGTGCTCGTATTTATGGATGGGAATGGCACAATAAATCTGGAGCACATGTGTTTGTGTAATTTATTATCAGAAAAATTGTAACTTTTATGGGAATCTGTGTATCCTAAAATTATTCATGTTTATCATGATTTTCTAAAAAAGTTTTATTTGGAATTTTTGAATAAAACTAAGAAGTTCGGATAAAAGGAAACGAAATATATTCTTTAATATTTTTGGGTTCCACTGATATCTTTCAGTCCGAAAGTTGTTCCCTTTTATAGGGAAACTGTCTCCTCCAGTATATTGATACCCTGATCAATCATCTTATATATAACCAAGCATGGCTCCAACAACTCGAAGTGTCTCAAAGACTAATAAGGAGGAGTCTCAAAGGGTTAAAGATTGCCAAGGAATCAATATTGAGGGGAAGAAAAGAAGCCGATCAAAAATCATGTCTGATTATGATTCTGAGAGTTCGGTTGGATCACAAGATGAGTCATGTCTATTGGACTATAATCTGCAAGATCCAACCAAAACCAAGTGGGTTTGTTATGATAGTATGATTGACTATATCCATGGTTTTGAAGAACTAAGAACCAATCTCATAACAACGATTCGAAATCAAGATTGGCTCAAAAATAAAATTGAGGAAACAAAAGTTGAAATTGCTGATATGAGAATTCAAGTTGAGAAACTTGAGAAAAAGGGAGTGGTTTCAAACAAGTCTCTTGAGACGTGCTTTAATCGTTTGAACACTGAAGAAACATCGGTGAACAACAAGAGCACCACTAGAGATTAAGTTATATGTTGTAATACATAATCTAGAAAAATAGACATCAAATTTTGATTTCTTTCATTGATTGTATAAGTCTATTATGAATAAAATTACTTGATTTATAATTTTTCTTGTGATAGTTTTTGATTTACATAGCCGGTGTTTTAATGCTTTATTTATTTGCTATGTATGATTATGGGATGTTTGATTTCGATTTTATTACCTTGATATTCGATCTCATAATATGTTGTGAACCCTTATGGTTTGGGTGACTTTTTGATTTAGCATGATTAAGTTCTAGCACATGTTGTTAGGCTTTATCAAAGGATCATGAAGGGTTTCTATAGAAACAATATGTGAAAAAGTCACAATATGTTGAATCGTTTTGGTTTAGCATAAAAGCATATGTGTTTCGACGGTTTTCAACTTTTGCTTGCAATTGTTAAAACCGATTTTCAACCTTTCTATGGTAAAGGTTGGTTGTTGTTATTCTTTTGTTTTTGGCATAAGGATGAAAACATAATTGTATTTCGATATCAATTCTCCCTGGAAGAAGAAGATGCGATCATATTGGAGAAGTTGGATGCGAAATTGAGGTTACAATCTTGTAAGTTAATTATTTTCCTGTTTTAAGAAAAGCCCATTTTTATTTGATATATATATATTGCTTTTGCTTAAACGAAATTGTCGGTACAATTGATGTGTTGTTTATGGGTGAAAATTGTTTCTGCTGGTTTTGGTAAATTTGGGTATGTGTGGATGAGAAACGAATCTAAACCCTAAACAAATGCACTGCACGGGAGTACTTTTGATTCGAGAGATCAATCTGTACAATTCTAGCCTAAACCAAGAAATGGCCATTCTAGACTTGCTTCGATCACAAAGTGAAGGAGATGGGGTTGATCTTAGGGAGAGATGCGAAGAAGGTGTTGAGATTATGAAGGTGTTGGTTGTTTATGACTTGTATCAGAAGGTTGAATTGGCTTGCACAATGAAAGCTATCAGTTCTGGGTGTTTTCTGGATACCGATGACAACACTTGTTTTTTTTCCTGTATTTGTCTTGTGTTGTTTGGAAATAGGCAAAGGACCTATTTATACAAGTCATCGAGCGCAAACCCTCATCTCATAGGAAGTTTATTGATGGAGTAGTGGGGTCATGTGGGTGATTGCACGATTACGTCTTAGCCCACTTCCCTCATCATCTTAACCGTCCATACCTCCTAACACGTTCTTGTGATGGCGCGTTGCACGCTTCATACTGTAAACCGCCAGACAAATACCCCAATATGTATCCCCCAGTTTGTGACAAGCTTGATGTCTCGAATAAGTGGATCATGGGACCCACAAGAAGTAGCATACGGTGCTAGATTAAATAACTGAGTTATTTCGGAAATCGATATTCATGAAATATCATGTATACTTTATACATGTAATGCATCGAATACAATCAATATGTATGAAGCATCGCCGTTTTAAAGCTTAACGGAGTAAGTCGTGGATTAAGCATCTTAAAATAGTTGTATGCCCAACCATCTTCAAGTGATTGTTTGGAGGCCGCATGGAGGGCCATCCCTTGGACGATCACTCCTTGTGGTAGAGTGACGGGCGGTGATCACCAAGGTATCTCATTGGCCATTTAACTCTTAACCTAGGCTGCCTGACCAAGATGGCAGAGTTGGACGGACGAGATTGATCTACGGCACATATTTGCGACCGTTGATGATTTTTAGGGTTTTAAAGAGGTGCGCAAGCATCACTCTATAGCTTGACCGAAATCAAGCATGGACAATGTTTTTGGTGGGACCGACCGGGCATGCCTGTAAACGGCTTGTCGGTGTACATGACCATACCATTCTATATCGCGGAGGTACGATATAGGACACTCAATTTTTCGGGAAAAGATGAGTCGTCATGATCGTTTTGCGGCAGAAATCAGTTGCCGCAAAGGTTTCAGAGGCCGCGCGACATGCCTCCTTTGGGCATGCGTTCCGAAGTGCCTGGTCGTGGTTGTCCTAGGCCGGTTGGTCACATGCATAGGTGGGACCACAGTGATCACATTGATTCTCTCTGGACCCTCTTAGTCTATATCTACACCCTCCATCCAAGATGGCGAAGATGGATGGTCATGATCGAACTGTGACACATATGCCATGTCGCAAACCCTAATTAGGGTCCTGAAACGTTCACGTACACGCAACTTGGGCCAAACGAATTGGTAAGATGCATTTCTCCTTCGAGGTAGTCGATTATATGGGGCCCATGTTGGGATAGTGGTGAACATGTGTGCACCTTCCCGATGGTCCTAAGTTCGATCTAAGCCATCCAAACATGCCAGCAAAGTTGGATGGTTGTGATCAACTTAAGACACTAATGGAATTCTGCGACCCTTTAAAGCATCACGCCATCCATGTTTTGAGCAAACGTTTATTGAGCCAACTCAATATACACGTTTAGGTACGGTTACCCATATCTAAATGAAGTTATATTTCATTTCTGTTTAACAAGCTAAGACCATTTAACGGTGGAGAGATATTTATTTGGTTTTAACCAAACTTAGGTAGAATCTTAAATCAGGTTTTCATCTTACGGTGAATATTGATTTCTTTGTTTCTAAGATATCAAACCCTGATTTGGAGACTATATAAGAGAGAACTCTAGCAACTGGAAAACCTAATCCCCACACTTTTGTGTGATACTAGTTGCGACTAGAGTCGATTCTACTTTAACCTAGGTTTTTCCAAAAACCATTATAGGTTAACGACGTAAAGACTTCATTGAGATTCTGAAGCCAGATCCAACTATTTTCTTTGTAGTTGCGTGTTCTGATCTTACTTGTTCTATCATATTGAGTACTATCTTCTCTGAGATTCTCCTGAGATTTATCTCCGATAGATAAGATATAAAAAGTAATCACAAAGATCTTCGTCTTATTATTTGTGATTCCGCAATAACTTCTTCTACTGCTATATAGTTAAGTTATTGTGAGGTGATTGATATTTCTAAGTTGTTCCTCGGGAATATAAGACCGGATTATCAATTGGTTCATGTTCACCTTGATTTATTTAAAGATGGAATAAAAATTCATAGGTTTTATCTGTGGGAGACATATTTGTTTATAATTCTTCGAATTTGGGTCATAGAAACTCTTAGTTGTGGGTGAGATCAGCTAAAGGAATCAAGTGCATAGATACCTGCTGGGATTCAGAGATGTAAGGAACGCGACTGTAACTTAATCGGTGTGAGACTTAGTTAATGTTAGAGCATTGCTCGGTCGAACTCGCAAGCTTTGCTATCTCAAGCTTGTTGTCAAGTTTAGTTGCCAAAACTATAAGTCTTTATTTCTAGTCTACTTATAGCTAAGTCTAGGATTAGGATAGAAAGTGAAGTTGAGCATTAGATTTCATGGCATTCATCGATTGAAGACGAAGAACTACTAAGGGGAGCTTGTGGAACTTCGTCAACAAAAGTTATGTGGAGACTTGAACTCATCTATCACTCAAAAGTCTATCTACTCTATCTCCTATTTGAGGCAAAATCCGTATAGCTATATAGACTTCGATTATACGCATTTGATATTTCGAGCTGAGTTTACCTCGCTTACATATTTCTCGAAATATGTGTTGATAAGCTTTCATTTTAACCAAGTTCATCTTATATTGTTGACGAAAGTCAAAAGTTGATCATGTGAAAATCGCCTTGTAACATCTTACATGATTTGTGTGAGACAATCATTTGATGTAGATGTAGTTGAAGGAAAACCTACGCTACACCATTGATAATAATTTACAGTAATTAACACATATTTGAAGATTAAAAACAAAACTTTATTATTTGATTCTCAGAAATATTTACAAGAAATGCAAGAAATCAAGAATACAACCGCTCTCTTGAATTTTCTCTCTCTTCAAGACTTTCTCAACACTCAAAAATACATCATCCCTTTTCTGAATCTACTGGGTCTCTTTATATAGGGTAATTACATAGTGGATGACAGCTAAGCTATCCTTTAATTTCGGATCTGACTTGCGATATTATCGCAGTAGTTATAATGTCAATTCTCGCAAGCGTTGTAACCATCATAGGACAATCATGTTCTTCTCATGTTTCTTCATTCGTCAGCTATTAAGTCACTCTTTAAATTATCTTGTGATACTCGCAAAGTGTTGTTGAAGAAATCGTGGTGGTGTTCGCAGGAGTGTTGTTAATCTCGCAAGAGTAATATCATGGCGATATTCTGGTCCTACATCTTGCCTCTTCTCATGTCTTTTCTGCGTAGGGAAAAGACCATGAGAAATCAGAACCTTTTGAAATGCCGCATCTGTCTATTTTTCATGTTCTTTTGACACATATTTTTTTTCTCGCCAGGTTTGTTACACGTATCTTTTTATCCATTCAACTTCTGACACGTCCCTTTCAACCGTTGCATTCCAACCGTTCACGTCTCTTCCTTGTATTAATTGCACTTATCTTCTCGAGATTTTTTACCTTCTATATATATCTTCTTCACTCTTCTCTTTTCTTCTTTTTACCTTTTTCTTCCTTCTCTCTGTCGTCTCTCTGCAAATTCACTGTTCTTCCGTAAATTCCGGATCTGCTATTGTTACAGTTTTTATTTCGATCTTTTACTCCTTAAAACTTCATTCCCATACTAAAAATGGTTGCATCTGGTCTCAAATATGTGATTGCTTTTGAGAGGATTCAAAAAGAACTTCAAGACAAAGGTTTTACTTTATCCAAGATTCCCAATCAAAACCCTAAGTCTGAACTTTCTGTTCTATTATTTTCTGATCTTCCATGTAACCATAAGAATATCATAGTCTCGCTAGGCCATCTTGAGGATGGTCTTCCCATTCCTCTTTATGACCCTGAACTTCCTTTATTATATGAGACTCTCTCACGCGAAGTTCTTGCGGGCAATATATCAGTTGAGTGGGGATTGCATTCGCTTAATGCTTGAGTATGCTACTCGTGGTGCTGGTAAAGAATCTCGTTACCATGATACTGCGAAGAATCCTAAATTCAAGGATATTCCAATTGTAGTTGCAGGAATTCCCACACTACACCCTTGTTAAGATTCTATAGAAATCTATTGGAAATCAATTAAACTTCAAAGATTTAAACGACACTTTACTATTCAAATTTCAGAAATGTTTACAGAATTGGAAGAAATCAAGATTACAAATATTCTCTTGAAGTTTCTCTCTCCTCAAGACTCTTTCAACTCTCAAAAATACATCATCCTTTTCTGGATCTATCGACCCCTTTATATAGGGATTTACATAATGGATGACAGCTAAGTTTTCCTCATCTTTCGGATTTATTCTGCGATCTCATTTCGATCGCTTACAATATTCTCTATCGCGAGAATGTTGACCATCGTAGGATCAACACATTCTTGTTTTATTCCTTCCATCGTCAGTTTCTTTTGGATATTCTGTGACGCTCGTGAAATGTTGTTAAAGAATTGGCAGTGACGCTCGCAGAAACGTTGTTAATATCGCAAGAATAGCGTTGTAGCGATATTCTGGTCCTACATCTTGCCTCTTCTCATGTCTTTTCTGCGAAGAAGAGAAGATCGTGAGAACTTAAAATGCCATAACTTCTTATCTTTTCAGACTTCCCCGTTATGACACGTTTCTATGTCCTTTGCCAGCTGTTTTCACCAATTCTTTCTTCCAATAAATTTTTGACACGTCTCCTCTAACCGCTGCGATCTGACCACCCACGTATTTTCTTTGCATTAATTGCCCTCATCTTCTTCGAGAAATTTCTTCTTCTATAAATACTCTTCTCATTCCTTTCCTTTTTCTCTTTTACTTTCTTCTTCTTTCTCTCCGTTCTTTCTCTGCAAATTTTACTGTTCTTCCGCGAATTGCGCTTCTGTTACTGCTGTGATTTCTTTCTTCTTTTCAACCTTTTCTTTCATTCCCATACTCAAAAATGGTTGTTGCTGGTACTAAAAACTTGAAATCCTTTAATGAGATGCGCGAGAAACTCAAAATTAAAGGTTTTAATTTGTCTTTAATTCCAGATCAGGATTCTAGATCTGAACTTTCTCTGAAATTATTTACTGATGATCAATGTTCTCGCGAAAAAAATCATAGTATCGCTAGGACAACTTGAAGCTGGTCTTCCCATTCCTCTCTATGACCCAGAACTTCCATTATTTTATCAAATAATTTCTGACGAAAGGTTCTCGCGAGCGATATATCAACTAGGTGGAGATTGCATCAGATTACTACTTGAATATGCTTCTCGCGGTGCTAATAAAGGAACTCGCTACCCTGAATCTCCAAAGAATCCTCCATTTAAAGATGTCCCCATTGTTTCTGCGGATTATAATGTGGATAACTTCTTTGTAAATTATACTATAGTCCCTATGAAGAGGTATAGTACCTGCTGGGGTGTTCGTTTGAAAAAAGAGAAGGTCGTTGGTGACAAAGCTCTTATGCTGGATATTGATTTTCATACATCTACCAACCAAGGTCCTCTCCATTCTAGAGATGACAAGTGGTTCATCTTTCCTTTATGTCTTAAAGGTCCTTATATATCTGGTTCTCTCCCATTACCTGCGAATCTCTCAGAGTATGATCCATGGGTCTTCAACTGGCCTGAAAGATCTAAAGAAGTATATTCTCTCAACTTTTTATATTATTATCTTTTACTGTATTCTTTATATTCTCGCTAACTATTTTGATTTTTCTCAGATTGATAGAATGAAACTCAGTTATCAAACTTTTAGGAAACCCAGCACTTTTTTAGCTCTTAAATCTTTCACGGATGAAGTAAGAAATATCTCCTCATAAATTTTAACAATATATTGTTGCCCCTATTACTTATCTTCATCTGTGCTCGCAGGAAATTGAAGAACTACCGCCAATAAAACTCATGAGAACTAAGGAGAAGTCTTCAAAGGATAAATCTGTTGTTCCTCCTAAAGGAAAAACTTCTGCCCCTCGTGGTGGAGAATCTGGAGATCAAGATTAAAATATTGTTCCTTCCAAAGGGAAACCTTCTGCCCCTTGTGGTGAAGATTCTGGCGATCCTCCTTTGAAAAAAAGGAAAACTCGATCCTCTTCTTCTTCAACTCCTCAACCTATTCCAGAAAATCCAAGTGTTGGCCTTGATAAGGATAATAATGACGTGGATTTCAATGTTAGCGGTTTTTCTTCAATAAAAAATTCTTCTTATTCTGACTCTTCAATGACTCATTTATCCAGAATTTTTAGCGATATTTACCACATCATAACTTGTAATGACGAGGATGAAGTTATTGACAAAACATCCCAAGCTCTCGCTAAAGTTTTCGATGCCCCTATTCTGGTGGATAATGATTCTCTCCAAGGAATCTCAAGATCGCTGACTCCCAGTCTCTTGAATTCTCTTGGTTCCTTGGTATGTTTTCATTTCTTCAGTTTGTTTATATATTTTCTCCATCGGTAGATCTTAATTGATATTTTTCTTTCGCAGGTTGGAAGAGCTTCTTTTGTTGTTGCTTCTGATTTAGATAAAAGATGTGTCAACGCTGAAGAGAAAGCTGCTAAACTTCGCCAAGATAAAGAGAAATTAGAATATGAAGTTATTGAGCTTCGCAAGAAGAATAAACAGTTGGAGACTGAAGATTCAGTTGATAATCAAAAGATCTCTGATCTTGATAGAGCTAACCAACAACTATATGGTATGACTGATTTCCTTTCTCTCTTAATTCTTTTTACTCTATCGCAGCTTATTCAAGCGACCACTTTTAACTTACAGATATTTATGGTCTTACTGACGAGGCTATACTCTTTCAATCTTTCCCTGAACCTGTAGATAATCATAATCTTCTTGCCTGTCTTAATAATTCTTTAAGTAATTTCTCAGATGATAAGATTAAATCCCTTTCCATAGATGAACTTAGATCCAAGCTTAATCTCTTAAAAATTGAACACAGATTCAATTTAGGTTTGACTGACAAATATAAGCGCTTTTATCTTGATTCAAAGAAAGAAATAGATAGATCAAGACAGAAAAATAGCGATCTCATTGACGAGAAAGATCTTGCTATCAAGAAGGGATCCAATACCCTAGAAGACTTTCATAAAACTCTCCTTGACATTCAAATGGACAGAGATAAACTTATCTGCGAGAATGAAGATCTTCTTGCGAGGGAGACTCAAGTTCGATCTCGTCTCCTTATTAATAGCGATGATGAGTTTGCTTGGGTTGTGAAGGTTCTTGACAATGCCAGTAATGACTTATGTGTAAATGTTAGCCTTCAAGTTGAACAAGCGGCCTTAATTAGAGATATGATTTCTGAAAGAGAAGGTTATTTGTTGTTCTTCTTCTCACTATTTTCCTGTTTTTATTACTCTTCTTTACAAAATTTCTAACTTGTCGTCATATATTCTCGCAGGAGCTGAAAAAAGATATCTTGAAAGATTTGGGGAACTTGAAAATGAGAAGAATCAGCTCGTGAATACGCTTGCTGCTCGCAATAATAAATATTCACGATTGAAAGAGCAGTTTGACATTACCACCGCAAATTTCAATAGATCTCTCATTGTTGTTCGTAATGATTCGGTTAACTTGGTCTGCAATGATCATGGAATTTATCCTTCTATATATCCTGATCTTGCAAAGAAAATTCCCGCAGTAATCCCAAATCTTAACATCTCTGATAGTGAAGCTGAGAATTCTGACGAGGATGAAAATGATAATGATAATGACGAAGGAGAAAAATCTGGTGGAGGAGAAGAATCTGATAAGAATGAAGATAGTGATGATAATGATGAAAGGGAGAACTCTGGCGACGAAGAGAAGTCTGATGAAGAGGATGGCGATGGATCTAGCTAGTTCTTCTTTTTCCTTCTATCTTCCTTGTATATTTATTTTCTTCTTTCTGTAACATTGTTGTGAGTTTCTCTAATTTTGTGAATTTCTTTTGCTGTCTGCGTGCATTTATCTATGCAATTTTTATATGATAGATGAATAATAATTTCATCGTTCTTATGCATTCCCATACTTGCCTCTATTATTCATCTGCAATATAAAAAATTGATTAAAGATTAGATATTAGTGGTAAATAAAATTTGCCTTAATATTGGCGATCTTATCGCCAGCAATAACTGCGTGAAATCACAATTCTCATAACATCTACGAGTATTATCACAGTAATCTTGTGGTCTTATTATTCCTTCCTAATTAAAGGTCTTATTTTTCCACACTCTTTCTTTCTGCGACAAAATCGCATGACGTCTTTACATTTGCATGTATTGACCCATTGATCTTGCCTTATCTTTCTTCTTTGATTGTATTGCAATAATATGACAAGTCTAAGCTCTCTCGCGAGATCAAAGCCTCATGACATTGCCGTCTTGCGATGAAATCGCAGGACGTCTTTACACTTTCATGTAAAGACCTATTGATCTCATCTTAACTTTTGGCTTGTTGCCTCTGTATAATTTACGTCACGCGACAATATGACAGACCTAAATGTTCTTGCGATCATAAAGCCCCATGACATTGCCGTCTTAAGAAAATTATCAGCTCCCTAATGGAGGGTGCCGCCCTTATCTTCCCCCTGGTTGCCCCTTTAAGGAGGGCACATCGGCCATACAATACTAGCTCCTCCCATCTATATTTACCAACAACCAGTTTTTTTCGCAGCCTCTTGTCCTTTATGTCTATATGGCTTATAGTTACAAGACTGCACCCTAAGTGGGGTTTTCTTCAGGCCAAGTGCATCATAGCCAAGACTTACCAAGAATGGCAAGGGAGTTTCTTACGCCCTTGGCACCCTTGGCTCAACCGTGTACCTCGGCGCCTTGGTCATACTTTGCACTTCTTGGAAGAGATTCTCGGTCGTCCAACCAGGGTATAACCATATATAGTTGGAAATCCAAGATCTCTCTCCCGGATAGGTTTTATTTAACCCCAACATCTGCATGACTCAGGATCCAGCAGCGGTATAACCTTACCCCTGAATCATGTCAAGAGATACCCCCTCCTATGACATGCTATTAGGTATTACATTTGCCTCTTGCGAAATTTTATTCTCGAACTAGGGTGCACGCCATAAAGGTTTGTCCCATTCTTTAATCTCTGCGAAATTTTATTCGCGAATCTCGCGAGTATTGTAACTCTGATAGAATTTCACAACTTTGATCTTCTTTCTTTTTATGAAATCTTGCGATTCTTTCAAGTAGAATATTATGTTCAATTACATATTCTTCAAACAAATCATTCATAGAGTTCTCTAAAGTTTATTTTTTTTACCTCTCTACTTACTATTTTCTGATTCTGCTTTTCTGCTATGTTTTATTGTTGTTCCTTTTTCTGCGAGACGTTCGCCATCAGCTTTCACATCCTCTTTCCGTTCTATTGTATCAATCATTAATCTTTCACATCTCTATTATTGTTTGATTTTGTACTTCCAATTGCTATTCTTTTCAGCTCTTTCCTCGCAAGACTTCATATCAATTTCATAACACTTCTTGCTTTCTCCCCAATCTCCTTTAATTACTCCAACACCATTAGGATGAGGAAATTTAACACACTGGTGGAAAGTAGATGCTACTCCTAATATTCTGGATAGCCAAGGTCGACCAATCAGAGCATTGTAAGGTGACTCAATGTCAACAACACAGAACAAGATCTTGGAAGTTATCCCTTTTAAGGGAATTCGAATCTCAATTTCCCCTTTTGGTTTATTGGCAGTACCATTGAAACCATAGATTTTATATGTTGAGGGAATTAAATCTTCGTCTCTTCCACCCATTGTTTTATAGGTATGATAAAATAGTATGTCAACAGAGCTGCCTGTGTCTATTAGAACTCTATTGATAGCCCAAGAATCTTCATTTTCATCACCATTTTCTTCATCTTCTTCCTCTATTTGATTTGGGTTTATTTCTAGTCTTACCACCAATGGGTTATCATGCTTCTCGCCTGGTTCTGGTACCTCTTGTGCACTGAAAGATATAGTTTGTTTCTGACATTCTTCTAATGGCGAGACTCTCGCGATATTCATTATCTCTTTCCCATCTGTGTCTCTCGCGAAGACTCTGCTTAGAACATTATCATGGAAATCCTCTATTTTTCTATGTGAATGTACAATGGAATTACAAAAGAGATTCTTTGCTTTGGCTCCAACTTCTATTACGAATGATTCGGCTCCTTTTACAGTATTTACCTTGCGAATTTCTGGTGCTGGAGGAAATCGCTGAGATTGTGGATGTCCTACTAAAAAGTGATTTAGCTTTCCTTGTTCAATCATCCTTAAAATTATTCTCTTTACATTCCTGCAGTCATTTATTGTGTGGCCATAAAAATGATGGTAAGGACAAAATTCTTGACTGCGATTGTTAGGATGTGGTTCTTTTCCCATGTTCCATGGAGATGGTATATTTTCCATTAAAATGATAGCTTCCCAAATTTTTTCTATACTAGCATTGAGAGGAGGCATCTTAATTTCTTCCCATATGATCTTCTGATTCCCTTGACTTCTGAAACTATTTTGCCTCTGTCCATCATAAGTTTCTTGCGGATGATCAAGCCTTTGAATCTTATTATTTCCACCGCGATTATAGTAACTCTTCTCCCTTTCATACTCTTCTTGATCTCTACTACCCATAGCTACCAACTTCTGCTGGTTATCAGTATCTACTTTTTCTTGATGTGCTTGCGAGCTGCTCGTTACATTTTTTATCATTTTAGGAAGTAAACTCCCATTTGCTGCTCCAGAATTGGCGTTCGCGATGGGAT
Source organism: Papaver bracteatum (assembly GCA_023529315.1). Lineage (NCBI taxonomy): Eukaryota > Viridiplantae > Streptophyta > Magnoliopsida > Ranunculales > Papaveraceae > Papaver > Papaver bracteatum. Next base: position 383,471 of record JAJJWX010003638.1, read on the forward strand.
ATGATTCCATCTCATTTTGTTTCTCCTCCAAAGCAATGTATTCTTCCTGTAATTCTCGCAGTTCAGTCATAGTGATTGTATTCTTGACTCTGAAAATTTGTATATACAGTAGATTGGTCGCGAACATTGCATTGATAAAAGAAAAGATAAGATATCTCTCATCAACTCTTCTTGTCATCTCACTGCACATTGTCTTCCATCTTATGGTTAAATGTTTCAGACTCTCGCCAATTCTCTGTTTTAACCCAAACACATCTTCAATACCCGGCCGCGACGAATTGTTGCTTATATATGCTCCTAAAAATGTAGCTTGTAAATGATCAAAAGAAGTTATGGTATTTTTTGGTAATCCCTCGAACCATTTCAACGCCTCGCCAGTTAAGCTGGATGCAAAATATTTGCATAGCACAGCATCATGATTTACCCACTGTAGCATACATCTAACATAAGCTTTGATGTGTTAAACATCATAAGTAGTTCCATCGAAAATGCTGGTAAATTGCATTTGGGAGGTATCCCTCTTAACTGTACTTCTTGAGTAAATAGAGTTCTCGCAGCTTCTTCAATATCTTCATCAAGTTTCCTTCTACCTCATTCTCTTCTATTATTTATCATTCCTCGCATTTCTGCTAATTCTCTCAATATTTGCTCATTCTCAGCTGAGTTTTGTTCCATTGGTCTCTTTAATGCTGTTTCCCTTCTTTTGCGTTCTTTCCTTTCTTGTCTTGCGAGATTTTGTGTATCTTCTTCTTCATCATCATCTCGTCTTTCTCTACGATTTCCTCTTTCATCTCCCTCTTGATATCGCAACTGCCTATCTTCTTCTCTGTGAATTTCTTCATTTATCCTCATTTCTATTTCCTGTCTCTCTATTCTTCTCTGTATCCTATCATACTCCTCCTGAATATTACCATTGTAGCGATTTTGCATACGTCTCCTTTCTCGATTTTCATGATTATTTTGTCGCAATGCTTCTCGAAATTCATGTTTTTCTACTTCTGCCCTTAATATTTGCCTCTCGCGGGCTAGACGTGTTTGTTCAGCGTAATGTCTCTCAATTTCTTCTTCAATCATTCTTTGATTCTCTTGCCCATGTAATATCCTCCTACCTTCTTCTGAATTTTCTTCTTCAATTTGGTTGTTTCTTCCCTCTTGATTTCTATTGTCACGCGGATTATAGCGATCACCAATTATCTCTTCTTCTCTATTTGTAATTCTCCTCGAGTATTTTGTCTAACATTCCTTACAGGGGAATTTTGCCTTGGTTCCTCTCTGAATGATCTTGAATTTGATCTAACAATACTTCTTGATCTCCTTCTTTGTAACCCCAAATTCTCCATTCTTAGCTCATGATTTTGTCTTGTTAAATTTGCACGCTCTTATGCCTCTAATCTCCTTTCTTCCTGTATTCTTTGTCTCAAATCATCTACTATTTCACGTCCTTCATGAATTAATCCTCCAACCATTTCTTGATTTCTTTCTCCTTCTTCTTCATTTCTTAATTGTCGATTTTCTGCTTCTTCTATCGAATCCGACCTCCAAGTATGCACACTCACTCTATCATAATCCACATTCCTATCTTGTGTTTGTGTTTGTTGATTCGGTTGTTGAATTGAACTTTCTGCTTCATTTCTTATTCTATTTCTTCCTGATCTTATCCTTAAAGATTCTTCAAATTCACATGTTCCCTTACCTGCAAGTCTTTTACTTCTCATCATAGTTGTCGATGGCTCTGATGTATTTCTTCTTCTTCTAGCCATTTCTTCAACCCTAACAATTTCTTCAAATCTTCAAGTTGTAATTAAAGATTTCTTAGATTGATCCTCCCTATTTCTGGCGCCAAAATGTAGTTGCAGGAATTCCCACACTACACCCTTGTTAAGATTCTATAGAAATCTATTGGAAATCAATTAAACTTCAAAGATTTAAACGACACTTTACTATTCAAATTTAAGAAATGTTTACAGAATTGGAAGAAATCAAGATTACAAATATTCTCTTGAAGTTTCTCTCTCCTCAAGATTCTTTCAACTCTCTAAAATACATCATCCTTTTCTGGATCTATCGACCCCTTTATATAGGGATTTACATAATGGATGACAGCTAAGTTTTCCTCCTCTTTCGGATTTATTCTGTGATCTCATCGCGATCGCTTACAATATTCTCTATCGCGAGAATGTTGACCATCGCAGGATCAACACATTTTTCTTTTATTCCTTCCATCTTCAGTTTCTTTTGGATATTCTGTGATGCTTGTGAAATGTTGTTAAAGAATTGGCAGTGACGCTCGCAGAAACATTGTTAATATCACAAGAATAGTGTTGTAGCGATATTCTGGTCCTACACTAATTGTCCCCGCGAAGTATACTATGGGGAACTTATTCATAAATTACGATGTAATTCCTATGAAGAAAGACAGCACTTGCTGGGGTGTCCGCTTACAGAAGAAGGATGACATCGCTGAAGATAAAGTTCTTATGTTAGATATCGATTGGCATACGGGTAATAATCAAGTCCCTCGCTACTCCAGTGATGATAAATGGTTCATTTTTCCATTATGCCTAGAGGGTCCCTACATCTCCGGTCCTCATGTATTGCCTGCGAATCTCGGAGAATATCAACCGTGGGTTTTCAACTGGACTGAAAGGAATAAAGAGGTATGTTCCCTCAAATTTTTTACATAATTATCATTATTATCTTCCTCATGTTTTCATACTCTCGCTGACTACTCCAATTTTTACAGATTAACAGGCTGAAACTTAACTACCAGAAATTTGGGAAGCCCAGCACCTTTTTAGCCCTTAAATCTCTCACATATGAAGTAAGAAATATTCCTTTATGATTCTTAACAACATATTGTTGCCTCTATTTCTTATCTTTATCTGTGTTCACGGGTTATTGAAGAAATAGAACCTGTGAATATTGTGAAAACTAAAGGGAAAGACAAAGATGCTTCTCACAAGGAGAAATCTACTATTCCTCCCAAAAAGAAGTCTACTTCTCCTCGCAGAGAAAAATTTGGTGCTCCTCACTCAAAGAAAAGAAAAACCCATTTCTCTTCTTCTTCAACTCCTTAATCTAATGAAGAAAATTCAAGGGATGATTCTGATAATGACAACAATGATGATGATGCTGATATCCCTTCCGCAATGGAATCCTTTTAATCTGAATCTTTCATGGCCTAGCTATCTAACATTTTTGGCGATATTACACATGGTATCGCAAATGATTATGGAAATAAAGCTCTTAATGGGGTATCTCAGGCTCTTGCCGAGATCTGCGATGCTCCCATATTGGTTGATAATGATTCTCTCCAAGGAATCTCAAGATCAATAACTCCCAGTCTCTTAAATTCTCTTGGTATTCTAGTATGTTTTCACTTTTTCACCACATTTATTCATTCATTTCCTCACCAAGTTTTAATTTACATTGTTACCTCGCATACTGGAAGGGCTTCCTTTGTTGTTGCCTCAGACTTGGAGAAGAGGTGCGCATATTTTCGCAAGAATAATACTGTCCTTCGCAAGAAGAATGTGGAGTTGGAATCTAAGTCTACTAGTCTTCGTGGGAAATTGGAATCTGAGTCTGCTGACCTTCAAGAAAAGATCAAGAGGTTGGAAACTGAACTTTCTTTCTCGCAAGATAAGGTCGCAAGCCTCCAAACTGCGAACAATCAAATTTACGGTAATAAATCTCTCTCTTTTTTCTTTAACCTTGTATTCCTTTGCATTTTTTATTATTTTTCTTCTTCGCAGATGTTTACGGCTTTACTGACGAAGCTGTATTCCTTCGTTCTTTTCCAAATCCAATAGACAATGGTACTATTCTCAATCACCTTAATGAATCCTTAAATAACTATTCAAATGAGCAGATTAAATCCCTTAGACGATCTTAGATCCAAATTTCATCTTTTATCAATTGATCATAGATCTAGTTTAAGAGCGGCTAATACATCCAAGCGTCAATATCTTAATTCTAAAGAAGAAATCAAGATTCTAAGATCCCAAAAAAGTGATCTTATAAATGAAAAAGATCGCATTTCTAGGCAAGGAGCTCAAACTTTAGCGTATTTTCATAAAACCCTTCTTGAAGTCCAAATTGAAATGGATAAACTTATCCGCGAGAGAGAGGATCTTGTTGAAAGAGAAAACCAAATTTGTTCCCATCTTCTTATTAATGATGATGACGAATTTGCCTGGGCTGCAAAGATTCTTGACAATGCCAGAGCTAACTTAGGTGTAGATTTTAGTCTTCATGTTGAACAAGAGGCCTTAATTAAAGACATGATTTCTGAAAGAGATGGTTGTTAATTGTTTTTCCTTTTTAATTTCTTGTCTTTTATAGTTTTTTGCAAAATTTCCAACTTGTTATTATATATTCGCAGGAGATGAGAAGAGATACTCTGAAAGGATTAGAGAACTTGAAGCTGATAAGAATCAACTCGCAAAGACTCTTGTTGCTCGCAATGAGAAATTTTCAAAATTGAAGACCCAATTAAAGATTTCTGCTACCAATTTTAGTAATCTCCTTGTTGGTGTTCGTAATAATTCTGCCAAGAAGGTCTGCGATGATCACAACATTCCTCACTCTTTGTATCCTTTCCTCGCGGAAGAAGTTCCAAAGAATACTCTAAATCTTGTTATCTCTGACAGCGAAGCTGAAGAATCTGGCGGAGATGAAGGATACAATGAAGATGACGGTGAAGACAAAGAAGAAGAAAAATCTGGCGAGGATGATGATGGATCTAACTAGTTTTGTTTCCTCTTTTTAATCTCCTTGTAATATTTATATATTTGTATCCTTCTTCTTGTGATATTACTGCAAGGTTCCTTGATGTATAAATTTCTTTTGCTTCTATCTGTGTAAACAATTCTTTTTTGCAATATGGTTAATAAACAATTCTTTTTTGCAATATGGTTAATCAACATGATTATTAATTTTTATCCATCTGCATAAGTCTTTCATATAAAGATGAATAATAATCTTATCATTCCGTTCATTCTCATACTTGCCTTTGTTATTCATCTGCAATATGAAAGATTGAGCAGATTAATGTTGAATAAAATGTATTTGTAAACTTTATCTCAACTTCTGCGTAAATATCCCAGGTCATGTATGTATAATTGTATGATCTCTTGTGGTGTTATTTTGCCTTCCTAGTTAAAAGTCTTATTTAGCCACTTTTTTTGTTTATGCGACAAAATCGCAGGACGTCTTTACACTTACATGTATTGACCCATTGATCTTGCCTTATCCACATTTTGTCAATTTCTCTGCGACAATATGACAAGTCTAAGCTCTCTTGCGAGAACAAAGCCTTATGACATTGCCGTCTTATGATGAAATCGCAGGACATATTTACACTTTCATGTAAAAACCCATTGATCTCATCTTAACTTTTTCTCATGGCTTGCTGCCTCTGTATAATATTTGTCACGTGATAATATAACAGGCCCAAACGTTCTTGCGATCATAAGGCCCCATGACATTTCCGTATTTAGACACTTATCAGCTCCCTAATGGAGGGTGCCGCCTAGAGCTGGAAAACAAGCCAAAACCCGCGGGTTTACCCGGCCCGGCCCGTAAAAAAACCCGACCCGTCTCGGCTGGTGTCTAAACAAGCCAGGTTCGGGTTAGAGAAATGGTGGCCCGTGAGAAAACGGGTTAACCCGCCCCGTCCCGTAAATCCGCGGGTTAAACCCGTAACCCGTCTACAGTAATAAGTTATACTTAATTTCCACCGTCAGATTATATTGGATTGATCTCATTCGTTAGTTTAGGATATAAAAGCCAAAAAACCCTAGAGAAGGTGTCATTTTTTCCTCCTCTTTTCTTTCTTCTCCACTGCCTCTCGCCCTCTCCATCTCACAGATTAATTTCTCCATCTCACAGATTAAACTAACATTTTCCATTCTCTCTTTTTTTCACGAGAACAATCCAATTATTAGCGTGTGGATCAGAATCATCTCTAGAAAGTTAAAATCTAGATTCTATTTTGTACAAATCTCAGATCTTTTTTAGGTCGTCTTCTTCTTTGAAGGTGAATAATAAACCAAACCCATAATTCTCTTTACATCTTCTCGATGAATCTGTTTGTGTTTTTATAACATGTTTGTTTATTCAATTTGTTTGATGCAGAGGTTTTAATTATTTTTGATGATTTTCAGGTTCAGTTGGATTTCTCCAAAATTTACAGGTATCAAATCTCCATCACTTTTATGATACTCTCAATTTGGGGTTTGTAAAATCTTTATTTAAGTTTGTTCAAAGTACCCTGTATGCAAAAAGAAGAAAAACCCCTTGTTTAATTCATTATTATCTAAGGTTGTTCAAGTATCCTGTATTTGTAATGGTGGTTAGGGTTTGTGTTGATTTCTAATTTGGGGTTTTTTGTGATTTCTAATTGCACCGCAGATTCATTTCATATTTGGGTTTTTTATTTTGTGTATTATGATTTTTTTTTATCTTTTGGCTACTAATTGATTTATTGCTCATTTTTTAGGAACATGGCTTCTCTGAGTCCTTATGGGTGTTGTGTGGTTCTGGAAAGAATGAGAGCTATGACATTTGAGGTGTTTAATGATGTATAAATGGTGTTACGACTCTTACTGTGTTTAATGATGTATAAATGGTCTTACAGTCTTACTGATGCTGATATGTATGAGTTTGAGCAGAGAAGAGAACACAAATGTGTATGGAATTTTTGCTGCGATTGAAGATATAATCTGTACTCATTTTAGATTAACCTTGTCTCCCATTTTTGTCTTCCGTTAAAATTAAGCTTTAATTTCGATTAGATGAATGATTAGATGATTCAAATTGTACTCATTTTATTTTCAATTTAAATTAAGCTTTAATTTGGTTTTTAATTAAACAAGCCGGGTAACCCGTGAACCCGCAAGCTTTACCCGTTACGGGCACGGGTTAAAGAAATGACCACCCGTAGAGAATTTCGACCCGCGGGTTTTGACCCGTGTTAACCCGAACCCATGTAACCCGCAACGGGCCAGCCCCGACCCGCCCGTTTGCCAGCTCTAGTGCCGCCCTTATCTTCCCTCTGGTTGCCCCTTCAATGAGGGCACATCGGCCATACAAGACTAGCTCCTCCCATCCGGTATTAACAACAACCAGCTGTTTAAGCATCCTCTTATCCTTTATGCCTATATAACTTATTGTTACAAGACTGCACCCTAAGTGGGGTTTTTTTCGGGCCGAGTGCATCATAGCCAAGACTTTCCAAGAATGGACAGGGTAGTTTCGTACACCCCGGGCACTCTTGGCTCAACCGTGTACCTCAGCGCCTTGATCATACTCTGCTTTCCTTAGGAGAGACCCTCGGTCGTCCAACTAGGGTATAACCTTATATAGTTGGAAATCCAAGGTACCTCTCCTAGATGGGTTTTCAATAACCCTAATCTCAATGACTCAGGTTCCAGCAGCGGTATAACCTTATCCATGAGCCATGCAAAGAGATACCCCCTTATATGATGCACTTTAGGTCTTACCTTTGCCTCTTACGAAATTTTATTCGCGAACTAGGGTGTACGCCATAAAGGTTCGTCCCGTTCTTATATTTTTCTTGCGAGTATTGCAACTCTGATGAAATTTCTTTTCTTTGATCTTCTCTTTATTTTCATTTCAACTCTTGTATAATTTTTTAAATTCATCTTTTTTATTCAAACGAAATATTCTTTTGAGACATTTTCTTCAACAAATCATTCATAAATTTCATCATTTTACATTTTTACTTACTACTTTCTGCTTCTGCCCTTTTGTTGCGTTTTGTTATTTTCTCTCCATCTGCGAGATGCTCGCCATCTATTGTTTGCAGCTCATGTTGATTTTGCAATGTTCCTTCCTCTCGCTGCTCTATTGTATCAACCATCAACTTATTACCTCTTTGTTTTTGCTTGATGTTTCGTTTCCAATTTCTGCCCTTTGCTGCCCTTTCCTCGCAAGATTCCATATCAATTTCATAGCATTTCTTCCCATTAACCCAGTCTCCCTTTATTACTCCAACACCATTAGGATGAGGAAATTTAATACATTGGTGAAAAGTTGACTGTAGTTGCAGGAATTCCCACACTACACCCTATTCAAGAATTTATCGATATTTATGACATAATTTGAAGATTAAAGACACCTTTTCATTAATTTGATCTTAAGGAATTACAGAAATCAAGAACACAGAACACTTGATGAAAGATTTTCTCTCTCCTAAAAACTTTCCTAGCACTCCAAAAATTCCTCCTCTCTCTGGAACTATTCATCCCCTTTATATAGGTATTTACATAGTGGATTACAGCTCATTTACAGCTAAGATCCCCTTCAATTTTGGATCTGAGTAACTGCGATAAATCGCAGTTAGCACCGCCTTTATCTTTCGCAGGTTTTATTGATATATCGAAGACATGTCACACTTTCTTCGTGTTTCCGTTGTTTTCAATCATTACGTCACTGTTTAAGTCATCTTTGGATGTCTCGCAGGATATCATTGATTATCGCAGAACAGTCATTTATTACCGATGTATCACAGTACTGTTGTTTATTTCACAGGAATATTGTTGTGACAATATTCTGATCCTACATCTTGCCTCTTCTCATATCTTTTCTACGAAGAAGATAAAGATCATGAGAATTTAAGTTTTTTAATTTACCGCAACTCCTTATCTTTTACTCGACAAAGTTCCCTACTTTACGCTTTTACTACCGACACACGTCAATCTTCACCAATTAATTCAGTTACCCATCCTTCATCTATAAATAATGTCCCACTCGAGAATATTTCTTTCTTCTTTCACTTTCTCTTTATCTTCAACTTTTCCTTTTTCCTGTCTGCAACTTTTTCTCTCCAGGTATCCTTCCTGCTGATGCTCTAATGGAGACTCAAAGGTATGTTCTTATCTTGAATCTTATTTTGTTCATGTTATGTTATCTTTACCGCCCCATTTTCTTTATATTCCCCATATTTTATCATCTTTTTTTAGTAACACCACTTCTCAGATTAAAGTTACTATCAAAAACCCTAACCCTAAGGGTTCTCAGAAAAGGCGTGTTGGGAAGACGAAAAGATCTGAGGATGATAAGGTAGTAAGAAACATCTATTCCTTTAAAAGAACAATATTGTTGCCTCTGTTTCTTATCTACATTATTATTCGCATAATGAAGGGAATATTCCTAAACCTCTTAAGCGTTCTCGTCAAGTTAAAGCTCTTTCAGATGAAGTGGATATTCTTGAAATTTTACCTGCAAAACCTGTTTCGCCGCAAGATAAATCTTCTTCTTCTCCTTGAATGAATTTCAATACCCCTATTACTTCTTCATCATCCCCTAATAAAGTTATTGATACTAATATCCTTATCTATGATAATCCCAACATTTTAAAAACTGCGATGGATGAATCTATGATAGTTGGAAATAAATATGTGACGGATGAAACTGCGGTGAATGAAACGACAGTCAATGAGGCTGTGGTGAATGAAGTCGTAGATAATGAAACTGTGGTAAACGAAACTGCAATGAAGGAATTTGCGGTGGATGATGTTGCGGTGAATGAAACTGTAAATGCGACCAATAAAATTCCTTCTTCCATTCTTACTATCGCCAAGACTTCTTCCTCTACTTCTCTTCCTTCTTCCCAAGAAATAGCAACAGGGGTTGAAGATGATTTTCAAATATTATCTGAAGTTTTAAACGATGCTATGAAATCTTCTTCGGATCCTGCGAGATAGGATGTTTATATGATTCTAAGCAAGCATCTTGGGTCTTGCAGTTCTTCATCTTCGTTAACTTCCTTAGAAGATGAGGTTGAAACTTTTAAGAAGAACCTTCAAGCAAAAACCTTGGAGTGTGAACTTCTCGATCATAAGCTTCAAAATTCTGAATTAGACTGTGAAATTCTTCGCAGCATAAATGATGATCTGAAAGGTATAACTTTCTTGCTTCTGTTTTTTCCTCTGTAAATATTTACTTTTTTATGTACTCAATTTTCCTTTATTTATTTGTTGATGCATATTTAGCTTCAAAACATAACCAATTAATGAAGATACTTGAGTTGGAAACAATCGCTGATGAGGCCCGAATTGGGAAAGAATCTTGGAAGAATCAATTTGATAAATTGAATGTTCTTCACACATACTCAATTGACGAGATAAATAATCTTAAGAATGAGAACCACCAGCTAATTCATGAACGAGATCAACTAATTCATGAACAAGATAGTCTAAATAATGAAGCCACCCAACTTTTATATTCGCTAAATCAAACTAACTTGAGGGTGGAGTCTTTATCAGATGAAAACAGAGTTTTATCCCAAGAGAAACATAGTTTTGTGGATACAACAAAGATTTATTCGCAGCAATTAGACAATCTACAAAAGTTGTGTAAGAACCAAGAGCAATCCCTTCGTGCATTGAAAGATGAACTTAAAAAGATAACTGAATCATATGCTGCTGAACAAGAGAAGCTTATAAAGGGTAGATTAGCTCTAAGTGTAAAAGTCAACAATCTCAAAGATGATTGTACTCGACTGAAGGAAGAAAATGTTTACCTTCGTAATTGTGAAAAGAGTATAAAATCTCTTTTAAAAGGTAAGGTTGGGGATAATTTTGATGATGCCATGAACCGATGGAAGAGTTGCTTCTTTAATATAATTCACACTTTATCTTCAAAAAAGGAAGGTAGTCATTTTGACTGCCTCATCTATTAATTACTTTATTGTATTTTCTCATCTTATTTTTCGCGAAAATTCCATCTAATATCCAATTTTTCTCTCGCAGACTCTGAGAAGCATTTTCAAGCTTCAATTTCTGATCTGTCTATGAGGTTAGCCAAACTTCGAAAAAAGAATTCCGCGCTTTCCAATTCTCATAACAGAGCATTGAGAAGATTTGACTATCTTGAGTATTTCAAAGATATAGAGATCAGAAATCGGGAAAAGAATTGCCTCCGCAAGGCTCATTTAGGCGCTGAGGTTTTCATAAATAATGTTCTATTCTCTCATTCCTTACCTCCTATGAAGATTAAACCCTTGGAGATAGATGATGACGAAGTTCCTCATCCCATAGATGAAGATCTAAATTATTCTAGAAATGAAGAAGATTTTTCTGAAGATGAACAAAGTCTACCTGAGGGCGAAGGAAATCCTCTTAATGAAGCATAAGAACAAAATCCTCCTCATGAAACAATCGCTGGTGATGGAAAAACTCAAACTGAAAAATATGATGCTGGTGAAGATTAATAGTGGTGAACAAGAATAATGAAATTAGAGAAGAATATTCTTATCATGTACTTTTTCGAAATATTTCTTATTCTTCTCCCTGTTCTGCGAATGATTGTAATTTCCGAATCTTTCTTCTTCCTGCTCCTTTTGCGAAACATTGAAGTTTTTGTAACTCAATCACTTGTTCTGATTTATAATATACTTTTATTAATTCTGAATCCAATCTTCATAAACTCTTGTAACTTGATTATCTTCCTTTTTTCTCTTTTTTTTTATTATTTTGATTTTTCTCAAGGAAGATAATGAAATATTGTTTTATATTCCCCATATTTGCTCCTCATAATCTTCCTTGTGAAGTATTTTATTTGTTATCCTTGTAAGAAATCACATACTTGCCTCTTTTTATCAATCTGCAACATGATAAATGAATTATCGCAAATATGTCTGCGAAGAATTTATTATGTGCTTCGCAGATATATCTTTTCTTGTGGTCTTATTTTTCCTTCCTAGTTAAAGGTCTTATTATGCCACTTTTATGCGACAAGATCGCAGGACATTCTTACTTTTATATGTAATAATCCATTGATCTTGCCTTATCATTTAATTTTAATTTCTGCGACCATATGATAAATCTAAGCCATCTTGTGAGATTAATCTCTCTTTGCTTTTCAAGACTTATGACATTGTCGTCTTTGCGATGAAACCGCAGGACGTCTTTTTAATAGAAAAATTATCATTTTTGAGCAGAGTTTTTCTTTCAATTCTCACAACAGAGTTTTTCATTTGTTCGCAATATGATATTGTTGCACTTCTTTTCTTCTGTGTCGAATGATTATTCGCAATTTCTTTTTACTTATTTATCTTATACTTGTTTGTTCTCCTGCGAAGAATGAAGGTTTCTACTTTTCCCATCTTTGTATGATTAATCGCCATTGAATTTTTTAGGACAAAACTATTCTTGAAGTATATCCTTTCCCCGCAACTCTATATTGTCCATCATCAATTTCTCAGCTCTCTGATTTTGCCTCCTGTTATGTTGCCAATTACGATTTCGGGCATTCCTTTCTTCGCAAGTATTAATGTCAACTTCATAACACTTTTTGCCTTCAAACCAATCACCTTTAATTATCCCAATACCATGAGGATGTGGAAACTTTATGCATTGATGATATGTTGATGCTATACCCAAGATCCCATGGAGCCATGGTCTTCCAATTAAGGCATTGTAAGGAGATTCTATATCTACTACACAAAACTTGATTTTTGAAGATATCTTGTTCAACGGAATTTCCATAGTAATTTCTCCTTTTGGCTTGTTTTCAGTGCCATTAAAACCATAGATCTTGTAAGTTGAAGGGATTAACTCATCATCTCTTCCACCCATTGTGCGATATGTATGATAAAATAAAATGTCTACTGAGCTACCAGTATCAATTAAAATTTTATCTATTGCCCAAGAATCATTTGTTGCGTCATCATCATCTTCTTCTCCTTCTTCTCTGTATTTTGGATTTATCTCTAGCTTCACCACCAATGGGTTGTCATGCATCTTCCCAGGTTCTGGTATTTCTTCCGCAGTAAAAGAAATAACTTGTTTCTGCCATTCTTCTAACGGTGAAATCTTTGCAATATTCATCACCTCTCTTCACTCTATATCCCTTGCAAATACTCTGCTTAGCACATTGTCATGGAAATCTTCTATCGTTTTCTGCGAATGTACAATTGAATTGCAAAATAGATTTTTTGTTGTAGCTCCTACTTCAATGATAAATGTTTCGGCTTCTTTTGTAACATTAAATCTGCGAATTTCTGGTGCTTGCGGCAATTGCTGCGGTTGTAAATATCTTGCTAGAAAATGATTTAATTTCCCTTGTTCAATCATTCGCAAAATAATTCTTTTTACATTTCTACAATTATGCACAGAGTGACCATGAAAATGATGATAAGGACAGAACTCTTGATTTTGGTTGTTAGGATGTGGTTCTTTCCCCATGTTCCAGGGTGTGGGTATGTTCTCCATCAGAATAATCGCTTCCCAAATCTTGTCTATTCCGGTGTTTAAAGGTGGCAATTTAATGTCTTCCCACATATTCCTCTGACCTCTTTGCTCTCTTGAATAATTCTGCCTCTGTCCACCATAAGTCTCCCGCGGTTGATCAAACCTTGGGACCTTATTATTGTTATTGCGATAAAAATTTCTCTCCTTTTCCAATTCCACCTAATCTCTACTCCCCATTGCTACTATCTTATGTTGATTATCAGTCTCCATTTTCTCTCGCGGGTTTTGAGAAGTACTTGCTACTGTATTAATCATCCTTGGTAATAAACTTCCATTTGCTGCGGCTAAATTTGTGCATGTGTGAATTGGATAGGACTCCATCTCATTTTGTTTTTCCTCCAAAGCAATATATTCTTCCTGCAATTCTCGCAGTTCTGTCATGGTAATTGTGTTTTTAACTCTGAATACCTGGATATATAATAGATTCGTCGCAAACATAGCATTTATGAAGGATAAGATGAGATATCTTTCATCCACTCTTCCTGCCATTTCACTACACATTGTCCTCCATCTTATCGTTAAGTTCTTTAAACTCTCACCAACTCTCTGTTTCAATCCAAACACATCTTGAATCCCAGGTTGCGTAAAGTTATTGCTGATGTATGCTCCTAAGAAAGTAGTTTGAAAATGCATGAACGAAGTTATTGTATTCTTTGGAAGACTTTCGAACCACTTCAATGCTTCGCCAGTCAAACTTGACGCAAAATATTTGCACAAAACGACGTCATGGTTCTCCCATTGTAGCATACATCGAATATAAGCTTTGATATGTTGGACAACACACGTTGTCCCATCAAATATACTGGTCAACACCGGTAAATTACATTTTGGAGGTATCCCTCCTAATTGTACCTCTTGAGTAAATGGGGTTTTCGCAGCTTCCTCCTTCTCTTATGTTATTTATCATTCCTCTCATTTCTGCTAATTCTCGCAAGATTTGTTCATTTCTATCAGAATTTTGATCCATTGGTCTTTTCAACTCAACCTCTCTTCGTCTGCGTTCATGTCTTTCTTGTCTTGCGATGTTTCGCGCTTCTTCTCCAACATCTTGATTTTGCCTTCTTCTATAATTTTCTTCTTCTTGCAAGTTAATTTGCCTTTCATTCTCTTCCCCGCGAATTTCCTCATCCCTTATTATTTCTCTTCGTTGCCTTTCTATGTCTTTACGAATTCTCTCATATTCCTCATTGAGATTATCATTATTACGATTTTGCGCACGTCGTCGTTCTCGATTATCATGATTATTCTGACGCAACGCTGTTTGAATTTCTTGTTCTTCTACTTCTGCTCGCAATCTCTCTCTTTCTCCTGCTAAATGTACTTGCTCAATATAATGCCTTTCAATATCATCTTCGATTATTCTGCGATTTCTTCGAATCTCTTCATCACGTAACATTCTCCTTCTCTCTTCTTGATTTTCTCCCTCATCCTGATTATGTCTAATGTCTAAAGTTTCACCGCGTGGAATGTAACGATCATTTATTACATTCTCGCCAATATTTTGTATAGGGAGGTTTTGTCTTGTTTCTTCTCTATATGATCTTGAAATTGATCTCATGCTACTCCTTGATCTTCTATTTTGCAGCCTCAAATTTTCCATTCTTAATTCATGATTTTTCCTTGTAAGATTGGCACGTTCTTATGCTTCTAATCTTCTTTCTTCCTGTATCCTTTGTCTCAAATCATCTACTACTTCATGTCCTTCATGAATTAATCCTCCATCCATTTCTTGATTTCTTTCCTCTTCCTGATTTTCCGCCTCTTCTATCGAATCCGACCTCCAAGTATGCACACTCATTCTATCGTAATCCTCATTTCTATCTTGTGCTCGTGTTTGTTGATTTGGTGGTTGAATTGAATTTTCTGCTCCATTTCTCATTCTACTACTTCCTGATCTGATCCTTAAATATCCCTCTAATTCACCTGTTCCTTCCCCTGTAATTCTTTTACTTCTTCTCACTGTTGTTGGTGGTTCTGATGTATTTCTTATCCTTCTAGCCATTTATTCAATTCTAATAATTTCTTCAAATCTTCAAGCTGTAATTTGAAATTTCTCAAATTGATTCCTCCCTGTTTCTAGCGCCAAAATGTAGTTGCAGGAATTCCCACACTACACCCTATTCAAGAATTTATCGATATTTATGACATAATTTGAAGATTAAAGACACTTTTTCATTAATTTGATCTTAAGGAATTACAGAAATCAAGAACACAGAACACTTGATGAAAGATTTTCTCTCTCCTAAAAACTTTCCTAGCACTCCAAAAATTCCTCCTCTCTCTGGAACTATTCATCCCCTTTATATATGTATTTACATAGTGGATTACAGCTCATGACAGATCATTTACAGCTAAGATCCCCTTCAATTTCGGATCTGAGTAACTGCGATAAATCGCAGTTAGCACCGCCTTTATCTTTCGCAGGTTTTATTGATATATCGCAGACATGTCACACTTTCTTCGTGTTTCCGTCGTTTTCAATCATTACGTCACTATTTAAGTCATCTTTGGATGTCTCGCAGGATATCATTGATTATCGCAGAACAGTCATTTATTACCGATGTATCACAGTACTGTTGTTTATTTCGCAGGAATATTGTTGTGACAATATTCTGATCCTACATTGACGCCACACCTAATATCCCATGTAGCCAAGGTCGGCCAATCAGGGCATTATAAGGTGATTCAATATCCACAACACAGAATAGGATCTTAGAAGATATCCCCTTTAATGGAATTCGCATTGTAATTTACCCTTTGGGCTTGTTGGCAATACCGTTAAAACCATAGATATCATATGTTGATGGTATCAAATCCTCGTCTCTCCCTCCCATGGTCTTGTAGGCATGATAAAACAAGATATCCACTGAACTTCCAGTGTCAATTAGAACCCTGTTAATTGCCCAAGCGTGCTTGTTCAGCGTAATGTCTCTCGATTTCTCTTTCAATTATCTGTTGATTTCTTAGAGTTTCTCTTCCATGCAATATCCTCCTTCCTTATTATTGATCTTCTTCACCATCTTGGTTATTTCGTGCCTGACGCTGTTCATTTTCCTGCCTTCTATTGTTTGGTTGAATCTCACCTTGTGGTATGTAACGATCTTCCCTTATTTCTCTCCTTTCGCGACGTCCTCCATTTGGATCATGATTTTCTTCTTCAATATTTGTTATAGGTTATCTTCATCTTATCTCATTTCTAATTGTTCTCGAACTTGATCTATTTGTGCTTCTTGATCTTCTATTTTGTAACCTCGTGTTTTCCATTCTCAATTCATGGTTTTGCCTTGCCAAATTTGCACGTTCTTCCGCCTTTAATCTCCTTTATTCTTGTATTCTTTGTCTTAAAACCCCTACTGTTTCATTTTCATCATCTCCATGTATTAATCCTCCATTTACTTCTTGATTTCTTCCCTCTCATCTTTCATCTCTTAATTGTCAATTTTCTGGTTCTTCAATTAAATCTGATCGCCAAGTATGCACGCTTACTCTATCATAATCCACAGCTCTATCTTGCGTTGGTGTTTGCTGATTTGTCTGTCGAACCTGATTTTCTCCATCATCCCTTGTTCTATTTCTTCTTGTTCTTACCCTTGAAGATTCTCATATTTCATTTGTTTCTCCACCTGCAAGTCTTTTACTCCTCCTTACGGTTGTTGGTGGTTCTGATGTATTTCTTCTTCTTCTAGCCATTAATCTTAGTAAACTATTGGATATTGTGTAAGATCT
Source organism: Papaver bracteatum (assembly GCA_023529315.1). Lineage (NCBI taxonomy): Eukaryota > Viridiplantae > Streptophyta > Magnoliopsida > Ranunculales > Papaveraceae > Papaver > Papaver bracteatum. Next base: position 400,477 of record JAJJWX010003638.1, read on the forward strand.
TTCACTAATTGTTCCAAATTCCTTCCAATCACAATGTTAATTTTTATCTTTCTCTTCAAATAATCATCAATTCATCCCTGTTTCGGGCGCCAAAATGTAGTTGCAGGAAAACCTACACTACACCCTTGATAATAATTTACAGTAATTAACACATATTTGAATATTAAAAACAACACTTTCTTATTTGATTCTCAAAAATGTTTACAAGAAATGGAAAAAATCAAGAATACAACCGCTCTCTTGAATTTTCTCTCTCTTCAAGTCTTTCTCAACACTCAAAAATACATCATCCCTTTTCTGAATCTACTGGGTCTCTTTATATAGGGTAATTACATAGTGGGTGACAGCTAAGCTGTCCTTTAATTTTGGATCTGACTTGCGATATTATCGCAGTAGTTATAATGTTAATTCTCTCAAGCGTTATAACCATCGCAGGACAATCATCCTCTTCTCGTGTTTCTTCATTCGTCAGCTATTACGTCACTCTTTAAATTATCTTGTGATACTCGCAAAGTGTTGTTGAAGAACTCGCGGTGGTGTTCACATGAGTGTTGTTAATCTCGCAAGAGTAATATCATGGAGATATTCTGGTCCTACAGTAGACTCAGAATGTTTCGTATTAATCATTCGGTCACTTGAAAATTGCTTTGAAGCTAATAGTTTGTGTGAGACAGCTATTGTCGTCTTCGAATAATGTTTCAATGATTGAAATGGGAGTTTAGAAAAAATAACCATGATTGGATATAGCACTTGTATGCTAATTTGGGCAAGATATTCCAAGTCTGGGAACCATGGTATGCATACCCGTATGCGTACTGGTTGGTTAATGAAAGTCCTAGAACTTAGTATGCATAACGGTATGCGTATTGGCGTGAGTTTCCAGTTTCAGAAATTCAACTGAGTTTTGGAAGGTATGCGTACCCGTTCGCATACTGACGCACCCAAACTTGGTCCGGCGACTAAGGTATGTGTACCCATTCGCATACTTGAGTAGGTTATGTTCTAAAATCGGGTTGTTCATGAACTAATAGATATATATCATAAGGAATGCTTAGGTTAACTTCGGTTTGATATGAAAGTGTTCATCTGGCTAACTTCGGTTAACTATTGTTGAGCCAACAAGGTGTACACGTTTAGGTACAGTTTCCCATATCTAAATGAAGTTACTTTTCATTTGTGTGTAACAAGAAAAGTTCGATCTAACGGTTGAAATATATTAGCTTGAGTCTAATCAGGTTTTCATCTAACGGTGAATATTGAATTCTTTATTACCCTGTTTAGAAGATTATATAAGGGAGAACTCTAGCAACTGGGAAACCTAATTCCCACACCTCCTGTGTGATACTAGTTGCGACTAGAGTCTATTCTCCTTTAACCTTGGGTTATTTACAAAACCATGTAGGTTAACGACTTGAAGACTTCATTGGGATTATGAAGCTAGACCCAACTATTTTCTATGTAGTTGCGTGTTCTGATCTTGCTTTATTCTATCGTATTGAGTACTATCTTTTCTAATATTTTCTCGAGTGTAGGGACATAATATCACAAGATACAAGGTTACGAACACAGTAGCAAATACAAGAGAGAAGTGTTGCAAGATAATGCGATAATAGAAGAAACACGGGAGAAGTATGAAAGGTTTTGCGTATATAGAATAAATTCACGATCAAAGGTTACGATGCTTCGCAAGATATATATAGCTATACGGATTTCACTATATATAGTAGTTCAAATGTAAAATTAAGGAGGTTCTTTTAGTGAGTGTTAGAACAAGTCTTAGGAGAGAGAACAGAGAAAGTTGTAACTATCCTAATCTCCATTAACATATTTCTTTGTAATCAATTGAAAATATTAATCAAGATTGTCATTTTTCATCAAGAACTTCTTAAAGTTTTACAAATTCTACTGAGGGTGTAGTTGTAGGATTTCCTGCAACTACATAATTAGCGCTAGAAAAAGGGATTGAAGATTGTTATAGCAGAAATTTAAAGGAGTTGTGGAAATTTGGAGATTAAATGGAGTCAGTAGATGAAGATTTCAAAAGAGAAGAATGTAATATGATCACAAAGACAATGATTGATGAATTTCATAACAACATGAAGGGAAGGATACACAAACGAGATTGTAGAGGAAGAAAGATCATAGAAGTGGAGAAAATAACGACTTTGAAAGAATGGGAAAAGAAGAAAATCACATTTTCAGTAGCAGAAATTCCAAATGAAGACTTAAACCACACTTCACCATTAGTAGTCACAATTCCGATTATGCGATAAGAAAAGAAAGCTACAAAATCTATAGAAAAATGGAAATTAAACCGAGTTTTGATTGATACAGGGAGTTCTGTTGATATTATATTCTATCATGCACTTAAGGGAATGGGGATTAAAGATGAAGAGATCACAAATTCAGAATGTCTTATCCATGGATTGGGAAAATCTACAACAAAATCCAAAGGGGAAATAATATTACGAGTACCACTGGGAGAAATCGAAACACACATAGTTTTATGTGTGGTAGATATGGAATCTCCATATAATATGCTGATGGGAATACCATGGATTCATGCGATTAAAGCTGTTGCTTCGACATTACATCAATCAATTAAGTTTCCCACACCAAGTGGAATACAAGAAATAAAAGGGGATCTTGATAGTGCAAAATTTTGTTATCAAATTGAAGTAAAACAGTATGGAGGGAGAGCAATAAAGAAACAATTTCGTAGAAAACTTGCGAAAGAAGCAAAAAAGGAAGAGGAGTTCAGAGTGTATACAATAAGAGCAAGAGATGGAAAAAGAATACCAAGTGAGATCCCAGAAAAATAAGGAGAACCAATGAAAGTAATTAAATAACCAACACCTATGGGAGAGCAAAGTCCTAGTTACGTTGCAGCAGAACCAACCAAAGAAATAAATATTGGAACTGAAGAAGAGCCTTTAATCTTGCGAATTGGAACTAAGATGGACGAAGAAGAAGAGAAAATAACCATTGATCTCTTACGAGAATACAAAGATATATTCGCAGGAAGTGTAGAAGAAATACCAGGAATTTATCCATCAGTGGCGTGTCACAGATTGAACATAGATAAAAGCGTAAGACCATTCAAACAAAGAATAAGAAAGATCTCGCAAAATTATCATGCACAAATAGAAGAAGAATTACAAAAGATGATGGATGCAGGAATCATAAGAGAAGCAAAATACCCAGAATGGATTGCGAATATGGTCATTGTTCCAAAGAAGAATAAAGGGATAAGAATTTGTAAAGATTTCACTGATCTAAACAAAGCCTGTCCTAAAGACAGTTTTCCATTGCCAGACATACCACAAATGGTGGAATCAGCTGCAAGACATGATAGAGTTACCTCACTCGATGGATATAAAGGGTACAATAAAATATCGCTCGCAGAAGAAGACCAAGAACATACTGCCTTTTTTGCTCCAAGAGGTTTATATTGTTATGTGAAGATGCCATTTGGTTTGCGAAATGCGGGCGCTACATATCAACGAATAATCGAAAAGGTGTTCGCAAAGTGGATACATAAAACTTTAGAGGTGTATGTGGATGATATGTTGATAAAAAGTAAAGAGGCCAAAGATCATGTGCAAGATTTGAAGGAAATATTTGAACAAATGAGAAAATTCAACATCAAATTGAATCCTGAAAAATGTATAATTGGAGTTGCGTCAGGAATTTTTTTGGGATACATAGTATCAAAGGAGGGAATACAAGTCGATCCAGAAAAAGTACAAGCAATTCGTGACATGCCAACACCTGCAACGGTAAAAGAAGTGCAAAAGCTAAATGGACTCTTGGCTTCACTTGGAAGATTTATTTCGCGAATGTCAGATAATTGCAAACATTTCTTCAATATACTTAAGAAGGGAGCAAAATTCAAGTGGACTGATGAATGTGAAAAATCTTTTCAAGGAATCAAAGAATATCTCACGAATACATCCATATTACAGAAACCAGAGAAAGATGAAGAATTATTGGTATACCTCGCAACAACTCAATATGATTTAAGTGCAGTTCTATTGCGAACAGATGCAGGAATATAAAGGCCCGTTTATTACATCAGTAAAACTTTTAACGCAGCAGAGAGAAATTATTCTAAAATGGAGAAGTTAATTTTAGCACTGGTTTATGCATCATTTAAGTTGCGAATATACTTTCAAGCGCATGTGATAAAAGTGGTAACCAAAGTCCCGATTGAGTCAGTCATGAAGAACAAAAAAAGATCAGGAAGAATAGAAATATGGAATGCACAAGTAAACCATTATAAGATAAAGTATGAAGTGTTATCATCGCAAAAGTCACAAGTTGTCGCAGATTTCTTGGCAGAGTTTCCTTTGGAAGAAGATGAGGCAGTAGAAGAAATGATGGATATTGAAGAAGAATTTGGGAATCCAAAAGATCTATTAACAGAACCAAATAGATGGTAAATTTTAGTAGACGGATCATCCAACAGTGAGGGGAATGGAGTAGGAGTTGTGTTGATTTCGTCAGAAGGAGAAAGAATAACATTCTCATTCAGACTAGAATTTGCGTCCACGAACAATGAATCAGAGTACGAAGCTGTAGTGCATGCATTGAAGATCTCAATAGAAAAGAAGCTCGAAAGTATAAGAATAACAAGTGATTCTCAGCTGGTAATTTGTCAAATCAAAGGGGAATATACCACAAATGAGTCTTCTTTGAAGAAATACAAGAAACTCGTTGATGAATTATCTGCGAGGATACCAAAGTTAAAATGGAGGCATATAACAAGGAAATATAATCGACTCGCAGATGCATTTGCATTCATTCCAAGTATGATGACAAACCCTAATGCAAGAAATATCAAAATCCAGACAATTCAACATCCATCAGTGAATAAAGAAGAAGAAATTGAGGAACCAGTTGCGATGGAAGTAGAAAGGGAACTGCTAGATGACATCGCAGATTGGAGAAAATACATTCATGCATATCTCGCAAAAGGATAAATACCCAGGAACAGACTAGAAGCACATAAATTAAAGAGTCGTGCAACAAATTATGAGTTACGAGAAGGAATTTTATACAGAAAATCTTTTAGTGGACCACCTCTCAGATGTTTAACTCGTGAAGAAGGAGAAAAAATATTGAAGATGTTACATGGAGGAGAAGCTGGTAATCATAGCGGGGGAAGATCTCTAGCTTATAGAGCAAAAATAAAAGGATATTATTGGCCTTATATGCACACAGACGCAAAATTGTTGGTGAGACGATGTAAAGAATGTCAACGACATGGGAAAAGAACTCATGCACCAGGGGTACCACTAACCTCAGTGCTTTTAGGATAAAATATGGGAAATCAACTCCATTATATCCACAAGCTAATGGACAGGAAGAGGTAACAAATAAAATAATCGCAGATACAATCAAAAAGAAATTAGAAGGACATCTCAGAGGGTGGTGCGAGCAAGTGCCTAGTGCAGTCTGGGCATACAATACAACTAGAAGGGAGGAAACTGGAATGTCTCCTTACTGTTTAACATATGGATTAGAAGCAGTATTGCCAACAAAGATTGTAATTCCAACAACAAAGAAAGAAGCTTGGGAAAGAAATTTAAGTGCAGGGGTGATATTAAGTGAACTGGATGATTTGGAAGAAAAAGGGGAAAAGGTGTTGCGACATATGAAGATTTATCAGGAAAGATTAGCTCGAGAATATAACAAGAGAGTTATTGAACGTGAGTATCAACCAGGTGATTTGGTCATGCGAGAAACACCTCCCTACCAGAAAGAAAATGGAGGAAAACTAGCACCAAAATGGGATGGACCATATGTCATTAAAGAGGTTGTGGGAAGTGGAGCTTATCGGCTGATGGATCCAAAAGGGAAAGACATGGGTTTAAGACTTGGTTGACCCTGGAATAGATTGTATTTTAAAAGGTATTATCCATAAAACTCATAATTATTTTGCGAATATCATTTACTCCCACAGAAACTACCAAAATCACAATTTATTTATTTTTATTGCGATCAGCTTTCATTAAAAGAAAGACGCAAAAGTTTATTTGTGATCAGCTTTCATAAAAGAAAGACGCAAACTGTGATCAGCTTTCAAAAAAGAAAGAAAGCCGCAGAAATTTTACACAGGCAAACCTTTGTGGCGTACACCCTAGTTCGCGAAGCAACATTTCACAAGAGGCAAAGTCCTAAAGTACGTCATTTAAGGGGGTACCTATAAGCATGGCTCAGGGGAAACGGAACACCACCACGGAACCTGAGTACATGAACATTACGGGGTACATAACCCAAAAGTGGGGTACCTAACTGGGTAAGACACCTTGGATTCTCAACCTAATCTTGCGATGTAACATGATTTAGGTTGAGCGACTAAGGCATACTGTCTTTCCCAAGAAGTGCAGAAAACGATCAAGGCGCCGAGGTACACGGTTGAGTCAAGAGTTCCGGATGGGTTTGAAGCACATCTGCCATTCTTGACAAGTCTTGGCAAATGATGCACTTGGCCCAAAGATACCCCATAGGGTGCAACCTCGTAACTATAAGCCCTATAGGCAAAAATGATAAGAGGTTGCGAACAAAAGTTGTTTGTTGGAAAAACCGGATGGGAAGAGCTAACCTTGTATGGGCGATGTACGCTTCCTTGAAGGGGCAACCAAGGGGAAGATAAAGGGCAGCACCCTCCATTAGGGAGCTGATACGCGCTATAAGACGCAAATGTCATGAGGCTTTTTGTTCGCAAGAACACAAAGGCTTGTCATATTTGTGCAACAATTGTATTTCTGCGAGTAAAAAAAATAAAAAAATAAAAAAAATGTATACTCGCAGATTTAAAAACAAAGAAGTTAAGATGAGATCAATGTGTTATTACATAAAAGTGTGATAACGTCATGCGATTTCATCGCAGGACGATAATGTCACAAGACTGTATATTCGCAAGTATGTTCAGACTTGTCATATTATCGCAAACAAAAAAATATTGTTAAGATAAGGTCAAGGGGTTGAGACATGTGAGTGAATCAACGTCCTGCGACTTTATCGCAAAAGAGGTGGCAAAATAAGACCTTTACTTAGGAAGGCATGGTAAGACCACAGAAACTAATGAAGTCAATATCATTGGAGATTCTTTATATTTTCAACAAGAATACTTCTTATGCTCATACCAAAAAAGGCAATTTTATTTACAATAAGAGACGAATATTACATACTCATTAAATTTTACGAGGATTGAATACTTCTTATACTTCTTCAAGGATCGAATACTTCTTATACTTCTTCAAGGATTGAATACTTCCTATATTTCTTCAAGGATTGATTACTTCATATACTTCTTCAAGGAGGTTTCATACTTCTTATACTTCAAGGGGGAGATCTCTCATTTACTTCGTAACAACCAGAAACTTCGCAACTTAAACTGAAGAAGATATTTTAATACTTACAACAACAATTGATCACCTGAAGAGCAATAATAAGGGGAAAGGGAATACTAAGCTAAGTCTTCAAGATATGTTATTTCTATTCATATGATCAATTTATTCAATTTATGCAAATCAAGAAAGTTTTTAATTAGAGAAAGGTCAAATCATTATCGCAAAATATAAAATATACTTCTTAAGGAACATAAACAGTAAGTAGAATTGTTTGTAAGAAAGAGGACCGACAATAACCAAGAGAAAGAGTTTAAAAGAAAGAAAAATAAGAGGATTAACGATAACTTGGGAAAGAAGTATATCATGCTTAATGCTCTTCATCAACACTTTGTGTTGGATCTTTAAGATGAGTAGGATCATTAGCAACGTTCGATTCTTGCGAAACATTACCCTCTGTAGAGCCTACAATAGGAGCATCTCCTTGAGGGATAGATTATTTTTCACCATTGAATCCTTCATCTTCACTTTCGTAATCAAAATCACTATCAGGATCACGAGCAACATCATCATCAGATATTTCCAGAGGTTCAATTTTCACTGGAGGCAAGGATCTTGATAAGAGAACGTTGTTTACGAAGACTTGAGCTTTCAGATGACTTTCACGAAGTAGAGCTTTCTGGTGGTTAATATCTTTAATATCTTTGACATAAGCAAGATGGTTGAATCTTCGATTGGCACGATCACGAGAATTGATCAAACGAGTAGAAAGCAAAGCGTTCTTCTTGCGAAGCTCAGAACAGGTGATCTTTCTCAGATTCAAAGAATAAATTCTGCGAATATAGCAAAATTTAAAGGTATATCAGAGCCAGTCAAATTTTAATGACTACCTTCTCTTTGTGAAGTAAGAAATTGAGCTAAAGATAAACAACAATTCTTCATCTGATACATAGCTTCATCAAAACCATCACCAACTAATCCTTCAAGTCTGGATTGAAGCTTTTGATCTTTGGAAAGAAGATATTTTTTATCCTTCGCAAGTTTTGTATTAAGGTTTTCTAGTTGGGAATAATCTTCTTTAAGTTTATTCCTCTTAGTGTTCAAGATTATATTCCTATTAAGAAGGGATTTCTTCTAGGCAACAAAAGAATTTCTATCTGCGTCTGAAGACTTCTTTAATTCCTCAAGTTCACCTTTTAACAAATAAAGGAGATTTTCTTGATCGCAACATTTACTCTGAAGAATATTCAATTGATGCGAAGAAACAACCATTTAATTAAAATACGAACATCTTTCTTCTGATAAAGTTTTATTCTCTTCTAATAGGGTTTCTATTCTTAAATCGGCTTTAGTTAAAGAAGAAGTGAGCAGAGATATGTCATCATTCAAAAATTTGTGATCGTAAATTAGTTGGGTATTTTCTTGAAAAAGAGCATCTAAATTGTCAAGAGCACATGAGTGAAGACTAGATAAGTGGGAAAATTGGTTCAAGAGACTTTCATGCTTGGCTCGAAACTCTTCATGACCGATTCATGATGAAGTACCAACATTCTACATTTCTGGATTGATTCTATAAAGGGGAATGGGTTTTAATGGGTGTTTCAAACATACGAGAAATAGAAACAAACAAAAAGAGAAAATATAAAGATAATAGCAATATCTTTTAATGCATCATTTCTCTTACGAAGGATTGCACAATCTAGAGAATCATTTTGAAGCTGGTGATTCTCTTTATGAAGATTCTCACACTCCGCTTTCAAAGACTCCTGAGTTTGGCGAAGCAATTCAACCTATTTTTCCAAGGCTTGATACAAAATAGAAACATCAGGATTGATGAAGTTGTTGAGTATTTCGCAAAATTCAGACTGCGAACGAACATTTGAAGACCTCGCAGTATTACTTAAAACATCAGATAACATATGTAAAACTGAATAAATCCCATCTCGAACTTTTGAGGAAGGGGAGAAGAATTCGAAGGAATAAGAGCAAGTTGTAAATTGCTTGGAGAAACGGCACTCAAAGGATTAGGATCTAAAATAGGTTTTTCACGAGAAGGGGTTGAGAAGGTAACTTGCGAAGGTTGATCTTGAAGAAATGTTGATAAATTGACAGGGGTGGGAGACGCTGGGTAATGGAGTAGAGGCGGGGAGTTTGCGAAGAAGTGCTTTCACGAGGGGGAGAGGGAAATTCTTTATCCATCACAGGAAGGAAATCACTGATTGAAATTGATGGCTTGGATTTGATATTACGAGATCTCTTGGTAGGGTTGGATTCTTCACCGACCTACGAATCAAAATGTAGATTAAAAACTGAGGCAACAATATATTGTTTCAGAAGGAAGACAGAGTATTTTAACTACCTTTTGATTCTCGGATCTTCTTCTTCGAGGGTTAGGGTTGGAGCTTTTAGTTGGAGATTTCATTTGAGAAGTAATTTTGCTGAAAGAAATCAAAATTAAATAATGGATTAAACAGAAATAAAAGAGATAAACAAGTAAAAGATGCAAGAGATAAAAGAAAATTACCTCGGAGAGCTCATGATGGGATTAACAGGATGAGAAGGCAATAACCGAGTATGAAATGTGAGAAGAATATGAAGTTGCAGAAGTAAAAAGAGAAGGTAAAAAAGACAAGGAAGGGAATAAAAGGAGTATTTATAAGGGAAAGTTAGGAAAAGACGGTTACAAAAGACGTGTTCAAATTCCGAAAAGAATAAGTAACGGTCATATTCTCACGATCATTACTTCTTCGCAGAAATGACATGAGAAGAGGCAAGATGTAGGGACAGAATATCGCAAGATACAAGGTTACGAACACAGTAACAAATACAAGAGAGAAGTGTTGCAAGATAATGCGATAATATAAGAAACACGGGAGAAGTATGAAAGGTTTTGCGAATATAGAATAAATTCACGATCAAAGGTTACGATGCTTCGCAAGCTATATATAGCTATACGGATTTCGCTATATATAGTAGTTCAAATGTAAAATTAAGGAAGTTCTTTTAGTGAGTGTTAGAACAAGTCTTAGGAGAGAGAACAGAGAAAGTTGTAACTATCCTAATCTCCATTAACATATTTCTTTGTAATCAATTGAAAATATTAATCAAGATTGTCATTTTTCATCAAGAACTTCTTAAAGTTTTACAAATTCTACTGAGGGTGTAGTTGTTGGATTTCCTGCAACTACATCGAGATTTAATCTTCAATAGGCAAGATAAAAAGTAGTCACAAATATCTTTGTCTCATCGTTTGTGATTCCAAAATATCTTGTTTCGCTACCATATGATTAAGATTATTGTGAGGTAACTGATATTTCTAGGCTGTTCTTCAAGAATATAATTCCGGTATATCAATTGGTTCCTGTTCACCTTGATTTATCAAAAGACGGAACAAAACTCATAGGTATATCTGTGGGAGACAGATTTATCTATTCAATAGACTTTTCTGTATGAGGCAGATTGGTTTATCAAGTCTTTGACTTTGGGTCGCAGCAACTCTTAGTAATGGGTGAGATCAGCTAAGGGAATCAAGTGCGCAGAATCCGGCATGGTTCTAGAAGCGTAAGGAAGGATACTGTACCTTGATCAGTATGAGATCGGTTAGGGCTCAATTACATTGCATTCCGAAGTTAACTTGGAGTAGGCTAGTGTCTGTAGCGGCTTAACATAGTGTGGTGTTCAAATCTGGACTAGGTCCCGTGGTTTTTCTGCATTTGTGGTTTTCTCGTTAACAAAACTTCTGGTGTCTGTGTTATTTCTTTTCCGCATTATATTTTTTATATAATTGAAATATCACAGGTTGTGCGTAAGTTCAATCAATTGTGAATCCAACCTTTGGTTGTTGATTAAATTGATTGACACTTAGATATTGGTTTTGATACCATTCAACGTTTTCTTATATTCAATCGGGCATGAAGATTCCTATTTCTTTGATTGCAGATTGAATTTAGAAATAGAGATACAACTTTTGGATATATTTCCATTGATTGAGTCTGACTATCTAGTTTATTCTCTTGGAATTATATTGGAGTTTGTCCATATAAATTGCTAAGCGAAATATTGGGTATGGTTGTTAGAACCCCATTTTTTCAATTGATATCAGAGCAGGAAAACACATTTAAGACCTCATAAGTCTGTGTTTGGAGCGATATGAATCTATGGACGTTAGTGTTATCTCAGATAAATGCATTGCTAGAAATAAAAGTTTTGGTTCCATGAAATCTATTAAAGAGAGATTCGTCTATCTCGAATTTAGATAAACATTTTGTTCTAACAAAACAAACTTGCATTGATAAGTGTTATCCCTATTACCTTTCGAATGAGTCTGATTCTATTGAAGAAAGTGAAGCAATCGAAGAGAGTGAACTGATTCTAAATCTTTTTAGAATCAAGGGTGATAAAATCAATCGGTTAAAAAACAATGTCAATGTTCTTATCGATATAATAAAAGATCGTGACTCTAAATTAAAGGCTCTTTGCAAGGAAGTTGCTGAAGTTTGCTCATCAGGAACCTTACTCAAGGCTAACCTCAAAAAGGATGCTTTGGAAATTCAATATCTTTTGAGTAAACTCTTTATTCAAGGATGTTCCAAAGAGTCCACTATACCAATTGCTTTTGTCTCAACTGTAAGTATAGTTGCAGGAAATCCTAAAGCACACCCCTTATCATATCTTGATATCAATTTCTATATCTACATACAAAAATGGTAGTAAAAGTGCTAAAATTATAAACGGACACCAAGATTTTTTACATGGTTCGATCAATATGATCTACATCCATGGTTCTTCACTATGATTATTTGAATTTACATTTGATTTACATGGAGACTTCATTGATGAGTATTTGGATCTTTAGATTTAATTTTAGGGGAAGAAGATGATAAATAAAAATAAACTCTCTCTGAAAAATATATATCTCTCTCTCTTTTAACAATTATTTCCCCCATTTTCTCTCTCATATTCTCCTCTTTATATAGATATTTACATAGTGGATGACAGCTCATAAACAGCTAACCTAACCTTTAATTTCGGGTTTTTCTTGCGATATTATCGCAGGTATACAAACGATAATTTCGAAACATTCCTAAATCTCGCTCAATCTTTACGTTTTTCTCATATTTAAATTATCGTCATTTGTCACGTCGTTTTCTTAGTCAACCTGCGATGCTCACAAAATGTCGTTGGTGAGAAATTCGCAAGTGTGTTCTTGCTGTGATATTCTAATCCTACATCTTGCCTCTTTTTTCTTGAATATTGCTTGAAGAGAGATCTTTAAGAAAAAATCTGTTGTTGTAGAAGTCTTTGATTTTTATTGATGAAGGAATAAGCGAAAGAATACTTTTCCTAAAAAGTACGTACTTGCCTCTATTCTTTTGCAAAGTTTCAAAGCATTGAGAAGTAATTAGAAGCATTGTCCTGAAGTATAATAAGTACTCAATCCTCAAAATATAAGAAGTATCTGTCCTTGAATGAAAGTCATAAGTATTTCCTCTATTCTTGTGAAATTATTACTTCAATTTTGGTGAGAATTCTTATCCATTTTGGAAATGATTCTTACCGAGAAGATAAAGAACATAAAATCTTTTCTTGGTAATCCATAGTTGCCTCTGTTCTTTATCTATGAAGGTAGAATCCTTGAGAAAATGTTGAATGAGCGAATTGTTTCTTTATTCTTATCTTGCCTCTGTCTCATTTTCTGTTTTCTAACACATTCTGCGAAATTTTGAATAATCTGCGAATTTATAAATAGTGCTACGAAATTATGAATAGTATCTCTGAGAGATTCTGAATATTTTATCTTGCCTCTCATTATCTTTTTCGCAATGAACAAAATTTACCTGCATTTCACTGAAATAGTTAATGTTTGCAATTATTTTGTTGGTCTTATTTTGCCTTCCTAGTTAAAGGTCTTATTTAGCCAATTGTATGTTATGACGACAAAATCGCAGGACGTCCTTACACTCGCATGCAAAGACCCATTGATCTTGCCTTATCTGTGTATTGTCAATTTCTCTGCGACAATATGATAGGCCTAAGTTTCCTTGCGAAAACAAAGCCCCATGACATTCCCGTCTTGCGATGAAATCGCAGGACGTCTTTACATTTTCATGCAATAACCCATTGATCTCATCTTATTTTTTCTCTTGGCTTTTTTCCTCTTTTTATATTTGTTGCAAAAATATGACAAGCCTTGATACTCTTGCGAGTAAGAAGCCTCATGACATTTGCGGCTTAAGACACTTATCAGCTCCCTAATGGAGGGTGTCGCCCTTATATCCCCCATGGTTGCCCCTTCAAGGAGGCGTACATCAGCCATACAAGACTATATCCTCCCATCCGGATTTACCAACAACCAGTTGTTTTCGCAGCCTCTTATCCTTTTTGCCTATATGGATTATAGTTACGAGACTGCACACTAAGTGGGGTTTTCTTCAGGCCGAGTGCATCATAGTCAAGACTTGCCAAGAATGGCCAGGGTAAGTTCATCCACCCCAGGCACTCTTGGATCAACCGTGTACCGTGGCGCCTTGATTATATTCCGCACTCCTTATAAGAGACCCTCGGTCGTCCAACCAGGGTATAACCTTATATATATAGTTGGAAATCCTAGGTACCTCTCCCGGATAGGCTTTCTTGAGCCCCACATCTCCATGACTCAGGATCCAGCAGCGGTATAACCTTACCCCTGAGCCATGCAACCAGATACCCCCTTATATGACGTACTTTAGGTCTTACATTTTCCTCTTGCGAAATTTTATTCGCGAACTAGGGTGTTCGCCATAAAGGTTCGTCCCATTCTTATGTCTCTGCGAAATTTTATTCGCGTTTCTTGCGATATTTTCGCATTTCTTTATTCTGTCATTTCTTTCAATCATTCTTTGCGAAATAATCATTTTGTCATTTCTTCATTCTTTGCGAGATAAGCATCAACTCTCTTCTTTGCGAAATAATTAAAGACCTTGTGAATTAATTAAAGGCCAATTGTTCGAACATCTATTTTTGTTGGTTGTGCTGCTCGCAACTTCTTTATTACCTCATGGTTTTTCTCCACATTATATAGTTGGTGAAGTAAACTTCACAAAATGGTTTTTGCTGTTGATGCAAGTCTCAGGAAAATATTTGCGAAGAAAATGCTTGTGCGGAAAATGTCTACGAAAGAAACATTTGCGAAGAGAAATATTCCACTTTTCTCTCTGTACTTCATTCCATTCTTCGCTGGCCCATTGAGATTAAATTTATTTCTTCGCAAGATCTTGTTTGTTCAAAGGTTAACTTCTCGCCGGTACATAAATCACTCAAAAGTTGTTAGCTTCGCTGGAATATTGGAACCTCTCTGATAATTTTTCTTTGCTGCGATAATTGCACTTGCTCCTTTTGGTTTCATTGCTACTGTCGTATTTATAGAATCTCTGTAGAATCACTTCTCAAGTTGAAAATTGTTAATTCCTCCTTCGTTGAGTCCTTCCCGCTGATGATGACTGTCCCTTTTTTCATTCTTTGGTTCGTTAATGGCTTTACGTTCTCTTCGCAGCTAATTTTCAAGAAGACGTAGTCTTAGCTTGTGTTTCTTCTTCATTGTGTACTGATCCTCCGTTCATCTCCGAAAATTTTTGTTGGATAATTATATTCCGCTTATTTTCCCGATCTATGTTCCTTTAATCACTCTTATCATTGCTTGTGTTTGATAGCAAAACTCTTATCCTTTCGTCTTTAGATTAGTTGTTACAACCATCCCTTTATATATTTATTCCTGGAAGTTTGAACAAGTGCTACAAACAGCAGATCAAGTTAGCGAATATTCTACATATAATTTCGCAAGTATATCATTTCCATTCTGTTTTGACATGCGAAATCTCACAGCTACTCTTGAGATCTCATTGCAAGAATTTAACATCTCATTACAAGTTCGGTTGGGATCGAAAAATTTTATGCTTCATGTTTTTGAAAAATGGGTTTGTAAAACTAAACTTGTTTTGAAGAAATATTTCGTTAGACAAATCAAATTCTTGTAAGAACATAAATTGGTTTTGGATAATTTTCTTAAAACTTCATTTAGAAATTCTCAGACCCAAGTAATTGAAGATAATATTAGAGAAATAAGGAAGAGGTTTGCTCTTTTAGAGCTAGTGGAGTTCATAATGCTGTTTTGAGTTCTTTGCATTGTTGAGTTGAGTTCTTTTGCGTTGATTAAGTTTCATTTATTTGCATTGCGAACGTGTGGAATTGCTTCTCCAGGTTGTCGCAGATTGTTGATGTAGCTTAATTTGGATTTTCCTTTTCACTGCCTTTCATTAATCTTCCTTCTGTTCATCAATATCTCCATCTCTCTTCTTCACTATATGTGAATCTCTGTGAATGGATGTTATTTTGAGCATCCACTGCATCTTATTCACGTAGTTGTTTTTATCTCCTTTATTCTCTTTGGTAAGATGTTGCGAATGGCTGGTGCTTCATTCCTTCGCATAAATATTTGAATTTCTGTTTTCTTGTTACTGGTAATGCTAGTTGCCTCTAACTCGTATTGCTGATGGTTTCGAGCTAGACGAATCCTCCCTGATTTGTTGGTGTTTTCTCAAACCAATATTTCTTTATTTGAGAAGTAAGCCTCCCTTCTTTTCTTCATTGAGTTTCCCTTGTGCAATGTCTTAACTTTGATGATTTCCCTTTTCTCTTTATCTTCATGTGAACATCTGATATACTTGCAAAGAAATTTGCGTTCGCAAATCATGCGAGATTTTCCGGTTGATGCTTCCATTTTATTTTATTTTTATTTTTTTATATATTGGGTTCCTCTTCTATCGTTTGTTTTCTCCCTTTGCTCGAGAATGATTTACTGCTGGTTTCTTTTGGATTCATTTCTTTTCTCTCTGCCGGTGGTACCGTCGTTGTTTGATTTTCACTGTTAGGTTTTCTCTCGTCTTCCTTGACATTTGTAGTTTCATATTTATTCATCCATCCTATTAACCATTTAATTGCTTGGCTTGAGTCTCTTGCGAAAATATAGTAAAATGGGGTAAGGTGGTAAGGTGTTTGTATGTTCTGCATTATATATTTGGTGACAAAATAGCTGATGACATCCACTGCATCTTTACTTCTTTGCATCACCAATTTCGCTGTTTGTATATTTACATAGTATTTCTTCCTTGCGAAAGCTTGTCCCTAGACTAATGAGATTAAATTGTCTCCTCTGCTTCCAGTGAAGTTTTGACGAAATGTACTGAAATCTCCTATATCAACAAGTGTCTGCGAATTGTCGCAAGGTAAATGTCTACGAAGAAAATGTTCCCATATTTTTGTTTACTATTTCTCCCTTTGCATATTTTTAGTGGGATGTATTCTTCTTCGTGTATTAATAATTTATGTTGCGAAGATCTCCAATCATGCATTGATGCGAACAACAAAACAATTCAATGAAAAATCTAGAGAAGTTTGTGCTAAGCCTTATCTTGTCGAGAATGAAATTATCATCCAAAATTCGTCTAGTTTTATTCATGGGAAAATTCTCCAACTCAGCTGAATTTTTTTGATACTCATTGTTTCTGAAATTCATTTAAATGTCATTGTAAATCAAGTTTTGTAAGTTGTAAATCTGTAAACAAAAATCACTTTGAATCAGGATTTTCACTCATGAAATCAAAATTTTGGTGAAAAGAAGTTTTAAGGATCTGGAAAAAATATGGTCAAAATTTTGGATTAAATCACTACATTTTAGAATATAAAGACTAAAATCATATAATTGGAACAAGATTCTTCCTTAAATTTAGTTGTTGTTGTAGCTTTGTACTAATTTCCTCCTTCTCAACTCTGTCGTCCTTCTTCGAATTGTTGTCCTGGGATTTTGATGATGTTTGCTGCCTGAAGCCTAGATTCTTTCATTAGAACTTCCATTTTCGTCCTTAACCATGAAAATTCAATGAGATCTGTCATCCGCAGTAGTTGACTTCTTTAATTTCCTTCAATCTAACAAGCAGTAGTCCCTGTTTCTAGCGCCAAAAATGTAGTTGCAGGAAATCCTACAACACACCCCTTATCATATCTTGATATCAATTTCTAGATTTACATACAAAAATGGTAGTAAAAGTGCTAAAATTATAAACGGACACCAATATTTCTTACATGGTTCGATCAATATGATCTACATCCATGGTTCTTCACTATGATTATTTGAATTTACATTTGATTTACATGGAGACTCCATTAATGAGTATTTGGAGCTTTAGATTTAATTTTAGGGGAAGAATATGATAAAGAAAAATGAACTCTCTCTGAAAAATATCTCTCTCTCTCTTTTAACAATTATTTCCCCTCTTTTCTCTCTCCTGTTCTCCTCTTTATATAGATATTTACATAGTGGATGACAGCTCATAAACAGCTAACCTAACCTTTAATTTCGGGTTTTTCTTGCTGTAGTTGCAGGAAATCCTACACTACACCCTTGATAAGAATTCACACTAATTAGCACATTTTGAATATTAAAAACGACACTTTATTATTTGATTCTCAGAAATGTTTACAAGAAGTGGACAAAATCAAGAATACAACTGCTCTCTTGAATTTTCTCTCTCCTCAAGACTTTCTCAGCACACAAAAATACATCATCCTCTTTCTGAATCTACTGGATCTCTTTATATAGGGTAGTTACATAGTGGATGACATCTAAGTTTTCCTTTAATTTCGGATCTGCCTCGCGATGCTCTCGCGGTAGTTTTAATGCTAACTCTCGCAGGTGTTGTAACCATCGCAAGACAATCACGCTCTTCCCGTGTTTCTCCACTCGTCAGCTATTACGTCATTCTTTGAATTATTCTGTGACACTTGCGAAGTGTTGTTGAAGAACTCGCGGTGATGTTGGCATAAGTGTTGTTAATCTCGCAAGAGTGTTATCATGGCGATATTTTGGTCCTATATCTTGCCTCTTCTCATGTTTTTTCCTGCGAAGGAGGAAAGATCATGAGAATTGAATCTTTCATAATGCCACAACTGTTTATCTTTTTGCACTCTTCTGTTTTGACACGTTTCTGTATTCTTCGCCAGCTGTTTTCTCGTACTTTCTCCTCCATTCAATTTTTGACATGTCCTCTTCAACCGTTGCGATTTGACTGTTCACGTCCATTCTTTGCATTCATCTTTTCGAGAACTTTCTTCTTCTATAAATACTTCTTTCATTCTTTTCTTTTCCTCTTTTTACTTTCTTCTTCCTTCTCTCTGCAATTTTACTGTTATTCCGGATCTGCTATTGTTATAATTTTTCTTTCTATCTTTTACTCTTTCAATCTTCATTCCCATACTAAAAATGGTTGCATCTGGTCATAAAAATGTTCTTGCCTTTGAGAAAATGCAAAATAAACTTAAAGAAAAAGGTTTCACCTTATCTATTATTCCTGAACAAAGCCATAAGGCTGAACTCTCTGTTCCATTATTTTCTAATTTTCCATGTAACCGTGAGAAAATCATAATATCACTAGGCCAACTTGAGGCTGGTCTTCCCATTCCTCTCTATGATCATGAACTCCCCTTATTCTATGAAATTCTCTCTCACGGGAAGTTCTCGCGGGCGGTATATCAGTTGAGTGGGGATTGTATTCGCTTAATTCTTGAGTATGCTACTCGCGGTGCTGATAAAGAATATCGTTACCCTGATGGTCCAAAGAATCCTAAATTTAAAG
This sequence comes from Papaver bracteatum, assembly GCA_023529315.1. NCBI lineage: Eukaryota > Viridiplantae > Streptophyta > Magnoliopsida > Ranunculales > Papaveraceae > Papaver > Papaver bracteatum. The sequence continues at coordinate 419,498 of JAJJWX010003638.1, forward strand.
ATGTCCCAATCGTTCCCGCGAAGTACACTGTAGAGAATTTCTTCGCAAATTACGATATAGTTCCTTGTAAAAAGGATAATGCTCGCTGGGGCGTCCGCTTGCAAAAAAAGATAACATCGCTGAAGATGAAGTTCTTATGTCAGATATTGATTGGCATACGGGTAATAATCAAGGTCCTCGCCATTCCAATGATGACAAATGGTTCATTTTTCCATTATGTTTAGACGGTCCCTACATCTCCGGTCCTCATGCATTGCCTGCGAATTTCACAGAATATCAACCATGGGTCTTCAACTGGTCTGAAAGAGATAAAGAGGTATCTTATTTTTTCCATTATTTTTACACTGCCTAATTATCATTATTATCTTCCTCATGCCTTCATACTCTCGCTGACTACTCCAATTTTTTCCAAATTGACAAGCTGAAACTTCATTACCAGAAATTTGGGAAGCCTAGCACCCTTTTAGCCCTTAAATATCTCACAGATGAAGTAAGAAATATTCCTTTATGATTTTTAACAATATATTGTTGCATATATTTCTTACCTTTATCTGTGTTTGCAGGTTATTGAGGAAATTGAACCTGTGAAGATTGTGAAAACTAAAGGAAAAGATAAAGACGCTTCTCGCAAGGAGAAATATACTGTTCCTATCAAAGAGAAGTTTGTTGTTCCTAGCAGAGGAAAATCTGGTGCTCCTCCCTTAAAGAAAAGAAAAACCCAATTCTCTTCTTCTTCAACTCCTCAAGCTAATGCAGAAAATTCGAGTTGTAATTCTGATGATGACGATAATGATGATGATTTTAATGTTGATGTACCCTCTACAATGGAGTCTTCCCAATATGATTCTTCCATGACTCAACTGTCCAAGATTTTTGGTGATATTACATATGGTATCGCAAATGACTATGGAAATTAAGCTCTTAATGGAGTATCTCAAGCTCTCGTTAAAGTCTGTAATGTTCCCATATTGGTTGATAATGATTCCCTCCAAGGAATCTCAAGATAAATATCTCCCAGTCTCTTAAATTCTCTTGGTATTCTGGTACGTTTTCAATTCTTTACTATACTTAGGTATTCATGTCCTCGCCAAGCTCTTAGTTATATTGTTCTCTCGCAGACTGGAAGAGCTTCCTTCGCCGTTGCCTCATACTTGGAGAGGAGGTGTGCATCTTTTCACAAGAAGAATGTCGTTCTTCACATGAAGAATATGGATTTGGAGTCTAAGTCCGCTAGTCTTCGCGGGCAATTGGAATCTGGGTCAACTTGTAGGACCAAAATATCGCCATGATAACACTCTTGCGAGATTAACAACACTTCTGCGAACATCACCGCGAGTTCTTCAACAACACTTCGCAAGTGTCACAAAATAATTCAAAGAATGACGTAATAGCTGACGAGTGGAGAAATACAGGAAGAGCGTAATTGTCCTGCGATGGTTACAACACCTGCGAGAGTTAGCATTACAACTACCGCGAGAGCATCACGAGCCATATCTGAAATTAAAGGAAAACTTAGCTGTCATCCACTATGTAACTACCCTATATAAAGAGATCCAGTATATTGAGAAAGAGGATGATATATTTTTGAGTGTTGAGAAAGCCTTGAGGAGAGAGAAAATTCAAGAGAGCAGTTGTATTCTTGATCTTCTTCCATTACTTGTAAACATTTATGAGAATCAAATAATAAAGTGTTGTTTTAATCATCAAATATGTGTTAATTACTGTAAGATCTTATCATGGGTGTAGTGTAGGATTTCCTGCAACTACACAACTGACCTTCAAGAAAAAATCAAGCAGTTGGAAACTGATCTAACTTTATCGTGAGAAAAGGTCGCAAGCCTCCAAGATGCGAATGATCATCTTTATGGTAAGAAATCTTTCCCTTTCTTTTTATCCTTGTATTCCGTTGCATTTTTTTCTTATTATTCTTCTTCACAGATATTTATGGCCTTTCTGACGAAGTTATATTCCTTCGTTCTTTTCCAAACCCAATAGATGATGATACTCTTCTCAATCGCCTTAATGAATCCTTAGGTAGTTATTCAAATGAATAGATTAACTCCCTTTCTGTAGATGATCTTAGATCCAAATTTCATCTTTTAGCAATTGATCATAGATCTAGCTTGAAAGCGACCAATGCATCCAAGCGTCAATATCTTAATTCTAAAGAAGAAATCAAGATTCTAAGAGACCAAAAAAGTGATCTTATAGATGAAAGGGATTGTATCTCTAGACAAGGAGCACAAACCTTAGCGTATTTTCATAAAACAATTCTTGAAGTCCAAATTAAAAGAGATAAACTTATCCGCGAGAGAGATGATCTTGTTGAAAGAGAAAACCAAATCCGTTCCCGTATTCTTATTAACGATGATGATGAATTTGCTTCGGCTGCAAAGATTCTTGACAACGCCAGAGCTAACTTAGGTGTAGATGTTAGTCTTCATGTTGAATAAGCGGCCTTAATTAAGGATATGATTTCTGAAAGAGAAGGTTGCTAATTGTTCTTCCTCATTAATTTCATGTCATTAATATTCTTATCTTTGCAGAATTTTCAATTTGTTGTTATATATTCGCAGGAATTGAGAAGAGATATACTGAAAGAATTGGAGAACTTGAATCTGTCATGAAGAGTGGATGAGAGACACCTCATTTTATCTTTCATTAATGCAATGTTCACAATCAATCTGCTGTACATACAAATTTTCAGAATCAAAAATACTATCACAATGACTGAGCTACGAGAACTACAAGAAGAATACATTTCTTTGGAGGAAAAACAAAATGAGATGGAATCATATCCAGTCGCAAACACAAGCTTAATAACGGCAAATGGAAGTTTACTTCCAAAAATGATTAACAATGTGGCGAGCACCTCGCAGACACAACAAGAGAAAGTGGTGATTGATAATCAGCAGAAATTAGTAGCCATGGGGAGTCGAAACCAAGAGAAGTATGAAAGGGAAAGGAATTATTACAATCGCGGTGGAAATAATAAGATTCAAAGACTTGATCAACCTCAAGAGACTTATGGTGGTCAGAGGCAAAATAATTTTAGAGGGCAAGGAAATCAGAAGATAATATGGGAAGAAATTAAGATGCCACCTCTAAATGCTAGCATAGAAATTTTTTGGGAAGCTATCATTTTGATGAAAAACATACCTTCACCTTGGAATATGGGAAAAGAACCACATCCAAATAATCGAAATCAAGAATTCTATCTTTACCATCATTTTCATGGTCACTCGATAAACGATTGCAGGAATGTAAAAAGAATAATATTAAGGATTATTGATCAGGGAAAGTTAAATCATTTTCTAAAAGGACACCAGCAATCTCAGCAGTTACCACCACCACCGGACATTCGCAGAGTGAATACTGTAAAAGGGGCAGATACATTTGTGATAGAGGTTGGAGCCAAGGCGAAGAATTTTTTCTGTAATTCCATCATACATTCATACAAAACTATTGAGGATTTCCACGACAATGTTCTAAGAAGAGTCTTCGCAAGAGACGCAGATGGAATAGAGATAATTAATATTTCGAGAGTCTCGCCATTAGAGGAGTGGCAAAAGTAAACTATTACCTTCACTGCGCAAGAAGTACCAGAGCCTGGCGAGATGCATGACAACCCACTAGTGGTAAGGTTAGAAATAAATCTGAAACAAAAAGAAGAAGAAGATGAAGAAAATGATGATGATGAAACTGAGGACTCCTGGGCCATTAATAGAGTTCTAATAGATACTGGAAGTTCAGTTGATATCTTATTTTATCATACTTATAGAACCATGGGTGGAAAAGATGATGATCGGATACCATCAACCTATAAGATCCATGGTTTCAACGGCACTGCCAACAAGCCCAAAGGGGAAATTACAATGTGAATTCCATTAAAAGGGTTATCTTCTAAGATTATATTCTGCGTTGTGGATATTGTGTCACCTTATAATGCCCTGATTGGACGACTTTGTCTACATGGGATATTAGGTGTGGTGTCAACCTTTCACCAATGTATTAAATTTCCTCATCCTAGTGGTGTTGGAATAATAAAGGGAGACTGGGCTGATGGGAAGATATGATATGAAATTGATATGGAATCTTGCGAGGAAAGGGCAGCAAAGAACAAAAACTGGAAACAAAACATCAAGCAAAAACAAAGAGGTGATAAGATGATGGTTGATACAATAGAGTGGCGAGAGGAGGGAATACTACGAAATCAAAACGAAACAAAAAAGCAGAAGCAGAAAGTAGCAAGTAGAAAGGTAAAATGAAGAAATTTAAGAAGTTTATGAATGATTTGTTGAAGAAAATGTTTCAAAAGAATATTTCATCTGAATGAAAAATATGGAATTGAAAAGTTGAAATGAAAATGAAAAGAAGATCCAAGAAAAGAAATTTCATCAGAATTACATTACTCGCAAGAAACGCGAATAAAATTTCGCAGAGACATAAGAATGGGACGAACCTATATGGCGTACACCCTAGTTCGCGGATACAATTTCGCAAGAGGAAAATGTAAGACCTAAAGTGCGTCATATAAGGGGGTATCTCTTAGCGTGGCTCAGGGATAAAGTTATACCGCTGCTGGAACCTGAGTCACGGAGACTGGGGTCGATCTCTTTGAGATACCTAACCAGGAGAGATACTTTAGATTTCCAACTATATAAGGTTATACCCTGGTTGGACGACTAAAGGTCTCTTTGTAGGACCAGAATATCGCTACAATACTTCTCTGCGAGATTAGCAACACTTCCCAGCGAGCATCATCGCAAGATCATCAACTACACTTTGCGAGTGTCATAAAAGCAGTCAAAAGAGCGATGCAATAAATGAAGAGTGAAGAAAACTTGAGAAAAGCATGTTTATCCTGCGATGGTTACAAAACTGGCGAGAGTGAACATTGTAACTAATCGCGGTACAATCGCAGAATCAACCCAAAATAAGTGGGAAACTTAGCTGTCATCCATTATGTATCTACCCTATAAATATAGACCCAATGTATCCAGAAAAGGATGATGTATTTTTTGAGAGTTAAGAAAGTCTTGAGGAGAGAGAAACTTCAAGAGAATAGTTGTAATCTTGAGTTCTCTCATTTCTGTAAACATTTCTGAAACCAAAATAATAAAGTGTTATTTTTCATCTTCAATTATGAGTTGATTATAGCAAAATCTTAACAAGGGTGTAGTGTGGGAAATCCTGCAACTACACTCTTCTAAGGGGTGCAGAGTATGACCAAGGCGCCGAGGTACACGGTTGAGCCAAGGATGCCCGGGATGGACGAACCTACCCTGGACATTCTTGGTAAGTCTTGGCTATGATGCACTCGGCCCAAAGAAAACCCCATTTAGGGTGCAGTCTTGTAACTATAAGCCATATAGGCATAAAGGACAAGAGGCTGCGAAAACAACTGGTTGTTGGTAAATTGGTAGGATCGGAAAGATACCTACTATTGTGTATACTGCAAGTGCACAGTGTCGACAAGCAACACAGGCCAAGCACAGGTCGAACCACAGAGACTTGGGGAGTGTAGAAGTTGATTCTAAATCCTTACTTAGAACTGATTCAGAGAGTAACCAAAAGGGGTTTGATTTTGTCGATACGACGAGATATTGGCAAAGACTTAAACAAAAAGTAATTTGAATTAAAGTAAGAAATTAAATCAAGGTGTAAATACTGAGAATATGGATACTAGGGTATTCAAATCCACCACTAACTTATGATATGCATTCAACTTGTAATATTATTCTTGTCCTCACAACAGATTCAAGTCTACCGTATATCTAAGGTGTTTCTCCGATGGATAATTTAATCACAACTAAAGTATTTCTCCAAAGAATTAACCGTCTAATTAAAGCACAACTAATCTGAGGATCAATATTTGGTTAAGCATGAGTTGTAGCATAATCAACATAGAGATATTCTAACTACAATGGATACATGGCATACATTTTGAGAGCAATATGTTGACAAACTTGGATTAAATTATATCTTTAAACAATTCTAAACTTTCAAGAACAAGATACAAGATATGAATACATACCAATGAGTTACAGCTTCATTTAAACCCTAGCAAATGAAATTAGTACATGAAGAACATTACAACAAAATTGAAATTTGATAAACTAACATGAACAAGCTATTCTTGGATGATTTTTCAACACAACAACCCTCTCTATTTATACACAAAAATTCTCTCACACTTGGGATTCGAATTTTACTGTAGCAACCACTCAACAATTAAACAAAACATGTTTTCTTAATTGATGGATAGAATGGAATACAATGGGGGTGAGGTGGATGTTTTGGAAAGAATACAATGGGGGTGAGGTGGAAATGGATTTGGGTCTTGGGTTTTGGATCATGGGTTGTTTAATCCCATGAATTTGTAAACAGGTTGCCACTGATGCGCGAGCGGGTTGCAACGCTTCCAACTTTCTTCTCTTTTGTCTTCTCAATTCTTCTAAGCTTTATTTAGTACTTAAAAACACAAAATTAATTAATACAAATATTTATTCTTGAATATGGTAAGAATGCAGAATTTGGGATAATATATGACTTTGAAGCGCGAAAGATGAGTTAAGTGCCAATGAAAAGGTGTATGAATATGCAATATTTGGCACTCATCAAATACCCCCAAACCTGAATTTTACTTGTCCTCAAGTGAAATAGCAATCCAGAAATCCTAACTATACCACTGTCGCTGGTCTCTCGAATGCATTTAGTGTATGCACTAAGCCTTTAAACCCCTAGGTTTCCCTAGTGGACGAGTTGTAGTCTCGTGAGGGCCTACCAAAGATGTACCCACAAAACCTTCTCCAATATCAGAGCATCCATAGAAATGTCTTCGTCTTCGGTCTTCAACTATAGATGATGAACTTCGGAATTTCGTAGAACCATGAAAATTTGTAACCAAGTTTTTTTTTTTTTTTTTTTTTTAGTGACCCTCTACACAGCTGGTTATCAGATAACACACTACAAAAGACCCGCTCCACATCTGGTCATAGAAGACAACAAAAAAAATGCAAAAGACTACAAAAGATTCTACAAAAGACCCGCTACACAGCTAGTCATAAAAGAATGCAAAAGACTACAAAGGATCCTACAAAATACCCGCTACACAGCTGGTCATAAAAAATGCAAAAGACTACAAAGGATCCTACAAAAGACCCGCTACACAGCTGGTCATAAAAAATGCAAAAGACTACAAAGGATCCTACAAAAGACCCGCTCCACGGCTGGTCATAAAAAATAACAACAAAAGACTCACAACGCCATATGAAAATATTCCCCCAAACCTAAATCTAACATTGTCCTCAATGTTTCAAAAGATGAAACAACAAAAAAACATGAGAAAAAAACAGATTCAAAGGAAAGAGATTACCAGAAGCCAAACCAGAGACAATAGAGTATGTCCAAAGCAACCAGCAGGGAAGATATCTGTTGTATGTACAGGGGGTGAACTTTTCAGTCCACATAGATCGGATCAGCAAGATGAGTTATTTCAATCTCATGTGGGATTGGTTCAAGGAACGGCTTCAGTCTTTGCCCATTGACCTTGAAGACATTCTTGGTTGCTACATCTTCCAGTTCTACAGCCCCATGGGGGGAAATTGTTCGCACCAAGAACGGCCATGTCCATCTAGAACGTAATTTTCCTGGAAAAAGGTGCAGTCGTGAGTTATACAATAGAACTTTCTGGCCTGGATTGAATGACTTGCGCAAAATGCGTTTGTCATGGAACACCTTCATTTTATAATTGTACAACTTCGCATTATCATATGAATCATTTCTTAACTCTTCTAACTCATTGAGTTGAAGCTTCCTTTGGGTGCCAGCTTTACTAAGATCAAAGTTCAGTTTCTTTACAGCCCAATATGCACGATGTTATAACTCTACAGGGAGATGACAAGCTTTACCGTACACAAGTCTGTAATGGGACATACCAATGGGGGTCTTGTATGCAGTTCTGTAGGCCCACAAAGCATCATTCAATCTTAAAGACCAATCTTTTCTGGACGGGTTAACCGTCTTTTCTAGAATGTGCTTAATCTCCCAATTTGAAACCTCTACCTGACCACTGGTCTGTGGATGATATGGGGTTGCGACTTTATGAGTTATGCCATACTTGCGAACTAAGGACTCAAAAGGACTATTGCAGAAATGTGAACCACCGTCACTGATTATAGCTCTAGGGGTGCCAAATCGAGAAAATATGTTTTCCTTTAAGAACGAAAGTACCACCTTGTGGTCATTAGTTTTGGTTGCAATTGCTTCTACCCACTTAGAAACATAGTCAACAGCAACAAGAATGTACAACTTTCCTTCAGAGCTAGGAAATGGACCCATGAAATCAATGCCCCATACATCAAATAGCTCAACAATCAAAATGGGTTGTAAGGGCATCATGTTTCGTTTTGATATACTTCCCAATTTCTGGCACCGGTCACAAGAACCACAGAAGGCATGGCTATCCTTAAACAATGTTGGCCAGTAAAAACCACTCTGCAAGATCTTTGCAGCAGTTTTATTTGCACTAAAGTGTCCTCCACATGCTTGATCATGACAAAAAGAGATGACATCCCTTTGCTCAGAATTGGGGACACATTTCCTAATGATTTGGTCAGGGCAGTATTTAAACAGATATGGGTCATCCCATAGGAAATGTTTCACTTCGGCTAAGAATTTAGACCGATCTTGTTTAGACCAATGTAGCGGCATTCTACCTGTAGCAAGGTAGTTCACGATGTCGGCAAACCATGGCATTTCAGAAACCAAAGCATCGAGTTGTTCATCAGGGAAGGATTCCCTAATAATCTCTGATTCATCAGCAGATTCGACATTCAACCTAGATAAGTGATCAGCAACAATATTCTCTGACCCTTTTTTATCTCGAATTTCGAGGTGGAACTCTTGTAACAAGAGTATCCATCGAATTAGATGAGCCTTAGCATCTTTTTTAGATAAAATATATCTTAATGCGGCATGGTCAGTATAAATGATGATTTTAGATCCTATAAAATAATATCTAAACTTATCTAATGCAAACACAATGTGACTAGCAGCTCTTTTCGGTTGTTGAATAATTCATTTGAGCCTCATTCAGTGTCTTACTAGCATAGTATATCACATAGGGGTGTTTGTCAACTCGCTGACCTAAGACAGCTCCAACAGCAAAATCAGATGCGTCACACATGATTTCAAATGGCAATTTCCAATCAGGAGGGCGGACTATAGGGGATGAAGTTAGAAGAGTTTTGAGCTCTTCCCAAGCATGCATACAAGCATTATCAAACACAAATGCAACATCTTTACTGAGTAGATTACACAGTGGTCTTGATATCTTACTGAAATCTTTAATGAATCTACGGTAGAAACCAGCATGGCCTAAAAATGATCTAACCTCCCTCACAGAGCAAGGTTGTGGAAAGTTTTAAATGAGGTTGACTTTGGATTTGTCTACTTCAATGCCTTTTTCAGAGATGATGTGTCCTAGAATTATGCCCGAGTTCACCATAAAATGACATATCTCCCAATTTAAAACCAAATATTTCTCTTTACATCTAATCAACATGCGAGTGAGATGGTTCAAACATTCATCAAAAGATGATCCAAACACAGAGAAATCATCCATAAAGATCTCAAGAAAATTATCTATCATGTCAGAGAAAATTCTCATCATACAACGCTGAAATGTAGCGGGTGCGTTGCACAACCCAAAGGGCATACAACGATAGGCAAACGTTCCAAATGGACATGTAAATGTAGTCTTTTCCTGATCTTCAGGTGAAATATGAATCTGGTTGTAACCAGAAAAACCATCCAAGAAACAATAGAATTTACGCCCAGACAATCGTTCAAGCATTTGATCTATGAATGGAAGAGGGAAGTGATCTTTCCTTGTAACTGCATTCAACTTCCTATAATAAATGCAAACTCGCCACCCTGTGGTTACTCGAGTAGTGATTAACTCATTTTTATCGTTTTGAACTATAGTAACTCCTGACTTTTTCGGCACAACCTGAATGGGGATAACCCATTTGCTATCTGAGATTGGGTATATGATACCCGCATCAAGAATCTTTATAATCTCACTCTTAACAACCTCTTTCATGTTAGGATTGAGACGCCTTTGCATCTCCCTAGATGGTTTAGCATTGTCCTCAAGGTTTATATGATGCATGCAATCAGTGGGACTTATGCCTTTAAGGTCCGAGATGGTCCATCCTAAGGATTATTTATGCTCCTTAAGTACTTCTAAAAGTTTACTTTCATGTTCTGTATCTAAGGCAGATGAAATGATTACAGGAAAAGTATTAGAAGGTCCCAAAAATGCATATTTAAGAGTATCAGGCAATGGTTTCAGTGCGAGCTTTGGTGGCTCAACAAGAGAGGGAACAGACTTGGATTCCAAGACTGGAAGTGGTTCCACTCTAGATTTCCACTTACACGTGTCCATGAGTGGTGTGGATTCAAGCAAAGTATTCACTTCACTTATGTATTCATCATCAAACAAATCCAGGTCAAAATTATTCAAACAAGCATCCAAAGGGTCAACAGACATGCTACTAGACAACGAATCCTGAATCAAACTTTCAATCATGTTAATTTCATGCACATTATTATCATAATCAAGATCTAAATGTTGGTGGCTAGTATTGAAAACATTCAAATCCACAGTCATATTACCAAATGACAACTTCAGCACCCCATTACGGCAGTTAATGATTGCATTGGACGTCGCTAAGAAGGGACGTCCCAAAATGACAGGATTGTGACTGTCAGGGTTTTGCACATGTTGAGTATCTAAGACGATGAAGTCCACAGGAAAATAAAACTTATCAACCTTAATCAAAACATCTTCTACCACACCACGTGGCACTTTGATGGATCTGTCTGCCAATTGCAGAGTTATAGGTGTTGCCTTCATCTCTCCAAGACCTAACTGCACATATACCGAATATGGTAATAGATTCACACTTGCCCCTAAGTATAGCAACGCCTTCTTAACCGTTTGGTCACCTATTTTGCATGTGATAGTTGGACTACCTGGGTCTTTAAACTTAGGAGGTGTGTTGCTTTGAATGATTGCACTCACTTGATCAGTGAGAAAAGAACGCTTATGCACATGAAGATTTCGCTTTTGTGTGCACAGATCCTTAAGGAATTTAGCATAAGCAGGGACTTGCTTGATTGCATCAAGAAATGGGATGTTGATGTTAACTCGTTTGAACATTTCCAAAATATCGTTGTATTGTATACTCTCTTTTTGCTGCACCAATCTTTGTGGGAATGGAGCAACAGGTACATGAGATGGTGCAGAGACATTAGAATTATGGGAATTCTTATGTTGCTCAGATTTGTCTTCAACACTAGGTGTTTTCTGTGGGATTTTATACACTGGTGAGTCTGATGTAGACTCACTCAACTGTGGTACACCTACATTGTTTTCAACAACTTTACCACTACGAAGGGTGGTGACAGCATTTACTTGATTATGGGAGGCCTCATTTCGAGTTGAATTTTCTGCCTGATATACATTTTTTGGATTTTTTTTGGGGCTGACTAGGGAGTTTTCCTTTGTCTCTTTCATTCAATGCTTCACAAATTTGACCTATTTTAAGTTCTAGACTTGTAAAACGTTGGTCTGTGGTATTTTGGAGTTGTACCAAATTTTGGGTCAACAAATCGAAATTTTCTTCGAAGCTAGGCTATTTCTCTACAGGGTACTACACATGTGGTTGCACTTGGGGGTTTCTAGGATAGGGGTATCCTTGGTTATTATTTGATGTTCCCCCTTGTACAGGTCCCTTAGACCATGAAAAGTTAGGGTGATTTCTCCACCCTGGGTTGTAGGTCTGAGAATATGGGTTGTTCTCTTGCCTTTGGTACAAAACATTGGCTTGCTCGGTTTTAGACTCTTGAAATGCATGGAGGTCCGGACAAGTTTCCACTAGATGGTCTGAACTATGGCATGCGGCACAAGTGGCCATTTCAATTTGACTACGGAGAGTAGGGATATTAGTTTTTCCATTCTTTTCTAGTTCTAGCTTTTCTATTCTCCTGGCCAAGGATGCCATCTTTGCACTTCCTTCGAAGTTAGAGTCAATTCTATGAACATTAGATGCCGGGGTAATCCTATTTGGTTCACGGGGGGATTCCCACTGCTGAGTCTTTTCAGCGACTTTGATTAAGAAATTCCAAGACTCGTCAGCAGTTTTTTCAATAAATTGACCATTGCACATGGTCTCAACTGTAGTTCGGTTTTTGACATCTAAGCCTTCATACAAAATTTGCACAAGTCTCCATTTTTCAAAACCGTGGTGAGGACATTGGAGCAATAATTCATTGAATCTCTCAAAATATTTTGCCAAAATTTCTTCCTCTAATTGTACAAAACTATTCATACTTTGACGAATTGTCGTAGTCTTATGGTTTGGGAAGAACTTTTTGAAGAACTCTTTTGTAAGAGCATCCCATGTATGAAATGAATGTGGCTGTTGAGCACACAGCCAAGTCTTGGCCTTATCTTGTAAAGAAAATGGAAAAAGTCTTAGTTTGAGGTCCTCATCCGTCATTTGGTTGATCCGAAGAGTCCCACAAATTTCCTCGAACTCTCTCACATGGTGGTAGGGATTTTCAGCTTCAACCCCTTTAAATTTAGGCAACATATTGAGGATACTCGCCTTTAGCTCAAATTGTCCAACAATAGCTGGTAAGACAATGCACGAGGACTGGGTTGTCCTCGTTGGGTACATGTGGTCCTTGAGAGTACAGTGTGGGATAAGTCCATCTCCCATTGTCTTGGATTGTTCGGGACTGTCTACTTCGGAACTATGTATTTTAGCTAACTCTTCTTGAGTGATTCTAACTAGTCGGTGTGTGTGGTCTCTAAAGGACACAATCATAGCCTAGCTAGCACATCAAGCATGTTAACCATTCATCAGTAAGGGAAGTTCTAAGCAAACACAAAGCAGGCTGACTCCACCAAAGCAAACCTATAGATTTCTAGCAAACAAAGAGCATGATGGCTCCACTTAGATTGTTTTCTAGACCAGCTTCTAATCCTTTGAAAGGGAATTCGTTACAATCTGAGCAAACCCCTCTGGAGTCAATCCGAGTTTAAGTAAATTGAATAGAGGCGAGGGAAGCTGCTAGATCTTTGATACCCAAGGCCTCACCGTATTACAAGGCGGCGCATTCACGCATTCAATTTACAAAAACCGTCATGAACTTCGAAGTATACTTAAAGAGTAACCAATATTTTTCAAACGACTTTCCTACTAAGCTCGTTACCCTATAGGTCTCATTCTATTCCAATTTTTAAAGCTTAGGTTCGCGTAGGTATCGTTTTCCTAAGGCGGGCAAGAAGAGAACGGTGATGAAATCCGAATCCCTTATCTTGTATTGCCAGTTCTTGCCCTTTACTAGGAAAATAAAAGTAGCCGTATTCAAGTCCTCGACATATATGCAACCGAAGGAATACAGTAACTCGCTAACAGGGGGTTCGCGAGTGTTTCGACAAGCTTACCTCCCGTTCCATACGGGGGATGAACCGTTGTTGTCGACTCGGGCCACGACTCATATGTCATGAACGAACCCGAGGGGCCGAGGTGATATTGTAATCACCGTCCTTCTCTGCAAACAATTTGATATTTAATACTACCCTTCCGTAGGGTTTAAAAAAAAATAGAATGTCCAAGTCCAAAGTCCAAAAAAATTAAAGTGCAAAAGAAAAAGAAAATTACAAGAGTAGAGGAATCCTAATACAAACTAAAATAAAATAAACTCTCTTTTTCTTTTTTTTTTCTTAAAACCACAAAACATTGAAACAGATTCATGAGTTATTACATAGAAGGCAAGCGAGCAACAAGCTGCGCCGCATGCCCTTTTTGAATGGCAAAACCTATCCTCTTAAACACAAACTCTCTAGAATCGGGAGTCATGACATTACTGTGCATGACTCTTTGAACTCTCGCTAGGAGCCCTTTTTTTTTTAAATAAAAACTTATTCCACTTCCTTTCGCTTCCTTTCCTTCGCATTTACAACAGCTACTCAGGCACCTGTTGAGCTCAAAAGAGGTAGTTAGGGTTTCGAAGTTTGAAAGCAAAAGCAAAATAAATAAAAAAATCAATATTAATTTTAAAATTGAATGTGAATAGTTGCGTTGCTACAGTGATTTATGAATAGTTACGTTGCTGCAGTTCCAGGAGATGAATTATGAACAGTGACAGGAGATAGAAACTTGAACTACACCGCAACCGAGTCCTCGGCAACGGCGCCAAAAACTTGGTAGGATCGGAAAGATACCTACTATTGTGTATACTGCAAGTGCACAGTGTCGACAAGCAACAAAGGGCAAGCACAGGTCGAACCACAGAGACTTGGAGAGTGTAGAAGTTGATTCTAAATCCTTACTTAGAACTGATTCAGAGAGTAACCAAAAGGGGTTTGATTTTGTCGATACGACGAGATATTGGCAAAGACTTAAACAGAAAATAATTTGAATTAAAGTAAGCAATTAAATCAAGGTGTAAATACTGAGAATATGGATACTAGGGTATTCAAATCCACCACTAACTTATGATATGCATTCAAATTGTAATATTATTCTTGTCCTCACAGCAGATTCAAGTCTACCGTATATCTAAGGTGTTTCTCCGATGGATAATTTAATCACAACTAAAGTATTTCTCCAAAGCATTAACTGTCTAATTAAAGCACAACTAATCTGAGGATCAATATTTGGTTAAGCATGAGTTGTAGCATAATCAACATAGAGATATTCTAACTACAATGGATACATGGCATACATTGTGAGAGCAAGATGTTGACAAACTTGGATTAAATTATATCTTTAAACAATTCTAAACTTTCAAGAACAAGATACAAGATATGAATACATACCAATGAGTTACGGCTTCATTTAAACCCTAGCAAATGAAATTAGTACATGAAGAACATTACAACAAAATTGAAATTTGATAAACTAACATGAACAAGCTATTCTTGGATGATTTTTCAACACAATAACCCTCTCTATTTATACACAAAAATTCTCTCACACTTAGGATTCGAATTTTACTGTAGCAACCACTCAACAATTAAACAAAACATGTTTTCTTAATTGATGGATAGAATGGAATACAATGGGGGTGAGGTGGATGTTTTGGAAAGAATCCAATGGGGGTGAGGTGGAAATGGATTTGGGTCTTGGGTTTTGGATCATGGGTTGTTTAATCCCATGAATTTGTAAACAGGTTGCCACTGATGCGCGAGAGGGTTGCAACGCTTCCAACTTTCTTCTCTTTTGTCTTCTCAATTCTTCCAAGCTTTATTTAGTACTTAAAAACACAAAATTAATTAATACAAATATTTATTCTTGAAGATGGTAAGAATGCAGAATTTGGGATAATATATGACTTTGAAGCGCGAAGGATGAGTTAAGTGCCAATGAAAAGGTGTATGAATATGCAATATTTGGCACTCATCATAAATCCGGATGGGAGGATCTATTCTTGTATAGCCTATGTACGCCTCCTTTAAGGGGCAACCAGGGGGGAGATAAGGGAGGAACCCTCCATTAGGGAGCTGATAAGTGTCTAAAGACGGCAATGTCATGGGGCTTTACGATCGCAAGAACATTTAGGCATGTCATATTGTCGCATGACGAATATTATACAGAGGCAACAAGCCATAAGAAAAAGTTAAGATGAGATCAATGGGTTTTTACATGAAAGTATAAAGACTTCCTGCGATTTCATCGCAAGACGGCAATGTCATAAGGCTTTGTTCTCGCAAGGGAACTTAGACTAGTCATATTGTCGCAGAGAAATTGAAAAAATACAGATAAGGAAAGATCAATGGGTTTATACATACAAGTGTAAGGACGTCCTGCGATTTTGTTGCAAATACAAAAGGTAGCTAAGTAAGACCTTTAACTAGGAAGGTATAATAAGACCACAAGAAATTAAAATTGAATGACTGCGATATTTATGCAGAGATTATGAAATTTGCGATATTTGCTCATAGATCATAAAAGTATGCAACTGTTACTTGCGATGATGCTCGCAACTCAATTTTTTTCATATTGCAGATGAATAACAGAGGCAAGTATGGGAATGCATAGAATGATAAAAATTTTATTCATCATCATATGATAAATTTACGTAGACATTATTATATGACGCATTTACACAAATAGTTAAATATTAATAATTATGTTGATTAACTATATTGCATAAAGGAATTGTTTTCTAATTCATACAAATAGAAGCAAAAGAAATCTATACATCAAGGAATCTTGCAGTAATTTCACAAGAAGAAGGAGATGAATGTACAAATATTACAAGGAGATTAAAAAGAGGAAACAAAACTAGTTGGACCCATCATCAACCTCGCCAGATTTTTCTTCTCTGTCTTCACCATCATCCCCGCTAGATTCTTCAGCTTCACTGTCAGAGATAACAAGATTTGGAGAATTCTTTGGAACTTCTTCAGTGAGGCAAGGATACAAGGAATGAGGAATATTATGATCATCACAAACTCCCCTGATGGAGTCATTGCGAACACCAACAAGAATTTTACTAAAATTCGAAGTTGAGATCTTTAATTGTTCCTTCAATCTTGAATATTTTTTATTGAGAGCAGCAAGAGTCTTTGCGAGTTGATTTTTATCAGATTCAAGTTCTCTAATTCTTTCAGTATATCTCTTCTCAGCTCCTACGAACATATAACAACAAATTGAAAATTCTGCAAAGATAAGAAGATTAATGACAGGAAATTAATGAGGAAGAACAATTAGCAACCTTCTTTTTCAGAAATCATGTCCTTAATTAAGGCCGCTTGTTCAACATGAAGACTAACATCTATACCTAAGTTAGCTCTGGCGTTGTCAAGAATCTTTGCAGCCCAAGCAAATTCATCATCATCGTTAATAAGAAGACGAGAACGTATTTGGTTTTCTCTTTCAACAATATCATCTCTCTCGCGGATAAGTTTATCTCTTTTAATTTGGACTTCAAGAAGGGTTTTATGAAAATCTGCTAAGGTTTGTTCTTCTTGTCTAGAGATACGATCCCTTTCATCTATAAGATCACTTTTTTGGGCTCTTAGAATCTTGATTTCTTCTTTAGAATTAAGATATTGACGCTTGGATGCATTGGCCGCTTTCAAGCTAGATCTATGATCAATTCCTAAAAGATGAAATTTGGATCTAAGATCATCTACAGAAAGGGAGTTAATCTGTTCATTTGAATAACTACCTAAGGATTCATTAAGGCTATTGAGAAGAGTATCATCATCTATTGGGTTTGGAAAAGAACGAAGGAATACAGCTTCGTCAGAAAGGCCATAAACATCTGCGAAGAAGAATAATAAGAAAAAAATGCAAAGGAATACAAGGATAAAAATAAAGGGAAAGATTTCTTACCATAAAGATGATCATTCACAGCTTGGAGGCTTGCGATCTTTTCTCGCGAGAAAGTTAGATCAGTTCTAACTGCTTGATTTTTTTTGAAGGTCAGTTGACCCAGATTCCAATTTCCCGCGAAGATTAGAGGACTCAGATTCCAAATCCACATTCTTCTTGCGAAGAACGACATTCTTCTTGTGAAAAGATGCACACCTCCTCTCCAAGTCTGAGGCAACAGCAGAGGAAGCTCTTCCAGTCTGCGAGAGAACAATGTAAATTAAAGTTGGCGAGTACATGAATACATAAATATAGTAAAGAAATGAAAATGTACCAGAATACCAAGAGAATTTAAGAGACTGGGAGATATTGATCTTGAGATTCCTTGGAGGGAATCATTATCAACCAGTATCGAAGCATTGCAGACTTTAGCGAGAGCCTGGGATACCCCATTAAGAGCTTCATCTCCATAATCATTTGCGATACCATATGTAATATTGCCAAAAATCTTGGACAGTTGAGTCATGGAGGAATCAGATTGAGAAGACTTCATCGCAGAAAGGACATCAGCATTAAAATCATCATTATTATTGTCGTCATCAGAGTTATCACTCGAGTTTTCTGTATTAGGCTGAAGAGTTGAAGAAGAAGAGAATTGGGTTTTTCTTTTCTTCAAAAGAGGAGCACCAGATTTTTCTCTGCGAAGAGCAGCAGACTTCTCTTTGAGTGGAATAGTAGATTCCTCCTTGCGAGAAGCATCTTTGTCTTTTCCTTTAGTCTTCACAATCTTCACATATTCTATTTCTTCAATAACCTGCGAACACAGATAAAGGTAAGAAATAGAGGCAATAATATATATTTTTAAGAATCATAAAGGAGTATTTCTTACTTCATCTGTGAGAGATTTTAGGGCTAAAAAGGTGTTGGGATTCCCAAATTTCTGGTAATGAAGTTTCAGCTTGTCAATCTGGAAAAAACTGGAGTAGTCAGCGAGAGTATGAAGGCATGAGGAAGATAATAATGATAATTAGGCAGTGTAAAAATAATGGAAAAATAAGATACCTCTTTATTTCTTTCAGACCAGTTGAAGACCCACGGTTGATATTCTGTGAAATTCGTAGGCAATGCATGAGGACCGGAGATGTAGGGACCCTCTAAACATAATGGAAAAATGAACCATTTGTCATCATTGGAATGGTGAGGGCCTAGATTATTACCCGTATGCCAATCAATATCTGACATAAGAACTTCATCTTCAGCGATGTTATCTTTCTTTTTCAATCGGACGCCCCAGCGAGTGCTATCCTTTTTACAAGTGACTATATCATAATTTGCGAAGAAGTTCTCCACAGTATACTTTGCGGGAACAATTGGGACATATTTAAATTTGGGATTCTTTGGAGCGTCAGGGTAGCGAGATTATTTATCAGCACCACGAGTAGCATACTCAAGCATTAGGCGAATATAATCCCCACTCAATTGATATACAGCCCGCGAGAACTTCGCGTGAGAGAGAATTTCATAGAATAAAGGAAGTTCCGGATCATAGAGAGGAATGGGAAGACCAGCCTCAAGATGGCCAAGCGAGATTATGATTTTCTCACGGTTACATGGAAAATCAGAAAATAATGGAACAGAGAGTTCAGCCTTAGGGCTTTGTTTAGGAATAGTAGAAAAGGTGAAACCTTTATCTTTAAGTTTCTTTTGCATCTTATCAAAGGCAAGAACATTTTTATGACCATCTGCAACCATTTTTAGTATGGAAATGAAGATTAAAAGATCGAAAGAAAAATTATAACAGTAGCAGATCCGGAATTTATGGAAGAACAGTAAAATTGTAGAGAGGAGGAAGAAGAAAGTGAAAAGAGGGAAAGAAAAGAACAAAAGGAGTATTTATAGAAGAAGAAAGTTCTCGAGAAGATGAATGCAATTAATGCAAAGAAAATACGTGAATGGTCAGATCGCGGTGGTTGAAAAAGACGTGTCAAAAATTGAATGGAAGAAAAAGTATGTGAAAACAGCTGGCGAAGAATACAGAAACATGTCAAAGTAAAAGAAATAAATAGATGCGGCATTATAAAAGATTCAATTCTCATGATCTTTCTTTTCTCGCAAAAAAGACATGAGAAGAGGCAAGATGTATGATCAGAATATCACCACAACAACTCCCCTGCGAGATTCACAGCGAAAGTTATGCGAGCTATTCAATAACACTTTGCGAGCGTCGTAAAATAACTGAAGGAATGATTCAAAGAATGACGTAATAGCTGACGAATGTAAAAACATGGGGAGAGCGTGATTGTCCTGTGACGGTTACAACGCCTGCGAGAGTCATCATTACAACTACCACGAGAGTATCTTGAACCAAATCCGAAATTAAAGGACAACTTAGCTGTCATCCACTATGTAATGATCCTATATAAAGAGACCCACTAGATTCAGAAAATGATGATGTATTCTTGAGTGTTGAGAAAGTCTTGAGGAGAGAGAAAATTCAAGAGAGCGGTTGTATTCTTGATCTTCTTCCATTACTTGTAAACATTTCTGAAAATCAAACAACAAAGTGTTGTTTTAATCCTCAAATATGTGTTAATTACTGTAAGATCTTATCAAGGGTGTAGTGTAGGATTTCCTGCAACTACATCATTGATTTTGCAAAAGATCAAGTGTATTATGAGAAGAAGCAAAAGATCCGAGGAACATCTCTCTCTCTCTGATGTTTCATATGATTCACACAAGAAAAATCATATCAGTTGGTCAATTCGCATACTTCCGATGTTTGCACTGAAATTTCAGCTTTCACAGCAGAAACTTCTACTAACTCAAATTATGATTCAGAATGCGAGTCTGACACTAAGATTTTTGAAATCTTGGATAAAAATGAAGAAATTCACCAAGAAAATCTTCAACTAAAGTTGAGGTTGGAGAAACTTGAATCATCACTACAGGTGAAAAATCTTGAGATTGACTGTCTAAATGATGAATTCACAAGAACCCTGTCTCTAAAAGAAAATGAGATTAGTGCACTTAAGTGTGACTTGCAAAGGTTGTCTGGAAGCTCTGACAAGATTTTAACAATGTTATTTGGTCAGAAATCTTTTGGAAATACAAATGGCTTAGGGTTCAAAAGCAAGAATGTGAGCACAAACAACTCTTTTGTTCCGGCCAGTTCTGTAATAATGAACGTTAAAAGTCGTGATAAACATGAGTCAAATCAGCAAAATGAAAATTCATCTTTAAATTGTTTGTTTTGTGGAAATGCGAATCATGTTCAAAGTAAGTGTTGGAAATTCAACAAACGAACGACCAAACTTCAGAATGACATGCAAAAGATGAATCTGGCTTTGGGTAAAAAACATGGAACTCCTGAAGACAATAAAAAGTATAAGAAAACATGAGTCAGATGAGGTAAGAAGTCTGTCTATACAACAAACCTTGATAAGTCACCATGTGACACAAGAGGTGAGCATTCTGCTCACTCCATCACTATCTAATTATAGTGATGTTTGCATCCTCATTAACTTGAGAATATAAGGATTGTATCAAGGTTACTCAAGTCTTATATAGTTGTTAATTTTTTATCCTCAATTTTTTTGGGTTTATATAAGTTAAGATTTGCAATTGAATATTTTCTTATCAAAAACAGATAATGGATCGTGATCCGTAAAGACTTTTTCAAAAGTTTTTCTTAGGGTTTACTTTTCTGGTGCTCTATTAATATTCATTTGTGATAAATATTCCCTTCACTTTTTTTCTTCTTAAAAGATACAGTATCATGGCTCCTGTAACTAGAGGTACCACAAAAAGGGATGCAGCATAAGAAGTTAATGTGTATCTTTGTGAATGAATCCAATCCTCAAAGAAGAAAAAGGAGAAGTCCAAATGATGGAAAAGGATCTTCCTCTAACTTTTTTTTTGTCTATTTGTCAAAATGATAATAACTCTACGGTTATGGTGAAGGATTTCATCAACAAAAGTAATGATTTAAAATCTCAAATCATGTTCTCTTTGGAATAGATAGCTCACTATGAACAAATGTTATCTCTGAAAAAGAACACTCTGTGTGAACTAAGAAGATAACTTAGTGAGTTAACTGATATTTCTGAAGATCTAGAGGAATTAAATTATCCCATAATCAATGAGTTCTTCAATAATGAGAAGGAATTCTCAGTAGATGCTCTGAGAAAGCTCTACAATGTCTAGGAAACTTCTTATATGAATTTATTCTTGTGTTTTTAGAATAATAACTAGGGTTTCGAATAGAAAATATTGTGATTACACAGCTATTTCCAACGATTTTCATCTTGCAATGTTTTAGATTTATTTATTTAAATTCTAAGTTATTTGGAAGATGATTTTGCAGTATTAATCTTTATTGGTTTCATATATTGCAAATAATGTTATGGGATATGTGTGTTTACGTCCGTGAACGATGATTGTCCCATATATGTCAAAAGTTAAGTCTATTATGTCATTATGCAGATATTGATAAAAGATAGAATGAACTTTTGAATATTCTGCAGTATTGATCTTTCCCTGATCCACTTCTATGTGAAAGTATCGTGCGGATCCGTAAGTTCTCTTATGTTGAGCATTTTCGATTAAATTAATCATTAAGGTTCTCTTGTGGTTAATTCAATTGAGTTTTCTAGATATAAATTCATGTTTCATGTGATTTGCTAATGTCCAAAGAAATCCTTATTTTCTTGTAAAACTAAGGTCGCTCTTGTTGTTCTTTCGGGAATGACATTTTATGGGGGAGAGTTTTTAATTGAACTTGTGTTTAATTGTCAAATCTTTGTGGGGAGTGCGGCTGTGGAATATTGTAGGAGTTATCTTGTATCTTTATAAACTCCTTGATGAATACACTAAGTTTTGACTATGTGAAATCATCGAAACAAAGTTGATATGTTCTCTTTTAGTCATGAATAATCTCTTTGAGAATTTCATTATGATCCCACTAGTTTTCATACCTTTGCCAATTTATATTGACAAAAAGGGGGAGAATTAATGTGTAGTTCACACTACATACATATGGTTTACGGGTCATTATGTAAGGGGGGGGGGGTTCATTGTGAGATGAAGTGTTGACTAAGGGGGAGTGATACATCACCATATTATTATTGTCAAAGTTATGATACAATTGAACTTTGATGATGTGTAATAATATTATGACATTGTATAACAATAATTGAGAACAATTGTTTTCTTATTTTTATGGCTACGGATCTTCAACAACTATGATGCTGAGTTGAAAACGTTCAGAATCCCTAGAGTACTTGGAGTGACGAAGAATTCAAGGAATATTGAAGAACCAAGGAAATCAAGCATTTGGATGAGAAACTACAAAGTTTATTTATTTTGTAATTCATATGTATTAATAGTTTTTTCACTAAAATTGACAAAGGGGGAGATTGTTAGAGCACTGCTCTATCGAACTCGCAAGTGTTGCTATCTCAAGCTTGTTTTTCAAGTTTAGTTGTCAAAACTATAAGTCTTTATTTCTAGTCTACTTATAGCTATGTCTCGGATTAGGGTAAAATGTGTAGTTGAGCTTTAGACTTCACGACGTTCATCGATTGAAGACAAAGATCTACTAAGGGGATCTTGGAGGAACCTCATCAACCAAAGGTATGTGGATACTTAAACTCATATATCACTCAGAAGTCTATTATATTATATTATATCTTCTATTGAGACTAAGTCGTATAGCTATATAGACTTTACATTATACATATTTGATATTTCAAGCCGAGTTTAACTCGCTTATATCTTTCTCGAAATATGTGTTGGAAAGCTTTTTGCTTTAACTACGTTCATCGTTATTCTTGACGAAAGTCAAAATATGATCATGTGAAAATTGCCTGGTAACATCTTGCATGATTTGTGTGAGACAGTCATTTGATGTAGACTCAGAATGTTTCGTATTGATCATCTGATCACTTGAAAATTGCTTATAAGCTAATAGTTTGTGTGAGACAGCTATTGTCGTCTTTTAAGAATGTTTCAATGATTGAAATGTGAGTTTAGAACAATTAATCATTTCAGGATATAACACCGAATGCATATCCATATGCAAACTGTTGTAAGAAAAATTCAGGTCCGGGAACCAAGTATGCATTCCCGTACACGAACGGTTTTAACTGTTAAAGTCCGGGAACCAAGTTTGCGTACCCCGTTTGCAAATTATTTCACTTGAGTTCGATCTGGAACGACAGTATGCATACTCATTTGTGAACTATCGGAAAAGATCAAAGTCTGGAACTTAAGTTTGCGTACCCGTTTGCAAACTTATGAGATTAAGTTCAAAAATCGGTTAACTATGATTTCATACTCATGAACAAATACATTTATATATTAAGGAATGCAAACTTTGCAAACCGTGGCTAAAGTGTTCATGAACTGATTCTTTTGAATCAATCCAATTTTGCTTCAATTGTGTCTTGTATACTTCTATGAGAATATAAACAATTGAACAACTCTATGAGTAACACAATTAGATTCATTTGATCTAGAAGTGTTAACATGAACGTGGTTAATACACAAGTGTTCATATGGATAACTTCTGTTAACTGTTATTGAGCTAACTCAATATACACGTTTAGGTATGGTTACCCATATCTAAAGGAATGTATATTTCATTTGTGTGTAACAAGCTAAGACCGTCTAACGGTGGAGAGATATTGCTTTGGTTTTAAGCAAACTTAGCTTGAATCTTAAACCAGGTTTTCATCCAACGGTGAATATTGATTGTTTTGTTTCAAAGCTATCAAACCCTGATTTCAAGACTATATAAGGGAAAACTCTAGCAACTTGGAAACCTAATCCCCATACCTCTTGTGTGATACTAGTTGTGACTAGAGTCGATTCTCCTTTAACCTAGGTTTTTCCTAAAACCATTATATGTTAACGACTTAAAGACTTCATTGGGATTCTGAATCCAGACCCAACTATTTTCTCTGTAGTTGCGTGTTCTTATCTTACATGTTCTATCGTATTGATTACTATCTTCTTTAAGATTTTCTCGAGATTTATCTCCGATAGGTATTATATAAAAAGTAATCACAAAGATCTTCGTCTCATTATTTGTGATTCCACGATAACTTGTTCTACTACCAAATAGTTAAGCTATTGTGAGGTGATTGATATTTGTAGGTTGTTCTTCGGGAATATAAGACCGGATTATCAATTGGTTCATGTTCACCTTGATTTATCAAAAGACGGAGAAAAAAATTCGTAGGTATTTCTATGGGAGACAGATTTATCTATCAGAATAGAATTTTTTGTGGGAGAAAAATTTGTTTATAAAGTCTTCGACTTTGGGTCATAGCAACTCTTAGTTGTGGTGAGATCAGCTAAGGGAATCAAGTGCGTAGAGTCCTGCTGGGATTCAGAGACGTAAGGTACGCGACTGTACCTTAATCAATGTGAGCTTTTTTAAGGTTCAACTACATTCCAGTCCGAAGTTAACTTGTAGTAGGCTAGAGTCGGTAGCGGATTAATACAGTGTGGTGTTAAAATCTGGACTAGGTCCCGGGGTTTTTCTGCATTTTTGGTTTCCTCGTTAACAAAAATTCTGGTGTCTGTATTATTTGTTTTACGTATTATATTTGTTTATATAATTAAAATATCGCAGGCTGTGCGTAGTTCAATCAATTGGTAAATCCAACCTTTGGTTGTTGATTGACACTTGAACATTGGTCTTTGGTACCTTTCGTGTTGTTTCTCATAATAATCAGGCTCACGGATTTCTATCTGTTTGATTTGTTGATTATATTGAGAAACAGAGATATAACTCTTGGATATATTTCCTTGATTGAGTCTGACTGTCTAGTTGATTCTCTCGGAATTATATTGGAGTTAGTCTATACAGATTTCTTAACTAAATATTGGGTGTGGTTGTTAGATCCCCGCTTTTTCAATTATAAAATTTGACTCTAAATCTGTGATTGAAGATTTCAGAAAACAAGGGGTACCTTGGTTTATTAGATCTAATAGTTGAGAGCTTCTAAAAAAATAGCGGATATTAAGCATTGTTATGGTTACAGAGAGCGGGATTTTTCAGCTGATTCTTTGGCAAAACATGGTGCTACTTTGAGGGCTGGTCAAAGAATAAATCTTACCGGTAGACCTAGTTTTTTTATTCGAATGCCCGATGTGGGTTATTACAAATTTTGCAGGTAGTTTTCTTTTTTGGTTTTTTGTTTCTTTAATTTTTTTTGGTTGGGTTTTCTTTTTTCTTTTCCCCCCTTTTGCTTGAAGCTGATTTTTTTATCTCTCAATTTTCTTATTAATAAAAAATCATTTGATTAAGCAAAAAATAAGGAGAAGCGACAACTTCATCTACAAAGAGGTATATGAAGATTGACCTATCTAATTTACTCATGGAATATATCATTCTATATTACGAGACTATGTCGTATATTTTTAGTAGATTTTATATTGCACAGAAGAAATTTCGACTTGTCTTGGTTAAACTCTCGAAATATGATTCAAGCAATGGATGTTCATAGATCTTTAACAATCTTAGACGTAATAATATATTGTTTACAAACTGTTTTTGTTTCAAGTTGATCGTTTGGAAATTTCCCGAGCAACAGTGCTTACTTTCTACGGTTATTGAGAATGTTTCAAATTTAATTATTATGAGAGATTTAGAATTGAATAGTGCAAGGTATACATACTTGTATGCATTACCAGAGTCAGACTGAATTCCACGTGTAGTTGCAGGAATTCCTACACTACACCCCTCATAAGAATTCATAATAATCAACACATATTTGAAGATTAAGAACAACACTTTTATTGATTAATTTTCAGAAATATTACAAGAAATGGAAGAAATCAAGAATACAACCGCTCTCTTAAACTTTCTCTCTCCCAAAAACTTTCTCAACACTCTCCAATTGATCTCTCCTTTCTGAGTCTATTAGTTCTCTTTATATAGGAAAGTTACATAGTGGATGACAGCTATGCTATCCTTTAATTTCGAATCTGACTCGCGGTAGTCTCGCAGCAGTTATAATGTTAATTCTCGCAGATGCTATAATCTTCGCATGATTTTCATTCTCTTTTCGTGTTTCAGTCACCGTCATCTGCTACGTCATTCTTTGAGTCACTCTGCGACACTCGCAGCGTGTTGTTTAAGAGATCGCAGAAATGTTGTTTATAAACTTCGTAAGAGTATTTTTGTGGCGATATTGATCCTACATCTTGCCTCTTCTCATGTCTTTTCTGCGAAGGGTAAAAGATCATGAGAATTGAGACTTTTTGAAACTTTTTAAAATGCCGCAACTGTTCGTATTTTCACGTTCTTCTGTTCTGACACGTTTCTCCATTCTTCGCCAGATTTATTACACGTATTTTTTCTTCCACTCAATTTCTGACACGTCCTTTTCAACCACTGCACTTCAACCGTTCACGTCTTCTCTTCGCATTAAATGCACTTATCTTCTCGAGAATTCTTACCTTCTATATATATCTTCTTCCTTCTTCTCTTTTTTTCTTTTTACTTTCTCTTTCATTCTCTCTGAAATTTTACTTTTCTTCCGCAACTTCCGCATCTGCTGTTGTTGTAATTTTTCTTTTATTCCTATGATCTTCTATTCTTTTCTTAATTCCCATGGCAAGAATTCCTCCAGCGGGTCGTAAAAATCTAATTGTCTTTCAAAAAATGCAAAAGAAGCTTCAAGATAAAGGTTTTACTTTTTCCACCATTCCCGATCAAAACCCTTGAGCTGAGCTCTCTGTTAAATTATTTTTTGATCATCCGTGTAATTGCGAGAATATCATAGTCTCACTAGGTCATCTTGAAGCTGGCCTTCACATTTATCTTTATGACCCAGAACTCCCTTTATTCTATGAAATACTTTCTCACGCGAAATTCTCGCGGGAAATATATTAGTTGAGTGGAGATTGCATTCATTTAATGCTTGAGTCTGCTACTCGCGGTGCTGGTAAGGAATCTCTCTACCCCCTAAAACAAAGAACCCTAAATTCGCTGAAGTTCCAATTGTTCCTGCGAAGTATACAATAGAAAATTTCTTCGCGAATTATGAAATAATCCCCATGAGGAAGGATAGCACTTGTTGGGGTGTCCGCTTACAGAAGAAGGATGACATTTCTAAAGACAAAGTTCTTATGTTGGACATTGACTGGCATCCGGGCAACAATTCATCTCCTCTCCATTCTAATGATGACAAATGGTGTATTTTCCCATTATTTCTAAGGGGCCCATACATCTCTGGTTCTCACGCTTTACCTGTGAATCTCGCAGAATACCAACCATGGGTTTTCAGATGGCCTGAAATGGATACAGAGGTATGTTCTCGAACCTTTTTCTTGAACTACCATTATTATTTTCCTCATGCTTTTATGTATATTCTCGCTAACTGCTCCAATTTTACCAGATTAAAAGGCTGAAATCTAGCTACCAGAAATTAGGGAAATCCAATACTTTATTAGCTCTCAGATCATTCACAGATGAAGTAAGAAATATCTCTTTATAATTCTTAACAATATATTGTTGCCTCTATTTCTTATATTTATCTGTGTTTGAAGGTTATTGAAGAAATAGAACCCGCTGAGGTTGCGAAGACCAAGGGGAAAGGCAAAGGTGCTGCCCGCAAGGAGAAATCTGATGCTTCTCGCAAGGAGAAATATGGTGCTCCTTTTTCAAAGAAAAGAAAAGTCAAATCCTATCCTCCTTCAACTTTTCAGTCTAGCGAGAGTTCTAGTGATGATAACAATGACGATGATGGCGATGATGGTGATGCTGATGTCACTTCTGCAAAGGAATTCTCCCAACCTGAGTCTTTTATGTCTCAGCTTTCCAGCATATTCTCTGATACTATATTAGGGATTGGTGATACTCCTCTTGCTGAAGCTTGCAAATCCATGGCAGCTATCTGTGATGTCCCTCTCTTGGAAAACAATGAATATATTCGCGGGGTTTCAAGATCTATATCTCCAAATTTCTTACATTTACTCAACATTCTGGTATTTTCTTTTTTTTTTGCCACATTTGTGTATTCTCATTTCCTCGCAAGGTTTTAATTTATATTTGTCTTAACAATTTTTTGCTTACCTTCGTAGGCTGGAATAGCTTCTTTTGCTGTTGCCTCAGACTTGGAGAGGAGACGTGCAACTTTTGAAAAGAAGAACAATATTCTTCGCGAGAAGAATGAAAAATTAGAATCTGAGTCTGCTAGTTTTCGCAAGAAGGATGAACAACTGGAATCTGAAGTAGCTAGTCTTCGCGAGAAGGTTAAAAAAATGGAAATTTATGCTTCGAGAGATAAGCGCAAGATATCTGATCTTGAAAAAGCTAACCAGCAGCTCTATGGTACAAATTCTTTCCCTTTTCTCTTAATTCTTTTACCATATTGTTTTAGCTTATTCAAGCAACCATTTTTGCAGATATTTATGGCCTTACTGATGATGCTACATTCTTCCGTTCTTTTCCTGAGCCTATAGATGAGGATACCCTTCTTGATCGCCTTAATAATTCCTTAAACAGTTATTCAAATGACAAGATTGAATCTTTTTCTATAGATGACCTTAGATCCACACTTCGTCTTTTAGCAATTGACCACATGTCTAATTTGAGAGCGGCTAATATGTCTAAGCGTCGTTATTTTGATTCTAAAGAAGAAATCAATATTCTAAGAGCCCAAAAGAGTGATCTCATAGATAAAAGAGTGATCACATATCTAGACAAGGTGCTCAAGCTTTAGCGTAATTCCACAAAACTCTTCTTGAAGTTCAAATTGAAAGAGATAGACTTATCTGCGAGAATAGGGCTCTTGTTGAAAGGGAAAACCAAATTCGCTCCCTCCTTCTCATTAGTAATGATGATGAGTTTGCTTGGGCTGCGAAGATTCTTGACAACGCCAAAAATAACTTAGGTGTAGATTTTAGTCTTCAAACTGAACATTCTGCCATGATTAAAAGATATGATCTCTGAAAGAGAAGGTTGTTATTCTTGTTCTTCCATTAATCCATTTTTTAACTAAATCTTCACCGTTTTATTAATTTGTTGTCATTTTCTCGTAGCATCTGAAGGAAATTTTCTCCAAAGAGTTGAAGAGTTGGAAGAAGAAAAAGGACAACTCCCAGAACTTCTGTCTTCTTGCAACGAGAAATGTTCCAAGTTCAAGAAGCAGATACAGATTACCCTGGAGAATTTTATTAATGTTCTAGTTGGTGTTCGCAATGATTCCATTAAGATGGTCTGTGATGATCATAAAATTCCTCATTCTACGTATCTTTATCTCGCGAATGAAATACCAGAGAATGTTCTGATCTTGTCATCTCTGACAGTGAAGCTGAAGAATCTGAAGAAGATAAAGAATTTAATGAAGATGAAGGTGAAGAAGAGAAATCTGGTGAAGGTAATGAAGGATCTAATGAGAAATAATTTCATCTCCTTTCTTAATCTCTTTGTAATATTTGCACATTTATTTCTTTCTCCTTGTAATATATCTCTGCAAATTCTTCCAGCTTCTAACGTTCCTTGGTGTATAGATTCTATCTGCACGCATTAGAAAACAATTCTTTTTTGCAATATGGTTAATAAATATGATTATTAATTTTTAACTATCTGCGTAAATCTTTCATATAAAGATGAATAACAATTTCGTCATTCTGTTCATTCCCATACTTGCCTCTGTTATTCATCTGCACAATGAAAGATTGAGTAGATTATTTCCTGAATAAGATCTGTTTGTAAATCTTGGCTATAATCTCACAGCCATTTCTTGATCTCTTGTGGTCTTATTTTGCCTTCCTAGTTAAAGGTCTTATTTTTCCACGTTATGTTTTTGGCGACAAAATCGCAGGACGTCCTTACACTCGCATGTAAAGACCCATTGATCTTGCCTTATCCGCACGTTGTCAATTTCTCTTGCGACAATATGACAGGTCTAAGTTTTCATGCGAAGACAAAGCCCCATGTCATTTCCGTTTTGCGATGAAATCATAGGACGTCTTTACACTTTCATGTAAAAACCCATTGATCTCATCTTATCTTTTTCTCATGGATTTTAGCTTCTGTATAATTGTTACACAAATATGACAAGACTAAATATTCTTACGAACATGAAGCCTCATGACATTTGCGTCTTTAGACACTTATCATCTCCCTAATAGAGGGTTCCGCCCATATCATCCCCCTGGTTGCCCCTTAAAGGAGGCGTACATCGGCCATACAAGACTAGCTCCTCCCATCCGGTCTTAACAACAACCAGTTGTTTTCGCAGCCTCTTATCATTTTTGCCTATATGGCTTATAATTACGAGACTGCACCCTAGGTGGGGTTTTCTTCGGGCCGAGTGCATCATAGCCAAGACTTGCCAAGAATTTCCAGGGTAGGTTCATCCATCCCGGGCAATCTTGGCTCAACCGTGTACCTCGGCGCCTTGGTCATACTCTGCACTCCTTAGAAGAGACCCTCGGTCGTCCAAATGTTAATATATATATATAGTTGGAAATCCAAGGTACCTCTCCTGGATAAGCTTTCATGGGCCCCATATCTCCCTGACTCAGGTTCCAGCAGCGGTATAATCTTATCCCTGAGCCATGTAAAGAGATACCCCCTTATATGATGCATTTTAGGTCTTACATTTTCCTCTTGCGAAATTTTATCCGCGAACTAGGGTGTACGCCATGAAGGTTCGTCCCATTCTAATATGTTTCTGCGAAATTTTATTCGCGTTTCTGCGAAATTTTCGCTTTTTGTATTTCAGATCTTGTACGATTTTTCAATTTCATCTTTTTCATTGAATCAAATCATTCTTTTTGTAACATTTTCTTCGACAAATTATTCATACATCTCTTGTGTTTTACGATTTAGAAATTTTACCTTTTTTACTTACTGTTTTCTGCTTATGATTTTTTGTTACGCTTTGCTACATTTTCTCCATCTGCGAGACGCTCGCCATCTATTGGTTTCTGCTCATATTGACTTCGCATCATTCCTTCTTCTCGCTGTTCTATTGTATCAACCCATCAGCTTTTCACTTATTTTCTTTTGTTTGATGTTATATTTCCAATTTATGTTCTTCGCAGCCCTTTCCTCGCAAGATTCCATATTAATTTCATAGCACTTTTTTCCATCAATCCAATCTCTCTTTATAACTCCAACACCGCTGGGATGAGGAAACTTAATTCACTGGTAGAAAGTTGACGCTACACCTAAAATCCCATGCAGCCAAGGTCATCCAATTAAGGCATTGTATGGCGATTCTACGTCAACAACACATAATTGAATCTTGGAAGATATCCCATTCAATGGAATTCGCATTGTAATTTCCCCTTTGGGCTTGTTGGCAGTACCATTGAAACCATAGATCTTATAAGTTGATGGAATTAGATCCTCGTCTTTTCCTCCCATGGTTTTGTAAGTATGATAAAATAATATATCCACTGAGCTTCCAGTGTCAATTAAAACTCTGTTAATGTCCCAAGAATCTTCAGCTTTACCATCCTCATTTTCTTCATCTTCTTCTTCTATTTGTTTTGGATTTTTCTAATCTTACCACTAGTGGGCTGTCATGCATCTCGCCAGTCTTAGGTACTTCTTGTGCAGTGAAATAAATAATCTGATTTTGCCACTCTTCTAATGGCGAGGCTTTCACAATATTCATTATTTCTCTCCTATCCGCATCTCTCGCGAAAACTCTTCTTAGAACATTATCATGGAAATCCTCTTTAGTCTTGTACGAATGTATGATGGAGTTACAGAATAGATTCTTCGCTTTTGCTCCAACCTCTATTACAAACGTTTCTCCTTCCTTTGTTGTATTCACTCTGCGAATTTCTGGGGATGGAGGTAATTGCTGAGGCTGTGGATGTCTTATTAGAAAATGATTTAATTTTCTCTAACCTATCATCCTCAAAATGATTCTCTTTACATTCCTACATTCATTTGTCGAGTGACCATGAAAATGATGATAAAAACAAAATTCTTGACATCGATTATTTGGGTGTGGCTCTTTTCCCATATTCCAGGATACGGGTATGTCCTCCATCAAATTTATAGCCTCCCAAATTTTCTCTATGCTAGCATTTAGAGGTGGCATCTTAATTTCTTCCCATATTATCTTCTAACTTCCTTGCCCTCTATAATAATTTTGTCTTTGACCACCATAAGTCTCTTGCGGCTGATCAAGCCTCTGAATCTTATTATTTCCACCTCAATTGAAAAAATTTCTTTCCCTCTCGAACTCGTCTTGACCTCTGCTTCCCATAGCTACTAATTTATGTTGTCCATCATCCATACTATTTTCTTGCTTCACCTGCGAAGTGCTCGCTACTGTATTTATTAACCTGGGAAGTAGACTTGCGTTTGTTGCAATTGAGATGGTATTCGCAATAGGGTATGATTCCATCTCATTTTTTTTATCCTCCAAAGCAATGTATTCTTTTTGCGATTCTCGCAACTCTGTCATCGTGATGGTGTTCTTGATTCTGAAGATTTGCATGTATAACAGATTGGTTGCGAACATTGCATTAATGAATGATAATATGAGATATCTCTCATCCATGTGGCATGCCATTTCGCTGCACATTGTTTTTCACCTTATGGTTAGATGTTTTAAGCTTTCACCAACCATTTGCTTTAATCCAAATACATCTTCAGTGCCAGGTCGCGAAGAATTGTTACTTATATATGCTCCCAAAAATGTAGTCTGCAAATGATTGAAAGAAGTTATAGTGTTCTTAGGTAAACCTTCGAACCATTTTAGCGCCTCGCCTGTTAAGCTGGATGCGAAATATTTGCACAATACAACATCATGGTTTTTCCATTGTAGCATACACCTAACATAAGCTTTGACATGTTGAATAGCACAAGTAGTTCCATCAAAGATACTGGTTAACGTTGGTAAATTGCATTTTGGAGGTATTCCTCCTAATTGTACTTCTTGGGTGAATGGAGTTTTCGCAGCTTCTTCAATGGCCTCGTCAAGTTGCCTTCTGCCTCCCCCTCTTCTGTTATTAAACATTCCCCTCATTTCCGCTAACTCTCTCAAGATCTGTTCATTCCCAGCTTAATTTTGCTCCATTGGTCTTTTCAGTGCAGCTTTCCTTTTTCTGCGTTCATGTCTTTGTTGCCTTGCGAGATTTTGTGCTTCCTCTTCAGCATCTTCATTCTGCCTTATCCCGCGATTTTCTTCTTCACCACCTTCCTGAATTCACAAATGATTATGCCTTTTATTTTCTCTTCTGCGATTTTCTTCATTTCTCACCGTTTCTCTTCGTTGTCTTGCTATTCTTCTTTGTATTCTATCATATTCCTCATTGATATTATCATTTTTCGATTTCTTGCGCATCTCGTTTCTCAATTGTCATGATTATTCTGACATATTGCTTCTTGAAGCTCTTGTTCTTCCACTCCTGCTCTCAATCTTTCTCTTTCACAAGCTAGACGTGCTTGTTCATTATAATGCCTCTCAATTTCATCCTCAATTATTCTTCGGTTTCTTTGAATTTCTCGCTCATGTAACATTCTCCTACCTTCTTCTCGATTTTCTTCACCATCTTGGTTATTTCCACCCTCTTGATTTCTATTATCACGTCTATCATTCAAAGTTTCACCACGTGGAATGTAGCGATCATTAATCATCTCTTCTTCTCTATAATGTTGCTCTTCATTTGGATTTTGCATTTCCTCTCGAATATTTTCACCAGCATTTCTCACAGGGGAATTTCGCCTTGCTTCTTCTCTAAATGATCTTGAACTTGATCTTGCAGTACTTCTTAATCTCATATTCTGTAATCTCAAATTCTCCATTCTTAACTCGTGATTTTGTCTTGTTAAATTCGTTCGTTCTTCCGCCTCTAACCTCCTTTCCTCTTGTATTATTTGTTTTAAAGCCTCTACTGCTTCATTTTCGTCATCTCCATGAATT
This sequence comes from Papaver bracteatum, assembly GCA_023529315.1. Classification (NCBI taxonomy): domain Eukaryota; kingdom Viridiplantae; phylum Streptophyta; class Magnoliopsida; order Ranunculales; family Papaveraceae; genus Papaver; species Papaver bracteatum. The sequence goes on from JAJJWX010003638.1 coordinate 453,813, forward strand.
AATCCTCCAATCGCTTCTTGATCTCTTCCCTCTCACCTTCCATTTCTTAACTGTCGATTTTCTGCTTCTTCTATTGAATCTGATCGCCATGTATGCACGCTCACTCTGTCATAATCCACAGTTTTATCTTGTATCGGTGTTTGTTGATTCGATTGTTGAACTTGATTTTCTCCATTATTCCTTGTTTTGTTGCTCCTTGTTCTTAATCTTGAAGATTCTCCTATTTCATTTGTCTCTTCTCCAGCAAGTCTTTTACTCCTCCTCACGGTTGTTGGTTGTTCTGATGTATTTCTTCTTCTATCCATTCCTTCAATTTTAATGTATTACTGTAAATCACGTAAAAATATTCTCCAATTTCTTTAAATTCTTACAAATCACAATCTCAATCTTTGCTCAGAAACATCCCTGTTTCTAGCGCCATTATGTAGTTGCAGGAATTCCTACACTACACCCCTCACAAGAATTCATAATAATCAACACATATTTGAAGATTAAGAACAACACTTTTATTGATTAATTCTCAGAAATATTACAAGAAATCAAGAATACAACCGCTCTCTTAAACTTTCTCTCTCCTCAAAACTTTCTCAACACTCTCCAATTGATCTCTCTTTTCTGAGTATATTAGTTCACTTTATATAGGGAAGTTACATAGTGGATGACAGCTATGCTATCTGTAGTTGCAGGAATTCCTACACTACACCCCTCACGTGAATCCACAATTATCAACACATATTTGAAGATTAAAAACAACACTTTATTGATTAATTCTCAGAAATGTTACAAGAAATGGAAGAAATCAAGAATACAACCGCTCACAAGAACTTTCTCTCTCCTCAAAACTTTCTCCAAACTCCAAAATTGATCTCTCTCTCTTCTGAGTCTATTAATTCTCTTTATATAGGGTAGGTACATAGTGGATGACAGCTAAGTTATCCCTTATTTTCGAGTAAAAAACAAGAATACAACCGTTAAACTTAGCTAAACAAGAGTAAAACATGAAAGAAATCAAGAATACAACCGCTCACAAGAACTTTCTCTCTCCTCAAAACTTTCTCCAAACTCCAAAATTGATCTCTCTCTTCTGAGTCTATTAATTTTCTTTATATAGGGTAGTTACATAGTGGATGACATCTAAGCTATCCCTTATTTTCGGATTTGACTCGCGATACTCTCGCAGTAGTTGTAATGTTAACCCTCGCAGAAGTTTGTAAGCTTCGCAGCATCATCACGCTTTTCTCATGTTTCTGTTATCGTCATCTGCTACATCATTCTTTCAATCATTCTGTGACACTCACAGTGTGTTGTTGAAGAGCTCGCAGAACTGTCGCTGTAAGTCTCGCAGGAGTATTGCTGTGGCAATATTCTAATCCTACACTATCCTTTAATTTCGGATCTGACTCGCGGTAGTCTCGCAACAGTTATAATGTTAATTCTCGCAGATGCTATAATCTTCGCAGGATTGTCATGCTATTTTCGTGTTTCAGTCACCGTCATCTTCTATGTCATTCTTTGAGTCACTCTGCGACACTCGCAGCGTGTTGTTGAAGAGCTCGCATAAATGTTGTTTATAAACTTCGTAAGAGTATTCTTGTGGCGATATTCTAATCCTACACCACGGTTTGCAAGCCCCTTGAATCTGACTTCACAAAATGCCAAGGTTTTCAAACCCTTATGGCTATACTTGGAGAACTGCAAGTGGTTGCAAACCTATACAGTTCCAATTTAGAAGAAGCTCACGAATTATTCCATATAACTATGTTCGATTTATCTACAACTATCATAAACACTTCTAAGATAAATTTATTAACAAAATTACTTTAGGCTTGTGGATTATTGTTTATTTTTGAGTGTTATTGAACACCCATATGTGCTTGTAAGTTCAAAGGCATACTTGCCACTATAGACTATCACTGTGTACAGTTCCAGAACACTGGACCATAATGCATATTTATTTGTGTAATTCCGAGGCGGACTTTTCACATGCTTACATGAATTTCTAATAAGAATTTCATCTAAGCTAAAGATAACCTTAGATTGAACTCAAACCTATCTAAAGCCTTGAAAATCTATAAATAGAGAAAACTCTTGCAACATGATTTTTAAATCCATGACACTCTTGTGTCCTAGTTATAAAGCTAGAGTGGTCCTCTATAACCTAGGTTTCTTTACAAAATTGCATTATAGGTTACGACTTTGAAGACTTCACTTAGGAAATCATGAAGCCCGGTCAGACTATCTTTCACCAAATAGTTCTTGTATCCGGATCATGTTCTAATGGTTATTGAAGTTCACGAAATTTAGATCAGAAAAAAGATAAATATAAATCACAATGTTTTCTTCGTCTCAGACTTTGTGATTTCTCAATATAGATATATCTAAACTCTTTTCTGATTTGTTTTTGGATTGTTCTTGAGAGGAGGTTAGTGATCCAGGCTTCTCCGCTAACAGAGTGTAATTTTTCCAGATCCATGAGGTATTCTGGACTTTGTCTATTGCAAACAGATTTCGCAACCTAGATTAAACATATCAAATAGGCTTGTCTATTAAAGGAAGATATGTATCAAAGTTCTTCACCGAGGTTGAAGAAACTCTTAGGCTGTAAAGGACGTCAGCTAAGTGAATCAAGTGCGTAGAATCTTGTGAGGTTCAAGAGATGTAAAGAAGACGACTGCAGCTGAATTGCTCAGAAGGTAAATTCGGTCTCACCTACATTCCAGTCTAAAGTATGATAATAGGCTAGTTCCCGTAGCGATTTAATACAATATGCGGTGTTCAAAGCTGGATGAGGTACCGTGGTTTTTCTGCAGGTGCAGTTTTCCTCGTTAAAGAATATTCTGTTGTCTTTTGTTTTTCTTTTTCCACATTATATTGTTTATCATCACATTAATATAAATAACATAGGTAGTATGTGAATAAATCTAGATATTTTAAGTCTTTATTATTTGAGATCAAAAACAAGACTTGATCTTGTTAAATTCATGTCTTGAAAGATAAATTACAAGTTTCACAATTGTTAGAACTCGGATCCTCTTAAGTCAGATATGACTCGATTAATCTTGGATATTTATTTTTGACATCGACCAAGAACTCTTCTGCAATCAGGTACACGGAAATTTGGTTTGTCTATACACATTGATTGGGGAAGAGAAATAGAAAAACTCTATATACAATTTTCTTCGAGGGTCTTTGCTTTGACCTACTTGTGATTCTATTGGATTTTGAATACAGGTTGCTGAATGATGGGCTTTCGGGAGATGCCTATATATAAATAACCACAATCGCACGGTGTCTACAATGTAGACAGAGGCAAGTATGGGTCGAACCCACAGGGAGCTGTGAAAATACTGTAATCAATATCTCTAATCGACTAACCAATAAAAGATGTTTTTGATATTTTTAGAATTGAAAACGAAATAATAAAATTAAACTAATTAAATAAAATCAATGGGAAAAACAGTAACCAGGGTTTTATCGTATCCGCCACTATTTCTGTTCAATTACTGAAATGAAACATAACTCATGAATAATTATTTATCGTTCGTTCTATTGAAATCGCTTATTATATGTATAGAGTCGCAAATATCACTGGGTCACCCTAAGCATGGCACATCAAAAGCCTAAACCCAAGCATGCATCATCAAATTGCGTTAGCGAGAAAATCATACGAAACTAAATTTAGGTTCAGCGATAATACCTGGCTATTCTAAGCATAACCCATCAAAGGATTTAACCCAAACATGGGATATCAAATAAGTAGACAAATATATTTGCAATCCTATAAACGAAGCACATATGTTATTGTATTGTACAGAACCGGCGAAGCAACAACTATTTTTATCATTAAATCAATATATAAAATCACGGAGTTAATTTATTCAAATCATAATAGGCTTTTGTTATATAAATCAATTCAATTAACCTAAAACTCTAAGTGGTTTCAACATAAAAACCTTAGTTACAAAGAGTCTAGCCACACATGGCTTTCTCAAAAGCCATAAATATATTAAAGAGAATCAAACCAATCGATAATCAAAAATGGAATTGAAAGATTAAACCCTTTTCTCCTTGTACTCGGGTCTCTATCGAACAGCTCTGCAGTCGCCGTCCTCTTCTTTGGCCGCTAGAATCCCAGTCCAGCTTCCTCTCCTTCTCTCGCTGTAGCCGAAAACTCCAAAATCGAGATCCCCCTTGTGAACCGGTCTCTGTTGTGTATTTGTAATGCAGGTCTCCGAAAAATCCCAGTAAGACCCAGCAGATTTCCAAAACCCAAATCCAAACATAGCACCCATCAAAGTCCGAGCACCATGCTCTAAATTCTGTTGATTCCATATGAATCGGACCAGTACGACCAACACTCATCATCTACAGCCATGAATCGACGGCACTGCCACTGATTTGGCAACTCGACCAACAGACTCCACGTATAAGAACTCAACCATCAGCTGGACCCTTGCCTCTCTGTAGCTTTGGTCTTCTTCCATTGCGTTGCTGACTACAAATCAAACCTAAGCCGCCAGTTCTTGTTGTCTAATCACGATCAAAAGCCAGGACTTCATAAACGAATTCACATCAACCAACATGGCACGACTAATCCATCCATCATGTCTTCACTGGTTCAAGACTTCATTCCCATATCACATCTGTATGCAAGTACCAAAACCAACACAATACTTTCCCTTTTAGACCATTGATTCAGCTGATTTCCACCCGTTAGAAGCATAGCTTTGCTGCTGCAATTGGCCGAGATACAAGAGCTTGCAATCCGAATTTACTCATCCAAGTTGAATGCTCCATTAATCAAGCATTCTCTTCCTTGAGAACCTGGAATTAGACCTAGTTTCATTAAAATCATGTCAGCAGATTCATCTCTTATCCCTTCTTCATGTTGTGCATTCTTCTTCAATCAGAACTTTGATTTAACTCCAACTGCAAATCCTGTTTTCTCCTCCCTGCACAGCAAGGGCCATAGTAGTACCACCATCTCTTGAATCTTTCTGTCAGCTTCTGATTTTCGACGAGTAGCTTGAGGCTTGAGCTCCATGTGAACTCATAGTTGTTTAGAGACCGAGAACCAGCAGCAATCTTCTCCATGTTCGAGTTCTCTCTATAGCCACCGACTGCACAGACTCCATATCCATGAACCGACTATCCAAGCATCTTCTCCTCTGTTTTATTTCACTGCGTCATTTGATCAAGCATCAGACCTGCGTCTTCTATTCTGTCCGGCCAAAACTCTTAAGCCAACTCCATTCTTCATTCATATCTACAGCTGCCATTTAATCAAGATAAAATTGGGTAAAAACCCATCTTCTGATGTTGAGCCATCATTCATACAATTCTTTCTCTTCTTCTTAATTCTTCACCTGCTTAAGTTAACACTCTTCTCAATTCACCACAATCACAATTAAAGAGAGATGCTGCCTTCATGAGCAGTGTAAGAATGATGCTTAAAACCATTTGCTTTCATTTTATTGTTATAAGAAATAAGATTCTGCGTCATGCAAAAATGAGTGGAGTAAGTGGAGACACGTCCTTTAGCTACCAGTGTACTTCACCAGATTGGCAAAGAAGAACCTTGGCCTCTTCACGTTATCTTTTTACTGGGAGAAGCTTGAGTGCACACAATAATTAACAAAACAGCCCAAGTGAAGCTCCGCATTTATTTGCTGCCTTAACTAATTCGAGTGGTGCTGATATATAAAATACCAGGCCAGCCACAGCATTTGAACTCAAACGCCAATTAGATGTCATTTTAGCCATTTATCCTCGGACAATCCAATTCACTTGCACTTTTTACAAAAGCACTAAAATAATGTTATTAGACAAAATATTGAGTCCTAACTAATATAAATATGGGTATAAAATGTAGCACTTACGTGCTTATCACTGAACAAAAAAGTTGGTGGTGTACTTGGTACCCTATCCTTTTCAACTTTCATTATAAAGATAACCAATATAATACGAAAGTAAAATACATAACACGACCCCGAAGAATTTTTTAACGAGGAAAACTACAAGGTAGAAAAACATGGGACCTAGTCCAGTTCTGAGTAATCTCAGATTTAAGCCACTATATAAATTGACTACTGCAACTCCATATGGTTGAGACCATGTAAACTACTCTTTGTTACCTAGTTTCTTCAGTATCCCTGTGCCTACAACCAATTCGGTTTACGCATGTAAATCCCAACATGGAGTCCTCTATCTCAAGTCGTTTCGCTTGTTATCAAGACTTATGCTTATCAACTCTTTTGGATCATAATATGAAACAGTACATGACTACCTTGTTCCAATAACTACCTCATTATATACCTCGCAAACCCGACAACGATCAGAGATAATTTAAGTATGAAGGATATCCCGTTTATTCAATATAAAATCATTTGGTCAAAGATCATACCAAGACAAAGGTTATCCAAATAATCAATATCAGTTAGCAAGCTCAATCCAAGCATTTCTACAAGGAAAAAAAACCTAATTAGTTTACTTTATCTTTCTACAAGAATGACGTTTATCGGAATAAACTGCTCGTTATATCATAGACAATCAAATGCGCACAAAGATCAGAACATTATAGATAAAAAAACATTCAATCATCAATCTTCAAAGCACCACCTGCACAAACAACTTGATTCTTATTAATGACCAACACACACAGAACGAGTTTGTTAACGTTGGATGATCACCAGTTATATCTTCATATTTTGAATCACTAGATCTGAAATAATCATTCCTCAAACAAACTTGAGTGGTCGTATATCAAAAGAGAAGGACAATGGAATAATCAAGTTTGATCTATCAAGGAATTATATTGTTGGTCTCAAAAACTAAAAAACAATACAATTTAGTTTTCCACTAACGGTACTACTAAAGGATTCTTGATCTCAAAGAACTTTTTAAATAAAAGAAACACACACCTAATTAGATTACTCTCTTCTATCAACGAGTTGCCTTCCCACGCAATCACTTGAGTTCTTGTGTCAGTGGATGAGTATGTAAGAATACAAGCTCCACTATTTATAGTGTTATGACCAAGGCTTGTTTGGACAACAAGGAAATACCAAATCCAAAAATCTTTAAGATATATAATAAATATATATTCTCGGTTTTGACAAATTCCAATTGTATTTGGACCAATGTACAAAAAATCACTCTTAGTTGACAACTAATATTAGCTAGCATACATTCATATAGTTTACTGATATAATAACTAGAGATATGCAAACCTCTGAGATATGGTAAACACATAAATTTGATATTTAAGAGTCGTAGAAAAATTCTGTTTCAGGATCTCACCTTGAGTATCAAAGGAAATACTTGAACATTAAGTAATAAGAGTTTAGCACATGTTCAAATCACTATATCGACATTATATGAACTAACCAAGTTCAATCCATATACATCTCGATGTTTGTACAAACCTGAATATCACCAACCATATAAATATGCACCTGCGATCTATCCTTTCTACAAGGGATTGGTCCTGAGATTGGTCTTTAGCATGGATCTGTCTTGCAATGAAAATCGGTCATGAATTCTCGTTTAACCATGAAACTTGATTTCACAAGTTTACTTCCTTTGATCATGTTTATGATATTCCTTCATATATAATCCCAAGGGTTGAATTCATTTTGGAAGTTCTCACGCACTAAATAATATCAAGTTATCAATCAGTGTAACTTCGATTCACGAAGACGATAGATAATATATACTTTGTAACTCCAGACACCAAAGTTGTATAAAACCACTAGTATATCTTTCCTTGATACATTTATGATAGTATAATGACCCATTCATAGATACTAGAAACCAATAAACAAACTATACTTTGTATGTTATGTTTTCAATATAAACCGGCTTGAAAGAATCTAGATAGAAATTGAACAAGTCAAGTAACGATGACGTGTTCATTAAGGCTGATAAATCCTCAGGTTATTCACCAGTAACAAGAGCGAGTCTCAACATTTCTATGCTCCTAGTCTAACCTAACGAAGTTGACTCTAGTAATCAAGTCAAGCAGCTTAGAGTTTTTGGAACTAAACTTGACATATCGATGATTGGTTGCTTCGTTCGAGTAATGCTCTAATAAATCCCCCCCGACTTCATAGGCTTGATTCCAAGTTTCAACAACACAAAGTTCTGCAAATATTCAAAAATAAATGATGTTGTTGAAGCATTTGAGTAAACTACGCATAAATTCAATTTGAACATATATGTTATTCAATTTTGTAGTATGAAATACTATACAACATAATATGTTTATCCTCCTTGATATCCTTTCCCAGTGATATTTAAAATACCGTATACTCCATATATTTCTCCGCCTTTCTGTCACAAAAATGACAAAGGCATGAAAAATACAACAATTATTTTGAATGGACCCTCAAGTTCTTAAGAACTCGATACAACCTACAAGATCCTAAGAAAATCATAGGCCTAATATACCACTTTTGATAAGAAACACTATATCTGAAACTACCGAAGTGTTGATTTAGCCTCCGAAGCAATTACCCGAAGTAGTTTTCATTTATTTTGATAAGTCGAACTAAGATCAGAATTAAATTAGTTACTTATCAGGATCTAAATTTACCAATATAATCGTACCTTAATTCGATATCCAAACTAGATTTGAAAAGACAAACTAGTTTCTTATCCAGATCTAATTATATTCAAAAAATTATACTTAAGAAAAAACTAAGATTAGAATTATCTTAGTTTTTTATCAGGAAAGCAATTAACCAGAGTGGTCGTTCCTTAACTTCGATAAGCCAAACTAGAACCAAAAATGATCTAGTTATTTATATTAGGAAAGTAATTATCAGAAATAATTTTACGCTCCACGTTCTCAGAAAGATATATCATTAAGCGCAAATTCAAAGTGGAACTCCCCCTCTATGTATGTTATTCCAAGAAAAACAAAAGAATAACAAAAAAATAACCTTTAGCAGAGAACGGTTACATGATCACCTTCAACAAGATAAAGATTAAAAACAAAACCATTCATATGTATTCCGAATATTTAATTCATTGAACATAAACCAATACTGTATATGTGACTCACATACGAGTAAACCATCATAACTTTCTCATGATATTGTTATAGTAATCACTAGGATATGATCCAGAGAAAAACCATACTCAAAAGTCACCAACTATAAGAACGTGAACCAATATAAGAAACTGAAACACTATGGTTTATCACACGAACTCAATTTCTATAACTAGAAAAATTCATCAAAGAATAAAGTATTCCAATCATCTCAATCACGTAGAAAATGAGAAGACGAATCGAACACAAAAAGAATGAGATCGTTTTGTCCGGACGAATTATACTTTTTACACTCCTCTGTATGGACTTAGGTTTGGTTCCGGAACCAATCCCAAAGATCCATATAAAATATTGTTTTGAGCATGACTTCTGTATACAGTGTCTGAATTGAGTGATTTTTGGATCGTTTTAATCCTCTATTCAGGAGCTACACATGTATGACCAGTATACATTAATATCATAAACTCATAATTACCTGATGAATATAAAAAAAATATGAGTAGAGAAAAGAAAATTCTTTTTGTAAATATCAAAGAGTTATATAATGATCGAGACATCATGTGCTTTCTTTTATGTGCTTCCTCACCATTCATAATAATGAGAACAACAGTGAGCATGTATATTCTAACACAACTAGGTTATGTTGAGGCGAGACAATGCTTATTTGTTACACGCGACTAAAACAAGATTTGAGGTTAAAAAATATCGATTAGCAACCCATCTAATCCAATTTAGTTCAATAGTTCACTGTAAAACCACTAATTGGGAGAACTAGTTTGGCTGGCCTGCCCAAAAATTCAATGGTCCTTATTTTTACTGACATTAACGATGTGATATTTAGACAACCCTTCTTTTCCGAAACCGGGACTATGAATGGTAGCTCATAGGTTCAGCAAGTGCTAATTGTCGGAAAAATATTATGAATTTACATGTTGTGGTTGGAATTCACACGTTTTATTCATGAATTTGCATTTTCTGGACACCTAGGCTTTAGTTGGCTCTGTGAATAAATACACTTCATCAAATCAAGAATTTCATTTGGTACATAAATTTCTTCCAAGCAAATATAATTTGCTGGACTTGTAGTAAATTCGTACGTATTCCACGCGAACCTGTGATGCATGATAGAACTTCTGGCAGAACAAAAGAAAAAAAAAGAAGGATAATATAAGTTTCATCAGAGCTAGCACTATGGTGCTAGATATCCCTTCCCTATCCCTCAAATAAAGGGAAGGGATGGCACACGAAAGGAAATCCTGCTATGGTGTGTTGCTATCCCTTCCCTACACTCTACGCGTACGCATTCCGCATATGCACAGTGCCAAACGGGTACTCAGTACGCGTATTTTTCAACTCGTTGACTTGACTAAATACGCGGACTCAGTACCCGTTTGATAGATTAAGTTCACAGAACTCGGTTCTTCCTCCCATTTCATCTTCTTCACTTAAACTCTTCCCTCATAACCCCTCTAACCCCCCTTCGATTTGGTTGTTTACTCAGGAAGATTCCATTGCTAAGATTAAATGGGTTTGATGGTTACCTCAAGGTGAATGTAATCCCTCAATCAATTTCGAATTTCATCAAAAAAAAACATCAAAGGTGAGTGATTCTAATATTAGGGTTTTCAAATTAATTTGATTCTTGTTTTGATGAAATTGTTGATACTAGGTTGGTTGGATATGTAGTATGCAATGAAATAACGTTATTAAAACATGTATTTAGTGAAAAATGCATGATTATTTGTTGTTTGTCTTGATTTATGTATAATGCAATGTTTCATGTAAATGCATATTAATGTAGAACCACCTCATATACTTGAGTTTATGTATGTAATACATAAATTGATATTGTATTTTTGGTTTGCTAAGGTGCACAATGAGTCTAATGAGTCTAATGCGTTCTTATGTGAGATACAAATATGGTGTCTATTTGGATACTTCTAGTGATAGTGATGAAGAAGAGAAAGCCTTGCTTATGTTTACACAACTATGTTTGGATGAACGGTTGCGTATTATTAGACAACCTGTACCAAGGGAGGTACAGACACGTAGTGTAATTACGCGTGATCGTGTTTGGAATGATGCCAAAATGATGAATGATTATTTTACGCCTGGAACCGGTTATACCTCTAGACAATTCAAACAACGTCTAGGCATGAGGGAAGAGTTATTCGAAAAATTGTTAAGACAATTGCTTGAAGTGGATCCTGAATGGCATCAACGTCCGGATGCAACTGGTACTATGGGGCATTCTCCGCATATGAAATTAGTTGTCGTGATGAAATGTTTATGCAAAAGTACGCCAGCTGATAGTGTTGATGATTATACTCGTATGGGTGCTACTACAATATACATGTATTTAAAAAGATTTTTCCACACCATTTTCATGACCTTTGGAGCCAGATATTTGCGTGAACCCACTCCTGAAGATGTTCAGAGGTTGCTAGCTGAGAATGCGGACCGAGGTTTTCCATGAATGCTTGGTAGTGTTGATTGTATGCAATGGCCATGGAAGAATTATCTGGTATCTTGGCAAGGAACTTACCTGGGTAAAGATAAAGAGAGTAGTTTGGTATTAGAGGCTGTGGCATCATATGATTTGTGGTTTTGGCATGCCTTTTTTGGAATGCCTGGATCAAACAACGATTTGAATGTGTTGGCACACTCACCCCTTTTTGATAACATGCTAAAGGGTGTAGCACCTCCATGAAATTATGTCATCAATGGTCACCAATACAATATGGGTTATTTCTTAGCCGATGGTATCTATCCAAAGTTGACTACAATTGTACAAGCTTTTTCTCAGACATTGGACATTCCCGACTATGTTAGGTTCAACAAGTATCAAATGGCTAAAAGAAAGGATGTCGAGCGTGCTTTTAGAGTGCTTCAGGGTAAATTCAGAATTGTCGGATCTCCCTGTAAGTATTGGCACGAATCAAACTTGAATCTAATTATAAAATGTTGTCTTATTTTACACAACATCATTATCGAGCATGAGCATCGGGATTCAGATTGGGGTAGGGTTGTTCCTGTTCCACTTCCGGAACCTACTGTTAATGGTTGTATATTTATGTCATCTTTAAAAAACCTTGAACTGCACCTACAACTGAGAAATAATCTTGTCAAGCACATTGTTGCGCGTCCTGGTAAAGGAGGCTTGGCAGGGGACTTGTCTAGTCTGGAGGGTTCAGATATGGAATAGTGGTACTTCCATCGTCAGAAGGAGATTATGATGATACAGACTTAGAAGAAGAAGTTTTCCCAGGACAGAAATAGGATGAGGCATTTGAGTATTACGGAGATTACAATAATCACATCCCATATGACTTTCCTCATGGAGATGCACACGAACTAGTGGGAGACGAATATCAACATGATAGAGATGACGATGAGGATTATGGTGATGAGGAGGATTCTGAGTATGACGATGAGGATGAGGAGGACGATGACAATCATGCTGGTATGTATGATGATGATGATGATGCATATGATGTATTTCACTATTCTCTTTTTAGGTTTTGAATGTTAAACGCACTTGTAATAACTAATTTTAGATATTTTTTTGGGATTCACTTATGTTTGCAAAGTATGAAGTTTTTATTTGGTGGCATATGGTTTACAATTACGATAATCTGCAAAATCATTTATACAGTCTATGGATATGTATACATATCCGCGCAATCTACCAGTACAGTATATGGATTAGTATACTTATCCGGGAAATCTCATTCAACAGTATATGGATATGTATACATATCCGCGCAATCTACCAGTACAGTTTATGGATTAGTATACTTATTCGGGAAATCTCATTCAACAGTATATGGATATGTATGCGATGCATTTATAAATGATTGACAACTTCTTTTTAGCAATGAACACATGAGTTCGAACAAATCTTTTCTCTATCTTACGAAAAAAAAAAAACTCATTATCCACACCACTGTTATTTCTTAATTATGGTGGGTTATAATCCGGAGGAAGACGAAATGATAGTTAGTTTATGGGTAGAAGTTCATATAGAGAATGAAGTAGAAGATGAACAACTCAACAACACCAACCTTTTGGAGCAGTTGCTACAAATGATGACTATACATAACAGGAATCCGAATCAATGCACGGTTAAGTATCTGAAAACAAGGTTAAACATTATAACTTCAGACGTGAAAGTATATATAACAACACAAAGATCGTTATTTATGGAGGGCTGGAGTACCTTCGGAAATCGTAAGAAATTAAGTGGTTACCTATTGTAGACGATATTTTGAGTATGTTTACTGAATTGTTTAATTATTTTATAGTAAATTGACATTGTTTTATTTTGTTGTAGGAGCAACGCGCTTTGGAAAGTTACGAAAAAAAGAAGGGGAAACCATTTAGATTTTTTAACTGCTATGTCATTTTGAGAAATAACTTCTCAGATTATGACCCTTCCCCCTTTGAAGATTCATCATCTGAATCATCAGATGAAGAGTAAAGAATTAAAATGAAGATAGGTTTTGTGGGTATATCTCTTTGTAAACCCTCACAAGACACAACTCGTCCAATAGGGTCTCCTATTGGTTTAAATGCTGGTTGAACGTGCTTAATGTAATTGTTAATCTGGATAAGAAAATTACAATTATTATTTATTGTAGACGCATATAGCTAAATGTTCATGACATACAAAAACTCACACATACTAATTATAAAATTTTACATTACATCAATTGATATTCGATTCAACTAAAACAACACTTATTCAGCCCATGCCACAGTTCCACACTCAAGGAATCTCTAGTAACGCTTTCCATATATTTTTTTGGCGATTGAACGGTGCATTTCCATAAAGAAATAACAACCCTCAATTTCACACGGAATCCCCTTGGTACATTCAAACTCCACCTTACCTTTTAGTTTGAAGTTGTTGCCGAGTTCTTCAACTTTTTGTTGTTTGATTGCATCTTTCATTGCATCCTCCAAACATTGCGCTTCCCCCGGACATTTATCATACTCACATTCCAAATTCTTTATCTTCTCTGGTATCGAATCTTTTACCTTCCTAGTGTCGTTGCATCCTGGTTGTGGACATTTTATATATAGACATGGGCATTGAAGGAAATTGTGTGTATCCATGAAACAACATGGACAAACCTCTTTTGCTTCCACACATACTATTTGTTTTCCATTTCTACTCGAACTGTTAGAAAACATAATTTAGGTTGTTTGTATGTAACAATGTATTGAGATTGTTGGTGGTAAGAACCAAAAAATGCTGATAGTATTTATATAACGAAATTGATTCATTGGGATATAGACCCGTTAGGAAATATAGTCGTTGGAAAAAAATCCGTTGGGCACGAGTTGTTAGAACAACATCCGTTGGGAAAAAGATCCGTTGGGCACGAGTTGTTAAAAATAGAGCCGTTGGGAACAAATCCTATATATACGAAATATAACCCATTCTTCTTTTCAACATCAATCTACCTATTTTTCTTTGCAACATCAAAGCTAACACATCTATTCAATGGAAAATCAATCAGCAACTATAAACTCAGTCGAAGACATAATTAGAAGATGCAAGCAACCCACTACATCAATTGCTGCAATGGAAAAGGAGATATGCAAAAGAGGTCATCAAGCTACTGCGAACTCAACGACGTCTTCATCACCTACCAAATTAACACAGTTGTTGGATGAAGTGTTATGCAAGGGAAAGTCCACAAAACATACCAAATATTCATCTGGGTGTTCTACTGAATACCAACACAAACTCAAGGAACATGAAGAAAATTGCAAGGCAAAAGAACGCGGTCAACAACAATTCCAACTGAGAGAAAGGTTAAAGGATGTCGAAGAAGAGACTGAATAGATTAGAAACTATTACAACAAATTGAGAAACTCATTGCACCGGATGCATACACAGCATGGAGAAAAGAACTGTTTTTTCATTTCGAAGCGGCATTGATCGTTGTATCTGACAACAACGAAAATAACAACATGTAATGTCTTCAGACCTATCGAATGATATGTTAGAGCTATCTTTTAAAGTTATTTATGAACATTAGTTTAATGAAGTGAAAAAATGAAGTTATTTATTTGAATTTGGATTTGAAAATCGAGTGGTTACAACAAATTGAAAAATTTAATTAATTCAAACAACAATTTCAATAAATATAGACAACACATTTAAAATTAAGTTAACAACATTACCAACTATAAATTTAAGACAACACTTTTAATTTAAACATGTACTACAAATTTAAAAACTAAACACAATGAAAGATAAAACAATTAGAGTTGGATTACATCTTCATCTTCCGAATCTTCAACGCTGATTATACCCTTCCCCTTCAAAATATCCTTTTGCTTGCGTTGATAATATTTTTTTCGTTGGTAGCTAAGCGACTAAGGTCCATCAACATTATTGCATTGTCTTGATTAAAATGCATTTGTTGTCCATGCATTTGATTAGTCTGTTGTTGAAGCGTTTGCAAATTCATTTGATAACTCGGTTGTTGAGTATAACCCCAAAAAGTTTGGTATTGGCATTCTTGTTCCATTCTCATTTTTTCCTTCCTTGATCGGTTTTCCTTAAGATACTCCAAAATACTTGAACTTTGTTCAAGTATCTTATCTTCTTCCATCTTAACCGAAGATGTCTCACCATCATATTCTCTATATATACCTTGCTCACGATCCTTCTTCTGTCTAGCTAATTTTTTGGGTTTCTTTGTTCCTATAGGACGTGCATTTTCCTTGTATTTCCAACGACTTTCTCCATTGGGAAGAACTTCATTACCATCTTCGACCGATAAAAAGTTACGATGAGATTCAAACAACTCACTGTTTTGGCTCACAGTGAATTCATAATTATATCCAGGGACCTTTTCTCTAAACAATTCATAACATGCATCATACTTGAAAGGTTGTCCTCTTTGTTCCTGATATTGAAGGCGACCATCTTTTGTCTAAAAAATTATATAAGAAACATTAGGTTTATTACTATTATCACAAGCTATATGGAAAAACTTACAAATTTAATAAACTTACCAAATCTTCGTGGCTTGCACCGCTTTTGGTTTGGCGATATATAGCGTTCAGAATGGACACGAATTCTTTTACATCCTTTTTAATAGCTCTCATCTTGCTCTTTAAAGCATCCCAATCTCTTCCGTATGTATTGCCATTTCTTTGTACAAAAATTTCGTGAATGCGTTTCCAAAACAAAGCGTTTTTTTGCCCAGAACCCACAATTTCGTCCATACTCACATAAATAAAAGCAGTGGTAAGATCAACCTCTTCTTGTGTGACAAAATTAAGTACCATTTTTAATGAAACTAAGATAAAAAATAAATAAATGGTACAATAAATCTAAATCTAAATACAAAAAACGTATTGTAATAAGATGCAGAGAAAGAAGAAATCAATTGATGTAAGAGAAAGAGGGAGAATATAAAAAATCAATTGATTTGGTGTGGTTTGAGTAGAGAATTAGATTGGTATTTATAGGGGATTTTGAAATAATGGTCGTTGGGATCCGACGGCGTACAAAATAGAGCTGTTATTAGTGATGGATGGTGAGGATCAGGTGTGAGAGAGGTGTTAACGAAAAAGGTCAAACAAATATTATTTGTCGAAACGGGAACTGAGTACGTGTACAGAAAGCTACGCATACTCAGTACGCGTATCAACGGCTTTACGCGTATCAACGACTTTACGCGTACTCAATACGCGTAAAGTGAAAAAGCATACGGATACTGAGTACCCGTGTGATTTCCCTTCCCTACAAGGCTGAACAGATCTGTTCACCCGTGTAAGGATGGTGGTGTGTATCCCTACTCGTGTAGGGATATGGAAGACCATAGTGGTTGTATTTTTAGGATTTTGAGGAAAATGGAGGGATAGGGAAGGAAATCCCCTCCCATAGTGCTAGCTCTCACAAGATTTGATGAGTTGATGCCGGTTTTTTTTTTTTTTTTTCCAATTTTCGAGTGGTCTAAACAGGGGAATAAGTCAATGGGTATATTTGTCTAACCAAAAAATAATAATGATTCATTGAGGTCACTGTCAACAAAATTCTCGTCGGCTAACAAAATTAATAAAATTAGAATAAAACAAATATATATAAAAAGCCTTAGAAGGTCAGATTACATTATGTTGGTGGGTAGCCTGGCAACAAGCTGGGCACCAACACCCTTAATGAATCCAAAATTGATAGAAAAATCCAAAACAGTAGATGACACAGAAAAAGAGTGATGATATGTAATAAGGAATACAGCTAAATAAGTAGGTAAGTACTAAGTCCTCCTTAAAAGGATAAGCTTTGCGCATTAGGAGAGGAGAGGATAACCAAAACCGCTGGCTAGTCTTGTCAGGCGCCCACAGTCATTCTTTTCTTCCCAATATAAACCGGAAACCATACATTGTTTTTTTTTTATTTTTTTGAATATTTAAATCAAGTGGTTTTTTCTAGTAGAGAGGTTATTCCAGAAAACCTGGAGTGGGATTAGGGTTAAAAAAGAAAGGGTGATTCCCCACGTTATGTGGCGATCCGCCCGCAGTCTAAGGTCTGAACGTGATTGACACGCGCAACTCTCCCAACATTCATGGTTTTGGACACTCTTGCATGGCATGGACCCTACCTTCATCCTCTTTTCCCCTCTCTCTTTTACTTTTGATCACGGATATATATCCACTGGTTCTGTACCCTTATACTATTTTCCTCTTTCTCTCCGAGTCTGTCGACATTAGTATTATTGAGTAAATTTTTGATGCGGCAATTTTTGAAGGGATATTGGTGACAAATGATACGTTGATACGTGTCTTTGATATTAATTGATTCATATGAATTCTGACTCTAAAAATATAAATATTAACTAAAATAATTAATTTTTCTCCAAAAATACACTTTTTTTGTATTTTTGGAAACATAATTCATGAGAATCAATTAATATCAAAGTTATGTGTCAACATATTATTTATCCCTCGTGTCCCTTCAAAAAACGCCCCCATCAAAAATTTATCCAGCTTTATTCCCAAGTTATTTGCATCTTGTAGCCGAAGAAATGAACTCTCGCTTAGACGTTTAGGGAAGTTATTCAGAAAAGTCTGAAAATATTGGTGGATGTAATGCTCATAACAAACATACGTTTTTGGTATATTCCCATCTGGGTTTTTGCTATATTCCCATCTGGGTTGCACAGACGCGGACACTACAAAATTTTCAATAAACTAGGACGCGGACACGTATACACATATTTTATTTATATATTATTTATATATACAATTATGTATTTATACAACAAAGTCAAGTGTTTCGATCCTAAAAAATAGAAAATAATGCTACATGTGTATAAATTTCAAAAGAAAAGGAAATAACGTTTGTTTATCCAGGCCGAAGGTCAATCAATCAATCACTATTAAACACATAGCACAATCAAATTACATTCTTAGAACAACACATGCCCAACCAAAGGTATATATGATGTATTTCGAATTACAAAATCCTAATAAAGACTTAAATGATTGATCTAAATATTTTTATTTCTTCATTTAGTTAATAATAGTAAAATAAAGGAAAAAGTTTAAATGAAAATGGAAAAAAAATACTTCAAACCTGAGTCATCGGTGCGTCCAAACAAAACGCGCGCGGGACGTGCATATTAGTGTGTCGGACACACGTCGTATCAGAGTCGGACACGGACACGACTCCCAAAACGGAGCGTCCGTGCAACCCAGATTCCCATTTTCCTGGAATACAAACCCTTCCACGCAAAATTTATGGGAGCTGCTGTGAATCTGTGATTAACCAAGTGTTTAGAATTTGTAAATATGTAAATTTACTAAGGGTAATATAAGTATAAAAGTATTAAATATATCCAGCACATTACTTAATCCTAAGATTTTGCAACTTTCCAAAATCCAAAATAATAAAATCCCTTGGTTTTCCCACACTACCGCTTGTTTGGAAACCGCTGCGGCTTCACCTGAAAAACCACGGCCCCTCATTTCTCTCCCAACTTAAATACTCCTTTTCCCTCTTTATCTCCCTCAAATTCTTCTTCTCCCCTTTCTCTCTCCTCCTCCACCTCTCCCTCTCCCTCTTCTCCCTCTCCAAAACCAGAGTAAACTGTTTTGATAAACAACAACTATGAGGATGAGTTGTAATGGTTGTCGTGTTCTTCGGAAAGGATGCAGTGAAAATTGTAGTATCAGACCTTGTTTACAGTGGATCAAAAGCCCTGAATCTCAAGCTAATGCCACTGTCTTTCTCGCTAAGTTTTATGGTCGTGCTGGTCTCATGAACCTCATCAATTCTGGTCCTGAACATCTCCGCCCTGGTAAATTTCCCTAATTTCCTTTTATCCCTTTCTCTCTGTATTACTGTATATAAAACCCCCAAATTCTTTTCTGAAAATTTGTTATCCTAATAGAATTTCTGTAATTTATTTGATTTTCAGCTATATTTAGATCACTATTATACGAGGCTTGTGGAAGAATTGTGAACCCAATCTATGGCTCAGTGGGTTTACTTTGGTCTGGTAGTTGGCAACTCTGTCAAGCCGCTGTTGAAGCTGTTTTAAAAGGTGCTCCGATAATGCAAATCCCATCTGAAGCTGCTGTTAGTCCCAGTCTTCCTTTCAAAGGAGCTTATGACATTAGACACGTGTCTAAAGATGACAATTCTGCTGCTTCTCAAGAACTTACAAAGGTGAAAACTCGTAATCGGTTCAAGAGAAGTTCAATGGCACCAGCTAAGCTTAAACCTGTTAAGATCGCCCATTCACCTACGGAGTCATCTGTTCATCATGAACCAATTGTTGACGACGATGATGATCATAATGAGTCAACTCAGCTTTGTAATCTGGACTGGAATCGGAGTTTTACTGATGAGTTGAACCGGGATACAAGTCATGACTCATCCACTAGTCAGCAAGGAGGATATAGCCGTGAATCTGAGAGTATGTTTTCTGTTGAAACTGTTGAAGCTTCAATGGTGAGCAGCCGAGCTGAGCTAGAACATGTTCCACAATCACAATGCCATTCTGATGATAGTGAAGTTGAGTTGGAGTTGTCACTCGGTTTTGAGTCAAATCGGTTACAACGCGCGAGTCCTGCTAAGAAACAAAGGATTGAAATGGACGGTTCTGATATTGGTGAGAGGACTTGTAAGATTGAATTAGGGCTTGATTTTCCCGTTTGAGTTAATCGCAGCCGTTGTTAAGTTAGAGATATAGCAGTTTTGTCAGGCTAAGATCAAACTAGGTTTTTTTTTATCTTTTAACTTCCGAGTTACTGAGTAGATCACAATAAGAGTCCTTCCTCTTTGGACGACAAGGGATGTTATGTTTGTCTTTTTAACTTTTTTTTACTTTTTAGGTGGGTGGGGTCTGTAAAAAAGGTTTTACATCTTACTACATGATATAAAAATGGATCATCATATACAAATTATCTGACGGCTGAGTTTTGTCTTCGCATGTGTTCTTGAAAAAAGCCTAAACAGAAAAAGAGTGTGATTCATCTGAAGCTGCAACAAGAATTCAGAAATGCACTACACTCGTTTCTTGTTTGCCCCAGATTCCTCGATTTCCGTACTTTTAACGCGTTACAAGGAACCGAATCTGCGGCGTATAGGACGATGACACTAGGATCTGGCGTGGCATACATGCGAAAGTGGGACCTTATTTTTGTATTTTTGGAAGGTTGCCAAGAAATTGGGGGAGCCTTTGAAAGAATGGGAACATGGGATCAATCTTGATGGCCATGATCATGTTGAAAAAAATTAATTATACTGTTATTTCTATTAAAGGAAAAGCCAAAACAAAAAATTAATTATACTGTTATTTTTGTTAAAGGAAAGCCAAAACATGTAGGGGAAAGCTGATTTTTGGTCAAATAAGGTTGGCTTTGACTTGTTTGGGTGAATATAAATTCGTTTTAAAACTCTTGTTACTTATTTAGGGGTGTACAAACCTGACCCAATCCGCACCCGCCAGAAATTACCCATACCCGATCCAACCGCCAGAAATTACCCATACCCGATCCAACCCACCAAAGCGTGGGTCAGTTGTGGGTGGCACCTATTTTCACCCGCATATGTTGGGTCGGTTGTGGGTGGCACCTATTTTCACCCGACCCAACCCACCACCCGCCCAAAACAATCATCAGCTTTAGATTACATCTTATCAACTAATCCTAGCCGTTCAGTATCATATATAAAAGAAATTTAACATTTAACCTAAAATCCTAATCGCAAATGAAGTTACGGCCTCATTTCTATTCTTTCTCTCTTTCTCTCAGTTTCTTATTCCCTTCAGATTTTTTCAATCAAATCACCAGATTCATCAACAAGCAACAACAAGTAAGCACTAATTTTGTTATCTTTGAACCAAGTATCCCTATGATAAAACCGGAGTCTCCACACATATTGATTCCATAAATCATGTGTTCTGTAGCTAAGCACTATAAAGGCCTTGTGCTTATATCCTTATTCATGAGTCTTCTTTTAGAGAACGGCCTTCTCTCTTAGGAAACGACCCACATTTCCATACTCATATAGGGTCTCGAAGGTGTTTGCCGAGACACCTTTTACTAATCATAGACTACATTAAGGATTTACATCCATCCCATTTTCTTGCAGAAAACCAGCACTAACTTGAAATGGGAAGTTTTATGTTAGTGCTCCATAATCTACGCCCATAACTTGTTGGTACCACATTGAACCTGTTTATCTTTTTCAAACATAGGTTGTTTCGCTATGGGAGATCAACCTTCCTTCAGACCTTAGTCCCATTTCTATATACTTCATTGAAATTAATTCCTTTGGGAGACTCTTCATGCAGACCAAGATTTTCTCCGTTTCGTTAACCTTCATTTCTATTAAGGTCCGTCTTATTATTTCATGAATCGATTTCCTATTTTTTTTGTTTTTTCTCTCTACAAATTTGGTCATTGTCTCGTCTGAATTGAATAGAGAGAAGTTAAAAATTAAAAGCCCGTGTTGCTGAGTTAGTGCGCTAATTCTTTTCTGGCAATTTCAGATTTTTCATTGAAGAGTAGAAGAGCAGTAGAGCACCCATTATCTCCATTCGGGTTAGATTCATGCTCATTCTTTAAGATAAAATTACTGATTTGGTCGGATTCTCATTCACTTGAGTGATGAGACTTAGGGTGTTGTTTACGGATTTGATTTCTGGGTTTTACTAATTTTTTTCTCTTTTCTATTTCTTGCTAGAACAACGGGTATTGGGATTTTGTGTAGTATTAAAAACTGAAATTAAACATGGGGAATTATTGTTATGTTCATTTTACGGATTTGATTTCTGGGTTGACTGCATTATTTTAACTTTTTAATGATGATTGTTATGTTCATTTTTGTCATATATGGTTGCAAATTCTGGTCAGAGATTGATGTAAGTTGTTAAGAACCCAGAAATGTGTATGAAACTTTTTTTTTGTTTTTTTTTTTTTTTGGGTAACCCACCACCCACCCGACCCAACCCACTGTATAGTGTGTCGGGTGAAAACCAACCCACTGTATAGTTGGGTCAGTTGTGGGTGACAACTTATGTTACCCACCATCAGTGGGTTAGGTGGTGGGTGAGGCCAAACCCAACCTGACCCATGTACAGCCCTATACTTATTCCTTCGTTAATTCTTCCACGCTACCATCGGAAGACGACCATATTCCTTCGTTAATTCTTCCACGCTACCATCGGAAGACGACCATATTCCTTCGTTAATTCTTCCACGCTATCATCGGAAGACGACCACAGTGGCTGTTTTTTTCTTCTTCTTTCGTTCGTTTTTTAGATTCTCTTAATTTTCTTGCGATTCATTGGAGAGATGGTAAGGGTTTTTCATCATTGCTTCATCTTACCTCTAAAATATGATTTTGTTTTTATTTATTGATTGATAATTTTCAAATTTTAACTTGTTAGCGTGTACCATCAGAATCCATGATTAATGATCAAACAACCTTGTTTCATAGTCATTTTTATTAATTTGTCGGCACCATCCATAGGGTTTAAGTTATTCATGTCAGAGATATAAAATGTTATGGCACTATCTCGAGTGAATCCGTACATTTGGTGGAAATAAAGTGGGTTATATATATATATATATATGTGTGTGTGATAGAATTCTTAAGTGATAAAGATCAATGTTATTAAGTTTTGATAAAAAAAACTAATACAGAGAGAAAGCCTGTTATAGGCTGAAAAACAAAGACACTTTTTCAAGGACAGAGACTGTTAGGACACAATTACAGCCATATTAAAACAGTTACAAAAACGTGTGGTTCACACACTCTCATCATTACACTCATTCTCACATTCCCCCTCAAGCTGATAGTAAATAAACTGCATCAGCTTGCTAGCTAAACAAAGAAACACTCCATGCACCAGTCCTTTGGTAAACAAATCTACCAGTTTCTCAGTAGAGGGAGTATAAAAAATCTTGAGAAAGGAAGAGCTGACCAGTTCTCTGATGAAGTGGTAATAAATTTCCACATGCTTTGTCCTAGCATGAAAAACTGGATTGCATGCCAAGCTGTTTGCAGAGGTATTATGACAAAACATAGTAAAGGGTTCATGTAAAGATATACCAAGTTCAGTGAGTAAGAAAGATAGCCACACAACTTCAACTGCTGCAACAGCCATGGACTTGTATTCAGCTTCTGCATATGACCTTGAAATGGTTGGATGCTTCTTTGATGACCAAGAAACCAGTGTAGAACCCAGAAAGACACAAAATCCAGAAGTAGATCTTCTTGTGTTTGGACACCCTGCCCAGCCTGAGTCTGAATAAGCTGTAAGAGAATTTATATCCCCACCAGTAATCACAATACCAGCTCCAACTGTCCCTTTCAAATATCTCAGTATTCTTTTAACAAGCAAAAGATGCTCAGTTTTAGGAGCATGCATGAATTGTGAAACATAATTCACTGCAAAACAAATGTCAGGCCTTGTCATTGTCAAGTACTGCAAACCACCAACTAAACTTCTATATGTTTTAGCTTCTGATAAAGGGACACCAGTAGGGAAAGACAATCTAGGACCATGAGCTACTGGCATCTTAGATGGCTTACACAGCAGCATATCAAATTTTTGTAACAAATCCAAAGTGTACTTTTTCTGAGTGAGCAATATCTTGGTGGAGTTGTCTTGAAAAACTGCTTCAATGCCCAAGAAGTAATGTAAAATACCCAAATCTTTCATAGGATAAACTTGTTGCAGATGATTAATAATTGTTGTAGACATAACATCCGAAGAACTGACTAGAATGATGTCATCCACATATAAGAGCAGAACTGCCATGGAGTTATCATGTTGATATATGAACATAGAATGATCACAGGAGGACCTAAAAAATCCAAAATCAAACAAGGTACCACAAAATCTCTCAAACCAAGCTCTTGGAGCTTACTTGAGTCCATATAAGCTTCTCTTCAACTTGCAGACATGATCAGGTCCTGTAGGATCTATAAAACCTTGTAGTTGTTCCATGTAAACATCCTCATTAAGATATCCATGCATAAAAGCATTACTTACATCAAGCTGTTTAATTGTCCATTATCTTGATATAGCAATTGTTAAAACAACTCTCACTGTTGTAGCTTTGACCACATGACTGAATGTCTCAAAGTAATCAATACCATCCATTTGGTTATATCCTTTGGCCACAAGTCTAGCCTTATGTCTTTCTACAGATCCATCAGCATTGAGTTTAACCTTGTAAACCCACTTACATCCCAAAACATTATAACTAGGATATGGAGGAACTATATCCCAAGTATCATTATCAATGAGAGCAGTATGCTCATTCTTCATTGCCACTTGCTACTTCGGGTTCTTATTAGCAGTTCTAAAAGATTTAGGCTCAGCAGTAGAAACTATATTTACTATAAAAGCTGAGTGTAAGGGGTACCTTGTAATGCAGTTTGCCACAAAATCCAGAGGCAGTTGTTTGGGTTTTGAAATACCAGAATTTGATCTTGTCATAATTGTAGAAGCAGGAGCAACTGAAGTATCATTCTCAGAAAGTAAAGTATCAACTGTGGAATCTTCCAAAATAGCTGTAGAAGTATTACTTTCAGATCCACTAGAAGTATCACTATCTGAATCATCTGACTGAGCTTGTGTAGAAGTATCATGATAATGAAGTTGTTGAGTGAGTATTGAAGGTAAGTCAGAAGTACCAGAAGTATGTAGAGTCTTTTCAAAAGGAAAACAGTGCTCATCAAAGTTAACATGCACAGATATGTAAGTTTTCTTGGACTCTAAATCATAACATTTATACCCTTTGTGAATAGGACTGTAGCCCAAGAAAACACATTTAGCAGACTTAGAACTTAGCTTGTCATGCCTATAAGACTCCAGGTTTGGATAACAACAATATCCAAATACCTTTAGAAAAGAATAATCTGGATATGTATCAAATAACATCTCATATGGAGATTTAAATTTCAACACCTTAGTTGGCAGTCTGTTAATGATATATGTTGCAATTAAAAAAGAATCATACCAGAAAGCCAATGTATTAAACCCCGGATAAGAATAAACTGGTGTAGGTCCCCAGATATCACAATGCACCAAATGTAGTGGAGAAGTAGTAGTTCTTTTTGACAATTTGAATGGAAGTTTATGATTCTTTCCTAGATGACAAGCTTCACACACACACTCAGAACTAGAATGAATCTGAATATATGAAGAAGCAACTATTTTATCAATGACAACCTTAGAAGGATGCCCCAATCTTCTTTTACAAGGGGAAGTATCATTTGTAGTAGTTGCAGTGAGAGAAAAAGATGCAATTCCTTCCATTGGATAGAGGTTATTCTGAATCTTACCTTCTGCTAACACCTTCTTGGTTTTCACACACTTGATCTCATACCCCTACTCAAAGAATTCAACAAAAACTTTGTTATCCTTAGTAAACTTTGCAATAGACAAAAGATTTTGTTTAATACTGGGAACAAAAATCACATCATCCAAATGAAACAGTGAACTATTTGTATCAAGAAGAATACTGCCAGATTTCTCAATTGGCAACATAGTACCATCTCCTACCATGACTTTATCTGTATGTGCAAACTTATGAAACTCTTTAACAAGACTTGCATCCTTTGTCATGTGACTTGTAGCCCCTGAATCAGGTAACCAAACTGATGCAACATTGGGATCTTCATTTCTAATTACTGAATTATCTTGTATTGCTGCAAATGTCCGTTGTAAAGAATTTGAAGGACCACCACCACTACCACTAGCAGAATCAGATTTACTAGATCCACTAGAAGTATTCTTTGTAGGAATGTACCTAAAATGACACCTATTTGCAGTATGTCCCTTCTTCTTACATATTTGACAAAAAATCGGACTCAATAATCTGTGAACTACTCCTGGATTGAAAGTTATTGTGTGAAGTAGAAGCATTTGATGTTGAAGCATTATTAGTATTCTTAGAATAAAAATCTGAATTATGAGTATCAAGAACAGATATATTTTCTTGCTCTTCTGCCTTAAGCCATTGCTCATGATGTAAAAGTCTTGAAATAACATCACTCAATGTAAATTCTGTCTCCCTATTCTGAGATGAAATCACAAATTGCATATATTCCTTTCCTAGACCCATCAAAGCATACATAACAATATCTGATTCTTCAAATATTTCACCGATTGCTTGAAGAGAATCAGTTATGGTTTTCAACTCATCAAAATAAGCAGAGATTGATTTGTTACCTCTCTTTAAAGAATGCAATTGACTACGCATGAGAGACTTCTTGGCTGAAAATTGTTGAAGAAATTTGTGTTCCAGATAACACCAAATCTCCCTAGATGTGGTAAAACCAATTATGGACCTTGAAATTGAATCATCAAGTGTAGCATTGAGACAAGGCATAACAAACCGATTTGTTTTCCTCCACTGTGAGAATAGAGAGTTGGGTACTTGTTCTCCATCAAGATTCACAATTGTAGGAGGACAAGGACTAGAACCATCTACCATATCATCAAGATCTGTAGTAATAAAAATGGATTCGAATTGATTTTTCCAAATAAAGTAATTCAAACCATCTTCCTTCAATTTAACAGATACAAAATTACTGATGTTTTGAAAAGGTAAAGCAGAAGAAGAAGCCATTAAAGAACAAAAAACAAGATTTGAGAGATTGAATCAGAGAGCAGTTATGTAGATAATAGTTATTTTAAGAATTTGTAATGATTGTAGTGATTATAGCGGAATGTTTATGAAAAAATTGGATCGAAAAAGAATGAAAGAATCAAAATCTTCCTTTAGGTATCTGATACCATGATAGAATTCTTAAGTGATAAAGATCAGTGTTATTAAGTTTTGATAAAAAAATAATAATACAGAGAGAAAGTCTGTTATAGGCTGAAAAACAAAGACAGTCTGTCAAGGACAGAGACTGTTAGGACACAATTACAGCTGTAGTAAAACAGTTACAAAAACACGTGGTTCACACACTCTCATCATTACACTCATTCTCACAATATGTCGATATACGCATGGAACAAGATCATGATGATCACCTATATCATCTGATATTCGTATTGTTGTGTTGTTAGTGGCAATGAGAATTAATTTCTTTTGGTATGCATTATCAATTTATCATGAAGGTTGATGATAAGAAACTAATCATATACGTGATCACAAGTAAGTAGGAACGACCCATGTACTCACTCCAAGAAAATGAGATGAAAACTAGTGTTAAACTCACAAATATTAGCCCTTACCTTCATTACTTACAAATTACAATGCTTTTGTGTTTGTATAAAACAACTGTTAATCTAAATAGTATGGTGTTTCCGATAAAAATGTCCCCATAACTTACTTTGATGTTGGGTACAAGACTATGAGCTACATTACAGATAGCACGGGCATAATCAGGTTTAGTTGAGTTAACAGTCTGTTGGATTGATCAACAATTCGGTCATTTACCTGGAAGAAACAAAGTGATTTAGAAGCTCCGTTCTTACTTAATTGGCAGGACTAGTATATGCAAATTAGGGAAGTCGCATGTGTTTGGCAATCGAATTTGATTCTTTACAAATGAGAAGACCAAAGCGTAGTTTTCAAACTATCTTTAATCAAAGATCCATCTTATGATGGCAGCGTAGAAAGACTAAGACGAGGAATTAAGGTTAGGGACGAGTTATTAGAAATTTATATTTGCACCCTAATCAGTTAAGGCCCTACACGTTTGACCGGAAGTCAGCTTTCCACCTAAATGTTTTAGCTTTCCCTTTAACAAAAATCATACGCTAGTACTATGGATTCGAAGCCTTACCAAATTACCAAATCGGGAGCTATCCCAATTAATTTCGGCCTACACTACAGGACAAGAAAAAGTCACTAAAAAGTAAAAAAAGTGACCCCTTATCCAATTATTTTTTTAAATGGCTAATTTACTCATTGATTAGTTAGCATTAATCGGGTGATTAATTGGTATTTAGATAAATTAAACTAGAAATCAACTATTCTTGATTCATCATCAAAACATGAATATTTATTTATTTTTTATTTTGGAAAAAATCAAACCAGAATCGGTATATGTTCATGCTCTCATAAACCGATTTTGGGTTGATTTTTTCAATTCACAAAAAAAATTCAGAATCGGTTTTTACACATGTACACAAAAAATCGATTATTGGAGAAAAAATAATCAAACATGATAATGAGTATGATTTCATACTCCATTTCAGTTCGCGTATAAATTTCATACTCATTTTGAGATCGAGTATGAAATCATACTCGTTTTGAAATGGTGTAAAATCATACTAATACTCATTTTTAATTCGGGTATTACCAGAATCGGTTTACACGATGCACACATAAAAACCGATTATTGACATTCATAACATGAATTAGTTTATAAAAGTGCTCATGTAATCCGATTCTAACCAAAAAAAGATACAGAAAAATTGGGAATTTTTCCTTACAACAATCGGTTTACTCGACTCACATAAAATCCGATTCTAGCATTATAATCAACAACAGAAAAATTGGGAATTTTTCCTTACAACAATCGGTTTACTCGACTCACATAAAATCCGATTCTAGCATTATAATCAACAATCGGTTTTTATAAGCGATAATGTGATCCGATTATAGGCTAGGCAGTTATGAATTCAAATGGTACACAATCGGTTTTTGTGGACACATATATAATCCGATTCCAACAAAAAATAGTTACAGAAAAATGGTTATCCCTACTGTAACTGAATCGGGCTATGTGGACATTAACATTGACTGATTTTGGTTCAAATTTCTCGAACCAGAAAACATATCCAGGACAATCGGTCTTTGTGGGGATGAACATAAACTATTTCCATTTGCAATCGGATCACATATACATTAACGTTAACCGATTCTGATAAACCGGGAAAAATTTGATTTCAAATTTTTCAATTTTTGAGCGATTTTATGTTACTAAAACTTAGTTTATAGGATTGGGTTGAGAAGAAAAGAAGAAGAATCATTTGAAGTGGAGATGAAAATAAATTTGATTTTGATTTTAGTTTTTAATTTTATGATTTTAGTTTTATGATTTTGATTTTAGTTTTTAATTTTATGATTAGGATTTGATGGGGACAAATTAGTAGTATTAATATTTTTTAGAGAGTAAATTGGTAGTTTAGAATTTTTTTGTCCTGTAATCGTAGGCCCAAATTAATGATCATAAGCCCGATTTAGTAAGGATTCGAAGTCGTCATTTTGTGCACAATAAAATGAAAATTGAAGTCAATATTTGTACTCTCTTTTTAGCACGACAAAAAGATTAAACGAGACTTTAGGGTATGGAGGATTAAGAACTTGGATTGGATAAATAATTACATGCTTAACTAGTTGTTGATAATGAAGTAAGAGTATTTATCCCGAAACGGTTAAGCAAGTGGGATTGGATTAGATTAGTTTGTGGTAAACAGCTGGGTGATTAAGATGTTTATATTTGATGGTACGTTAATTGATTATGAGATCACGATGCTTGAGCAGCAACTACGTACTTTATTTACTATTATACTCCTGGAGGTGTTTGTAAATTGTCGAGTAAGGTATGACTCGGAGTTTAGTAAATGTGCAGGTGATCATTGTTAAAAGAATGACTTCACTTGTCTACTGTAAAAGCAAGCTAGGATAGTGTTGTTTGTGTTGGGCTGTTGGCAAAGTTTACCCGTTTGAAAACCGCGTCATATAAGGGGTATCTCTTTACATGACTCAGGGATAAGGTCACACCGATGCTGGAACCTGAGTCATGAAGATGTTGGGGTTAAAGAAAACCTATCCAGGAGAGGGATCTTGGATTTCCAACTATATAAGGTTATACCCTGGTTGGACGACTAAGAACCTCTTCTAAGGAGTGCAGAGTATGACCAAGGCGCCGAGGTACACGGTTGAGTCAAGGGTGCCCGGGGCGTACGAAACTACCCTGGCCATCCTTGGCAAGTCTTGGCTATGCTGCACTCGGCCCGAAGAAAACCCCACTTAGGGTGCAGTCTTGTAACTATAAGCCATATAGGCATAAAGGACAAGAGGCTGTGAAAACAACCGGTTTTTGGAAAATCTGGATGGGAGGAGCTAGTCTTGTATGGCCGATGTGCCCTCCTTGAAGGGGCAACCAAGGGGAAGATAAGGGCGGCACCCTCCATTAGGGAGCTGATAAGTGTCTTAAGACGACAATGTCATGGGGATTTATGATCGTAAGAACATTTAGGCCTGTCATATTGTCGCGTGACGTAAATTATACAGAGGCAACAAGCCAAAAGAGATATGTTTAGATGAGATCAATGGGTTTTTACATGAAAATGTAAGGACGTCCTGCGATTTCATCGCAAGATGGCAATGTCATGGAACTTTATTCTCGCTAGAGGATCTAGATCTGTCATATTGTCGCAGAAAGTTCAAAGAAAAATGGATAAGGCAAGATCAATGGATTTTTACATGCAAATGTAGAGATGTCCTGCGATTTTGTCGCAAAAAGTAAAATTTGGCAAAATAAGACCTTTAACTTGGAAGGCAAAATAAGACCAACAAAATAATAGTAAACATTAACTATTTCAAGAATGCAGGAAATATTTGTTCATCGCAGGAGAATATATGAGAAGGCAACCTTCTTCCGAATTTTTCGAAATATCGCAGGAATTCATTACATAGCAGTTCGCAAAAAGAAGATACGGGAAATAATTCCACATCTCAAGAAAGTTAATGAAGGGCAAGTAGGGGAATGAATAAATAAGATCTCATTATCTTCCTTGAGAATGTTCAAAGTAAAAAAAATTAAAGGTTGAATTCTAAAAGTTGCAAAAGTTATATTACTCGCAAGAAAGAAAAAGGAAAAGAAAGCAAGAATGAAATTCAAGCTTCAGCGATGGTCTCGCCAGACTCAGGGTTTTTGCCATTATTGTCAGCATTACCAACATTTTTCTCATTTCGAGTTTCTCCTTCTCTGGGAGAATCTTTTTCTTCTTCTTCTGGATTATTTTCTTCAACATCTTATTCAGCATCTTCTTCAACAGATGCATATTCTAAATCCTTGTCCAAGGGGAGAGGGACTTCATCATCATTAACTTCTAGAGGAAGAACAGATACAGGAGGGAGAGAATGAGATATCAGAATATCGTTCACAAGAACTTCAGCACTAAGGTGAACTTTGCGAAGGAAACCTTTGTCACGATTTCTAATCTCTATATTTTTGAAATACTCGAGATAATCAATTCTTCTTTCTGCTTTGTCGCGAGCTTCTATAAAATCGGAAGTGAGAATCTTGTTTTCTTTACGAAGTTTATCCAACTTATCAGTAAGATCAGCAATGGTAGAATGAAGACTTCTTTCAGATTCTGCGAGCAACAAAAATAATTAAATATTATTCAGACAAAGATCTCGCAAGAAACGTAACATAAAATTTGACAGAAAGATCAACAAGTGAGGCAGTCAATTGACTACCTTATTTTTCGAGAGGTTAAGTTTTGAAATAATGTAAAGAAACAGTTCTCCCATTGGTTCATAGCGTCATCAAGTTTATCGCCAACCATACCCTTCGGACGAGATTTCATGTTTTCTTCTTTGGAGTGTAGATACGAGTTTTCCTTTGCTAATAAAGAATGAGATTTCTTTAAAAGGGAATATTGATCTTGAAGCTTGCTGGCCTTTAAACTAAGAGTTAATCTACCCTTAATAAGTTTATCCTTCTCAGCGGTAGATGATTCAGTTACTTCCTTGAGTTCATCTTTAAGGGAGCGAAGAGATAGCTCTTGATTATCACATATTCTTTGTAGATTACTCAATTGCTGCGAAGAAATCGCCATCAAGCTTGAAAATCTATGTTTCTCTTGGGATAAAGTTCTATTTTCATCTGATAAAGATTCTACCGTCAAGTTAGACTTGGTTAAAAAATATGAGAGACGAGTAATCTCGTTACTTAATAAATTTTGACTTTGTGATAGTTGATTATTCTCATTAGTAAGATTATCTATTTGATCGATCGAATATGTGTAGAGATTATCTAATCTATTATACTGGTCCATCCAAGAATCTCTTTCAACACGAGCTTCTTCAGCAATAAATTCAAATTTAAGTCTTTCCATGAAACGAGTCCGATTTGAAACTAATATATGAACCAAGAATTTAAGAAGGAGACTTGAGTACAGAGGATATGGAAGCAAAACAGAAAGACAAAGAGGTAGAGGCAGGAAAATTGTACCTTTCAACTCGTCATTTTTTCTGTGAAGGTTCTCGCAGTTAAGTGAAGAGTTGCGAAGCATATGGTTCAGAGTATCACATTCAGAAATTTTGACTTGAAGGCTTTTTCTTAGAGCTTCAACTTCATTTTCTAAAGATGCTCGCGAAGCAGTACTATCAAAGCCAAAATATTTGAGTAAGGACTCGCAAACTTCATATTAGAGAGAGTCAGTAGAAGATTTTCTAGCATTGTCTAAAATATTAGATAAAATTTTAAAAGCAACATCAACTCCTGCCAAAGTTTCATTTGATGGAGGAAGAGATGCAGAGGGTGAAGTAGTAACGAGGACAAGTTGATGATTTGAGTCATTTGCGATGGTTGTATTATCAGAAGGAGGAGTATTGGGAAAAACAACAGTTGAAGGCAATAAAGGGCTAAAAGGAATTTCAGTCACATCAATTTTATGAGCCTGATTTGTCAAAGAATCAAAAGAAATAGAGGTGTTGGCATCGATATTCTCGCAGATGAAAGAAAGAGGATCCAATCGCGAGGGTGTGGGAGTAACTCTCGCAGATGTTAACGTAGGGATGGTGAAATCAGACTCAAGAGCTTTAAATTGACGAGGTCTTTGGGGAGGATTAGCTATGTTCTCGACATTCTGCGAATAATAGCTTAGATAAGAAACAAAGGCAACAATATTGTTATTAAGAAATAAGATGTGTTTCTTACCACCTTATCATTCGCAGAACTTCTCTTTTTCTTATCAATTGGCCTTTTGCGAGCATTAGGGTTTTGAACTGAAGATTGGGTGTTAGGGATAGTTCCACTGAAGAGAAGACATAATACGGGAGTTACGAAGGATCAAATAGAGAAGATCGAAGAATATGAGTAAAAAATTGAATCAAATAAAGATTATAGTCAAAAAAACATACCTTGATAACTCCATTAGAACAGTAGCAGGAGAATATGAAGAAGAAGAAAAGTTGCAGACGGAAGCTAAAATAAACAGATGAAGAAGATAGATAAATAGAAGAAGAAAATTAGTTTTGAAGTCTAACTCTACCTTTTATAGGAAAAAGGGAATAACCTATTGAGTAGAGACGTGTCAGTAAAAAGATGAATTTACAACACATGTAGGCGGTTAAGCTAAATTAACGGAGCAATGTCGAGAATAAAATATGGAAAGAAAAGAGGTTGCGAGCACTTTGAAGAATTGAAGATTCTCATATCCTCTACACTTTGCGAAGAAGACATGAGAAGAGGCAAGATGTAGGACCAGAATATCGCTACAACACTTCTTTGCGAGATTAACAACATTTCCCAGCGAGCATCACCGCAAGATCTTCAACTACACTTTACGAGTGTCACAAAGAATCCAAAAGAGTGACATAATAGCTGACGATTGAAGAAAACATAAGAAAAGCATGTCTGTCCCGCGATGGTTATAAAGCTTGCAATAATGAATATGGTAACTATCGCGGTACAATCACAGAATCAACCCGAAATAAGAGGAAAACTTAGATGTCATCCACTATGTAACTACCCTATAAATATAGACCCAATGTGTCCAGAAAAGGATGATGTATTTTTGAGAGTTAAGAAAGTCTTGAGGAGAGAGAAACTTCAAGAGAATAGTTGTAATCTTGAATTCTTCCATTTCTGTAAACATTTCTGAGAACAAAATAATAAAGTGTCGTTTTTAATCTTCAATTGTGAGTTAAATATAGCAAGATCATAACAAGGGTGTAGTGTGGGATTTCCTACAACTACAACATTCACACATAACTATTGAGGATTTCCATGATAATGTTCTAAGCAGAGTCTTCGCGAGAGACGAATCTGGAAGAGAGATAATGAATATTGCGAGAGCCTCGCCATTAGAAGAATGGAAAAAGCAAACTATATCTTTCACTGCACAAGAAGTACCAGAGCCTGGCGAGCAGCATGATAACCCATTGGTGGTAAGGTTAGAGATAAATCCAAAGCAAGTAGAATAAGAAGATGATGAAAATGAAGATTCTTGGGCTATCAATAAAGTTCTAATAGACACATGCAGTTCAGTCGACATCTTATTCTATCATACCTACAAAACCATGGGTGGAAGAGACGAAGATATAACATCATCAACATATAAAATATATGGATTTAATGGAACAACTAACAAACCAAAAGGGGAAACTACAATGCGGATTCCATTAAAGGGAATATCTTCAAAGATCTTGTTCTGTGTTGTGGACATTGAATCACCTTATAATGCCCTGATTGGTCGACCTTGGCTACATGGGATATTAGGTGTAGCATCTACTTTTCACCAGTGTATTAAATTTCCTCATCCTAATGGTGTTGGAGTTATTAAGGGAGATTGGGGAGAAATCAATAAATGTTATTAGATTGATAAAAATCTTGCGAGGAAAGAGCTGAGAAGAATAGCAATTGGAAGTATAGCATCAAGTGACCAAAGAGATGTGAAAGATTGATGATTGATACAATAGAGAAGCGAGAGGAAGTTGATGACGAGCGTATCGCAGAAAAAGAAAAAACAACAAAACGTAACAAAAAAGAAGAACCAGAAAATAGTAAGTAGAAAGGTAAAATGATGAAATTTAAAGAAGCTTATGCATAATTTGTTTGAAGAAAATGCAATTGAAAAGAGTACTTTGTTTGAAAGAATTGCAAAATTTTACAAGAAGATCAAAGAAATGAAATTTTATCAGATTTACAATACTCGTGAGAAACGCGAATAAAATTTCGCAGAGATTAATAGAATGGGGATGAACCTTTATGGTGTGCACCTTAGTTTGCGGAAACAATTTCGCAAGAGTCAAATGTAATACCTAATAGTGCGTCATGTAAGGTGGTATCTCTTTACATGACTCAGGGATAAGGTTATATCGTTGCTGGAACCTGAATCATGCAGATGTTGGGGTTAAAGAAAACCTATCCAGATTAGAGATCTTGGATTTCCAACTATAAAAGGTTATACCTTGGTTGGACGACTGAGAATCTCTTCTAAGAAGTGTAAAGTATGACCATGGCACCGAGGTACACGGTTGAGCCAAGGGTGCCCGGGGCGTATGAAACTACCCTGGCCATTCTTGGTAAGTTTTGGCTATGATGCAATTGGCCTGAAGAAAACCCCACTTAGGGTGCAGTCTTGTAACTATAAGCCATATAGGCATAAAGGACAAGAGGCTGCGAAAACAACTGGTTGTTGGTAAATCCGGATGGGAGGAGCTAGTCTTGTATGGCCGATGTTGTAGTTGCAGGAAATCCTACAACACACCCCTTATCATATCTTGATATTAATTTCTAGATCTACACATAAAAATGGTAGTAAAATTGCTAAAATTATAAATGGACACCAAGATTTTTTACATGGTTCGATCAATATGATCTACATCCATGATTTTTCACTATAATCGTTTAAGTTTACATTTGATTTACATTGATAATCTCCATTAATGGAGTACTAAATCTAGTTTTGGGGAAGAAGATGATAAAGAAAAATACAATCTCTCTCCTAATATTTCTCTGCAAAATATCTCTCTCTTCTAAAATTATCTCTCCCCCTTTCTCTCTCCTACTCTTTTCTTTATATAGGTATCTTCATAGTGGGTGACAGCTCACATTCAACTTATCTTTCCCATTTTTTAGGATTTCTGCTATGCTCCTTGCAGGCTCTGCTATGCTCCTCGCAGACTCCGCTATCGTGCTCGCGAGATCTGCTATCGTGCTCGCGAGACTCTTTTGTCGTGCTCGCGAGATCTTCTATCGTGCTCGCGAGACTCTTTTGTCTTGCTCGCGAGATCTGCTATCGTGCTCGCGAGACTCTTTTATAACCACAAAATCTTCATTTCCTATCTTGCTCTCGCGATCTCCCGCCTTGTGCTCGCGAGCATTCTCTTTAACTACAAAATATTCACATCTTTCTCATGTTTTATACTGTCGTTGTCTATTACGTCATTCTTTGTATTATTCTCTGACTCTCGCGAAGTGTTGTTGAAGAGCTTGCGATGATGCTCGCAGAAGTGTTGTTAATCCCGCGTGAACATAGTTATAGCGATATTCTGGTCCTACATCTTGCCTCTTTTTTCTTGAATATTGCTTGAAAAGTAATCTTTAAGAAAAAATCCGTTGTTATAGTAGTCTTTGATATTTGTTGATGAAGGAACGAGCAAAAGAATACTAGACTCAAAAAGTACGTACTTGCCTCTATTCTTTTGTGAAGTTCCATATCTTTGCTAAGTAAATAAGAAGTATCAACTCTTGAAGTATTCGAAGTATGAATTATCCTTGAAGAAATATAATAAGTACTCAATCCTCAGAATATAAGAAGTATCCGTCCTTGAATGAAAATCATAAGTATTGCCTCTGTTCATGCGAAATTATTACTTCATTTTTGGTGAAAATCCCTGTCCATTTTGGAAATGATTCTTGCCGAGAAGATAAAGAACATAAAATGTTTTCTTGGTAATCCATAGTTGCCTCTGTTATTTATCTATGGAGGTAGAATCCTTGAGAAAATGTTAAATGAACGAATTGTTTCTTTATTCTTATCTTGCCTCTACCTCATGCGATAAAATAATCATATTCTGCGAAATAATCACATTTCCTGCAAAATTCTGGAATTGTTTGCGAGGTGCTGAATGATTTTGCAAGTTTCTGAATGTGTCTGTAAGATTATAAATGTATCTGCGAGTTTCTGAATAACCCTGCGAAATTATGAATAGTGCTCCTAAAATAGTGCTGATGAATAGTGCTGCGAGCTGATGAATAGTGCTGCGAGATTATGAATAATGCTGCGAGATTGTAGATAATCCTCTTGAGAAACTCTGAATAATACTTCTGAGAAATTCTGAATAATATTTTTGAAAGATTCTGAATAGTACTTTCTTTCTCTCTTGCGATGAACAAACTGTCCTGCATTCTTAAAAGAAAATAATTAATGTTTGAGATTATTCTATTGGTCTTATTTTGCCTTCCTAGTTAAAGGTCTTATTTTGCCAATTTTTCTTTTTGCGACAAAATCGCAGGACGTCTTTACATTTGCATGTATTGACCCATTGATCTTGCCTTATCTTTATTCTTTGATTGTATTGCGACAATATGACAAGTCTAAGTTCCCTCGCGAGATCAAAGCCTCATGATATTGCCGTCTAGCGATGAAATCGCAGGACGTCTTTACATTTTTATGTAAAAACCCATTGATCTCATCTTAACTTTTTTTCTTATGGCTTGTTGCCTCTGTATAATTTTTGTCACGCGACAATATGACATGCCTAAATGTTCTTGCGATCATAAAGCCCCATGACATTGCCGTCTTTAGACACTTATTAGCTCCCAAATGGAGGGTTCCTCCCTTATCTTCCCCCTGGTTTCCCCTTCAAGGAGGGAACATCGGCCATACAAGACTAGCTCCTCCCATCCAGATTTACCAACAACCAGTTGTTTTCGCAGCCTCTTGTCCTTTATGCCTATATGGCTTATAGTTACAAGACTGCACCCTAAGTGGGGTTTTCTTCGGGCCAAGTGCATCGTATCCAAGACTTACCAAGAATGGCCAGGGTAGGTTCGTCCGTCCCGGGCACTCTTGGCTCAACCGTGTACCTCGGCGCCTTGGTCATACTCTACACTTCTTAGAAGAGACCCTCGGTCGTCCAACCAGGGTATAACCTTATATAGTTGGAAATCCAAGGTACCTCTCCTGGATAGGTTTTCTTTAACCCCAACATCTTCATGACTCAGGTTCCAGCAGCGGTATAACCTTATCCCTGAGTCACGCAAAGAGATACCCCCTTATATGACGCACTATTAGGTCTTATATTTGCCTCTTGCGAAATTTTATCCGTGAACTAGGGTGCACGCCATAAAGGTTCGTCCCGTTCTTATGTCTCTACGAAATTGTTTTCGCGTTTCTCGCGATAGCTTCATGTTTCTTTATTCTTTCATTTCTATCATTTCTTCTTTCATTCTCATAACATCATATTTGAGATAAATATTCTTTAAAATCTTTTGAAATCTTAGAAATATTCTTTGAAATCTTGCGATTGTATCGCATTTGTTAAATCAAAAATCTCTTTTTGTAAAAGAAATATTCTAGAGAAATATTTGAAATCTTGCGATTGTATCGTGTTTTTAAATCAAAAAACTTTTGAATAAATTTTTTTATAGAGAAATATATAAATTGAATGTTCTCGTTTTTTTTGTAATTTTGAAGTCTTTGTAATCTTGCGAGGGTATCGCTTTTTTGGAAATTAAATCAATTTTTTTTGAAATCTTAGAAGTCTTTGCGATAATTTCATTTTCTGTAATCTTTGAAACCTTCAAAATTTTTAGAGATCTTTAAATTTTTGCGATAATTTTTAGTAATTCAAATAAAAAATCTTCGAAATCTTCTTTGAAATATTGCGATAGTATCGCTTTTTGTAAATTAAATAAAAAATCTTTGAAATGTTTTGAAATCTTAGAAATTTTTGCGATAATTTCGGTTTTTGAAATGTTTTGAAAATTTTGAATTTTTTGAGATCCATAAAAATTTTTGCGATGATTTCACATTTTTTAATCTTTTAAAACCTTTGAAATCTTGTGATTGTGTCATTTTTTGTAATTTAAATAAAAAATCTTTACTTGCGGTAAGTAAAATGTTCTAGGAAAGGGTACTTAGCTCTTATGTGAGTTGTTTGAACGTCTCGCAGCAAAAAGAAGAGTGAGAGATGAGACTTGAACCCTTGACCTGCCTCTTGCATTCTCTCGCAACAAACCAACTGTGCTAGCCCTCTCTTGCAAATTAATCAAATATCTTGCGATGTAATCAAAGTTTAACTGTTCGAGAGACAATTATGTAGAAATTTCGCATATTAAAAATAAACTTGCGAGAAGCAAGAATTGATCCCGCGATCTGCTGCGTGCATTCATGCCTCCCAACCAACTGTGCTTGTTCTCTTTCTTGCGAAATTTATCTGCGAAATTATCAAGGATTTCGCGAAAAAATATGCATGTGTTGGGACTTAAAATCGCGACCATGAACTAATTAATCTTCGCAGATCACCAACTGTGCTGCCTCTTGCTTGCGAAATAATGAAACAATGCTGAGAGATTATCTATTTTTTCACCCTTTGTAAAAAGAAGAAAATTATGCTTGCAGGCAAATTCGAACCTGTGACTACAATCTCCCATACTGTTCTCTGGACCATCGGTTCAAGAACCTCTTTGCTAGATTATCGCAGAACTTTTTTCCTTATTCTTTTACTCGCCAATAAAAATGAGAAAAAAATGAAAAATATGAATCTATGCGAATTTGAACCCGTGACCTCTTGTTTGTTCTTTGAACCTTGAACCAGCTATTCTAATATTTTTTTGTGATATCTTCGCATAACACTTATCACTTGTTATTTTATTTGTCCTTAGTATTTCATCAAAAATATGCGAAAATATCGCAGTTAGGAAGAATCGATCCCGCGACCTTAAAATTGTACGCTTCTGGTTTGACCAACTGTACTGTCTTCAACTTATGAAAGAGAGGCGAGATTCACATGACTTATTCTTTTTAGTTGTCATTTGTATAAGCTTTCTCCTTGTCCCTTTCTATTTTCTTTTCTAGTCATGCAATTTTATCTTTCTTTCTTGCGAGAGTTCATTTCCTGCGAGCAATCACCATGAGTAATGCAAGTTTTATATCAACTTCATAACTTTGAAAACAAGGATAATCATCAAATTTTTTTTAAATCACATAACCTAAAAAGAACAAAAAAAATTTATGCTCTAAAATTCGAGAAATTCGCACAATCTAAAAAAAAATGAAATTCGCATGGCCAAACTTTTTTCATACGTTTTCTGTAATTTTTTTTTTTTAAACGATCATATAGGTTTGGAAAATTAAATTTGGATGATGCAAATCTTTGAACAGAACTCCTTTTGATGTAAGATTATAATTGAGAATCAAATTTCTATGAAAAACAAAGCTTATGTCTGATGTTTGTTTCGTGAAGAGCAAAACTTAATAATCAAATTAATTTTCCCCAAAATTCTGGATATAAACAATCAAGCATAAAACAAGATAGAATAGTAAGGGATTTGTCCTTTTTAAACTCATAGTTGATGTAGACTCTGTTGATGTAGAAATTCATCCTTTTGACGTAGCTTTCCATCTTCGTCTTTTTCTTTAACTTTCTTTCACTGTGTTGTTGGTGTTTGCTTGAAGACACAATTTCTCCATTGAAATTTCCACTTTTCCTCTCAAAACTTTTAGATCCCACGAATTCTAACTCTCCCGGTAGCTAATTTCTTTGAACTTCTTCAATCTATCAAATAGCAGGTAGTGTTTCTAGCGCCAAAATGTAGTTGCAGGAAATCCTACAACACACCCCTTATCATATCTTGATATTAATTTCTAGATCGACATATAAAAATGGTAGTAAAATTGCTAAAATTATAAACGGACACCAAGATTTTTTACATGGTTCGATCAATATGATCTACATCCATGATTCTTCACTATAATCGTTTAAGTTTAAATTTGATTTACTTTGATAATCTCCATTAATGGAGTTCTAAATCTAGTTTTGGGGAAGAAGATGATAAAGAAAAATACATTCTCTCTCCTAATATTTCTCTGCAAAAATATATCTCTCTTCTAAAATTGTCTCTCCCGCTTTCTCTCTCCTGCTATTTTCTTTATATAGGTTTCTTCATAGTGGGTGACAGCTCACATTCAACTTATCTTTCCCATTTTTTAGGATTTCTGCTATGCTCCTTGCTGGATCTGCTATGCTCCTCGCAGACTCCGTTATCGTGCTCGCGATATATGCTATCGTGCTCGCGAGACTCTTTTGTCGTGCTCGCGAGATCTGCTATCGTGCTCGCGAGACTCTTTTGTCGTGCTCGCGAGATATGCTATCGTGCTCGCGAGACTCTTTTATAACCACAAAATCTTCATTTCCTACCTTGCTCTCGCGATCTCCCGCCTTGTGCTCGCGAGCATTCTCTCTAACTACAAAATATTAACATCTTTCTCATGTTTTATGCTGTCGTTGTCTATTACGTCATTCTTTGTATTATTCTCTGACTCTCGCGAAGTGTTGTTGAAGAGCTTGCGATGATGCTCGCAGAAGTGTTGTTAATCCCACGTGAACATAGTTGTAGCGATATTCTGGTCCTACATCTTGCCTCTTTTTTCTTGAATATTGCTTGAAAAGTAATCTTTAAGAAAAAATCCGTTGTTGTAGTAGTCTTTGATCTTTGTTGATGTAGGAACGAGCAAAAGAATACTAGACTCAAAAAGTACGTACTTGCCTCTATTTTTTTTGTGAAGTTCCATATCTTTGCTAAGTAAATAAGAAGTATTAACTCTTGAAGTATTCGAAGTATGAATTATCCTTGAAGAAATATAAGAAGTACTCAATCCTCAAAATATAAGAAGTATCCGTCCTTGAATGAAAATCATAAGTATTGCCTCTGTTCATGCGAAATTATTACTTCATTTTTGGTGAAAATCCCTGTCCATTTTGGAAATGATTCTTGCCGAGAAGATAAAGAACATAAAATGTTTTCTTGGAAATCCATAGTTGCCTCTGTTATTTATCTATGGAGGTAGAATCCTTGATAAAATGTTAAATGAACGAATTGTTTCTTTATTCTTATCTTTCCTCTACCTCATGCGATAAAATAATCATATTCTGCGAAATAATCACATTTCCTGCGAAATTCTGGAATAGTTTGCGAGGTGCTGAATGAGTTTGCAAGTTTCTGAATGTGTCTGCAAGATTATAAATGTATCTGCGAGTTTCTGAATAACCCTGCGAAATTATGAATAGTGCTCCTGAAATAGTACTGCGAGCTGATGAATAGTGCTGCGAGATTGTAGATAATCCTCTTGAGAAACTCTGAATAATACTTCTGAGAAATTCTGAATAGTATTTCTGAAAGATTCTGAATAGTATTTTCTTTCTCTCTTGCGATGAACAAATCTGTCCTGCATTCTAAAAAGAAAATAATTAATGTTTGAGATTATTCTACTAGTCTTATTTTGTCTTCCTAGTTAAAGGTCTTATTTTGCCAATTTTTCTTTTTGCGACAAAATCGAAGGACGTCTTTACATTTGCATGTATTGACCCATTGATCTTGCCTTATCTTTATTCTTTGATTGTATTGCGACAATATGACAAGTCTAAGTTCCCTCGCGAGATCAAAGCCTCATGATATTGCCGTCTAGCGATGAAATCGCAGGACGTCTTTACATTTTTATGTAAAAACCCATTGATCTCATCTTAACTTTTTTTCTTATGGCTTGTTGCCTCTGTATAATTTTTTTCACGCAACAATATGACATGCCTAAATGTTCTTGCGATCATAAAGCCCCATGACATTGCCGGCTTTAGACACTTATTAGCTCCTAAATGGAGGGTACCGCCCTTATCTTCCCCCTGGTTGCCCCTTCAAGGAGGGCACATCGGCCATACAAGACTATCTCCTCCCATCCGGATTTACCAACAACCAGTTGTTTTCGCAGCCTCTTGTCCTTTATGCCTATATGGCTTATAGTTACAAGACTGCACCCTAAATGGGGTTTTCTTCGGGCCAAGTGCATCGTAGCCCAAACTTACCAAGAATGGCCAGGGTAGGTTCGTCCGTCCCGGGCACTCTTGGCTCAACCGTGTACCTCGACGCCTTGGTCATACTCTGCACTTCTTAGAAGAGACCCTCGGTCGTCCAACCAGGGTATAACCTTATATAGTTGGAAATCCAAGGTACCTCTCCCGGATAGGTTTTCTTTAACCCCAACATCTTCATGACTCAGGTTCCAGCAGCGGTATAACCTTATCCCTGAGTCACGCAAAGAGATACCCCCTTATATGACGCACTATTAGGTCTTATATTTGCCTCTTGCGATATTTTATCCGCGAACTAGGGTGCACGCCATAAAGGTTCGTCCCGTTCTTATGTCTCTGCGAAATTGTATTCGCGTTTCTCGCGATAGCTTCATGTTTCTTTATTCTTTCATTTCTGTCAATTCTTCCATTTCTATCATTTCTTCTTTCATTCTCATAACATCATATTTGAGATAAATATTCTTTAAAATCTTTTGAAATCTTAGAAATATTCTTTGAAATCTTGCGATTGTATCGCATTTGTTAAATCAAAAATCTCTTTCTGTAAAAGAAATATTCTAGAGAAATCTTTGAAATCTTGCGATTGTATCGTGTTTTTAAATCAAAAAACTTTTGAATAAAAAATTTTCTAGAGAAATATATAAATTGAATGTTCTTGTTTTTTTGTAATTTTAAAGTCTTTGTAATCTTGCGAGGGTATCGCTTTTTTGGAAATTAAATCAAATTTTTTTGAAATCTTAGAAGTCTTTGCGATAATTTCATTTTCTGTAATCTTTGAAACCTTCAAAATTTTTAGAGATCTTTAAATTTTTGCGATAATTTTTGGTAAGTCAAATAAAAAATCTTCGAACTCTTAGAAATGTTCTTTGAAATATTGCGATAGTATCGCTTTTTGTAAATTAAATCAAAAATCTTTGAAATGTTTTGAAATCTTAGAAATTTTTGCGATAATTTTGCTTTTTGAAATGTTTTGAAATGTTTGAAATTTTTTGAGATCCATAAATTTTTTGCGATGATTTCACCTTTTGTAATCTTTTAAAATCTTTGAAACCTTGCGATTGTGTCATTTTTTGTAATTTAAAT
This sequence comes from Papaver bracteatum, assembly GCA_023529315.1. Taxonomy (NCBI): domain Eukaryota; kingdom Viridiplantae; phylum Streptophyta; class Magnoliopsida; order Ranunculales; family Papaveraceae; genus Papaver; species Papaver bracteatum. The sequence goes on from JAJJWX010003638.1 coordinate 498,235, forward strand.
AAAAAATCTTTACTTGCGGTAAGTAAAATGTTCTAGGAAAGGGTACTTAGCTCTTGTGTGAGTTGTTTGAACGTCTCGCAGCAAAAAGAAGAGTGAGAGATGAGACTTGAACCCTTGACATGTCTCTTGCATTTTCTCGCAACAAACCAACTGTGCTAGCCCTCTCTTGCAAATTAATCAAAGATCTTGCTATGTAATCAAAGTTTAACTGTTCGAGAGACAATTATGTAGAAATTTTGCATATTAAAAATAAACTTGCGAGAAGCAAGAATTGATCCCGCGATCTGCTGCGTGCATTCATGCCTCCCAACCAACTGTGCTTGTTCTCTTTCTTGCGAAATTTATCTGCGAAATTATCAAGGATTTCGCGAAAAAAATATGCATGTGTTGGGACTTGAACTCGCGACCATGAACTAATTAATCTTCGCAGATCACCAACTGTGCTGCCTCTTGCTTGCGAAATAATGAAACAATGCTGAGAGATTATCTATTTTTTCACCCTCTGTAAAAAGAAGAAAATTATGCTTGCAGGCAAATTTGAACCTGTGACTACAATCTCCCATACTGTTCTCTGGACCATCTGTTCAAGAACCTCTTTGCGAGATTATCGCAGAACTTTTTTCCTTATTCTTTTACTCGCCAATAAAAATGAGAAGAAAATGAAAAATATGAATCTATGCGAATTCGAACCCGTGACCTCTTGTTTGTTCTTTGAACCTTGAACCAGCTATTCTAATATTTTTTTGTGATATCTTCGCATAACACTTATCACTTGTTATTTTATTTGACCTTAGTATTTCATCAAAAATATGCGAAAATATCGCAGTTAGGAAGAATCGATCCCGCGACCTTAAAATTGTACGCTTCTGGTTTGACCAATTGTACTGTCTTCAACTTATGAAAGAGTGGCGAGATTCACATGACTTATTGTTTTTAGTTGTCCTTTGTATAAGCTTTCTCCGTGTCCCTTTCTATTTTCTTTTCTAGTCATGAAATTTTATCTTTCTTTATTGTGAGAGTTCATTTCCTGCGAGCAATCACCTTGAGTAATGCAAGTTTTATATCAACTTCATAAAATTGAAAACAAGGATAATCATCAATCTTTTTTTAAATCACATAACCTAAAAAGAACGAAATTTTTTGATGCTCTAAAATTCGAGAAATTCGCACAATCTAAAAAAAATTGAAATTCGCATGGCCAAATTTTTTTCATACGTTTTCTGTAATTTTTTTTTTAAACGATCATATAGGTCTGGAAAATTAAATTTGGATGATGCAAATCTTTGAACAGAACTCGTTTTGATGTAAGATTATAATTGAGAATCAAATTTCTATGAAAAACAAAGCTTATGTCTGATGTTTGTTTCGTGAAGAGCAAAACTTAATAATCAAATTAATATTTCCCAAAATTCTGGATATAAACAATCAAGCATAAAACAAGATAGAATAGTAAGGGATTTGTCCTTTTTAAACTCATAGTTGATGTAGAAATTCATCCTTTTGACGTATCTTTGCATCTTTGTCTTTTTGTTTAACTTTCTTTCACTGTGTTGTTGGTGTTTGCTTGAAGACACAATTTCTCCATTGAAATTTCCACTTTTCCTCTCAAAACTTTTAGATCCCACGAATTCTAACTCTCCCGGTAGCTAATTTCTTTGAACTTCTTCAATCTATCAAATAGCAGGTAGTGTTTCTAGCGCCAAAATGTAGTTGCAGGAAATCCTACAACACACCCCTTATCATATCTTGATATTAATTTCTAGATATACATATAAAAATGGTAGTAAAATTGCTACAATTATAAACAGACACCAATATTTTTTACATGGTTCGATCAATATGATCTACATCCATGATTCTTCACTATAATCGTTTAAGTTTAAATTTGATTTACATTGATAATCTCCATTAATGGAGTTCTAAATCTAGTTTTTGGGAAGAAGATGATAAAGAAAAATACATTCTCTCTCCTAATATTTCTCTGCAAAAATATATCTCTCTTCTAAAATTGTCTCCCCCCTTTCTCTCTCCTGCTATTTTCTTTATATAGGTATCTTCATAGTGGGTGACAGCTCACATTCAACTTATCTTTCCCATTTTTTAGGATTTCTGCTATGCTCCTTGCAGGCTCTGCTATGCTCCTCGCATACTTCGCTATCGTGCTCGCGAGATCTGCTATCGTGCTCGCGAGACTCTTTTGTCGTGCTCGCGAGATATGCTATCGTGCTCGCGAGACTCTTTTATAACCACAAAATCTTCATTTCCTACCTTGCTCTCACGAGCTCCCGCCTTGTGCTCGCGAGCATTCTCTCTAACTACAAAATCTTCACATCTTTCTCATGTTTTATGCTGTCGTTGTCTATTACGTCATTCTTTGTATTATTCTCTGACTCTCGCGAAGTGTTGTTGAAGAGCTTGCGATGATGCTCGCAGAAGTGTTGTTAATCCCGCGTGAACATAGTTGTAGCGATATTCCGGTCCTACATCTTGCCTCTTTTTTCTTGAATATTGCTTGAAAAGTAATCTTTAAGAAAAAATCTGTTGTTGTAGTAGTCTTTGATCTTTGTTGATGAAGGAACGAGCGAAAGAATACTAGACTCAAAAAGTACGTACTTTCCTCTATTCTTTTGTGAAGTTCCATATCTTTTCTAAGTAAATAAGAAGTATTAACTCTTGAAGTATTCAAAGTATGAATTATCCTTGAAGAAATATAAGAAGTACTCAATCCTCAGAATATAAGAAGTATCCGTCCTTGAATGAAAATCATAAGTATTGCCTCTGTTCATGCCAAATTATTACTTCATTTTTGGTGAAAATCCATGTCCATTTTGGAAATGATTCTTGCTGAGAAGATAAAGAACATAAAATGTTTTCTTGGTAATCCATAGTTGCCTCTGTTATTTATCTATGGAGGTAGAATCCTTGAGAAAATGTTAAATGAACGAATTGTTTCTTTATTCTTATCTTGCCTCTACCTCATGCGATAAAATAATCATATTCTCGAAATAATCACATTTCTGTGAAATTCTGGAATAGTTTGCGAGGTCTTTGAATGAGTTTGCAAGTTTCGAATGTGTCTGCAAGATTATAAATGTATCTCGAGTTTACGAATAACCCTACGAAATTATGAATAGTGCTCTGAAATAGTCATGAGATTATGAATAGTCTTTGCGAGATTGTAGATAATCCTCTTGATAAACTCTGAATAATACTTTGAGAGATAATTTCTGAAAGATTCTGAATAGTATTTCTGAAAGATTCTGAATAATACTTTCTTTCTCTCTTGCGATGAACAAATCTGTCCTGCATTCTTAAAAGAAAATAATTAATGTTTGAGATTATTCTATTGGTCTTATTTTGCCTTCCTAGTTAAAGGTCTTATTTTTCCAATTTTTCTTTTTGCGACAAAATCGCAGGACGTCTTTACATTTGCATGTATTGACCAATTGATCTTGCCTTATCTTTATTCTTTGATTGTATTGCGACAATATGACAAGTCTAAGTTCCCTCGCGAGATCAAAGCCTCATGATATTGTTAGTCTAGCGATGAAATCGCAGGACGTCTTTACATTTTTATGTAAAAACCCATTGATCTCATCTTAACTTTTTTTCTTATGGCTTGTTGCCTCTGTATAATTTTTGTCACGCGACAATATGACAGGACTAAATGTTCTTGCGATCATAAAGCCCCATGACATTGCCGTCTTTAGACACTTATTAGCTCCCAAATGGAGGGTGCCGCCCTTATCTTCCCCCTGGTTGCCCCTTCAAGGAGGGCACATCGGCCATACAAGACTAGCTCCTCCCATCCGGATTTACCAACAACTAGTTGTTTTCGCATCCTCTTGTCCTTTATGCCTATATAGCTTATAGTTACAAGACTGCACCCTAAGTGGGGTTTTATTCGGGCCAAATGCATCGTAGCCAATACTTACCAAGAATGGCCAGGGTAGGTTCGTTCGTCCCGGGCACTCTTGGCTCAACCGTGTACCTCGGCGCCTTGGTCATACTCTACACTTCTTAGAATGGACCCTCGGTCGTCCAACCAGGGTATAACCTTATATAGTTGGAAATCCAAGGTACCTCTCCTGGATAGGTTTTCTTTAACCCCAACATCTTCATGACTCAGGTTCCAGCAGCGGTATAACCTTATCCCTGAGTCACGCAAAGAGATACCCCCTTATATGACGCACTATTAGGTCTTATATTTGCCTCTTGTGAAATTTTATCCGCGAACTAGGGTGCACTCCATAAAGGTTCGTCCCATTCTTATGTCTCTGTCAAATTGTATTCGCGTTTCTCGCGATAGCTTCATGTTTCTTTATTCTTTCATTTCTGTCAATTCTTTCATTTCTATCATTTCTTCTTTCATTCTCATAACATCATATTTGAGATAAATATTCTTTAAAATCTTTTGAAATCTTAGAAATATTCTTTGAAATCTTGCGATTGTATCGCATTTGTTAAATCAAAAATCTCTTTCTGTAAAAGAAATATTCTAGAGACATCTTTGAAATCTTGCGATTGTATCGTGTTTTTAAATCAAAAAACTTTTGAATAAAAAAATTTCTAGAGAAATATATAAATTGAATGTTCTCGTTTTTTTGTAATTTTAAAGTCTTTGTAATCTTGCGAGGGTATCGCTTTTTTGGAAATTAAATCAATTTTTTTTTGAAATCTTAGAAGTCTTTGCGATAATTTCATTTTCTGTAATCTTTGAAACCTTCAAAAAATTTAGAGATCTTTAAATTTTTGCGATAATTTTTGGTAAGTCAAATAAAAAATCTTCGAAATCTTAGAAATGTTCTTTGAAATATTGCGATAGTATCGCTTTTTGTAAATTAAATCAAAAATCTTTGAAATGTTTTGAAATCTTAGAAATTTTTGCGATAATTTCGCTTTTTGAAATTTTTGAAATTTTTTGAGATCCATAAATTTTTTACGATGATTTCACCTTTTGTAATCTTTTAAAATCTTTGAAATCTTGCGATTGTGTCATTTTTTTGTAATTTAAATAAAAAATCTTTACTTGCGGTAAGTAAAATGTTCTAGGAAAGGGTACTTAGCTCTTATGTGAGTTGTTTGAACGTCTCACAGCAAAAAGAAGAGTGAGAGATGAGACTTGAACCCTTGACCTGCCTCTTGCATTTTCTCGCAACAAACCAACTATGCTAGCCCTCTCTTGCAAATTAATCAAAGATCTTGCTATGTAATCAAAGTTTAACTGTTCGAGAGACAATTATGTAGAAATTTCGCATATTAAAAATAAACTTGCGAGAAGCAAGAATTGATCCCGCGATCTGCTGCGTGCATTCATGCCTCCCAACCAACTATGCTTGTTCTCTTTCTTGCGAAATTATCAAGGATTTCGCGAAACAATATGCATGTGTTGGGACTTGAACTCGCGACCATGAACTAATTAATCTTCGTAGATCACAATTGTGCTGCCTCTTGCTTGCGAAATAATGAAACAATGCTGAGAGATTATCTATTTTTTCACCCTCTGTAAAAAGAAAAAAATTATGCTTGCAGGCAAATTTGAACCTGTGACTACAATATCCCATATTGTTCTCTGGACCATCTGTTCAAGAACCTCTTTGCGAGATTATCGCAGAACTTTTTTCCTTATTCTTTTACTCGCGAATAAAAATGAGAAGAAAATGAAAAATATGAATCTATGCGAATTCGAACCCGTGACCTCTTGTTTGTTCTTTGAACCTTGAACCAGCTATTCTAATATTTTTTTGTGATATCTTCTCATAACACTTATCACTTGTTATTTTATTTGTCCTTAGTATTTCATCAAAAATATGCGAAAATATCGCAGTTAGGAAGAATCGATTCCGCGACCTTAAAATTGTATGCTTCTGGTTTGACCAACTGTACTGTCTTCAACTTATGAAAGAGTGGCGAGATTCACATGACTTATTCTTTTTAGTTGTCCTTTGTATAAGCTTTCTCCTTATCCCTTTCTATTTTCTTTTCTAGTCATGCAATTTTATCTTTCTTTCTTGCGAGAGTTCATTTCCTGCGAGCAATCACCATGAGTAATGCAAGTTTTATATCAACTTCATAAAATTGAAAACAAGGATAATCATCAATTTTTTTTTAAATCACATAACCTAAAAAGAACGAAATTTTTTGATGCTCTAAAATTCGAGAAATTCGCACAATCTAAAAAAATTGAACATGGCCAAAAAAATTTCATACGTTTTTTGTAATTTTTTTTTTTTTAAACGATCATATAGGTTTGGAAAATTAAATTTGGATGATGCAAATCTTTGAACAGAACTCGTTTTGATATAAGATTATAATTGAGAATCAAATTTCTATGAAAATTAAAGCTTATGTCTGATGTTTGTTTCGTGAAAAGCAAAACTTAATAATCAAATTATTTTTTCCCAAAATTCTGGATATAAACAATCAAGCATAAAACAAGATAGAATAGTAAGGGATTTGTCCTTTTTAAACTCATAGTTGATGTAGAAATTTATCCTTTTGATGTAGCTTTGCATCTTCGTCTTTTTCTTTAACTTTCTTTCACTGTGTTGTTGGTGTTTTGCTTGAAGACACAATTTCTCCATTGAAATTTCCACTTTTCCTCTCAAAACTTTTAGATCCCACGAATTCTAACTATCCCGGTAGCTAATTTCTTTGAACTTCTTCAATCTATCAAATAGAAGGTAGTGTTTCTAGCGCCAAAATGTAGTTGTATGAAATCCTACAACACACCCCTTATCATATCTTGATATTAATTTCTAGATCTACATATAAAAATGGTAGTAAAATTGTTAAAATTATAAACGGACACCAAGATTTTTTACATGGTTCGATCAATATGATCTACATCTATGATTCTTCACTATAATCGTTTAAGTTTAAATTTGATTTACATTGATAATCTCCATTAATGGAGTTCTAAATCTAGTTTTGGGGAAGAAGATGATAAAGAAAAATACATTCTCTCTCCTAATATTTCTCTGCAAAAATATATCTCTCTTCTAAAATTGTCTCTCCCCCTTTCTCTCTCCTGCTATTTTCTTTATATAGGTATCTTCATAGTGGGTGACAGCTCACATTCAACTTATCTTTCCCATTTTTTAGGATTTCTGCTATGCTCCTTGAAGGCTCTGCTATGCTCCTCGCAGTCTCCTCTATCGTGATCGCGAGATTTGCTATCGTGCTCGCGAGATCTGCTATCGTGCTCGCGAGAATCTTTTATAACCACAAAATCTTCATTTCCTACCTTGCTCTCGCGAGCTCCCGCCTTGTGCTCGCGAGCATTCTCTCTAACTACAAAATCTTCACATCTTTCTCATGTTTTATGCTGTCGTTGTCTATTACGTCATTCTTTGTATTATTCTCTGAAGTGTTGTTAAAGAGCTTGCGATGATGCTCGCAGAAGTGTTGTTAATCCCGCGTGAACATAATTGTAGCGATATTCTTGTCCTACAGATGTTCCCTCCTTAAAGGGGTAACCAGGGGGGAGATAAGGGTGGCACCCTCCATTAGGGAGCTAATAAGTGTCTAAAGACGGCAACGTCATGGGGCTTTATGATCGCAAGAAAATTTAGGCCAGTCATATTATCGCGTGATGAAAATTATACAGAGGCAACAAGCCAAAAGAGAAAAGTTAAGATGAGATCAATGGGTTTTTACATGAAAGTGTAAAGACGTCCTGCGATTTCATCGCAAGACGGCAATGTCATAAGGTTTAATTCTTGCAAGAGAGTTTATACTTATCATATTGTCGCAGATATGTTGAAAAAATGTTGATAAGACAAGATCAATGGGTCAATACATGCAAATGTAAAGACGTCCTGCGATTTTGTCACAGAAAGAAAAAATGTGGCAAAATAAGACCTTTAATTAGGAAGGCATAATAAGACCATAAGATTATTGCGATAATCCTCGCAGAATTTATGAGATTTGCGATTTTACGCATAGATCATAAAGTTATGCAATTGTTGCTAGCGATAGCATCGCTAGTATTGAGGAAAATTTAATTTGTTTTACAACTAATATCTAATCTCTACTCAATTTTTTCATATTGCAGATGGATATTAGAGGCAAGTATGGGAATGCATAGATATTATTAAATGATACATTTATACAGATAATTAAAGGATAATAATTATGTTGATTGATTATGTTGTAGAAAAAGAATTATTTTCTAATTCGTACAGATAAAAGCAAAAGAAATTTGCACATCAAGTTGGAGAAATTCGCAGCAATATTACGAGAAGCAGAAAATGAATGTACGAAATTTACAAGGAAGAAAAAGAGAAGAAACAGAACTAAGTAGATCCATCACCACCTTTATCAGATTTCTCTTCTTCTTCAGATTTCTCCTCATTCCAGATTTCTCTTCTTCATCATTATCATTATTATCTCTATCTTCGTCAGATTTCTCTTCCTCGCCAGATTTTTCTTTATCATTATCATCTTCACCAGAATCCTCAGTCTCGCTATCAGAAATAACAAGATTTGGAGTTTTTGCTGGAATCTCCTTTGCAAGATCAGGGTACGTAGAGTAAGGAATATCATGATCATCACAAACCAATTTAACGGCATTATTGCGAATAGCAACAAGAGAGCTATTAAAATTCGCGGTAGTAATTCTAAATTGTTCTTTCAACCATGAATACTTCTCATTGTGAGCAGTAAGACTATTTGCAAGTTGATTCTTTTCAACTTCAAGTTCTCCAATCCTTTCAGAATATCTCTTTTCAGCTCATGCAAGTATATAACAAAAAGTTGAAAATTTTGCGAGGAAGAACAATACAAACAAAAAATTAATAAGGAAGGATGACTAACAACCTTCTCTTTCAGAAATCATGTCTTTAATTAAAGCTAATTTTTCAACGTGAAGACTGACATCTACACCTAAATTAGTTCTGGCATTGTCAAGAACTTTCGCATCCCAAGCAAATTCCATATCATTATTTATAAGAAGACGGGAACGAATTTGGTTTTCTCTTTCAATAAAATCTTCCTTCTCGCGGATAAGCCCATCCCTTTCAATTTGAACTTCAAGAATGGTCTTATGGAAATTTCCTAAGGTTTCAGCTCCTTGTCTAGAAATAGGGTCTTTGTCTTTTGAGAGATCTTTGTTTTTGGACTTTAAAGTTTTAATCTCAACTTTGGAATTATGATAAAGTTGTTTGAGTCTGTGAGTTATATCTAAACAAGATCTGTAGTCAATTTCTAAGAGGCGAAACTTAGATCTGAGTTCATCTATGGAAAGGGAATTAATTTGGAAGGGTTCTAGAAGAGTATCATTGTCTATTGGTTCAGGAAAAGAGCGAATGGTTAAAGCCTCATCAGTGAGACCATAAATGTCTGCGAGAATGATAAATCAAGTAAGAAAGAATAGTGAAACATAAAATTATGAAGGAAAAGAAGAAGGTTATCATACCTAAAAGTTGTTTGTTAACAGTATCAAGATTGGATACTTTGAGCGATTGATGAGAAAGATTATTCTCAAGTTATTTATTCTTCTCGCGAAGATTAGCAAGTTCAGCTTCCATTTGTTCATTCTTCTCGCGAAGATTAGTAAATTCATATTTTAGTTCTTCATTCTTTTGGCGAAGAACAACATTCTTCTGTTGAGAAAATTCACGCCTATTGTCTAAATCAGAAGCAACAGCAAAAGCAGCTCTTCCAACCTGCGATAGAACTATATAAGTCAAGATCTGGCAAAAATATCAATAGATACATAAAAAGGATGAGCAAGTAGAAACATACCAGGCTACCAAGCGAATTCAGGAGACTTGGAGTCAGCAATCTTGAAACCCCACGAAGGGAATCACTATCAGCTAATATGGGAGCATCGCCGACTTTGGCGAGAGACTGGGATATTCCGTTAATAGCTTCATCTCCATACTCATTTGAGATACCAAATATATTATTGCCAAAATTTTTGGATAGTTGAGCCATTGCAGACTTAGAAGAAGAAGAATCCTTTATGGAAGGAACGTCATTATAAACGCCGAAATTATCATCATCGTTGTCCTTGTCGAAATCAACACTTAAATTTTCTGGAATATATTGAAGAGTTGAAGAAGAAGAGATTTGGGTTTTTCTTATCTTTAAGGGAGGATCGTCAGATCCCTCACTGCGAGGAACAGTAAGCTTCCCTTTGGGAGGGGCATTAGATTTCCCCTTGCGATCATTTGAAGACTTCACCATGGTTTTTGGTTCCATTGGTTCTAATTCTTCGATTACCTGCAAGCAAAGATAAAGATAAGAAATAGGGGCAACAATATATTGTTAAGATTTATAAAGAAATATTTCTTACTTCATCTGTGAGTAATTGAAGAGCTGAACGAGTAGTAGGCTTCTTAAACTTCTCATAGTTGGTCTTCAATCTCTCAATCTAATAAAAAGGCATAATCAGCGAGAGCTTAAAGATACAAAAATCAAGGAAAATAATAAAAATAATTTGTTATGCAAGGAACTAAGGAGAACATACCTCTTTAGTTTTTTCAGGCCAGTGGAAAACCCATGGTTGATACTCTATAACACTCGCAGGTAGCGTATGAGAAACAGAGATATATTGACCCTCTAAAATTAGAGGAAAAATAAACCATTTGTCATCGCTGGAATGGCGAGGACCTTGATTAGTATTTGTATACTAATCAATATCTAACATAAGAGCTTTATCATCAGCGATCTTCTCTTTCTTCAAGCGAACACCCCAGCAAGTGCTATCCCTCTTCATAGGGAATATTTTGTAATTTTTAAAGAAATTCTCCACAGTATAATCTGCAAAGACAATGGGAACATCTTTAAATTGAGGAGTCTTTGCAGCTTAAGGGTAGCGAGAACCTTTATCATCATCGCGAGAAGCATATTCAAGCAGTAATCGAATACAATCTCCACCCAATTGATATATCGCTCGCGAGAACTTCTCGTGAGAAATTATTTCATAAAATAATGGAAGTTCTGGGTCATAGAGAGGAATGGGAAGACCATCTTCAAGTTGACCTAGCGATACTATAACTTTCTCGCGAGAACATTGATAATCAGTAAATAATTTGAGAGAAATTTTAGATTTAGGGTTCTGATCTGGAATTGTGGACAAAGTAAAACCTTTATTTTTGAGTTTTTCTCGCATCTCATTAAAAGCATCCAAATTTTTAGCACCAGCAGCAACCATTTTTGAGTATGGGAATGAAAGAAAAGGTTGAAAAGTAAGAAGGAAATCACAGCGATAATAGACGCGTAATTTACGGAAGAACAGTAAAGTTGCAGAGAAGATGCGAAGAGAAAGAAGAAGAAAGTAAAAAGAGGAAAAGAAAAGAATGAAAGGAGTATTTATAGAAGATGACATTTCTCGAGAAGATGAATGCAATAAATGCAAAGAGAAAGAATGAACGGTCAGATTTCAGCGGTTAGAGAGGACGTGTCAAAGATTTATTGAAAGAAAGAATACGTGAAAATAGCTGGCGAAGGATACAAAAATGTGTGAAACATGTCAGTTGCGGCATTCTAGTTCTCATGATATTCTCTTCTTCGCAGAAAATACATGGGAAGAGGCAAGATGTAGGACCAGAATATCGCTACAAGACTTCTCTGCGAGATTAACAACTCTTCCCAGCGAGCATCACCGCAAGCTTTTTAACAACACTTTGCGAGTGTCACAAAAGCAGTCAAAAGAGTGACGTAATAGCTGACGATTGAAGAAAACATAAGAAAAGAATGTTTGTCCCGTGATGGTTACAAAGCTTGCGAGAAGGAACATTATAACTATCGTGGTACAATCGCAGAACAAATCCGAAGGAAGAGGAAAGCTTAGCTGTCACCCACTATGTAATTCCCTATATAAAGGTTTCCACTAAATTCAGAGGAGGAGGATGTATTTTTGAGAGTTGAGAAAGTCTTGAGGAGAGAGAAACTTCAAGAGAAAAGTTGTATTCTTGAATTCTTACATTTTCTGTAAACATTTCTGAAAATCAAATAATAAAGGGTCGTTCTTAATCTTCAAATTTGAGTTGGTTATTACAAATTATTAACAAGGGTGTAGTGTAGGATTTCCTGCAACTACAAAGATAAAAAGGAACGTTACCAAAAGTGTGGTGTTTGTTGTATGAATAGAATTTAGTAACTTTCTTTTAAAAGATGATCAAATCGAGCTTTCATTGGTAATTGTGGTGCTTATGATAACATCAATACTATAAGCCGTGTGTACATATATATTTATATACTTTATGATTAAAATAGGAAGAATATGTCCACATTGTCCAGCTTGTTCTGCATAGTTCTCCAATTATATTCAGATTATATATATACAGAAACGTTTGCAAAGGATGCAAAAATAATTTTGTATTTTCAAAGAAGACTGAATATCATACTAATTTTTAAAGTGAATGAAGTGAAAATTCTAGTTTGCACCATATTTCACGTGATCAATTTTTTGTGCACCATATTTTAAGTATAAAAGACGTAACACAAGTGTGACGAAGGAGACAAAATGATGATGACGTGTGCCCTAACCAGACTATAGTGCGACAGTTGAGAGAATGGGGTGCGGTTATTTGGCGAAACCAATGCATCATTTCAGTTGAAAAAAATATATCCACAAATTAAGGATGAGATTTATGATTACATAATCGCTATTGGAAAGATTATATCCACAGCCAACAAGGAGTGTAATTATTTTCTGTTGAAACATCCACTCAGTTAAGTAGTTTACATCTCTCTAAAATGTACTATTTACCATTCAAGAAGTGACCTTTGCAGAGCTGCTGCTTGACAAAAGTACACGGAGAAGAAGGCTACAAAATGATGATGACATACGCCATCACCAAAATATTGCGCGACAGTGAGAGAATAATGTGCGGTTACTTTGTTAAACCAATGCATTAGATCGTTTTATTTGCCGAGTTAGATCATCTTCTTTCAAAAAATGCTTGATTATAATGCATCACCACCACCATAGGACGCCATTAACGCTATTATATAAAAAATCTTGATACCCATGAGAAAGATAAAAACCTAAAACCCTAAAACCTAAAATCTTTGCAATTAACCAAGATTGCAAACAACCAACTAGGAAAACTCCTAGTCCCATTTTTATTTTCTTTTGAAACATCCCACACTTAAATAGTTTACGACACTCTAAGATGTGTCTTTTCTATAGTTGTATCTTGACAAAAGTCCACGCCGCTACAAAATGACGACGACATGTGCCCTAACCATATTTTTGTGCGATAAATGAGAGAACGAGGTCCGTGTACCTTGCGACACCAACACATCATTTCGCCAGACAAAAATATATCCACAACGTATTAGGTTTATGATTACATAATCAATATGATAAAGATTAAATCCTCATCCAACGAGGAGTGTAATTATTTTCCTTTGAAACATCTACTCACATAAGTGGTTTACGTCACTCTAAAATGTAGATGTGTCTTTTCGAGAGCTATTGTTTCACAAAAGTCCACGAAGCTACATAATGATGATGATGTGTGCCCTAACCAGATTACTACGCGACATTTAAGAGAATAATTTCGGTTACACTGTGAAACCAATGCATCGTTTCACTTTTAAAAATATATATCCCCAAAGTATGAGGTTTATAATTACATAATCGCTACGATAAAGATTAAATCCACCTCCAATGAGGAGGGTAGTTATTTTATTTTGAAACATCCACTCACATCAGTGGTTTACGCCACTCTAAAATGTAGATGTGTCTTTTTCGGATCTATTGTTTTATAAAAGTCCTCGGAGCTACAAAATGATGATGAAGTGTGCCCAAACCAGATTATTGTGCGATAGATGAGAGAACGAGGTGCGTTTACCTTGCGACACCAACGAATCATTTCTCCAGACAAAAATATATCCAAAAATGTATTAGGTTTATGATTACATAATCACTATGATAAAGATTAAATCCTCAGCCAACGAGGAGTGTAATTATTTTATTTTGAAACATCCACTTACTTAAGTAGTTTACGTCACTCTAAAATATATGTACTAATAAAGATGTGTATTTTCCAGATCTGTTGTTTGACAAAAAGCCACAGAGCTACAAAATGATGATGACGTGTGCCCTAACCAGATTATTGTGCGACAGTTGAGAGACTGAGGGGTGGTTACTTTGCGAAACCAATGCATCATTTCAGTTTAAGAAAAATATATCCACAAAGTATGAGGTTCATGATTACATTATCGCGCTTCTGCTTAGTAGTAAAGTAGGATTTAAGTTACTGTACAGAAAATTATATATGGTGAAAATTGTATTTTGCACCATATTTCACGTGATCAATTGTTTGTGCACCATATTTTAAAGTATAAAAGACGTAACACAAGTATGACGAAGGATAAAAAATGATGATGACGTGTGTCCTCACTAGATTACTGTGCTACAGTTGGGAGTCCGAGGTCCGGTTACACTGCGAAACCAATGTATCATTTCGCCTTAAAAAATATATCCACAAAGTATTAGGTTTATAATTACATAATCGCTATGATAAAGATTAAATCCACCGCCCACGAAATGATGATGACGTACGCCCTCACCAAATTATTGTGCGACGGTTGATAGAATTATGTGCGGCTACTTTGTGAAACCAATGCATTAGATCGTCTTATTTGCCGAATTAGATGGTCTTCTTTCAAAAAAAATGCTTGATTTTAATAGAGCACCACCACCATAGGACGCTATTAACCCTATTATATAAAAAATCTTGATACCCATGAGAAATATAAAAACCTAAAACCTAAAATCTTTGCAATTAACCAAGATTGCAAACAACCAACTAGGAAAACACTTAGTCCAATTTGTATTTTGTTTTGAAACATCCACTCAATTAAGTAGTTTGCGTCACTCTAAAATGTGTCTTTCCCAGAGTTGTAGCTTGACAAAAGTCCACGGAGCTACAAAATAATGACGACGTGTACCCTAATCAGATATTCTGAGACAGATGAGAGAACGAGGTGCATTTACACTGTGAAACTAACGCATCATTTCGACTTAATAAAATATAATCACAGAATTCTAGTGTCCGGAGTTTTTCTTCAAATTTCTTTAAGAAGACTAGAAGAGTGAGAAAAAAACCTCTTAGATGGGCGAGAAAAAAAAACGAAAGTGCTAGTGGTTTTGGAGTTTTTCTTTTTGATCATCTCAACTGTTGGTAGGTGTTCAAATCTACGTCCGTTACATGTTGTATAAATTTTTTCGTATATTCCTGTCCCCCGATCCACCCTAAAAAAATATATATTCATACATAAATTTCGGATACGGATATTTCGCATGCGAATACCTCCATATCTGAATCCGTATCCGATCAGTTATATTTTCGGATAAAAAAATCCGGATATCCGAATCCGAAAACTATTTTCGAATAATATTTTATTTTTCGTATGCGAATTCTAATGGATACCGAAGCGTTCGGACATCCATTGATTCTACATATATAATACGTAGAAGAGTGATTCTATTTAGACCGCATAAAAAATAACGTAAAAACGATTTCTCTCACACATAAAGAGTGGGCCCCGCCGGATGGGGTTAGCAGGGGCCCTCATACAAATAAAAGATGTGAGTGCCTCGGTTTTTACATGGTTCAGGCCACAATGCACACGTTTTGTATTGCTTGATCGGTAAATTCAGACCTCATTTGCAAAGGAAACTGAGAGTTAGTATCATTGTTTGTCTCCTTTGTAAACTCATTTCTCCTCTCCTCCCTTACCTTATTTCACTTCACATTCCCTCTACAATTACAACCATCAAAACACACCCTTTCAACACAAGTTTTTCATCACCATCCTTCTTCTTCCTCTTCACCCTTCAACAATTTTCTACAATGTTGTACCCAAATACATATCCATATCAGATGATACACATCATGTCTCCATCTGCTTACTACTATCACAAAGAAATTCTTCCTCTTCCTCCTCCTCCTCCTCCTCTGCAACTCATTCATCCCTTTAATCCGAAACATATATTTTCATTTCCTCCTCCTTCACTACTCTTTCTCCCCTTTAATCCCAAACACTAGTACTAAGGTTTGGACTTTTTTGTTGTTGTTGTATTCTTGTTTGCTGCTGCTGCTGTCCCCTTGGGAATAGGTTGACACAAATAAACTCCAGTCTCAGAACTAGTATTATTAACTACTCTATAATTTGAGTACTTGTAGTAACTACTACTACCATGATTATCTTCAATCAACTTAACTTGATGATGATGTTGTCTAGGAACAAATATGGTGCCAGAACCAAATGGTATTCATGATGATGGCCTCCTTGTGCGTTTACTGTTAATACATAATAATGGCTTCCTTGGTAGTTTACTTTTAGCATTTTTAGGCTTGGTTATGATGCGTCGACCTTTCTTCTTATGATCACTTATCTTTTCCATCAGGAAGTAATACTCTTATGTCTTAATAGAGACATGAAATGGTGGTTGTTGATGATTATGATGGGGTGGTGGTGGTGGTGGTAGAGAGGATAGCAGGGGAGGGTAGTACATTGAATAAATATGATCAAAGGGTTGATGAGGAAGCGGAAGTATAGGTTTGGGATTAAAGGGGTGAAAGAGTAGTAAAGGAGTAGGAAATGAAAATATAGGTTTTGGGATTAAAGGGATGAATGAGTTTCAGAGGAGGAAGAAGAGGAAGAGTTTCTTTGTGATATGTAAGAAGATGGAGACATGATGTGTATCATCTGACATGGCTCTGCATTTGGGTTCAACATTTTAGAAAATTGTTGAAGGATGAAGAGGAGGAAGAAGGATGGTGATGAATTGTGCTGAAAGGGAGTGTTTTGAGGGTTGTAATTGTAGAGAGAATGTGAAGTGAAGTGAAGGTAAGGGAGGATAGGAGAAATGAGTTTACAACGGAGAAAAACAATGGTACTAACTCACAGTTTCCTTCCTTTGCAAATGAGGTCTGAATTTACTGATCAAGCAATACAAAACGTGTGCAACTATTTGTTGCAAGTGTTGCTGTTTGTACCGGGTAAAGTTGTCGAGAGTAAGGAAGAGTTTATATACAGAAGTTCCGATAACCTATTTAGGATAATTTTCTTTTCTTTTTTATGCAAATGTAATACTCTCGGGAATACCAAAATTTATTGTTACTTTTACTATGGGAAATTTGACCTGAAAAATGCTACTATCAAGTTCAATGTTTCTACGTATTATTTATGTAGATACAAAATGTATCTTGGTATTTACAAGGTCATTGGCATTCCAAGGATGTACAACTATAATTTTAATTTTTCCTTTATATATGATACAAAAGAAAAATATATATCTTGCTACTTTCCATGCAAAACATCACTCTTATTTCTGCCATTTATGATATCTTCTTTGGAAATAGAAGAAGCCAACCGACAAGGATTGAAGGAGCTAATAGTATATAGGAGTGCTCTACACCTATTCAAAGATCTTAAAAGTGCCACAAGAAAAGTAAGAACAACACTTGCAAAGGTTCCTAGCTATTGCAATTTCTAGTACCACGATGAAAACGTAATGTTTTTTTTATCGAAAATGATGTATGGAACCCATATATTGTGCACCCAGTGCACCCAACATTAGGTGTCATCCATAGGGACCCAAATTTTCATAGGAAACTCGGTTAACCAATCTGTCTTTTCGTTTTCCAAAGCAAAAAGTCTTAACAGACTAGGAAAAAACAGCTCGAAGAAAACCGAGTAAAAAATCTCTCAACGGACCCCCCCTGCTGTCCTCCGCGGACCCACCGAGACCCATAGAAAAATCTGTGAGAGAAAAAGTGAATTTTGTTTTGGTGTTGTTTAGGAACTCGGTCTGTCCAGAAAAGTGTGTTTCATACTTTGAATATACTCCCTCCGTTCCGATTTACTTGATGTTATAGAGTTTTTCACGCAGATTAAGAAATAATATAGAGAGTAATTTTTTTCGAAATTTACCCATATTAATAGCTTCCTAGAATTTTAAACCATCTAGTTTTTAATTTCTAGATTTAATGTAAATTACGTATCCCATTGTAATTTACTTGGGATAAACCAAATATTCCTTCCAAATCCTTGGAATAATCATTTATTTACTAATTACAATAAGAATTAATGGTATGTTGTGATTCCAATGCAAGGGTAAATCAGTGAGAATTTAGGAAAAATACTTAAACCCTCATCTATTTTGGAACACAAAAAAAAACCCTAAAACATCAAGTAAATTGGAACGGAGGGAGTATATACATAAATGCTTGGTGAACCGAGCAAAAAAACTACATAAAAACAACACTCACACAACCAAACCTTTTGACTGGGTCCCATGGCATTCAGTCGGGACCCAGTACTCCCCAATGGGTTCATCACAACCCTTCATAGTGGAGTTCAAAATCTCGGTTCGCTAAGAACTACTGATATACTTGTTGGGGGAGACTTACCAAATCCGAGCAAAGTTATGATTCCTTCATCAAGATGAATGACTAATACATGATATAACTGAGGAAAAAAAAAAAAAAAACTAGCCCTACATTCATCTTTACAGAACCCTTAAAACCCCAAACAATAAGGAGTCTTCCATTGCAATTCATTGAGTACTATTTAAATGAATTGGTTTTTAATAGTATATCAATCATATATTGATGTTTTCAGGCCAACGTGAAAAATTCTTCCGTTTAGTTGATTTTCTCTTAGGTTTTTTGTTAAGATATAGTAGGAAATAGGTAAAAGAACGGGTAAAGGAAAGGGATGACGAGTTGGGTTCCAATGTGGATGACACCTAATGTTGGGTGCACTAGGTGCCATATATCATTTTCGTTTTTTTCTTCTCAAAGGAATATATTTTATTTCATTATAACCACTCAAACTATTATAAGAAGTCAAACCCTTATTTTTTGGCAGTTAGATATTAATAATTGTTTTATTTTTTGGTCTATAATAGTTAGATTTTTTTTATTGATATCAGTTATTATTTTATAGACAAGTTTTCTGGCACGAGCAAACGCACATGCGTGGACCAACTTATCAAGTGTGAGTTGTGAGAAATTGCCACGTACTCCCCCATCTCTAAAACACTAGTACACAGAGACCCTTTTTCCACGCCAAATTGGCGTGTCCATAGGGGTTTTGTCACGCCACTTCGGTTTGGACTAGGCGTGACTTCTGCTTGCGTGGTTTTAGGTAACATGGCGTGGTTGTAGGTAGCTTATAGCCACAACTTCCATGCGTGTCTATTGCTGCATGAAATAGACACGCCAGAGCCATATAGGCGTTGATATATAGGGTCCCAAAAACTTAGGTACTGGTACTCTATAGACACACGATTTATTGTTTTGGCGTGGCTATTTGGCTCACTATAGACACGCAAATTGCTTTTTGGCGTGGCTATTTGGTTCACTTTAGACACGCAAAGTGATGGTTGGCGTGGCTATTTGGTTCACTTTAGACACCCAAATTTCTGGTTGGCGTGGCTATTTGGTTCACTTTAGACACACAAATTTCTTTTGGTGTGGCTATTTGATTCACTTTAGACACACAAATTGCTTTTTGGCGTCGCCATTGGTTATCCAAATAGCCACGCCAAATAGGTTTAACGTGGTTATACGTTATGTTTTAGCCACGCCAATTTCACTTGCCTTCATCCACGTGGTTAATTAGGAACCGTTGAATACCATCCACATGTAACGTTGTGAGCCGTTCATTGGATATCCTATAGACACGCCCCATATAGCGTGGCTATATGTGATATTTAGCCACGCCAATTTATAATTACCTTGATCTACGTGGCTTATTAGGAATCGTTGGATCTCATTTTAGATGATGCAATATTGATCGTTAAATTATATGCATCCTACGCCGTCCACATGTAACGTTGTGAGCCGTTCATTGAAGAACCTATAGACATGCCATATAGCGCGGCTATATGTGATATTTTTCCACGCCAATTTATAATTAACTTCATCCACGTGGCTGTATTAGGTACCATTGGATCTCGTTTAAGATGATGCAATATTGACCGTTCAGATGTAACGTTGACCGTCGACATGTAACGTTGGGAGCCGTTCATCAGAGAACCTATAGACATGCCATGTAGCGTGGCTTTATATGATATTTATCCATGCCAATTTATATCTGCTTAATGTGTCTTTATTGTTATGTTTAGCCACGCCAATTGATCTCGAAGCGTGTATATTACGCGGGTGACGCCTCTAAGCCGTTCAGATATGGCGCATCTAAACCATCCACCTGGCACTACCCAAATTCTCTTATATACTTTATAAATTGTGGTTAAATCTGAAATTCATTTATTCCAAAAATTCATATTATTATTAATAACGCATGTGGGTACCGAATATCGCAAGACATTAGCTTACGAACATTGTAATAAATATAAGAGGAAAGAGTTTCAAAACGATGCGATGATAGAGGAAGCACGGGGAAGTATAAAGATTTGCGAAGATAGAATAATTTTACGAAGATGTATTGCGATATTTCACAATACATAAACAGCTGTACAAATTTCACTATAAATAGGAGTTCAAATGTAAAATTCGAGAGGTTCTTTTAGTGAGTGTGAGAAAATATCTTAGGAAAGAGAATAGAGAAAGTTGTAACTATTCTAGTTCCATTTAGATACTTTTATGTAATCAATTGAGAGAATTAATAAGAAAATTGTCATTTATCATCAAAAACTTCTTAAGTTTTACAAATTCTACTGAGGGTGTAGTTGTAGGTAATTCTGCAACTACATAATTGGCGCTAGAAACAGGGATTTGAAGAATTCCTGCATCAGAGAAATGGCAAGAAGAAGAAACGTATCAGAACCATTAACTGCAGTAAGAAGAAGTGTAAGACTCGCAGGAGGAGAAGCAAATATGACAGGAGAACCTAGTAGGAGAGGGAGTAATCGAAGAAATCAAGCTCAACAAACAATAGATCATGATCAAGTGAGTATACACACTTGGAGAACTGATACACCAGCAGAAGAATATAGAGCACCACAAATCAGAGAAAATGGGAGACTGATGGGAGGAATAATTCTTGAAAGAGAAAGGGAGGTATTAGAAACATTGAGACAAGGAATTCAAGAAGAACGAAGGTTTGAAGATAAAGAACGTGTTAATCTAACAAGACAAAATCAAGAATTGAGAAGGGAAAATGAGATGTTACAGAGGAGGAAATCTCAAAGTGTTGCAAGATCATATGTTAGACCAGAGAGAGAAGGACAAAATTCACCAACAATCAATAATGAAAGTACTATGCAAGGACAAGCACAAAATCAAGTTGAAATAAATCAAGAGAATCGCTTCATTTTAGTACCAAACCACGAACAAAACATGGAGAATTTACGAACCAGGCCAAATCCTAGAGAGAACAATCATAATGGTGAAGAAAATCGAGGGGAAGAGTCAGCTGAGGGACAACAAGCAGTACATCAAAACAATTACGAGAATGGAGTAAGAAGACGTGAAGAGGCTTGTAACAATCAAAATATTGAGTGTGAAAGAATTAGGAGAAGAGTTGGAAATCAACAAACATAAATGGTGAGGAATGAACCAAACTTTCGAAACGGAATACAAGAAAATCAAGAAGAAATAAATCACAGGAGGAGGAGAAATGAAGAAGAAGAAATTCCTGATATTCGCATGAGAAGGATGAGAAGAATAGAAAGGGAAGAACAAGAATTTCAATATGCTCTGCAACAAAACAATTGTGATAATTTAGAAAAAAATATATTTGCAAAATTGTGCAAATGAAAACATTAATGAAGAATATAATAGAATGCAAAGGATCGCAAGAGAAGAGACGCAAGAACATAGAAGAAGAGAGGCTGCGTT
The DNA here is from genome assembly GCA_023529315.1 of Papaver bracteatum. Classification (NCBI taxonomy): domain Eukaryota; kingdom Viridiplantae; phylum Streptophyta; class Magnoliopsida; order Ranunculales; family Papaveraceae; genus Papaver; species Papaver bracteatum. The sequence goes on from JAJJWX010003638.1 coordinate 520,014, forward strand.
GAAGAGGCCAATGGATGAGAATTCTGAGGCAAATGCACGGATTTTTCGAGAATTATCGGAAATGAGAGGGATGATAAATAATAGAAGAGGAGGAGATAAAAGGAAATTAGATGAAGCAATAGAAGAAGCTGTGAGGACTCCATTTGCTAGAAAAGTACAATTGGGAGGGATTCCGCCAATATGCAATCTGCCTACGCTTACCAGTATCTTTGATGGGACTTCATGTGATATTCAGCACATTAAAGCATATATAAGATGCATGTTACAATGGGAGAATCACGATGTTGTATTATGCAAGTACTTCGCATCAAGCTTAACAGGAGAAGCTCTAAAGTGGTTCGAAGGACTTTCTAAGAACACTATTACATCATTTAATCATTTACAAGCAACTTTCCTTGGAGCATACATCACAAATCATTCCTCACGGCTTGGTATTGAAGATGTGTTTGGTTTAAAACAAAGAATTGGTGAAAGTTTGAAGCATTTGGTAAGAAGATGGAATACTATGTGCAGTGATATGGCAGGGTGCGTAGATGAGAGATATTTGATTCTGTCTTTCATAAATGCGATGTTCGCAACTGAACAACTGTATGTTCAAATCTTCCGAAGAAAGAATTCCATAATGATGACAGAGTTACGAGAGTTGCAAGAGGAGTACATTACATTAGAGGAAAAGCAAAACAATATGGAATCATACCCAGTAGCAAACACTAACAATCAAGATACAGGAGCAAACTTACTTCCTAAAATAATTAATGTTGTAGCAGGTACTTCGCAAACATCCTCGCAAACTTCTTCGCAAATTTCAGAAGAGAAGAAAATCAATAATATCCAACCAAAGATGGTAGCAATGGGTAGCAAAGATCAAGAAGAGTATGATAGAGAGAGGAATTTCTATAATCGAGGAGGAAATAACCAGATCCCAAGATTAGATCAACAGCAAGAAAATTATGGGGGACAAAGGCAAAATTATTTTGGACAAGGGAATCAGAGACAAAATTATAACAATGGTCAAGAAGGTCAAAGAATGATAAGAGAAGAAATAAAGTTGCCACCTTTGAATACAAGTGTAGAAAAGATATGGCAGGCAATTATCCTGATAGAACATATACCAACTCCATGGAATATGGGAAAGGAACCACCAATGGGTCCAAGAAGTCATGAATTTTGTTCGTATCATCATTTTCATGGATATTCTACAAATAACTGCAATAATATCAAGAGGATTATCTTGCGAATGATTGATCAAGGAAAACTGGATCACTTTTTACTTAAGCAAACACAGTCGCAACAATTACCACAGGCTCCAGTCATAACTCGCAGGGAGAACACAGTACAAGAAAAGGGAAAATAAACCCTACATATAGAAGTGGGGTCAAAAGCAAGGAATGTTTTCTATAATTCTATTGTTAACTCATATAAAACCATAGAAAATTTTCATGATAATGTGTTAAGCAGGGTATATGCGAGGGATGGTGAAGGAAAGGAGATAATGAACATCGCACAAATTTCGCGACTTGAAGATTGGCAGAAGCGTGAAATTTCTTTTGAAGCTACTGAAATTCCAGAAGGTTGTGAAGTACATGATAACCCATTGGTAGTAAGGTTAGCAATTTGCATGAATATGGAAGAAAGTGAAGATGATATGGAGGAAGAATCAATTGGTCTTAATAGAATTTTGATTGATACGAGAAGTTCTGTCAATATCCTCTTCTATTCTGCTTACAAAACTATGGGGGGAAAAGACGCAGATCTAATACCTTCTACCTATAGGATTTATGGTTTTAATGGAACTTCTAATAAACCTAAAGGAGAAGTAAGCATGAGAATTCCCTTAAGTGGAATGCGAACTGAAATTCTATTTTGCGTTGTTGATGTCGAATCACCGTATAATTCTTTGATAGGAATACCCTGGCTTCATGGAATTCTGGGCGTAGCTTCCACTCTACATCAATGCATAAAGTTTCCTCATATGAAGGGTGTTGGAGTTATCAAGGGTGATTGGGCTGAAGGCAAGAAATGTTACGATACAGAGGTATAAGTTTGCGAATGAAAAACTACTGAAAAGGAAAATTGGAGAAAAAGAGCAAAGGTCAGAAAAAGAAGTGAAAATTTAATGGCAGAGGATTAAGACATGAAAGAATAAAATTACAATGTTAATCATACAGGAAATTTACGAGGATAACAAAGGGTGGTGATTTGCGAAGGAAGAAGAAAGAAGGTAATGAAACAAGAAGGTAATCAATATGTTTGCTCGTAAAGTATAACAAGATATACGTTAAGGAACAAGAAATTGAAATGAGGTATTTTGCAACACAAGAAATTTTTTGTGATAAAATTTTACGAATTAAAACAATTTATTGCGATTAACTTTCATGGAAGAAAGACGCAAACATTAATTTGCGAATAAAAGACCGCAATCTGTGATCAGCTTTCAAAAAAGAAAGAAAGCCGCAGAAATATTACACAGGCAAACCTTTGTGGCGTACACCCTAGTTCGCGAAGAAACATTTCGTAAGAGGCAAAGTCCTAAAGTGCGTCATTTAAGGGGGTACCTATAATCATGGCTCAGGGACACCGGAACACCACCAAGGAACCTGATTACATGGAACTTTACGGGGTACAACCCAATAACGGGGTACCTATCCGGGTTAGACACCTTGGATTCTCACCTAATCTTGCGACATTACGCAATATTATGCGATGTAACATGATTTAGGTTGGTAGACTAAGGCATACTTTCTTTCCCAAGAAGTGCAGAAAACGATCAAGGCGTCGAGGTACACGGTTGAGTCAAGAGTGCCGGGTGGGATTGAAGCACATCTGCCATTTTTGACAAGTTTTGGCAAATGATGCACTTGGCCCAAAGATACCCCATAGGGTGCAACCTCGTAACTATAAGCCCTATAGGCAAAAAGGATAAGAGGTTGCGATCAAAAGATGGTTGTTTGCAGAACCGGATGGGAAGAGCTAACCTTGTATGGTCGATGTACGCTTCCTTTAAGGGGCAACCAAGGGGAAGATAAAGGGCAGCACCCTCCATTAGGGAGCTGATACGTGCTATAAGACGCAAATGTCACGAGGCTTTTTGTTTGCAAAAACATGAAGGCTTGTCATATTTGTGCAACAATTGAATTTCTGTGAGCATTCTAAAAAAAAAAAGAGAAAAAAAAAAGAGAAAGAAAATATGCAGAAAAAGAGAACTCGCAGAACATAACAAAATAAGTTAAGATGAGATCAATGGGTTATTACATGAAAGTGTAAAAACGTCCTGAGATTTCATCCCGAGACGATAATGTCGCGAGGTTTTATATTCTCAAGAATGTTCAGACTTGTTATATTATCGCAAATACAAAAATATTATCACAAAAGAGGTGGCAAAATAAGACCTTTACTTAGGAAGGCAGGATAAGACCACAACAATCAATGAAATTTATTCCATCAATATTGTTGAAGAATTTTTACAAGAATATATATCATGAAGTTCTGACAAAGAAGGCAATTCCGTCAATATCATTGAAGAATTTTTCCAAGAATATATATCATGAAGTTCTAACAAAGAAGGCAATCCCATCAATATCATTGAAGAATTTTTACAAGAATATATATCACGAAGATATAACAAGAGATGCGATTTTACTCGCAATCAAAAACAGATAGTTCGTATTCATTAAATTTTACGAATTACATACTTCTTATACTTCTTCATACATTGAATATTTCTCCACAATTTGAATACTTCTTATAATTCTACAAGAATGTTTCATATTTAATATACTTCTTCAACGAATATTTCATATCAAATTTTGCGAAGGTTAAATACTTGTTATACTTCTTCATACATTGGATAATTCTTCACGGATTGAATACTTCTAATACTTCTTCAAAGATATTTTAATACTTCTTATACTTCTTAAAGGATATTTCATACCTCGTATTTCTTATATTTCAAAGGGAGGATTTCTTATTCACAATCGCAACAAGCTGAAGCTTCGCAAATTATATTGAGGCAGATATTCTAATACTTCCAACAATGTTTGATCATTTGAAGAGCAATAATAGGGGGAAAGGGAATACTAAGTTAAGTCTTTAAGATATATTATTTCTCTCCACATGATCAAGTTATGCGAATAAGGGAAGCACTCAATCAAAGAAAGATCAATTCATCATCGCAAAATTAAGACATTAATACTAGTTAAACTTCAAAAAAGAAATTGTTGGTTGATCAAAAGTGCAGGAAAGAAGAAAGTATTCAAACAGACAATATGAAAAGAACTAGAGCAGATATACAAAAAAGAATAAAGCTATTTTTCAGGTGATTTATTCCCATCAAAATGATCTTCTTTTTCTTCTTCAGAGAGATCATCTTCAACTTCACTATCGGAGATTTCCAGATATGGAGTATCCTCGGAATTTCTTCTTTAAAGGAGCATCTGGTACTTCTTGAGAGGAATTTGATTGTCTTCACAAATCTTGCAAGTCATCTTAGCTCGGAAACGCTTGAAATATAAGCTATGGTTGTTCTGGGAAATTAGAAGTTGAGATCTTAAATTAGAAATCTTCTGGTTATGACCGAAAATAATAGTTTCTAGATCACCATTCATCTTCGCATAATTTTCTGCAGCAAGGGAAGAAATTAAGGAATTGGTTAGCAACTTACGAAGGAAAAGTAATTAAAATACTTACCATTACGAAGAATTTACCTTCTAATTGTTTCTTATCATTACGAAGAAAAGAGTTTTCAAGCTTTAGTTGATTATTCTCCTCGAGAAGAGAAGAACTATCATCTACGATACTCGCAGATTGTGGATTATCTTCGTGACGGGATGTTAATTCTGCATTATCAATACTTAAATCCTCTACTTTCTGACGAAGTCTTGAATTTTCAGCCTCTAACTTCTTACAACGGCTTAAAGTTTTCTTCTCAGCAATGGAATGACGTCTTTCCCAATCGGAAGCAGCTGCGCATCTAACCCTTCCAACCCGAACGAATAAAAAGGGTTAGAAATTAATGAAATAGGGAAACAAACAAGGAATAGAAAAGAAACTTACCATACTCCCTAAAGCATATAATGTAGCAGGAGAGACGAATCTTGAAATTCCATTAAGAGAGTTGTTATTGAGTACAGTAGGAACTTTGCAAGCCTTCGCAATAAGCTTACGAGCATTCGCAGTAGGAGAGTTTCCTAACCCACGAGAAGAATGGAGAAAAGCCTCAGATACACGAACCATTGCTGAATCAAAAGTTTCCGTGTTACTATAATCTTCATCTTCACCTTCATCAGCATCATCATCATCATCTCCTTTATCAGAAAGGGTATCGGAATTAGAATTAAAGTCCTTCTCAGGAAATTTATCATCTTCATTACTTTGATCTTCATCAACATTCTCACTAGAAGAGATCACATTGGAGTAAGCATTGGTTGAGAGTTTCTTCTTTTTCCTCTCAAAAACAACATCCTCAAGTTTCCTTTTTCCTTTGCGAAGAGCATCATCTTGATTACCAGAAGTTTGGGTACTCTTCGCAGAGTGAAGCGTTCTTTGTCTCGTAGTTAACCTTTTGTAAGAAGTAGAGTTCTTATTCTCACTCGCAGCAATCTCAGGAAGATCAGGAAGAGCCTACAAATTCAAATAAGGATAAGAAACATAGGCAACAATATATTGTTTTAAAAACATATAAGAGTGTTTCTTACCTCATTTGAAAATAAGTTGAAGAATAACAAAAAAATAAGGAGATAGAGATACATACATTTTTATCTTCGCTAGGCCAAGAAAAGACCCAAGGTTGATAGTTACGATCACGAAGGTTCGCAGGAAGATCTACTATCCTAGAAATGTAAGAACCGATAATGCTAGAGGGTAATTATACCAATCTTCATCATGAGAACGGCGAGGGGTTCTATTATTTCCCGAGGCATAATCAATATCGTGTATGAGAAGGTCTTCTGCTGCGATATTAGCTTTACGATGAAGAAGAACACCCCAACGTTTATCTTCCTTCTTTGCAGGAATTAATGTGTAATTTTTAAAGAAACTCTCAATTGTATAATCAGCAGCGATAATCTCCATATCTCGAAATCCAGGTTTCCTAAGATCAACTGAATACAAAGATTTTCCAAGTAAAGACGAGTTGCGAATTCAACCAGAATGCGAATGCAATCACCAGTCAATTGATAAATAGCACATGAAAAATTGGGGTGGGAAATAATTTCATAGAATAGAGGAATATTGACATCATAAAGAGGAAGGGGAAGACCTGCGAGGATTTGACCTCGTGAGATTAAAATTTTCTGATCATTCCAAGTAATATCAGTAAAGAGATCCATACAGAGAGAAGACTTATTATCATGACCATCAATTTCTGAAAGAATGAGGTCCCTGTCAGCAAGCTCTGCATTAATTTGTTCAATAGTTTTCTTCTTTGGAGCCATTGGGTAAAAGATAGAAAACAAAGAGGAAAAGAGGTGAAAGAAATAAGAAATCGCGATAGAATAAAAAAGGAAGAAATTACAGAGGCAGAAGTGATAAGGAAGATGAATAGAATAAAAGAATAAAAAGAAGAATTAAAGATAGTATTTATAAAGAAGAGAGAGTTTGACGAAGGAAAAAAATTCATCAATGCGATTAGATGTGAACGGTTGAGAAGGACGGTTACGAAGCAACGTGTCAAAAATTCAATGAAAGAGAAAAATACGTGTTGTGAATCTAACAAGGTGGTGATAACCATATTAAATTTACGAGAAATAGAGATTCTCATGACATTCCTCCTTTGCAAAATTGACATGAGAAGATGCAAGATGTAGGTACCGAATATCGCAAGACATTAGCTTACGAACATTGTAATAAATATAAGGAAAGAGTTACAAAACGATGCGATAATAGAGGAAGCACGGGGAAGTATAAAGATTTGCGAAGATAGAATAATCTTACGAAGATGTATTGCGATATTTCGCAATACATAAACAGCTGTACAAATTTCACTATAAATAGGAGTTCAAATGTAAAATTCGAGAGGTTCTTTTAGTGAGTGTGAGAAAATATCTTAGGAAAGAGAATAGAGAAAGTTATAACTATTCTAGTTCCATTTAGATACTTTTATGTAATCAATTGAGAGAATTAATAAGAAAATTGTCATTTATCATCAAAAACTTCTTAAGTTTTACAAATTCTACTGAGGGTGTAGTTGTAGGTAATTCTGCAACTACAACGCAGTAAAAAATGTTGAGCTTTGGTCTAACAGTTTGCAAAAATTTTTTTTAAAGAGAATTTATCCAAAAATCATCAGTTTTTCTTCAACTTTTTTGATGGTGGTGTCTCTGCATGCAATGGATCAGGTTGTGACATTCTCGACGCGCCAAACCTTGTTTTCTGTTTCCCATCTGAAAGTTGGTATGCCTTCTGCACAGTTGGTGCATATAACCTTCTTTGCGCCTTTTTAGTCTTCTGAGTAAGCTTTTCAGAGGCTGCATGCATGACTCCCCGAATGTGGATTGATTGCTAGGTGCTCCTCATTCAGTTTATCACTGTCCAATTTCTTCTCACAATCTAAAACTGGTTCTGGTTGCTTATGAGGTTTTCCATGTTGTGGAGTTTCCTGCAGCAAGAGATTAAATGTATTATATATATATTCTAAATCCAAGGAGAATTCGTCTGTCATATGCATTCTCAACAAGAGACAGATATAAGTCATTTTTCCAACAAAGTGATAAAGTCAACTTCACTGAAAGCCGCGCCATTTTTCACAGCTGACGCCCATAATAAAATCCGTAACCAAATATCAGTTTTCTAATTTACACTGGCATTCATGTTCCATTAGGTGTTAATATATTTCTATGTCGTACTTATTCATTAATCAAACTGAATACGCGATTGATTTACGTAAAACAAATTATATACTTGATTAACAAAGCAAAAGAGCTAAGAAAGTAACCTTGTCATCAGAGATGGAACAATTATCTTTCGGCCATGCCACAAAACCATCTTTAGCTTCCCCTAATAACTTAGGAAAAATACTGCCTCTAACAACGACGACGTTTCCCCTAGATCCATTCCAAAAGTCGTATTTTGCTTTCTGCGGAGATACGACATATGAACATCATATAAAAAGAAGATGCTAGGATTAGCAATATAGATTTACGAAGAAAAAAAAATACTCCATTATATGGCTTAGCCATAGGTTCTGCCATAGATGTGCACGACTTCTCCAGAGATACTGAAGGATTTAGTTGGGAATTACTGGTAGAGTTCTCCATAAGATTAGGAGACTGGTTCTTAGACCATGAATCCGAAGACACTGATGAATTGAATAGGTAACAAATATACAAGGTTCTCCAAAATATACCCTAGAATCCGTGATTCATATAGTTTATATCATATTTCAGACATATGGTTTAAGATCATGTAACTGGTTTAAGACAACAGACTTACTAATTTTAGTTTTAATCCCGAGTATCCTCCTCGTCTTGTCCGATGTGGGAACTTGGATTGTGATATTGCCTCTGTTCCCTTCTCCGAATTTTTCTTGCATAGGAAATAAAAATAATTTCATTAGTATGCTGGGATAGACAATAAGAAAGAAACACAAATTAGAAAAAGAAATGTGTATTCCATACCATAAATATAGGCGATTCTAGTACATACTTAAGGTATTCGTCCCAGTCTTCTTGGTCCATTACCGTTTCGTACTTTCTGGGTAAAGTTTTTAGTTTGTCCGGTCTTTCCAGGAAGGGTTTTATATGATTATTGTGTAATTTTCTTTTGAAGTCCCGCAGCTGAACAACTAGACGCTTCATGACCGCTTGCTTATATTCATGGGGCACCTCATAATGAAACTGCAATAACAACTAATTTATGTTCATCACATACTCACAATTCAACAACAAAAACGACGAATTGATAACCGCATATGCATACTAGAATTTCCTCCCACATATTTTGTTCTGTTGTTGCAAGGACTTCCTTCCAACATAAATGTTTTATGCCAACCATATCACGGGCCAAATAGCCTAGGTAACTACTGAATTCAATTCTATGGCCACCATCAGAATCTACATCATCATCCCATTGGTCCTCCTCTTTAAAGATATGCTTCTTTCCTTATTTGGTATATAAAAAAAAAAAAAAAAAGTCTTGATGTACCCGCATAAAAAACAATGTATAAACCGTACTCTCACATGATTTTTTTAACGAGTCCCATAGTATTCAGACGGGACCCACCATTACCCTACAAGGGTTTAACATGTGTACTTTGGGGGTTAGTTTGGGAAAACCACGGTTTATGTGTGGTTTTTTGAACGGTACGTGTAGAAGAGATGGTCAAAAAAATAGTCTTGTTGCCATATGTGGAAAGTCCAATGTTATGATTTTACTTGTATACCCATAGAGGGACTACTTCTCTATCTCCCTTTTCTCTCTTAATATTAAAGTGGGACCACTTCTCTCTCCCATCTCTCTTATAACAAATGAGTGGGGACCAAGGATATATTATGAAAAAACATGAAAAAGTGGCTATAATGATGCCTATCTTTTAGATACAGAGGGAGTATTTATTTTTATGGTGAGACATGGACCACGTAACTCCGCCGTTGAATCGCTTTTCTTAAGCATGGTTCAGATGCATAATTCATTCAATCTTAGCCGTCAGATTGTGAGAGACTTGGCGTACTCCGCCGTTGAATCGCTTCAGTGCGAGACTTGGGGAGAAATCCTAAAACCTAATTCTCATTCTTCCCCACTCTCTGCTAAAACTAAAACATAACCACCATTTTCCCGAGAATTTTTTTGATCGCGCACCTGCGCAAGCAAAAATGAGCGAGCACCTCTTCCACCGTCGGATGATTAAGATGTGATATAATCTAATAATAGACTTAACTATAGTTATGTTTTTCAATTTAACCGTAGTTAGAAGATATCACATCTTAATCATCCGACGGTAGAAGAGGTGCTCGCTCATTTTTGCCTGCGCAGGTACGTGATCAATTTTTTTTTGGCATTTTCCCTACTTCCATCTCCACCAAAAGCTTGTTTGTATTTTTCTTGCTTCTCCTTTAGGAAGATCACCACCATATTTATGTACTTCATTTGTGTAAACGTTAATTGACCAATCACGTAATACGTTAATTGACCAATAAAATTTCTTTTATATTCTATGCATTTAAGGTGCTTGTTTGGTTGGGTTATTGGGATAAATCTTATATAGACTAAACGTTTCGATGATGCAGATCTTTCAGTTCCGGCCCTGGGGCATGGTCAACGAAGGTTGACTTTGGGGCAGCACGGTGAAGGGGCAGCAAAAATAGGATTTTTTCTATGGGTGATTTGTGTTAAGAAAAGAAAATGAAGGATCAAATCACTATTACGAAAAATAAAAAGGACGTGTTGGAAAACATTTAGGGGCATATTGAAAATAAGGACTTACTTTAATAGCTTATTGCTAAATATTTAAAAGATCTCATATACTACAGAGAGTGAGATGCCATTTTTTCTTCTCGGTTTATATTACAAAGAATGAGATGCCATTTTTTTCTTCTCGGTTTCTCTTCAAAACTCTCGTCGTCTGCTTCCTTATGGTTTCTTACTTCCCCCCCTACACCACTTCCACTTAGAGTTAACCCGTATCCTTGTGTGTGGAATTTGTATCCTACCGGACAACGACGACCGGCTGGACATTTTTGGCTTACTTTCAGATAAGCAAAAATCCATTTTCAACTTAATTGCGCAATCTTGCCTCCTAAAAGGGGAAATATCCACACTTGAACACCACCAGTATGTATTTACACAGCATGATGATGATCATAGGAAGCACAAAATAAATAGAGGCAAATCCTAGCAAAAGAAAAGAAAAAGCACATCATCATCAAGATTTGGTGAAAATAAGTTTCCCATCCAATTCCCATTGTCGGAGATTGCATCTTTCACTTTTTCGCATCACTGGAACAAATCGTCGAAGAAAATGAAGGTAAAAATGAAAGTAAATTACGAAAGCACGATTCCTATTATCATGGATCAATCAAATACCATTAGAGTTATTTGCGCATTCAAAGTGAGTCCACTAATTAAAGTGGCATATGTACTTGTTTTAATTACCTTAATTATCAACAACAACACCTACACCATAATTAAACACTGAAAATTTATGATCTTAATTTTAGAATGACATGAAAATACTCATAACCAACACATATATAGTTATGCTCATGTAAAATCCTCAGACAACCATAATCCATTCCTCCTCCATTTTTATGAGAAAGGGCAACATATTTTAGGTCATCTTTGGGGCAGCAAAACGTCAGGGACGGCCTTGAGATCTTTCCTCTTGCTTTGGTTTTGATTATGGAAAACATGTTTGTATTTTTAGCCGTAATTTACACTCGCTAAATTCAGCCTAAATTTAAGTTTCAGTGGTTATTATTTTGATATTCTTCTAAATTACGTGTTTACCCCCGTTATTTATGTAATGATAAATAATGATACACGTACAACGATGATATAGGGCAGACACGTGGCGTCATCTTTAATTAGAATTCAACAATGATACACGTACAATGATTTTGTACCATGATCTGCACAAAGAAATGATCCAACGTCTTAGGGAAGCCCTGGGGTGATTAGTAGGAGGGGTGGGGTGTTTGGTGGAGCTCATCAGAGCTTTTTCACCAAAATTGGTGTACTGCCCCGAGCGGTACACCAAACATTTTTGATTAGAATTTGTGTAAGATTTTAAATGTTAAAAAATCTTTGAGCGTGGTAAATTGAACCTAACACCCATAGAATTTGTGTAAGATTTTAAATTTTATAAATCTTTGAGCGTGGTAGAAATTGAACCTAACACCCGTTAGGAATTGAACCTAACACCCCGTTAGGAATTGAACCTAACACCCCTAGGTTCATATAGTAGGATTCAACCCCCGGTCCGTGCCCAAATTTCTGCTACCATTTTTCCATATTCTGTATATAAACCATTTCTATCATATTTCCGGCACTATCAAAAGATATTTTAATTTAACATGGATGAATTCTGAGTTCCGAATCAGTATCTAAAAAACGAATTATACACGTACGTATGCCATTCCAAATTACCCCAAATCACGTACCGTTGACCGCATTTTTGACCGAACTTGACATTTACGAATCCGTATAATACTCGTACTATGCCGTTCCATACGTATGACGAATTACGAATTGCTAACTAGGGTTTTGGACAAATTTATTGTCCCATATCTGGACAAACATTTGTCCCAGTTCTAGAGTTATCCATAAATTAAAAATAAAGATAGAGATCGCCTCACACGAGTATTACTCCCGCACCATTTTGCGGGAAGCTATCCCGATCCAAAAGCCTTGAACCCTTTAGGGTAAATGCCACTCAGGCACTCACTTAAGTATATGTACCAATTAAGAAGTGTCTTTTCCGAAGCTGATGCTTTACAAAGTCCACGGAGAAGAAGGCTACAAAATGATGATGATGTGTTCCCTCACCAGATTATTGTGCGCCGGTTGAGAGAATAATACGGGTTGTGCAAAGCTTGATAAGAGCCGGCGTAAAAAATATGTTATACTTTTATGAGATACTCTCTAGCCGACCTGGTACTTTCTACTGGAAAAGGCTTTGGATTTGGATTTGGTTGAGAGAATAATGTGGCGTTAGTCCTAGTTAGCAATTCGTAGTTTTGCATATGTACGACACGGCATATGTGCGTGTATTATTCGGATTTGTAAAGATCAAGTTCGGTCAAAAATCCGGTCAACGGTTCGTGAGTCGGCAATAAATCGGAACGGCATACGTATGTGTATAATTCGTTTTAGAGATATGAATTCGGAATACAAAATTAGGGTGGGTCCAGTGGGAGGTGTGATTTGTGTGTTAAATATTAAATATATGTACTCTTTGGCATCAAACATGCCTTAGCTTTGTGGAGTGGAGTGTATTTAAGGAGGTATACGAGGTATACGTCCATTGATCTAATCTCTCTTTGAGAACATATATTTGCAAATCACGGAAGAAGAAAGAAATCAACGTTTGGGCCTTAAAACGCGGGACGAATTAATATGTCTGTTTCTAGTACATATATTTGCAAATTACGGAAGAAGAAAGAAATTAGCTTCCTAGGAAGCAGCTTTAGAGCAAGTGGGGCCCCTGTGATGTCATCGCTTGTCATACAAATAAAGTATAATATAAGGCTTTGCAAATCAGGAAGGAGAAATAAATCAGCGTTTGGGCCTTAAAACGCGGGCTGAATCCGTTTCTAGTACATATATTTTCAAATCACGGAAGAAGAAAGAAATCAGCTCAGCTTCCTAGGAAGAAGCTTCAGAGCGAGTGGGGCCCATATGATGTCATCGCTTGTCATACAAATAAAGTATAAAATAAGGCAAATCCATTTCGATACAAATAAGGCAGGTCCCCTGTGTGTGCATACATCCGCCCTTGTTTGGTCTGAAGATTCTTAACTTAACCCTTATAATATGGTCGAAAGAAGGTGGAAACACAATTCTTCACCTGGAACATAGGTGAAAAAACAAGTTTGCACACACAACGAATATCTTCGACACATAAATAATTTTTCGGTTCCTAGACTTGGGTAAACGGGATAAATAAATAACCTCGATAAATGCATTAATGGTTAAATCCTCGACGAAACATAAATGAATAACTACTAAATTCCGTACCAAAATTACACTGTAGTAGATATTAGAAACAAAAACCTCAGTAAAACATGAAAAACACAAATAGATCTTGGTAAACCAACACTCAATTACCCTAAGTTCAAATTTCCTTGAATTCTGGGTTTCCTCAAATAAATTCTGCCTTTAATTATTGACGTTACATGACTTTGGGATAATTTAAGGTGCATCATGTACAACCAGAACAACCAATGTGAAGTGGTTGGAAATCAGATATAGGAATTGGTTGAAAATCAGTTGACGAATTCCTATTGTAACTCTTTAATTTTCTTTGCTTTGATGAATATAAGATCGATAGATCGTTGTGCTCGACTCAGTAATGTAACCGATCCCATTCTTGGGTTTTATCTTTAATACTATAATTTAGGGTTTAATGGAAAAAAAAAACCCAATGTGAAGTGAGAAATACATCATGATACGGTAAGGATTTGGACCCATAGAAGAGATTAGAAATCCATCATGATACGGTAAGTAATCCAAAAGATTTGGCTCCATAGATTGATGTCCGCACCCCTCGGGTCCATAGACTCTATGCTAGGGTTTCTTCTCTCTAGATGACATGACATGACCCTTCCAAGCATCGTACGGTTGGAAAACTCTATCCCCTTCCTACGCCGAGCCTGTAAATGAGCTCTGCTTCCTAGGAAGCAGATTCATAGCGAGTGGGGCCCCTGTGATGTCATCACTTTTCATACAAATAAAGTATAAAATACGGCAATTCCTTTTCGATACATGGATTTTTCAAGGTGAAATTTCCATAAATTCTGGGTTTCCTCAACGTAAATTCTGTCTCTGATTACGCTAAAATCCATCATGTACAACCAGAACAACCAATGTGTTGTGAGAAATCCATCATGATACGGTAAGGATTTGGACCCATAGATTGATTGATGTCTTCTTGCCAGTAATAATCCGTAGTGGATATACCTGACACATAGGGTGTAAATTTTCAAAAATTCTTAATGAACCGTGCCCAAAAAAAAACTCTAAAACCGCCTCTAACAAAATATCTTTCTACTGGGTCCCAAGGCATTCAAATTGGGATCCCCCACACCCTAAAAAGGGTTCAATGTTACCCTTATAGGGGTATCTTTGGAATACCACGGTTTTAGAGTGGTTTTTTTTATCGGTTTGTTTAGAACCACTCGTAAATTTTTTGGTGTAAAATCCGGTAGATTTTTAGCATTTTCGATATTAGGGTCTCTTCTCTCTTGATGACGCGACAAGACACTTCCAGGCATAGTACTTAGATTTCGAGGTATTAGTATGCCCCTATGATCATCAGAAAGGATATTTTATTTTCTCCCTCTTTTTTTTTCGATTTCTGCTTCCTAGGACCAGCTTCATAGTGAGTGGGGCCCCTGAGATGACAACCTCTGTAGATGGTGGTAGTATTTGGTTCTGCGACATGGCTAGCGAGGCTGCGAGGTCTAGGATTTGATGGACTTGTAGATTAGAGAGGGAATCAAAGGCCTGTCTTGGCACTACGTGTACTTGGTTATCACTAAATTAATCTATCATTTACAGTAAAACCTCCATATATTGATACTCAATATATTAATAACCACTATATATTAATAAAAAATCATACTTAGCATAAAACCAAGGGTTTCATCTACACCCTAGCAGATTGATTTAGAACATGATGAAGATGATTAAAACACAATTGTATTAAGATAACTAGTTGTTCCAACTCGAAATTGGATTATTTCTCACACAACATTTGACCTATTTATAAACCAGTTTCTTCTCAAATACTAGAATTGATAAATTAGAGAACAACCACTCAATAAAATCATATTTTCCGACAAACCCCCTATGCAATTCTGCTCCGCAACTCCTTGATTTGATATTTTCTTTTAGTTATTGAGGCTAACCCTAGCTTTATCTCTCTCAACCATAGCTTCTAGGGTTACTATTGTTGGTAAGGGAGAAGTTAAGATGGAGAGACATAAAAACTAAGAGATTGATTGATGGCTCTTGAGAAAGTGGGTGTGCTTCAGTGATGGTCGGAGATGGGAGTGATTGATGGTGGTGAAGATGAAGTGATGGTTTGCAGACAATGGAGAAAATGAGTACGGAGGGGAGGTGGTGTTTGGATCTGCTCGAATAGGAGATGAATAGCAGGTGCTTCGGTGTTGGGCGGAAGCAACAAATGTTTATGTCTCGGAAGGAGGTGCCATTGGATGCTCAAAAGCTAAGATGAATCTGACGGCTCAGGTAGGAGATGGATTTGGGTCTTAGCTTTTATTTCTTCTAAGCCCATGTCTTCTTCAAAGCAAGGATTAATTAGGGGGTTTTATTTTCGAAAGTAACCCATCAAAATAAACGCAAACAGAAATTAAATTAGGGGGTTTTATTTTCGAATCGAAGATTACGACGATGAAATCAATTGAAGATTTTTTTTTTCTTCGGGTGTCATTAATGGCGAGAGAGATGGGAGTCGGGTGAGGGAAGGGGGTTTTGGTTTTCTGATTTGGGGGATTTTAGATTAAGGGTTATTAGGTTTTAAGTTTTTATTATTTGGGGAAGGGTAGAATGGTACTTTCAAGATCATTTTGGAAGCCCCCTATAATTTTGGGTGTGGGTATAAAATTTGTGAGGCCCCCAATTATTTCTTGTGGCCCCCAATTAATCCTTGCTTCAAAGCTACTATCTCAAGCCCACACCTAGTTTTGGGCCGTGCAAACGAAATTCTTCACTTGCGGATGAGGTGCAAAAGACATTCTTCACTGCCTTCTAATGCGAGCTTTTGTTGTCTCTCATCCGCTGTCTCTATTCCTCTGCTCTTTTTGGCTCCTTAATTCATCCAAGCTTTATTTACTACCTAAAAACACAAAATTAATTAGTACAAGTATTTATTCTTGAAAACAGAGAAAATACAGAATTTGGGATAATATATGATTTTTAAAACGCAAAAGATGAGTTAAATGCCAATAAAATGGTATAGAAATATGCAATATTTGGCACTCATCTATGTTCCGCATAAAAACAATGTATAAACCGCACTCTCACATGATTTTTTTAATGAGTCCCATAGTATTCAGCCTGGACCCACCATTACTCTATAAGGGTTCAACATGTGTACTTTGAGGGTTAGTTTGGGAAAACCAGTTTCTGTGTGGTTTTATGAACGGTACGTGTAGAAGAGCTGTATTCTTACATGGAGGTATACCTTGAATAGACCGAAAGAAAAAATTTCATACATGTACTTCGGAAATATATATAATATATATGCACAGGAAACACAAAAATGTATCTACTTGAGTGAGGATTTTATTTTACATCTATGTATATATGAAATTCACATGAAGCTCAACTTTGGCACCGAAAATTAACAAATGAAATCACATGATTGATCGAGATTTGTATTAAGTTGTCCACAAAAAAGCAAAGAATTCACTTTAATTCAAAATGATCATGTAAAATAGTTGTATGAAACTCTTCATCTAAAACTTTGATGTATTACAAGACCTATATTATTCATACTATACTGTCAATTATTCTTATATGTAGGTATATTCCTTAAGATGGGACCGGAAAAAATTATGACTTATCCCAATATGGAGTTTATTCTTAATTCCTTTATGGAGTATTCTTTCGGAGAGGTTTTACTGTAGTAAATAATTTAGCAAATATTGTATTAAAAAAAAAGAAATTTTTTTTATACCCACGGATAAGTTCAAAGATAAAGAGAGGCCAACAATGTTGCAGATAAGGGGATATTTATTTTTTATAAAATAATATTTGGGGGAAAATATTTTTTTCCCAAATTTATATTTTTGTATATCACAAACCCCTCAATAAGATTACATATATTAGAAACCCATAGTTAGTTATAACAAGAATTAATTACACAAATAACCTTTAACTAGTTTAAATTAATTAAATTAAAAAAACATCAATTTTTCCTAATAGCTATAATTAATGTTTTAAATTATAATTACCTTAAAAATCTCCTACAAAATCTAATCCCTAAAAATGCTCCCCTTAATTAACTCCCAACAAACACTCACCTCAACTAACTAACCTTAATTCCCTCCCTTAAAACTTCTGTTAACTAATTCTTTTTAAAAAATTCAAATATCACCGTTGTATGAAAAATCTCCAATTATCACATCCAAAACAAAAAATTCCGGTTATCACCCCTAAAATGATATGGGACGTATATTTGGAGTTCGCGTATATTTCAAGATATTGTTAATATCTTGAATATATCTTTATTTAAGTATTTTATTTATTAGGATTTATTTGATTAATATTGCTTTAATGAGAATAATATCTCTTAGGCTTGTTTAGGAATATTTAGACTTTAGGGTTTTAAGTTGCAGGGTATATTTAGCCATATCTATTGTAACCTACTCTTGAGCTTGCGAGCTCGTCTATTGAAATATTATTAATCAGTTGGTTGTTATTTGGGTTAAACTCCATTGTTATTTTATTTTTCTCTTGGATTAGAGTTTTCTCCTGGATTGAAGTGTTCTATCATCACCATTAAGGAGTGGATTCTCCTTGTCATTTTATCGCTTCTGCTCGTGCCATATCATAAAATAACTTCAATTATCACCGAATTGAAGAGTTGTTACTTGTTTTGTTACTTGAATTATCACGTATCTTTTTCTTCATCTATTATCGTTACTGAAACCCTTGTTTTGTTACTTGAAAAGAGTTGAAGAGGTTTATTCCACGTTCATTCCATGTGATCAGTGGAAACTATAAGTTTGGTTTCGGACCTTTCGGTTTTTTTATTACTCGTGATTCCGTGAACACAAACTAAACCCATTTAACTATTTAACTCAATTGCTTTTATTAAGTCAAGCCCACTACTTTTGTGTTTACATAAGCCCAACTTCATGTACTGCTAGCTTACTACCCGATCATGTTTAAGATTCTTAAATAAATTAGTCACCCATACATCCAGACTTCAGAAGGATGGGAGAAACTCATGTTCAATTGCCCAAGTTTATTGGAACAGTTAATGGTAGGGGATGTTATTTTGTAATCGACGGTAGTTGCGAAGAAAATCTGGTGTCAAAAGGAATGGCAGAGTTATTGGGTCTCGATATAGATTGGTATTATAATGATGATCCAATTGCGTGGTTTAACAACCGAGGAACAATCACTGGGATTGGTGGTTGTAGAGTTTTTTTGTCCATCGGTAAGTGTTTTTCCAACTCAAACTTTCATGAAGTTGTTGATATGGATATGTGCTACATCGTATTGGGAAGACCTTGGTTATTGGATGTTGGTGCAGTTCATAATAGGCGGAATAACTCGTATGAATTTATGTGGGGAAAGACTAGGGTTCGTCTTATGCCACGTCCTAAGACAAAGGAAGAAATAGCCCACATGGAGTCCGTCAAGGTTGAGACAGTAGACAACCAAAAATCATATGAAGTTGTTGTTAATCAGGAAGGTGGCTTGTTAATTTCAAATGAGAAGACACTAGCACTACATCATCCTTGCCCATTTGAAGATCCATCGACTATGTTGTGCACACTAACTTTGATGGGATGCCGACAAGACCAAGCTTGGAAAGTTTCGTGGGAGTTTTTGTATTGTAACTATGGGAAGAAGCGACACCGAATAACGAGTTATCATATGCATAAAATGATAATCCAAAAATTGGAATTATTTTGCGAACGATTCGTGATTCCAATGCATAATTCAAGATCGAGTTGTGTCTCAAGTGGGAGTACTAAAATTCTTTCTTCCACTTGCCATTTCCAATATAAACTCGAGGCGAGTTTTGTCACAGTGGGGGAGCCTGATACGGGACGTATATTTGGAGTTTTTGTATATTTCAAGATATTGTTAATATCTTGAATATATCTTAATTTAAGTATTTTATTTATTAGGATTTATTTGATTAATATTGCTTTAATGAGAATAATATATCTCTTAGGCTTGTTTTGGAATGTTTAGACTTTAGAGTTTTAAGTAGCAGGGTATATTTAGCCGTATCTATTGTAACCTTCTCTTGAGCTTGCGAGCTCGTCTATTGAAATATTATTAACCAGTTGGTTGTTATTTGGGTTAAACTCCATTGTTATTTTCTTTTGCTCTTGGATTAGAGTTTTCTCCTGGATTGGAGTGTTATATCATCACCATTAAGGAGTGGATTCTCCTTGTCATTTTATCGCTTCCGCTCGTGCCATATCATAAAATAACTTCAATTATCACCGAATTCAAAATTTCGATTATCACCCCTAAAATATAACTCCAATTATCACCGAATTCAAATGAGGAGAATTACAATTTTCACGCAATGGTAAAAAAAAACTCTAATTATCACAAGCATTTCTGAAAATTTCCATGGTAAAAATTTAAAATTTCACTCGCGTAACAACAATGAAAATAAAAAAACTTATACGGGTCCAGAGGAACAACCAATAGATCATATGCAAATAAGAAATAAAAAAACGATTCATACGAACTAAAAGCCTAAACTAGTAACTGGAATGCTGAAACATGCTTTGGGCAGCATATACGCATATGCATTATCTATGACTCTGAAAACTCTATTTATCACAATGCTCTAACTATGACAGATTTTGCAGGAAATACCATTGACTCAAGAGGATATACATGATACTATGGAGAAAGAGGAGTCACAAGAGGAGCAGACCTAGCATTCCAGTGGGCAAAAGAGATGCAACACACCAACATTTCCATATCTGCTAAATCAATGGACATCCTAGATAGATTCAAGCTACTCTACACTGAAGCTGCCAAGCAAAGATTCCATCTTCCTTACTATGAAAGAAGCAACACCAATGCTAATCAGAATGAAATTATGGAAACCAAGCCTATATCTTTTGTATTACTTAAACTTAGTCATATTACTCGTAGTCAAAACATGAACAATTTTCATTTAGTTGTTTCGCTTAAAAACAATGCTGACAGGCTTAAAGTTTCATCTCCAGCCGGGGCCAACAACAACCTTGTGTACTTTGCTTAGTGCCTTCCTCGGCCTAAGTTTTTATTATAAAAAAAAAAAAACCTAAACTAGCTAAAGTGGATCTTTATTTTTTTTATAATATTATTTGTGCATCAGCAGGTAGATGCGTGGAGTTGCTAGGGCAAAAAGGTTTCATTTGGATTCCTCAAAAAATTTCACGAAACAATAGTGAAAATAAAAAAGAAGAAGAAAAGAGTAAATTTCCACCCTTAACTCGCGCTCCCAATTAATTGACCGTAAAATATGGTTTGTTTTAAATGACCGAAAATATGGTTGTTTTTAAAAAAGAATAATTATTAGTAATATTTAAAGGATAATTTTCAAAAAAAAACAATTTTTTTACTAACATGTAACTAACTGAGGTTAATATAGACCATTTGAAAATGTGGGAATATAAATCTAATTTCAAGCTATTATTTTTAACCGTTGATATCGTACTTTAGGCTGCAGATATATACGATCTTAATGATGAGTTTATGAAAGATAGAGGAACCAAATTTGGGTTTCTCATAAATTTCCAATTAATATTTTATAGGGCAGATTCAATTATTAGATATTACATACACGTAGATTCAATTATTCATGATTCGAAGTGTTGTGTACTATGTTCTATTGCAGATATTAATTATTCAATTATTCAACGAAATATTAATTTCTTCAATCATATAATTTAAGTTGTGGAGTTTGTATTAGAAAGAAGATAAAGTTAAAACAAAGTACAATAATCGTTATTTACAACTTATTTTGAACAAAAGTTTCATTTCTATATAACGCTCGAAGAGAAGGATACATTAAAAGAAAAAACACTACTAAGCAAAAACACTAGTACCAAAATAAAAAAAAATCTACGTAAAGAATATGCAAAAGAACCAGAGAGGCTTGACCGAGACACTACCCGCAACAACCACACGCTACCCATTAACCTTAATGAAATCCGAGATGCTACATCGCCTCACAGGATAAAATTCACTATAGAAGCGCAGTTCCGAGGAACAGTACATAAGATGGGATGTTCAAACATGAAATCAACACCAACAGGAGGCTAGGAGATGTAAATAGAAAAAAAAAGATCAACATATTACATGTACCATCTCTCTTACCAAGCAGCGAAGGTTTATTAGATGTACCATCTCTCTAACCAAGTAGCGAAGGTTTTTTCTTGCTTTTGATATCTTTTCATCCCGGGTAGTCGAGAACAATTATTTTCCGGTTTTTTTTTTCTTTTTTTTCGCCACATCCAACAATATATTTCTGAATAAAGCAGCAGCAGCAATAACCCAAAAAAAAAAAAAACAGCAGCAGTTCAAATCTACAAAATATGACAGAAAAACACCACCATCGATCCGGCCGCCAATACTGAGACAACCAGATTCAAACTTCCAAAAAAGAAACCACTGCCGGCGGAAGTCATTGAATACTATACACACCATGAAAACAGCAAAAACAAGGCTACATAACACAATAAATAACATGCACAGAGATCCAACCATTCCAAATAATTGCGAAAGGCACCATAGAACACCCCGATAACACAAGGAAGCTAGCAACCACCAAACGAAGCACACAAAAGCGAAAACATAAAAGCCTTACAAAGTAACAAAAAACTTTTAATTAAAGCCAACAGATAACATTAGGTCAGATTAAACTTGCTCGATTTGATCCTAAAGGGACCAAATCGAGCAAGAATCAAAGCTCACAGAAGAAAGTTTGGTTTGGCAGAGAGAAAAGAGAGAACCCAGGAGAAGTAGTACCAAAAGTATTTTTTAACTAGTATTTATAGCCAGTGCTTGTGATTAGATCTTGATCGGTACAGTGTAAGGAGGAGTTGATATTGACCAGAAGTCGATCTTGGCCGTCTGATTAGCTTACCGAGAATATTAGAGATAGCACTATGGTGCTAGTTATCCATTCCATATCCATCAAATGTAGGGAAGGGATGGCACATGAAAGGAAAGCTTGCTATGGTGCTCTGCTATCCCTTCCCTACACTAGACGCGTACTCAGTACCCGTATAAATAGTGCCAAACGGGGTACTTAGTACGCGTATTTCTTTTTTTTCATGGAAAAATATTTATCTAGGTAAAAAAATATTTTAGAGTAAAAAAATTTATATTAAATAGGTAAAAAAAATGAGTTTTAGTAAAAAAAGGAGTGAAAAAGGGAAGTTTTAAGGTAATATTTTAAAACCCAAAAAAAAAATACGGGTACTCAGTACCCGTAAAGTGAAAAAGCATACGGGTACTCAGTACGCGTATGATTTCCCTTCCCCACAAGGCTGAACAGTTTTGTTCAGCCTTGTAGGGATGGTGGTGTGTATCCCAACTCATGTAGGGATATGGGAGACCATTGTGGTTGTTTTTTTGGGATTTTGAGGGAAATTGAGGAATATGGAAGGGATAACCCCTCCCATAGTGCTAGATCTTAGAAAAACCAAAAATACTCCACTGACCGTTCAAAAAACTGATTGATAACAGTTAAATCACAGTTTTTGTTATGGTGGGCCCATAAGAGGCCCCTGCTATCCCAGAGTTGTAGCTTGACAAAAGTCCACGGAACTACAAAATGATGACGACGTGTGCCCTAATCAGATATTGTGCGACAGATGAGAGAACTAGGTGCGTTTACACTGCAAAACCAAAGCATCATTTCGCCTTAATAAAATATCCCCAAAGTATTATGTTTATGATTACATACTTGTTATGATAAAGATTAAATCCACCACCAACCAGGAGTGTAATTATTTTCTTTTCAAACATCCACTCACATAAGTGGTTTAAAATGTATGTACCAATCAAGATGTGTCTTTTCCAGATCCATTATTTTATCCAATTATTGAGCTACAAAATGATGATGACGTGTTCCCTAACCAGATTATTGTGCGATGTTTGAGAGAATAATTTGCGGTTACATTGTGAAACCAATGCATCGTTTCACTTTAAAAAAATATATCCACAAAGTATGAGGTTTATGTAATCTCGCTTGAGCTTAGCATCGGAAATAGGTAAATCTATGTTATTATTCATGTAGATTTAAGTTACTATACACAAAATTCTATACGGTTTACTGACTTAGTTTTCATCATCGTCATTCTTCCATTATCATCATAAATATTGCTGAATACTTGTATTTAAAAGAAAACAGTTGCATCTCTGTCATTATTTGGTTAACAAAAAACAAAATATCTAAAGAGGAAAAACACGACATCATCCCACTTGACCTTATTCTGTCCGCAATGAGGTGAGAAATATCTGCAATTAATTAAGATCGGAAACAACCAACTAGGAAAACTCCTAGTTCCATTTGTATTGATCATATTGGAACGGATGCTTACAGAATTTCATTTCACTTAATTACTAAGATAAAAAGGAACATTACCAAATGTGTGGTGTTTGTTATATGAATAGAATTAAGTAACTTTCTTTCAAAAGATGATGAAATCGAGCTTTCATTGGTAATTATGGTGCCTATGATAACATCAACACTATAATCCGTGTGTACATATATATATACTTTATGATTAAAATAGGAAGAATATGTCCACATTGTCCAGCTTGTTATGCATAGTTCTCTAATTATATTCAGATTATATATATATACATAAACGTTTGCAAAGCATGCAAAGATAATTTTGTATCTGCAAAGAAGACTGAATATCATACTAGTTTTTAAAGTGAATGAAGTGAAAATTGTAGTTTGCACCACATTTCACGTGATCAATTGTTTACGCACCATATTTTAAGTATAAAAGACGTAACCCAAGTGTGACGAAGGTGACAAAATGATGATGATGTGTGCCCTAACCAGACTATAGTGCGACAGTTGAGAGACTAAGGTGCGGTTATTTGACGAAACCAATGCATCATTTCAGTTGAAAAAAATATATCCACAAAGGATGAGATTTATGATTACATAATCACTATTGGAAAGATTATATCCACAGCCAACAAGGAGTGTAATTATTTTCCGTTGAAACATCCACTCAGTTAAGTGGTGTACGTCTCTCTAAAATGTACTATTTACCCTTCAAGTAGTGACTTTTACAGAGCTGCTTCTTGACAAAAGTCCACGGAGAAGAAGGCTACAAAATGATGATGACATACGCCATCACCAAAATATTGTTCGATGGTGAGAGAATAATGTGCGGTTACTTTGTGAAACCAATGCATTAGATCATTTTATTTGCCGAGTTAGATCTTCTTCTTTCAAAAAATGCTTGATTATAATGCAGCACCACCACCATAGGACGCCATTAACGCTATTATATAAAAAATCTTGATACCCATGAGAAAGATAAAAACCTAAAACCCTAAAACCTAAAATCTTTGAAATTAACCAAGATTGTAAACAACTAACTAGGAAAACTCCTAGTCCCATTTGAATTTTTTTTTGGAAAAATCCCCACACTTAAATAGTTTACGTCACTCTAAGATGTGTCTTTTCCAGAGTTGTAGCTTGACAAAAGTTCACGGAGCTACAAAATGATGATGACGTGTTACCTAACCAGATTTTTGTGCGATAAATGAGAGAACGAGGTTCGTGTACCTTGCGACACCAACACATCATTTCTCCAGACAAAAATATATCCACAAAGTATTAGGTTTATGATTACATAATCGCTATGATGAAGATTAAATCCCTAGCCAACGAGGAGGGTAATTATTTTATTTTGAAACATCCACTCACATAAGTGGTTTACGTCACTCTAAAATGTAGATGTGTATTTTCGAGAGATGTTGTTTCACAAAATTTCACAGAGCTACATAATGATGATGACGTGTGCACAGTAATCTGGTTAGGGCACACGTCATCACCATTTTGTAGGTCCGTGGACTTTTGTAAAACAATAGATCTGGAAAAGACACATCTACATTTTAGAGTGGCGTAAACCACTTATGTGAGTGGATGTTTCAAAAGAAAATAATTACCCTCCTCGTTGGCGGTAGATTTAATCTTTATCATAGCGATTATGTAATATAAACCTCATACTTTGGGGATCTTCATCTTAAACTTTGATGTATTACAAGACCTATATTATTCATAATATACTGTCAATTATTCTTATATGGAGGTATGTTCCATAAGACGGGACCGGAAAAAATTATGACTTATCCCAATATGGAGTTTATTCTTAAAAATAACCGGCCCAAGTCGGGACCATTTTTTTTTTATTCTTATATGGAGTTTATTCCTTAATGGAGTTTATTCGTTTTAGAGATATGAATTCGGGATACAAAATTCGGCCCTAAATCTAAGATTTGATAGTAGGAAATTAGGGTGGGAGGTGTGATTTGTGTGGTAGTTATAGTATATGTATATACTCCCTTCGTCCCAAATTAGATGAGCTAGTTGTAGTTTGCACAATTTTTAAGGCAAGGAGGAAAGAGGAGTATATTTAAATATATTTTATAATTATACCCTTATGGATAATAACTACTAAATTTAGAAATGATTTATCTCTTAAATTATATCACGTTTTTTCGTAAACTTTATACTGTTGAAAAGCATTTTAAAACACCTACGCAACGAATATAAACATGTCTATCAAATTATACATATTTCTTATAATAACAATAATCAATTAAAAGGGTGGTTTTAGAAATACCCCTTGATTAGTGAAATAACTCATCTATTTTGGGACAAAATTTAAAACCAACTAGCTCATCTAATTTGGGACGGAGGGAGTATATATTAAATATATGTACTCTTTGGCATCAAACAGGCGTTAGCTTTGTGGAGTGTATGTACTCTTTGGCATCAAACATGCCTTATCTTTGTGGAGTGGAGTGTATTTAAGGAGGTATACGAGGTATACGTCCATTGTTCGAATCTCTCTTTGAGAACATATATTTGCAAATCACGGAAGAAAAAAGAAATCAACGTTTAAATCTATGTACTATACGGTATCTTTATATACTATACGGTATCTTTCCACTTAACCAAGATCGGAACCGGTCCCTTGGTAAGCCAACACTCAATTACCCAAAGTTGAAATTCCCTTAAATTCTGCCTTTAATTATTGACGTTACATGACTTTGGGCTAATTTAAGGTGCATCATGTACAACCAGAACAACCAATGTGAAGTGAGAAATACATCATGATACGGTAAGGATTTTGGACCGATAGATTAAAGGTTCAGATTCATTGTCCCATATCTGGACAATAACAGTTGTCCTAGTTCTAGAGTTTTCCAAAAGGGAAAAATCCATCATGATACGGTAAGCAATCCAAAGGATTTGGCTCCGTAGATTGATGTCCGCACCCCCCGGGCCCATAGACTCTATGCTAGGGTTTCTTCTCTCTAGATGACATGACAAGACCCTTCCAAGCATAGTACTTATTAGATTTCGAGGTAGTAGTCTGCTCCCTATAATCATCAGAAAATCCATTTGCTTTTATCCCTCATTTTTTTAGATTTTCGCTTGTCCCTGCCCTACGCCGAGCCTGTAAATGAGCTCTGCTTCCTAGGAAGCAGCTTTAGAGCGAGTGGGGCCACTGTGATGTCATCTCTTGTCATACAAATAAAGTATAAAATAAGGCAACAGTAGTTCTTAGCGAACCGAGATTTTGAACTCCACAAAACAATATACCATATGAAGGGCTGCGATGAACCCATTGGGGAGTAGTGGGTCCCGACTGAATGCCATAGGACCCAGTCAAAAGGTTTGGTTGTGAGAGTGTTGTTTTTATGTAGTTTTTTTGCTCGGTTCACCAAGCATTTCTGATAAGGCAATTCCATTTCGATACAAATATAAGGTAATTCCTTCAGAGCGAGTGGGGGTGGGGCCCCTGTGTGTGCATTCATCCGCCCCTGTTTGGTCCGAAGATTCTTAACTTAACCCTTATAATGGTCGAAATAAGGTGGAAACACAATTATTAACCTAGAACATAGGTGAAAAAAAAAGTTTTCACACACAACGAATATCCTCGACACATAAATAACGTTTCGGTTCCTAGACTTGGGTAAACGGGATAAATGAATAACCTCGATAAATGCATTATGGGTCCAAATCCTTACCGTATCATGATGTATTTCTCACTTCACATTGGTTTTTTTCTTCATAAAGATAAAACCCAAGAATGGGATCGGTTACATTACTGAGTCGACTGAGTCGGGCACAACGATTTATCGATCTTACATTCATCAAAGCAAAGCAAATTTAAGAGTTACAATAGGAATTCGTTAACTGATTTTCAACCAATTCCTGTATCTAATTTTCAACCACTTCACATTGGTTGTTCTAGTTGTACATGATGCACCTTAAATTATCCCAAAGTCATGTAACGTCAATAATTAAAGGGAGAATTTATTTGAGGAAACCCAGAATTTAAGGAAATTTGTACTTAGGGTAATTGAGTGTTGGTTTACCAAATTATTTAATTAACCAATACAATTTAGATATTCTCTTTGCCAACAAAGGTACTCCAGTCATTAATTAGTGGACAATCCTCGTGGTTAAAGTAACAATCACGAGTATTTAAATGGAGTCTTAGTGGGATGTTAGTTCATTGCTTGATTACAACTTCTTTGACGGGAAGCATTTCATCTGTTTTGTACTATCGAGAATTGGAAAACTATTTTATGTTATATCGTGTGTTCTTTTGATGTCTCTAATAAGTGTGATTTTTCATTTAACTATAAGGAGTTGGTGCCTAGGTTGGGTTGACCGTTTGATTCTTAAAACAAGTATATGATTTCTGAAGAAAGATATATCAATGCATTTTCTTGATTACATCATCTTCGGTGGGAAACACTTTATATCCTTTTTCACTATTAGGGTTAACAATCTATTTTACATTAATATCGATTTTTAGTATCACTGATATCAGATATCCATACAACT
Organism: Papaver bracteatum; assembly: GCA_023529315.1. Classification (NCBI taxonomy): domain Eukaryota; kingdom Viridiplantae; phylum Streptophyta; class Magnoliopsida; order Ranunculales; family Papaveraceae; genus Papaver; species Papaver bracteatum. Next base: position 548,500 of record JAJJWX010003638.1, read on the forward strand.
ATACAATGAGTATGATTTTTCATCTAACTATAGGGACTTGGATCCTGGAAAAAAACTTGAGTTGGCCGCTTGATTCCTAATGCAAGTATATGATTCTTAAAATATAGATCGGTGAATTTCCTTAGTTACATCATCTTCGACGGGAAGCAATATATATATATATATATATATATATATATATATATGTTTTGCAATATTTAGGGTTGAAAATCTATTTTATATTAACAATAAATACAATTCTGACCAGTAGGAGTCATAAATAGGAAAAGAAAAAAAATGATGAGAATTCATAACCAATATAATATAGATTTCATTTGCCAACAAAAATACTCCAGTTATTAATAGGCGATCCTTACGGTTAAAGCAACAATCACGGGTATTCAAACGGGGTCATAGTGGGATGTTAGTGCATTTCCTTAATTACAACTTCTTTTGACTCACTTCATCTGTTTTACACTATTTAGAATTTGCAAGCTATTTTTATGTTATATATCGTGTGTTCTTTTAATGTCTCTAATATATCGTGTGTTCTTTTAATGTCTCTAATATCATGTATTTATACAACTAAAATGAGTGTGATTTTTCATTTAACTATACATACTTGGAGCCTGGAAGAGAACTTGAGTTGGCTGCTTGATTCCTAACGCAAGCTTCTGATTCTTAAGAAAGATATATCAGTGCATTTTCTTGATTACCTCGTTGACGGAAGCACTCTACATGCTTTGCGATATTTAGGGTTAGCAATCTATTTTATATTAGGATCGTTTTATTTTTAGCGTCCCTAATGTCAGATATCAACATAGCTCTATAATATGTGTGATTTTTCATTCAACTACAAAAAGTTGGAGCCAGCAAAAACAATTGAGTTACCCGCTTGATTTTTTATGCAAGTATACGATTTCTGAAGAAATATATATATGTGTGTTTCCTTAATTACATTTCCTTTGACAGGAAGCACTTCACATGTTTTTCTTTATTTAGAGCTGGCAATCTATTTTATATTAATATCGTGATTTTTTAAATATCTCTAATATCACATATCGATGCCTATATAATAACTAATGACATTTCCTTGATTACTTCTTTGACGGGAAGCACTTTGTATGCTTTGGACTATTTAGGGTTGGCAATCTGTTTTATATCAATATCATGTTATTTTTAGTGTCTTTAAAGTCAGATATCAACACAACTACATAATATGTGTGATTTTTCATTCAACTACAAGAACTAAAAGAAGTTGGAGCCTAGAAAAACAGTTGAGTTAGCCGCTTTATTTTTAACGCAAGTTTATGATTTCTAAAGAAAAATATATATGTAAATTTCCTTAATTACATTTTCTTTGACGGGAACCATTTCATATGCTTTGCCCTATTTAGAGTTGACAATCTATTTTATATTAATATCACGATTTTTAGTGTCTCTAACTTCAGTTATCGATGCCTATATAATGGTAATGAGTATGATCTTTCAACTATAAGAATTTGGAGCCTGGAAGAGCAGTTGATTTGGTCCCTTAATTCTTAATACAAATATATGATTTCCGAAGAAAGATATATCGATACATTTCCTTGATAAGATTTTCTTTGACGGGAAGCAATTCATATGTCGTGCACCATTTAGAGTTTTCAACCTATTTTATATTAATATCATGTTTTTTTTATTGTCTCCAATATCAGATATTGAAACAACTGTATAGAAAGTGTGATGTTTCAGTTAACTACCAACAGTACTGATACATGTAATGTAATGAACTACTTATTGATTTCAAAGGTCGGTATAATTTTTCAAAGTTTTTTATTCAATAGGATTTCTTAATCTCCAACACTTTAAAAAATATGTAACTGGTGAATAATTTGGTTTCGATTGTTAATCTACTAAATGATTGCTTCAAAAAATAAATAAATATGATAATTGGTGTTTTCATGGTACACTGCAGTTGTTAATTGAGATCTCTTCTTGGATGGGTGCGGTTCTTCGCCCAACTGAAAACCAATTCCGTCGTACCCGGTTTGAAGCACAGGTTAAATACTAAAAAAAAAATTATATATTTATATCTTAAAATATTTTAGTTTATTTGTAAAATTGATTATAATTTTATTATGATGCATGAAATTAGTTTTCAAAACCATGTTAGATCTTCAAATCATAATAATATTATATATTTGATTATTGAACAGGGTGCACAAAACTGTTAAATTGATGGAGGCGATCAAAAAACTCAAGGATCCTCAAAGTGAGATGCTCTTACTTCGCAACTGTACTGGGGTGTCTAGACTTTATTTTGCTATGCGAACTACCAATCCTGCTGCTCTCCAACCTGCCACTGATCTTTATGATGACAAGTTATATCAGTATTTGAGGCTACTAATTACTGAAGATGTTGCGGGTTTTGGTCCCCTACAGAAGAGATTAGTTACCTTGCCTATTAAGGATGGTGGACTTGGTATTTACACCATGGATGACACGCGTGCTTATTGTTTTCTTGCTTCTCAGAGCCAGACTACTTCAGTGCTGTAGTTGCAGGAATTCCTACACTACACCCTTATTAAGATTCTATAGAAATCTGTTGGAAATCAATTAAACTTCAAAGATTTAAACGACACTTTACTATTAAAATTTTAGAAATGTTTACCGAATTGGAAGAAATCAAGATTACAAACATTCTCTTGAAGTTTCTCTCTCCTCAAGACTCTTTCATCTCTCCAAAATACATCATCCTCTTCTGGATCTATCGAGCCCTTTATATAGGGATTTACATAATGGATGATAGCTAAGTTTTCTTCCTATTTCAGATCTATTCTGCGATCTCATCGCAATCGCTACCAAATTCTCTATCGCAAGAATGATGACCATTGCAGGATCAACATATTCTTATTTTATTTCTTTCATCGTCAGTTTCTTTTTGGTATTCTGTGACGCTCGTGAAACGTTGTTAAAGAATTGCCAGTGACGCTCGCAGAAATATTGTTAATATCGCAGGAATAGCGTTGTAGCGATATTCTGGTCCTACAAGTGCAGAAAGTGATCCTTGGTAATTTATTCTCAAAAGACAAAGGTTCAGATTATCGGTTGGCTCTTCAGACCTTTACCCAGGTATGTGGATTACCGCATACTTAATGTGTCGATGATTCTTCCCCCCCTTCCATGCACTCCCTGGCAGTAGTTTATTTTGATGCAGTCAAGAAGAAAATCCCGGACCAATTTATTATATCTGCAAGAGATTACGCACAATGGCAATGCAACCGTGTTAAACATGCCCAAGATTATCTTTTGGCGGTACCCATCAGTGGGCTTAGTCAATGCCTCGGACCTCAACAATTTAGAGCTGTACTTAGTTATCGTCTTGGTATTCCTCTGTTTGTTGACAATAGTTTATTCCCAAGGTGCAACAAATCTATGGACATTTTTGGAGATCATGCACTTCATTGTGCTAAGGATATTGGATATAAGTTTCGTCACGACGTTGTTCGTGATGTTGTTATCGATATTTGTTACAAATCCATTGTGCTAAGGATATTGGATATCAGTTTCTTTTTGGTATTCTGTGACGCTCGTGAAACGTTGTTAAAGAATTGCCAGTGACGCTCGCAGAAATGTTGTTAATATCGCAGGAATAACGTTGTAGCGATATTCTGGTCCTACATCTTGCCTATTCTCATGTCTTTTCTGCGAAGAATAGAAGATCATAAGAACTTTAAATTCCATAACTGCTCATCTTTTCAGGATTCTCTATTCTGACACGTTTCTATGTCCTTCGCCAGCTGTTTTCATGAATTCTTTCTTCCAATAAACTTTTGACACGTCTCCTCTAACCGCTGCGATCTGACCACCCACGTCTCTTCTTTGCATTAATTTCCTTCATCTTCTTCGAGAAATTTCTTCCTCTATAAATACTCTTCTCATTCCTTTCCTTTTTCTCTTTTACTTTCTTCTTCTTTCTCCCCATATCCTCTCTGCAAACTTTACTGTTCTTCCGCGAATTGCGCTGCTGTGATTTCTTTCTTATTTTCAACCTTTCCATTCCCATACTTCAAAAATGGTTGCAGCTGGTACCAAAAACTTGAAAGACTTTAATGAGATGCGCGAGAAACTCAAAATCAAAGGTTTTAACTTGTCTTTAATTCCAGATCAGGATTCTAGATCTGAACTTTCTCTTAAATTATTTACTGATGATCAATGTTCTCGCGAAAAAATCATAGTATCGCTAGGACAACTTGAAGCTGGTGTTCCCCTTCCTCTCTATGAACCAGAACTTCCATTATTCTATCAAATAATATCTTAGGAGAGGTTCTCGCGAGCAATATATCAACTAGGTGGAGATTGCATTAGGTTGCTACTTGAATATGCTTCTCTTGGTGCTGGCAAAGGATCACGCTATTCTGAAGATGCTCAAAATCCTCTTTACAAACATATTCCAATTAATTCTGCAGATTATACTGTAGAAAACTTTTTCAAAAATTACAAGATACTCCCTATGAAGAGGGATAGCACCTGCTGGGGTGTTCGCTTGAAGAAACTCACTGTCGATGAAGCTCTCATGCTATATATTGATTTTCACACGAAAACTAACCATGGACCTCGCCATTTTAGCGATGATAAGTGGTTTATCTTTCCGTTGTGTCTCGAGGGTCCTTATATTTCTGGTTCTCGCGAACTTCCCACGAGTCTTGCAGAATATCAACCTTGGGTCTTTAATTGGCCTGAGAGATCTAAAGAAGTATATTCTCTCAACTTTTTATATTATTATCATTTATTGTCTTCTTTATATTCTTGCTAACTATTTTGATTTTTTCTCAAATTAATAGAATGAAACTCAGCTATCAAGCTCTTAGGAAACACAGCACTTTCTTGGCTCTGAAATCTTTCACGGATGAAGTAAGAAATATCTATTCATAAATTTTAACAATATATTGTTGCCCCTATTTCTTATCTTCATCTGTGCTCGCAGGTAATCGAAGAGTTAGAACCATTAATACCCGCAAAAACCAAGGAGAAATCTTTAAAAGAGAAGAAATCTGGGAAATATTCAAAGGAGAAATCTATTGCTCCTCCCATGGGAAAGCCTTCTGCCCCTCTCAATGAAGAATCTAGCGATCCTCCATCAAAGAAAAGGAAAACTCAACCTACTTCTTCTTCAACTCCTCAACCAATTCCAGAAAATTCAAGTGCTGATCTTGATAAAGATAATAATGACGAGGGTTTTAATGTTAGCGGTTTTCCCTCAATAAAAAATTCTTCTGATTCTGATTCTTCAATGACTCAGTTGTCCAGAATTTTTAGCGATATTTCCCACAACATGACTTATAATGACGAGGATGAAATTATTGACAAAACATCCCAAGCTCTCGCTAACGTTTGCGATGCCTCTATTTTGGTGGATAATTATTCTCTCCAAGGAATCTCAAGATCGCTGACTCCCAGTCTCTTGAATTCTCTTGGTGCTTTGGTAAGTTTTCATTTCTCAATTTATATTCTTCTTTCGCAGGTTGGAAGAGCTTCTTTTGCTGTTGCTTCTGATTTAGATAAAAGATGTGCCAGCTCTGAAGAGAAAGCCGCTAAACTTCGCCAGGATAAACAAAAATTAGAGTTTGAAGTTATTGAGCTTCGCAAGAAGAATAAACAGCTGGAGACTGAAGCTTCGGTTGATAAGCAAAAGATCTCTGATCTTGATAGATCTAACCAACAATTATATGGTATGACTAATTTCCTTTCTTTTTTAATTCTTTTTACTCTATCGCAGCTTATTCAAGCGTCCACTTTTAACTTGTAGATATTTATGGTCTTACTGACGAGGCTATACTCTTTCAAACTTTCCCTGAACCTATAGATGATCATACTCTTCTTGCATGTCTTAATAATTCTTTAAGTAATTTCTCAGATGATAAGATTAGATCCCTCTCCATAGATGAACTTAGATCCAAGCTTAATCTCTTAAAAATTGAACAAAGATTCAATTTAGGTTTGACTGACAAATATAAGCGCTTTTATCTTAATTCAAAGAAAGAAATAGATAGATTAAGACAGAAGAATAGCGATCTTATTGACGAAAAAGATCTTGCCATCAAAAGGGGATCCAAGACCCTGGCAGACTTTCATAAAACTCTCCTTGACGTTCAAATGGACAGAGATAAACTTATCCGCGAGAATGAAGATCTTCTTGCGAGGGAGACTCAAGTTAGATCTCGTCTCCTCATTAATAGCGATGACGAGTTTGCTTGGGCTGCGAAGGTTCTTGACAACGCCAGGAATGACTTAGGTGTAAATGTTAGCCTTCAAGTTGAACAAGCGGCCTTAATTAGAGATATGATTTCTGAAAGAGAAGGTTGTTTATTGTTCTTCTTCTCGCTAACTTTCTGTTTTTATTAATCTTTTTTACAAAATTTCTAACTTGTTGTCATATATTCTCGCAGGAGCTGAAAAAAGATATCTTGAAAGAATTGGGGAACTTGAAAATACCCTTGCTGCTCGCAATAAAAAATATTCACGATTGAAGGAGCAATTTGACATTACTACCGCGAATTTCAATAGATCTCTCATTGTTGTTCGTAATGATTCCGTTAAGTTGGTCTGCAATGATCATGGAATTTCTCCTTCTATATATCCTGATCTTGCGAAGGAGATCCCCGCAATAATCCCAAATCTTAACATCTCTGATAGTGAAGTTGAGGATTCTGACGGGGATGAAAATGATAATGATAATGATAATGACGAAGGAGAAAAGTCTGGTGGAGGAGAAGAATCTGATAAGAATGAAGATAGTGATGATAACTACGAAAGGGAGAACTCTGGCGATGAAGAGAAGTCTGATAAAGAGGATGGCGATGGATCTAGCTAGCTCTTCTTTTTCCTTTTATCTTCCTTGTATATTTATTTTCTTCTTTCTGCAGCATTGCTGTGTGTTTCTCCAATTTTGTGGATTTCTTTTGCTTCTACCTGTATGAATTAGAAAGAATTTCTTTTTCTGCAAGTCAATCAATCAATATAATTATTATTCTTTAATTATCCGCGTGCATTTATCTATGAAATTTTTATATGATAGATGATTAATAATTTCATCGTTCTCATGCATTCCCATACTTGCCTCTATTATTCATCTGTGATATAAAAAATTGATTAATGATTAGATATTAGTGGTAAATAAAATTTGCCTCAATATTGGCGATCCTATCGCCAGCAATAACTGCGTCAAATCGCAATTCTCATAACATCTGCGAGCATTATCGCAGTAATCTTGTGGTCTTATTACGCCTTCCTAATTAAAGGTCTTATTTTGCCACGCTCTTTCTTTCTGCGACAAGATCGCAGGACGTCTTTACATTTGCATGTATTGACCCATTGATCTTGCCTTATCTTTCTTCTTTGATTGTATTGCGACAATATGACAAGTCTAAGCTCTCTCGCGAGATTAAAGCCTCGTGACATTGCCGTCTTGCGATGAAATCGCAGGACGTCTTTACATTTTCATGTAAAAACCCATTTATCTCATCTTAAATTTTGGCTTGTTGCCTCTATATAATTTACGTTACGCGACAATATGATAGGCCTAAATGTTCTTGCGATCATAAAGCCCCATGACATTGCCGTCTTAAGACACTTATCAGCTCCCTAATGGAGGGTGCCGCCCTTATATTCCCCCTGGTTGCCCCTTCAAGGAGGGCATATCGGCCATACAAGACTATCTCCTCACATACAGATTTACCAAAAACCAGCTGTTTTCGCAGCCTCTTTTCCTTTATGCCTATATGGCTTATAGTTACAAGGCTGCACCCTAAGTGGGGTTTTCTTCAGGCCAAGTGCATCGTATCCAAGACTTACCAAGAATGGCAAGGAAGATTCGTACGCCCTTGGCACCCTTGGCTCAACCGTGTACCTTGGCGACTTGGTCATACTTTTTACTTCTTGGAAGATATTCTCGGTCGTCCAACCAGGGTATAACCATATATAGTTGGAAATCCAAGATCTCTCTCCCGGATAGGTTTTCTTTAACCCCAACATATGCATGACTCAGGATCCAGCAGCGATATAACCTTACCCCTAAATCATGTCAAGAGATACCCCCTCATATGACGTGCTCGTAGGTCTTACATTTTCCTCTTATGAAATTTTATTCGTGAACTAGGGTGCATGCCATAAAGGTTCGTCCCATTCTTTAATCTCTGCGAAATTTTATTCGCGTTTCTCGCGAGTATTATAACTCTGATAGAATTTCATAACTTTGATCTTCTTTATTTTTGTGAAATCTTGCGATTCTTTCAAGCAGAAAATTCTGTTCAATTACATATTCTTCAAACAAATCATTCATAGAATTCTCTAAAGTTCATCATTTTACCACTCTACTTACTATTTTCTGCTTTTCTGCTACGTTTTACTGTTGTTTCTTTTTCTGCGAGACGCTCGCCATCAGCTTTCACATCCTATTTCCGTTCTATTGTATCAATCATTAACCTTTCACACCTCTGTTGTTGTTTGATTTTTTACTTCCAATTGCTATTCTTTTCATCTCTTTCTTCGCAAGACTTCATATCGATTTCATAACATTTCTTGCTTTCTCCCCAATCTCCTTTAATAATGCCAACACCTTTGGGATGAGGAAACTTGATACACTGATGATAAGTAGATGCTACACCTAATATCCCGTGTAACCAAGGTCTTCCTATCAAAGCATTGTAAGGTGATTCAATGTCCACAATACATAATAAGATTTTTTGAAGATATTCCTTTTAACGGTATTTGCATTTCAATTTTCCCTTTTGGTTTGTTAGCTGTACCGTTAAATCCATAGATTTTATACGTTGATGGTATTAAATCTTCATCTCTTCCGCCCATGGTTCTATAGGTATGATAGAATAAGATATCAACTGAACTCCCAGTATCTATTAAGACTCTGTTGATGGCCCAAGAGTCTTCGATTTTACCATTATTTTATTCATCTTCCTCTTGCATTTTATTTGGTTTTATCTCTAATCGTACTACCAATGGGTTGTCATGCTGCTCGCCAAGCTCTGGTATATCTTGCGCAGTGAAAGATAGAGTTTGTTTCTGCCATTCTTCTAATGGCAAGGCTCTCGCTATATTCATTATCTCTCTTCCATCCGTGTTTCTCGCGAAGACTCTACTTAAAACATTATCATGGAAATCTTCTATAGTTCTGAATGAATGCACGATGGAGTTACAAAATAAATTCTTTGCTTTAGCCCCCACTTCTATCACGAATGTTTCTGCTCCTTTTACAACATTCATTCTGCGAGTTTCTGGTGCTGGCGGTAGTTGATGAGGTTGTGGATGTCCTACTAGAAAGTGATTTAACTTCCCCTGATCAATCATCCTCAAAATTATCCTCTTTACATTCCTACAATTATTTATTGAATGACCATGAAAGTGATGGTAAGGACAGAATTCTTGACTTCGGTTTCTTGGATGTGGTTCTTTCCCCATGTTCCATGGCGAAGGTATATTCTCCATTAGAATAATAGCCTCCCAAATTTTTTCTATGCTGGCATTAAGTGGTGGCATCTTAATTTCTTCCCATATTATCTTTTGATTTCCTTGCCCTCTAAAGTTATTCTGCCTTTGTCTGACATAAGTTTCTTGCGGATGATCAAGTCTTTGAATCTTATTATTTCCACCGCGATTGTAATAATTCTTCTCCCTTTCATATTCTTCTTGATCTCGACTGCCCATCGCTACCAATTTTTGTTGATTATCAATTATCACCTTCTCTTGTTGTGGTTGCGAGGTGCTCGCCACATTATTTATTACTTTAGGGAGCAAACTTCCACTTGCTGCTAGCGAGTTGGTATTCGTGATTGGATATGATTCCATTTCATTTTGTTTCTCCTCCAAAGCAATGTACTCTTCCTGTAGTTCTCGCAATTCAGTCATAGTGATTGTATTCTTGATTCTGAAAATTTGTATGTACAGTAGATTGGTTGCAAACATTGCATTGATAAAAGACAAGATAAGATATCTCTCGTCAACTCTTCCTGCCATATCACTGCACATTGACTTTCATCTTATGGTTAAATGTTTCAGACTCTCGCCAATTCTCTGTTTTAACCCAAACACATCTTCAATACGCGGCCGCGATGAATTGTTGCTAATATACGTTCCTAAAAATGTGGCTTGTAAATGATCAAAAGAAGTTATGGTATTTTTTGGTAATCCCTCGAACCATTTTAACGCCTCTCCAGTTAAGCTAGATGCAAAATATTTTCATAGCACAGCATCATGATTTTCCCATTGTAGCATACATCTAACATAAGCTTTGACATGTTGGACAATACAAGTAGTCCCATCAAAAATGCTGGTTAATGCTGGTAGATTGAATTTTGGAGGTATCCCTCTTAACTGTACTTCTTGAGTAAATGGAGTCCTTTCATCTTCTTTAATAGCTTCATCAAGTTGCCTTCTACCTCCTTCTCTTCTATTGTTTATCATTCCTCGCATTTCTGCTAATTCTCTCAATATTTGCTCATTCTCAGCTGAGTTTTGTTCCATTGGCCTCTTTAATGCTGTTTCCCTTCTCCTGCATTCTTTCCTTTCTTGTCTTGCGAGATTTTGTGTATCTCCTTCTTCATCATCATCTCGTCTTTCTCTGCGATTTTCTATTTCATCTTCTTCTCTGTGAATTTCTTCATTTTTCTTCGCTGTCTCTCTATTCTCCCCTGTATCCTATCATACTCCTCTTGAATATTACCATTGTAGCGATTTTGCGTATTTCTCCTTTCTCGATTTTCATGATTATTTTGTCGCACTGCTTCTTGAAATTCATGTTCTTCTACTTATTCCCTTAATATTTCCCTCTCGCGAGCTAGGCGTGCTTGTTCAGCGTAATATCTCTCAATTTCTTCTTCAATCATTCTTTGATTTCTTTGATTCTCTCGCCCTTGTAATATCCTTCTACCTTCTTCTGGATTTTATTCTTCAATTTGGTTGTTTCTTCCCTCTTGATTTCTATTGTCACGCGGATTATAACGATCACCAATTATCTCCTCTTCTCTATTTTGCACCTCACCTAGAGTATTTTCTCTAACATTTCTTATAGGGGAATTTTGCCTTGGTTCTTCTCTGAATGATCTTGAATTTGATCTAACAGTACTTCTTGATCTCCTTCTTTGTAACCTCAAATTTTCCATTCTTATCTCATGATTTTGTCTTGTTAAATTTGCACGCTCTTCTGTCTCTAATCTTCTTTCTTCCCGTATTATTTGTTTCAAATCATCTAGTATTTCATGTCCTTCATGAATTAATCCTCCAACCATTCCTTGTTTTCTTTCTCCTTCTTCTTCATTTCTCAATTGTCGATTTTCTGCTTCTTCTATCGAATTCGACCTCCAAGTATGCACACTCACTCTATCATAATCCATGTTCCTATCTTGTGTTTTTGTTTGTTGATTCGGTTGTTGGATTGAACTTTCTGCTTCATTTCTTATTCTATTTCTTCCTGATCTTATCCTTAAATATTCTTCCGATTCACCTGTTCCCTCTCCTGCAAGTCTTTTACTTCTTCTCACAGTTGTCGGTGGTTCTGATGTATTTCTTCTTCTTCTAGCCATTTCTTCAACTCTAACAATTTCTTCAAATCTTCAAGTTGCAATTAGAGATTTCTTAATTTGATTCTCCCTGTTTCTTGGCGCCAAAATGTAGTTGCAGGAATTCCTACACTACACCCTTATTAAGATTCTATAGAAATCTGTTGGAAATCAATTAAACTTCAAAGATTTAAACGACACTTTACTATTAAAATTTTAGAAATGTTTACAGAATTGGAATAAATCAAGATTACAAACATTCTCTTGAAGTTTCTCTCTCCTCAAGACTCTTTCAGCTCTCCAAAATACATCATCCTCTTCTGGATCTATCGAGCCCTTTATATAGGGATTTACATAATGGATGATAGCTAAGTTTTCTTCCTATTTCAGATCTATTCTGCAATCTCATCGCAATCGCTACCATATTCTCTATCGCAAGAATGATGACCATCGCAGGATCAACATATTCTTCTTTTATTTATTCCATCATCAGTTTCTTTTTGGTATTCTGTAACGCTCGTGAAACGTTGTTAAAGAATTGCCAGTGACGCTCGTAAAAATATTGTTAATATCGCAGGAATAGCGTTGTAGCGATATTCTGGTCCTACAAGTGCAAAAAGTGATCCTTGGTAATTTATTCTCAAAAGACAAAGGTTCAGCTTATCGGTTGGCTCTTTAGACCTTTACCCAGGTATGTGGATTACCGCCTACTTACTGTGTCGATGATTCTTCCCCCCCTTCCATGCACTCCCTGGCAGTAGTTTATTTTGATGCAGTCAAGAAGAAAATCCCGGACCAATTTCTTATGTCTGCAAGAGATTCCGCACTATGGCAATGCAACCGTGTTAAACATGCCCAAGATTATCTTTTGGCGGTACCCATCAGTGGGCTTAGTCAATTCCTTGGACCTCAACAATTTAGAGTTGTGCTTAGTTATCGTCTTGGTATTCCTCTGTTTGTTGACAATAGTTTATGCCCAAGGTGCAACAAATCTATGGACATTTTTGGATATCATGCACTTCATTGTGCTAAGGATATTGGATATAAGTTTCGTCACGACGTTGTTCGTGATGTTGTTTTCGATATTTGTTACAAATCCAATGTGTCTGCACGCAAGGAGGTTCCTCTCGGTCTTCGATATCCCGCTGATATCCTCGTCCTTAACTGGGAGAATGGGAAATATGTTTTTATGGATGTTACAGGTGTCTCTCCTTTCACTGGTGATGGGGTCCACTCCTTTGTCCCTGTTAAGTCTATTTCTGGTGCTGTTTCACGTAAACATACCAAATACTCGGACAAGTGTTCTGCACATGGATATGGATTGGGTGTTCTGGCTTTTACTACCTTAGGAGAACTTGGTGAGGATACTTTAGTTTTTTTCAAGCGTCTGAAGAATTGTTTCTTTAGCAATGACGCTAGTAGTGGAGTAGGTAGGTTCATTTTTTATAGATTAGGTGTTGCTATTCAAAGAGGAGTTGGAGCTCAGCTTGTCGCTAGGTTGCCAACCAAAAGCTTTGAATAGACAAATATTAGTAGTAAATTTCCAATTATAAGTTTAAACCTTCAAATTTGCTTTTATTTCTTAAAACATTTATATTTGAATTGTTAAAGTTTGATTATTATTATAAAATTTTAACTGTTAATTGTCAATTTGTTGGATAGTAATTCTATAAGCTTATTAGAACTCTTATTAGGACGGGTGCGGGGCGAAGCCCCGCCACAGTGAACATGAACTGACGATATAAGAAATTCCAGCAATCCCGGTGCGTAGCACGGGTTTCAAGCTAGTTTACAGTAAAACCTCCATATATTGATACTCAATATATTAATAACCTCTATATATTAATAAAAATTATGGTCCCAACTTGGGCCATTTGTAGATAGTAATAACCTCCATATTTTAATACTCCCTCCGTCCTAGTTTACTTGTTAAAATTGGGCATTTTTTGTATCTTAATTTACTTGATAAGTTTCATATTTTCCCCCATTTTAGCCTAATTTACCCATGTATTGAAATCAGTTCATGGTATTGAGAATTGTATGCAATTCTATTTCCCATGCACATCATTAATACTCCTCTCCTCTCTCTATATATCCTTTATTCCCTTCTTCTCCAACCAAAACAAACTCATGTGAAACTCTTTCCTCCGATTTTTTATCTGCAAATCGGAGGCCAACTCAGACCATTGCCTGGTTCTTAACCAGCTTAATGTTTACAGAATTGCTTCAGAAACCTGCCATTTATCTAGTTATTCTCATCCTCATCTACCTTAACTACATATTTTTGAGCTATCTAATCAATTCCACAACCAGAAAAGAACAACAATAAAGTACCAATTCTACCAAAACCAAACATAAATTCTTACCAAACATCTTTGCAAGCAATAACCAAGAGTCCAAAAATAACATTAACAGTAGAACTCGAATTAAAGAAAACTACAGATATTGTAACAGCTTGTTCATCATCATTACAATTCAAAAAGCGAAGACCCAGTACCAACATCATTACCTGCTGTTGATGGTGGTCTTTAGTTGAGGGTTAAAATCGTAAAACGCTAAACCCTAGCAGACACTTAAAACAAGCATTTACTAGGCGCATTAACAAAAGCTATTAATATGTCCCTAATAATTACTAGGGTATATTTTTTCAAATTAAGGTTACGACGAACCAAGCCCTAATTCACCCCGCGTGCCAATGGCAAATCATGCCAGCCACGCCTAGCCCAAGCTAGCCGCGCCATGCCAATTGCACCGTGCCATGGCCCTATCTATGCTTGCCGCATCTCGTGTGCCAATGGAAAATCATGCCAGCCATACCCTACCGCGCCAAAGCATGCCAACCATGCTAGCCGCACCCCACGTGCCAATGGAAAATCATGCCAGCCACGCCTAGCCCAAGATAGCCGCGCCATGCCAATTTCACCATGCCATGGCCCTAGCTATGCTAGAAGCACCCCGCATGCCAATGGCAAATTATGCCAGCCACGCCTAGCCCAAGCTAGTCGCGCCATGCCATGGCCCTAACTATGCTAGCTGCACCCCGCGTGCCAATGAAAAATCATGCCAGCCATGCCATGCCAATTGCACCATGCCATGGCCCTAGCCATGATAGCCACGTCTCGTGTGCCGATGGAAAATCATGCCAGCCACACCTAGCCTGAGCTAGTTGCGCCATAACTTGGCCCTAGCCACGCCATGCACCCATGGAAAACCCTTGGCCCCATATGCCAACCTTGCTACGCCGAGGCATGCCATGATATCCTGGACATGCCGCTGTCCCTCAAGAGATCTTCCTGAGTCTTGCTTTCGGGCTGTTTTGCCCCCCCCCCCCCAGAACGAGTTCAAAACTAAAATATCCCCTCGTGAGGAGATATGAAATTCTTTTCCGGTTGATTTGAGGGGCGGACCATCAAAATCCGAGTCCGTACTAGAATTCTGTAGCGGTTCTAGTGAAGGGAACCAATTAGGGTTTCTAAACCAAATTGAATCCAGGCGCCCATCAACGGTTTCCCTTCAATCCAAAGAGCAAATCCTGGCCATATAAAGTCTCCACATGACTTTATCCCTAGCTTGGTCACGTACCTAGACAAGCTAGCCACGCCATGCTAAACATGCCTCACCATATCCCTTCATGCCGCGCCACCCTACTGGCCTTCCCCATGCGGATACCAAATTGAATCCAGGAGCTCATCAATGGTTGCCCTTCAATCCCAGGAGCAAATCCTGGATGTATAAAGTCTCCTCATGACTTTATCTCTAGCTTGGTCACGCACCTAGCCAAGCTAGATGCGCCATGTTAAACACGCCTCACCATGGACCTTCATGCCGCGCCACCCTACTGGCCTTCCCCATGTGGCTACCAAATTGAAGCCCGACGACCATCAACGGTTTCCCTTCAATCCCGGGAGAAAATCATGGCCGTATAAAATCCCTTCATGACCTTAGACCCGAAACCATAGCTTGGTCGCGCACATAGCGCCCATGGCAAACCCTTGGCTCCTCATGCCAAGTCTGAACACACCCTAACCGTGCCACCCTGCTGGACCTCGCTACACGGCTACCGAAGGGAAGGCGTGCAATGATCAACGGTTTCCCCTACTTTCAAGATGAAACATCTCGACCGTCGAAGGTCACCTGTCTATCAAGTTCCTCAAGATCGACTTGCCAAGCCACAACAACGTTTTACATGTCTTCCAAAACGTTCGAGACATCAACACAAACCGGGGGATGCTCATTAGGGTTTTGGTTTGGCGGTTTATAGCGTGCGGCATACGCAAATGACCATTTCAAGATAGTGTAATGGGAGTAAGGGGGTCAGTAAATGAAAGATGCAACGGTGAAACGATCCTCCATAATGGGACATCAATTCTATTAAATCCCATCAATGCCAAGCGTTACCACCTCTTACCATTTAACTCACCCGTTCCTTCTATTATGAGGCAAGAGTATGTTTCCTTCTTGACTTGTATAAATAGGCTTACCTATTTCCACCAGAACACAAGTTCTTGGTCAGGAGAAAATCACCGCACTCAAAAAAGCAACTCTTGCTAGATTTCCCAAAAGCTTTCACCTTCTGATACAAGTCAAGTGCTACTCTAGAATTATTCTGGTCTCAACACTCTCTTCGCTTCCCTCCCTAAACCAGCCCTTCTCCTCCACTTTGTGAATGAAGCAAGTCTGGAACGACCATTTCTTGTTTTAGGCCGGAGTTGTACAGATTGATCTCTCGAACTTAATAGTACTCCCTTGCAGTACATTATTTAGGGTTTAAACTGTTTCTCACCTTCACACCTGCAATTACCAAAATCGGTAGAAACTATTTTCACCCATAAACAATTGGCGACCACATCGGGAGGATTGATCTATCGGTCCCAATATCAAGATGCAAATATGTCTCTCTAACATGGAAGGATGGTTGGTCTTCGCACCAAGCATGCGCCCTCAGAGCCCATTCAGGAAAACAACAGTGTTTTAATGCCCAACGACGTGGCCGACGAAGGAGTTCCAAGGCTGATTAATCTGGCACGGGTCCGGGGGATTCATACCAAAAATATGGATCTGATGAAAGACGCAATCAATTTCATACTAGATTTCCTCATCAATCTGACGACAGAGCTGAGCGGCTCACCTGCCTCAGAAATTTCAAAGCTGGGGAATGATGTCCCGAATGAGCAATCTCAGACCAACAGTTTCACCGCCAACCAGAAACCCGTGAACCAAGAAGCAGCCTCACTAGTGGAAAACCTATGTGAACTCTTACATCTTTCAAGGGATCAATAGATAGAGACGTTCACCGCCATCAACCTAATAACGTCAAATATTCCCTTGGTTCCTACGCGCTCGGAAACAACAAGAACGCAATGTTCATTCATTAATAATATCACGTTCACTGACGAAGACATGATGGATGAAAAAGGCTATAACCGCGCCTTACACGTCACTGTTCGAATACAAGGTGTGGAATTCAAGAGGGCCATCGTCGACATAGGAGCCTCCTCCTATGTTGTCACCCTTAGGACACTCAGGAAGGCTAAAGTGCGATCAAACGAGGTGATACGATAATCTACTACCATGACATATTTTGAAGGTAACCAAACCAATACCTATGGGTACATCAACTTGAATCTGTCGGTGGGACCTGCCCAGTAAGGAGTAAGATTCGAGGTGATTGAAAAGGAGCCAGATTACCATATGATACTGGGGAGACCATGGCTCCACGTCAACAATATCGTTCCTTCAACGTACCACCAATGCTTGAAGACCATGCTAAATGGAGAAGTTATTCACATCGCAACGTCATTGTCTCCTTATGCGCCAATCTATGGAATGAATGTTTTTGAACCAAAGCAGGGGCCGCAAGTCACAACCAATAAGACTCACCGCACCCCACTGCCGAAATGGACGTCCATTGAAGGAAGCGATAATCCTGCACAATCCCGAAAATAAAATAGACTTCACGCCACACCTTAGGGAGAGAGGCGCACTCCCTTCCATCCGCGGAGCCAGAGCCTGGTTCCAACCAAGCGAGAACGGACTTTCGTTGCAGGCCACAACGAGAAGGGGAAAGCCGTATATCAGCGCCGATGTTAGCAATTAACAAGGGAGACCACCACACGGTATCTCCACCCAATGGAATTCCAACTCAGTAATTCACCACAAGAGGAGGTTCCTGACACACCACAACAGTTACAAGATGGCACCAATTCAACCACGGATGAGCTCGAAATTATCAATATCGGGAATGAGGAAGCTCCACGTCCCATCTCTATAAGCTCGACGCTGCATGCATACGAGCGTGCAAGGTTGATTGACCTCCTCAAGGAGTATCAAGATGTGTTCGCATGGACATATGAGGAGATGTCTGGCCTGGACGAGAAGCTGGTCACTCACCATTTGCATGTGATACCCGGATCCAAGCCGGTCAATCAGGCCCCAAGAAAGTTCCGGCACGATGTTGAACAAATTAAGATGGAGGTTCAGAAATTATTGGTGGCTGGTTTCATCAAACCAATCCACCACCCCACCTGGTTAGCAAACGTAGTTCTAGTGAAGAAAAAGAATGGTCAAATCAGGTGCTGCGTTGATTTCAGAGACCTAAATAAATGTTTCCCTAAAGATAATTTTCCGCTCCCAACATAGATATGTTGGTAGACACCACCAGTGGACATGGTATGTTTTCTTTCATGGATGGGTACAGCGGCTACAATCAAATAAAGATATATGAGCACGATGCAAGCAAGACCGCTTTTCGGACTCCTCTCGGAAAATTTTACTACACCGTGATGCCTTTCGGTTTGAAGAACGTCGGCGCTACATATCAACGTGCCATGACCACCATTCTCCACAACATGATGCACAAACAGGTTGAGGATTACGTAGATGACATAGTGGTCAAATCAAGGACCCGGGCGACTCATACAGAAGTTTTGCAACAAGTGTTCAAAAGGTGCCGTGAATACAAGCTAAAAATGAACCCGTTGAAGTGTTCTTTTGGTGTCTCCTCGGGAAAATTCCTAGGATTCCAAGTGACCTCTGAAGGGATTAAAGTTCACCCAACCAAGACACAAGCTATCCTTACAATGCCACTATCATGGAACGTGAAGGAACTCCAGAGCTTCATGGGAAAAATAAATTACATCCGTCGTTTCATACCCGGATTTGCCCAACTTATTTCCTCGTTTACCCCATTACTAAAGAAAGGAGCGATCTTTGTCTGGACCTCGTTACAATAGGAAGCATTTCAGAAAATTCAACAAACGTTATCTTCCCCAGCTATTATGAAATCACCCATTCAAGGAAAACTGCTACACCTCTATACGGCTTTCAGTGACACTGCGGTTGGAGCCCTCCTTGCTCAGGAAGATGATGAAGGGATTGAGTACCCCATATATTATTTCAGTCGAACTTTGAGAGACGCCGAACTCAGGTACCCCAAGGCAGAAAATGCATGCCTAGCCTTGGTATAATCCATCCAGAAACTTAGACACTACTTGCTGTCCAACAAGGTGATACTAATATCCAAATCTTATCATGTGAAGTTCCTCCTCTCAAAGCCTACCTTGATAGGAAGGTCGGCCAAATGGCTCCTCCATATGTCAGAATTCGACATAACATGTACCTCCACAAGGGTCATCAAAGGGAAAGCGGTTGCGGATTTTCTAGCAGCATTCCCAGGATAAAATGTTGTAACATTGCGCGAGGATCTCCTTGGGGACTTCCCGGAAATCTCTTTCATCCAAGAAGAAACCTGGATATTATTTTTTGACGGATCCGCCACCCTCAACAATGGCACAGGAGGGGCCGGCGTGGTTCTAGTATCACCGGCCGGTGAGGTCTTCTTACATTCCTTCAATCTTGATTTCCCCTGCACAAACAATTCAGCAGAGTACGAATCCTTCCTCATTGGTTTGTCCTTGGCTAAACAAGCTGGAGATACACGTCTGGAGATAATAGGAGACTCCAAACTACTAGTCAATCAAGTAAATGGAGTATATGCACTAAAGGAGCTAACCCTAGCCCAGTACAGAGTGGAAGCGCAAAAATTGTTAAACTATTTTGCCGATGCAACAGTGGCCCATATCGGGCGCGGTGACAACCAGCACGCTGACTGCCTAGAAACCCTAGCATCAAAATAACGATTTGAAGGCTTAGAGGAAACCCTGACAGTAAAAAGAAGAACTATGGCTTCGACGTGGATTTCACAACCTGAGAAAGACGAAGTGGGTGATTGGAGGAAACCGATCATCCAAGAGCTCAGCGGCTCGCTCTTTCAAGGAAAGGTCAGTCTTAAAACCTTGCATGATTTCTTCATACTTCGAGGGGTACTTTATCATCGAAACCCAGACGGATCCTTGTCAAGATGTCTCGGAGAAGAAGAAGCACAACAATATCTCAGCCGCATCCATGGTGAGGTCTGTGGCCAGACGTTGGTGGTGACCCTCTATCGTTGTTTACAACGCCTCGGCTATTATTGTCCAGAGATAGAGGTCCAAGCTCGGTTACTTCAGAAAACCTACCGCAACTGCCAGGAACCGTCGCATCAATTAGAGATTTTCAATATTGGTCACACTGGGGACTGGCAGAAGCCATACATCAGCTACCTTCGCGACGGGAAGCTCCCCACCAATGAGAAAGAGACGTCCAAGATGAAACAAAGGTCCAAGAGGTTCGTATTTCATGAAGGGATCTTGCGTCGTCAAAGTTTTGGAGGGAGTCTTTTAAGATGTTTGGACGAGGCATAGGTCCCAATTGTGCTTAAATAGATGCATGAAGGTGAACACCAAGGAAAGCGGAAGTTGTTTCTCTAAATACATGAGAAGTACTACCGGGTAACCATGGAAGATGACACGACAATTTTTGTACAGAGGTGCAAGGAATATTAGGTCCACGGAAACCTTATTCATGTACCAGCAACCACCTTGCATGCAATAAGTAGTCCATGGCCCTTTCATAGCTGGGGACTCGACATCATTGGGAAGATCAACCCACCATCCTCAAAACAACACGATTATATAATAACGGAGACAAAATACTTTACCAAACGGGTCGAAGCCATAGCTTTACGAGGTACGAACGGAACCACAATTGCGGCATTCATTAAGGAGTACATTATATGCCGTTTTGGTGTACCTAAACATATCATCACTGACAATGGCACCCATTTCGCGAACAGACAAGTACGAGAGTTACTCGATGAATACGAGATTAAGCAAGTCTTCTCCACCGCATACTACCCTTAAGGGAACGGGCAAGCTGAAAGTACCAACAAGACTCTAATTCAGATTCTCAGCCGGACAGTGCACGATAACTTTCGAACATGGCATGAGAAACTTCCCATGGCGCTCTAGGCATACCGGACATCACCAAGAAGTTCCACTGGAGTCTCCCCTTATTCTCTTGTTTATGGCGCTAACGTCATCCTCCCGGCCAAAATTAAAATCCCTTCAGCCAGAATCGCCGAAGCAAGTGGATTTCGATGGAATGAAGCTGAGGCCCTAAATGCTAGGGTTACATAGTTGGACACCGTAGACTCCAGGAGGGCCAGAGCGGAAGAACATGCGCAGTCATATAGGAACATGGTTTCTAGAGCATACAATAAAGCCGTGAAACCGCGAATCTTTCAAGTAGGAGATTTGGTGCTGAAAAATGCTAAACACGTCCAGCAAGACGCATCTGCACCAAAGTTCTCCGCAAAGTGGGAAGGGACTTACATAGTCACTAAAGCATATAGAAGTGGGTACTACAAAATCATTAAGGAAGACGGAGGAAAGATGGAAGCAGTCATCAACGGGAAATGGCTAAAGGAATATTACGCCTGAGCGCCGCCTCATTTGTAGGCACGGATAGCCAGGAATTTTTCCACTTTCCTCCATACTGTATTAAGTTTTCCATTTTCCGTCCTTTCATTTAGATTAAGGAAAATCAATAAAATTCTCTTGTTCTTTCAAAAAAAAAAAGATGTAAAAAAAAAAAAATCTTGAAAACCCAGAAAAGAAACCCAAACGCATCAAAACCATGTGATTTAGAAAAGCCCATCTAAGAGGTGATAATCCCTAGAAAACATGATCTTCAATCGACTTTGGTACCTATCTGTCCTGATCTTCAAATTACGGATCGGCTCATCTACCTTATGTGACTCCGCGGCCAAGGCTTTCTCCTCTTCCAGAATAGCTCTCGTGGTAGGGACCACGCCAGCAAGAATACCAGCCCTTTATACCTTCACGATTTCGAGGCGATGCCGCAACCAACTGACATTGAACTTTAGAGATTTACAAGTAGACACCATGTTCTCCCACTTTTGAATGGCTGCTTCTGTAACGACACGGATAGATACATTCTCCATTTCAATAATCATCGGAAAGAAACAATTCACGACAGAGACCAAGGAGGACGAACAATAATGTATAACTTCTCTGGTGGAAATATGACCGTATACTTTCCATATTCTCGTGTAAAGAGTTACAAATTATTTTCGCACAAGGAACCCCCCAACGTTCCGATAGATGGGAGAAAGACACCTCATGTGGGTACCGAATAATGAACCCGCGCTGGGATACTCATGGCAAGAAATTCCTAAGTCCGCATTCTCCAGACCAGCAGCAGCCGGAAGAATTGAGCTTGAAGGAAAAGGAGCAACCAAATCATCTTCATCAATGACTATAACGCATGCTCCAACAGGATACCTCTACACAGAAGAAAGTTTCCATTATCCATCAACAAATGAAGAAGATGTATGCTAGTTAATTAGAACATACCGGTATGACTCTCTTAACCCGAATGACCCAAATGGGATAGGTGTCGCAATAATCAAGCTTAGAACGCTTTGCTGGGGAACCTGATCGACTCGAGGAAAGTTCGCTTCTGATCGACATGAGGGAAGATTGGACTTGACAAGAAATACCGCTGTTAAAAACTGGGAAGATGATATAGCTTCACCGGGCGTAAATACCGTGGAAACCCTAAGGAAAGAAGAGAAGCACAAGCTGAATAGGTGGAACATGCCAAAATCGTAGCCGAAAAATCAGCCTCGGAATAAAACGCCTCATCAAACAGCACTTCACCTTGCCACGTCCCTGGCCCTCACTCCATCACCACAACTCCACCACGCTTAGCCTCCCCTGACATGTTCCACCATACCATTGCCGTGGCCAATACCATGTCTCCTCTCGGCCCTTTCAGTCGAATCTACCCACCTGCTCCGCCATTCGAGACCGTGTCCCCTTTGTCGTGACCACCAACATGGAAAACAAAACTCGCTCTACCACTTAAAAGGTTAGTCGGACTCTCCTGACCATTTTTGCAATGATTTACGTAGTCTGTCACCATCATATGCTTACCCCGCAACAAGGCACCTGTTCCGAGCTAAGCAGGGGACTTAATTTTGATGGTGGTCTTTAGTTGAGGGTTAAAATCGTAAAACGCTAAACCCTAGGAGACACTTAAAACAAGTATTTACTAGGCGCATTATTAAAAGATATTAATATGTCCCTAATAATTACTAGGGTATATTTTTTCAAATTAGGGTTATGACAAACCAAGCCCTATTTCACCCCGCGTGCCAATGGAAAATCATGCCAACCACGCCTAGCCCAAGCTAGTCGCGCCATGCCAATCGCATCGTGCCATGGCCCTAGCTATGCTAGCTGCATCTCGTGTGCCAATGGAAATTATTCCAGCCACACCCTACCACACCAAAGCATGCCAACCATGCTAGCCGCACCCCGCGTGCCAATGGATAATCATGCCAGCCACGCCTAGCCCAAGCTAGTCGCACCATGCCAATTGCACCATGCCATGTCCCTAGCCATGCTATCCACGTCTCGTATGCCGATGGAAAATCATGCCAGCCACACCTAGCCTAAGCTAGTTGTGCCATAACTTGGCCCTAGCCACATCATGCACCCATGGAAAACCTTTGGCCCCATATGCCAACCTAGCTACGCCGAGGCATGCCATGATATGCTGGCCATGCCGCTGCCCCTCATGAGATCTTCCTGAGTCTTACTTTCGGGATGGTTTCCCCCCCCCCCCCGAACGAGTTCAAAACCTAAATATTCTCGCGTAAGGAAGTAGGAAATTCTTTTCCGGTTGATTTGAGGGGAGGACCATCAAAATCCGAGTTCGTACTAGAATTCTGTAGCGGTTCTAGTGAAGGGAACCAATTAGGGTTTCTAAACCAAATTGAAGCCATGCGCCCATCAACGGTTGCCCTTCAATCCCATGAGCAAATCATGGCCGTATAAAGTCTCCTCATGACTTTATCCCTAGCTTGGTCACGCACCTAGCCAAGCTAGCCGCGCCATGCTAAACACGCCTCACCATGGCCCTTCATGTCGCGCCACCCTACTGGCCTTCCCCATGCGGCTACTAAATTGAAGCCAGGCGCCCATCAACGGTTGCCCTTCAATCCCAGGAGAAAATCCTGGTCGTATAAAGTCTCCTCATGACTTTATATCTATCTTGGTCACGCACCTAGCCGAGCTAGCCGCGCCATGCTAAACACGCCTCACCATAGCCCTTCATGTCGCGCCACCCTACTGGCCTTCCCCATGCGGCTACCAAATTGAATCCAGGCGCCCATCAACGGTTTCCCTTCAATCCCAAGAGCAAATCCTGGCCGTATAAAGTCTCCTCATGACTTTATCTCTAGCTTGGTCACGCACCTAGCCAAGCTAGCCCCGCTATGCTAAACACGCCTCACCATGGCCCTTCATGCCGCGCCACCCTACTGGCCTTCCCCTTGCGGATACCAAATTAAAGCCAGGCGACCATCAACGGTTGCCCTTCAATCTCAGGAGCAAATCCTGGCCGTCTAAAGTCCCTCACGACCTTAGACCCGAAACCATAGCTTGGTCGCGCACCTAGCGCCCATGGCAAACCCTTGGCTCCTCATCCCAAGTCTGAACACACCCTAGACGTGCCACCCTGTTGGACCTCGCTACACGGCTACCGAAGCGAATGCATGCAATGATCAACGGTTTCCCCTCCTTTCAATATGCAACATCTCGACCGTAGAAGGTCACCTGGCTAGCAAGTTCCTCAAGCTCGACTTGCCAAGCCACAACAACGTTTTACATGTTTTGCAAAACGTTCGAGACATCAACACAAACTGGGGGATGCTCATTAGGGTTTTGGTTTGGAGGTCTTTAGCGTGTAGCATACGCAAATGATCGTATCAAGATAGTGTAATGGGAGTAAGGTGGTCAGTAAATGAAAGAAGCAACGGTGAAACACTCCTCCATAATGGGACATCAATTCTATTAAATCCCATCAATGCCAGGTATTACCATCTCTTCCCATTTAACTCACCCGTTTCCTTCTATTATGAGGCCAGAGTACGTTTCCTTCTTGACTTGTATAAATAGGCTTACCTATTTCCACCAGAACACAAGTTCTTGGTTAGGAGTAAAAAACCGCACTTAGAAAAACAACTCTTGCTAGCTTTCCCAAAATCTTTCACCTTCTGATACAAGTCAAGTGCTACTCTAGAACTATTTTGGTCTCAACACTCTCTTCGCTTCCCTCCCTAAACCAGCCCTTCTCCTCCACTTTGTAACTAAAGCAAGTCTGGAACGGCCATTTCTTGGTTTAGGCCGGACTTGTACAGATTGATCTCTCGAACTTAAAAGTACTCCCTTGCAGTACATTGTTTAGGGTATAAATTGTTTCTCACCTTCACACCTGCAATTACCAAAACCGGTAGAAACTATTTTCACCCATAAACACCTGCAAACCAAATTTACACACACCATTAAAATTGCAAAACAACAACTACTCAAAATATATCCCACAAATACTACCAGTTCCAACTGCTTCCCATAAATACCATAAGAACAAAAACTTAAACACCATAACACGATAAGTTGGGTGGTCAAGGAAATCACCAGAAGAGCCAATTCACAAAAAATTGTTAATCATCTTCAGTCTTTATAAACATCCAAACAAATTGTCTTCTGCCGGAAACTTTGTGGCTCTCACCACACATATTGCCACCCCCTTTCTTTCACCGTTCGCTATCTTCACTGTCATATGGAGAAGGAGAAGTCCCACTTGAATCTGTATCACCATTCGAACCACTATCACCATAATAAGCTTTCACACTTACACTCAAGCGTATCTGCTCTCTTTCGTTCATGGTGCGTGAGAAGATTTTTGGGTTGGCTAGTTCATATGCAAAGCGATTTTGCAAATGCTCCTCATCATAAACAATCTCTCCATCCCCTCTTCCTCTATCTCCTTCATGTTATTCATTTGTATCCATTTCATTTGCCTCCACCCCATAATCATTTTCAACATATGCTTCAAACCCATCAGATGAATCAGAATCTTCTTCTGTCATGCTTCCATATTTGGGTGTCTTGGCACTTCTGGAATCTCTCCTCTCTTGATGCTCTCCCCATTCCTCATCATTCCTCTCTCGCCGCTCATAGTATTTCGGCAACCAGGATTCATACACCTTTTCACGCCTTCTCGCCTCTTGTTCTCTCATTTGAGTAGCTTGCTCCTCTTCCCTTTGCTGGTTTTCCAACTTCTTATGCCTCTCAATCTCTGAGAGAACAATCTCCTGCATCTTTTGTAATTCATCAAATATCAGTGACCTCAAAAGAGTTTTGGCTAACTCAAAATTTGGAGATGCTGGAGATACAACAGTGGTGGTTTGTGATGACCCTGCTGGATTTCCTTCATTACCTCGTGAAGACTCTCCGACCATTTCTTAAATCTGTTAGATTTTACCTAAACCTTTCCTATTCTTGTGAAATTTCTATAATTCTTTTCTTGATTTTTGCTAATTGCCCCCTCAAACCCCTTCTTATAGCCACAAACATATCCATTTAATACCATTTAAGATGCTTGGTTAAGAGTCATGTCGCTTTGTTTACCACGCCTCTTCAAAGCCATGCGTCTGATTTTAGCATTTCAAATCATAATTACACTACTAAGACCTATTTTCAACACCTAAAATCCATCATAACCTCTACCCCTTATGGAACCGCTATTAAGAGGACCCTTGGTGGATTACCAACTTCTGAATTTTATCTTTGGGGCCTAATTAACATTTCTTGTTACATGCAGATTGGGAGATGGCAGCACCAGTCGGGAGGCACCACTGCAAACTGGGGCATATTAGCCGGGAAATTTTAAATAGTAGACCAAAAAACTAAATGCATCTTAAATGTAGTTTGGGGGCAATTTTGGAAGAAAAAAAACCCTCTCTCTACTTTCCTTAATCTGTGTGCGAAACCCAATTTTAGCAAGTAAACTAGGACGGAGGGAGTATTAATGTTTTTTTTTCCTTTCCCTTCTTAAGGAATTCACCTCTATATATTGATAACTGAACTGGCACTATATTAGAGAGATATAAAGCTTGTAATGTTTAAATCTATAATGAAAAAAGAACATATATATAGTTGTTTGAGAAAAATAGATAATTTTTTAGGTTGTTATCACAAGTTCCTAGATACTTACATGTCTTTGTGTATTGGAACTATAAATATGCATGTACATTATCCAATAGTACTTACATACATATTGAACTATAAATTTTTTGCATCATCTAGGCATACCTCCTTATATTAATAACCTCCATATATTAATAAATTTGTGAATCCCCAAGTGTATTAATATATGGATGTTTTATTGTACTACCTTCCAAAATTTTTTTTTGATTCACACCAGCTGGCTTCAGCCGGGGGAAGACTGTGTGTGCATACCTTCGCCCCTGTTTGTTCCGAAGATTCTTAAAATGATCGAAAGAAGGTGGAAATACAATCCTTCACCTGGAATATAGGTGAAAAAAGAAATTTCCACACACTTAAGCTATCATTTACTAACTTCCAAAATTTTTGTTTGATTGACCCCTGGCTTCAGCCATTGGAAGACTGTGTGTGCATACGAAAATGCTTCCCTTCCCCCACTAGTGTCCCCCAATGCTTTCCCCCGCCTATGTGTCAAGTATATGTTGGTTAAACCCAATAATAATGGGACCCCCTGCTAATCTCAATCCATGGATAAAGGGCTAAGAACGATGACACATAATGGGGGAAAAGAGTGGGGGAAGGGAGTGGGGGAAGTGTAGCACTTTCGGCATACCTACGCCCCTGTTTGTTCCAAAGATTCTTAAAAATGATAGAATGAAGGTGGAAAAAATATCCTTCACCTGGAAAATAGGTGAAAAACGAAGTTTCCACATACAAACTTGATAAAAATTGCGTAATAGAATAAATAACGGTATTATTACATACCGGAAGTGTAAAGCTATTCCTACTATGCTATTCACAATGGAGTCCAACCACAATGGGACAGTAGTGGGTGCATCAAAGAAATTGGAAGTCTCAAAAGGTTATTCTGCAAAGTGAAGTATGTTCATTGTTCAATGATATAGAGATACCAACAATGTTGCAGATAAGTTGGCGAAACATGGTACTTTTTTACCCTGTTGGAGTCCAAGACTTGTTACTTGTTAGTAAATAATCTTCCTTGCCCTCCTGTTACAGTAAAACCTCTGTAAAAGAATATCCTAGGGACCTCAAAAAAATATTCTTATATGGGGGTTATTCTTACCAGTAGTTCTTAGCGAACCGATATTTTGAACTCCACCAAAATAATATACCCTATGAAGGGTTGCGATGAACCCATTGGGGAGTAGTGGGTCCCGGCAGAATGCCATGGCAC
Organism: Papaver bracteatum; assembly: GCA_023529315.1. Taxonomy (NCBI): domain Eukaryota; kingdom Viridiplantae; phylum Streptophyta; class Magnoliopsida; order Ranunculales; family Papaveraceae; genus Papaver; species Papaver bracteatum. The sequence goes on from JAJJWX010003638.1 coordinate 576,702, forward strand.
CCGGTCAAAAGGTTTCGTTGTGAAAGTGTTGTTTTTATGTAGTTTTTTTGCTCGGTTCACCAAGCATTTCTGATAAGGCAATTCCATTTCGATACAAATATAAGGCAATTCCCTCAGAGCGAGTGGGGGTGGGGCCCATGTGTGTGCATACATCCACCCCTATTTGGTCCGAAAATTCTTAACTTAACCCTTATAATGGTCGAAAGAAGTTGAAAACACGATTCTTCACCTGGAACATAGGTGACAAAACAAGTTGTTTATACACAACGAATATCCTCGACACATACATAATTTTTCGGTTCCTAGACTTGGGTAAACGGGGTAAATGAATAACCTCGATAAATGCATACAACAGCCATGATACACCTACCGAAGACTTTGTACTGCAAAGTGTACTTCGGGGCATCCAACCGTCTGTGAATGACTCTATACATGGGGATAGGGGGTGGGGCAGGAGTGGTCCCCGCACCATCCCTCACACAATTATTCACGGTGCTGGCTGCAGTGTAAATTCTCGGTAAATGTATCGTTTTTGATTCTTATATGGAGGTCTACCTTGAATAGACCGAAAGAAAAAAAAATTCATACATGTACTTCGGAAATATATATATATATATATAGGGAACACAAAAATATATCTACTTGTGTGAGGATTTTATATATGAAATTCACATGAAGTTCAACTTTGGCACCGAAAATTAACAAATGAAATCACATGAGATTTGTATTAAGTTGTCCAAAAAAAAGGAAAGAATTAACTTTAAATCAAAATGATCATGTAAAATAGTTGTATGAAACTCTTCATCTTAAACTTTGATGTATTACAAAACCTATATTATTCATACTATACTGTTAATTATTCTTATATGGAGGTATGTTCTTTAAGACGGGACCGAAAAAAATAAAAAATAAAAAAAGTCAATTCCATTTCGATACAAATAAGGCAATTCCTTCAGAGCGAGTGGGTCCCCTGTGTGTGCATACATCCGCCCCTGTTTGGTCTGAAGATTCTTAACTTAACCCTTATAATGGTCGAAAGAAGGTGGAAACACAATTCTTCACCTGGAACATAGGTGAAAAAAAAAGTTTGCACACACAACGAATATCCTCGACACATAAATAATTTTTCGGTTCCTAGACTTGGGTAAACGGCATAAATGAATAACCTCGATAAATGCATTAATGGTTAAATCCTCGACGAAACATAAATGAATAACTACTAAATTCCGTACCAAAATTACACTGTAGTAGATATTAGAAACGAAAACCTCAGTAAAACATGAAAAACACAAATACATTCTTCCTTTAATTACCCTAAGTTGAAATTTCCTTAAATTCTGGGTTTCCTCAAATAAATTATGCCTTTAATTATTGACGTTACATGACTTTGGGCTAATTTAAGGTGCATCATGCACAACCAGAACAACCAATGTGAAGTAGTTGAAAATTAGATACATGAATTGGTTGAAAATCAGTTGACGAATTCCTATTGTAACTATTTAATTTGCTTTGCTTTGATGAATGTAAGATCAATAAATCGTTGTGCTCGACTCAGTCGACTCAATAATGTAACCGATCCCATTCTTGAGTTTTATCTTTAATACAGTATAATTTAAGGTTTTATGAAGAAAAAAAAAAAAACAATTGTGAAGTGAGAAATACATCATGATACGGTAAGGATTTGGACCCATAGAAGAGATTAGAAATCCATCATGATACGATAAGTAATCCAAAGGATTTGGCTCCATAGATTGATGTCGCACCCCCCGGGTCCATAGACTCTATGCTAGGTTTTCTTCTCTCTAGATGACACGACAGGACCCTTCCAATCATAGTACGGTCGGAAAACTCTATCCCCGCCCTACGCCAAGCCTGTAAATGAGCTTTGCTTCCTAGGAAGCAGCTTCAGAGAAAGTGGGGCCCATGTGATGTCATCGCTTTTCATACAAATAAAGTATAAAATAAGGCAATTCCTTTTCGATACATGGATTTTTCAAGGTGAAATTTCCATAAATTCTAGGTTTCCTCAACTTAAATTCTTCCTCTGATTACGCTAAAATCCATCATGTACAACCAGAACAACCAATGTGTTGTGAGAAATCCATCATGATATGGTAAGGATTTGGACCCATAAATTGATGTCTGCTTGCCAGTAATAATCCGGTGGTGGATATACCTAACACATGGGGGTGTAAATTTTTTGGTGTAAAAATCCGGTAGATTTTTAGCATTTTCGATACTAGGGTCTCTTCTCACTTGATGACGCGACAAGACCCTTCCAGGCGTAGTACTTAGATTTCGAGGTAGTAGTCTGCCCCCTATGATCATCAGAAAAGACATTTTCTTTTCTCCCTCTTTTTTTTTTGATTTCTGCTTCCTAGGACCAGCTTCATAGTGAGTGGGGTCCTTGATATGACAACCTCTGTAGATGGTGATAGTATTTGGTTCTGCGACATGGCTTGCGAGGTCTAGGATTTGACGGACTTTTAGATTAGAGAGAGAATCAAAGGCCTATCTTGGTACTACGTGTACTTGGTTATCACTAAATTAATCTATCAGTTACAATAAAACCTCCATATATTGGCACTCAATATATTAGCAACCTCTATATATTAATAAAAATCATACTTAGCATAAAATCAAGGGTTTCATCTATACCCTAGCAGATTGATTTAGAACATGATGAAGATGAATAAAATACAATTTTATTAAGATAACTAGTTGGTCCAACTCGAAATTGGATTATTTCTCACACAACAGTTGACCTATTTATACACCAGTTTCTTCTCAAATACTAGAATTGATAAATTAGAGAACAAAAATGTTTGGTGTACCACACGGTGCAGTACACCAATTTTGGTGTGAGAGGAAAAAGTAATGATTGGCTCCACCAAACACCCCACCCCCCTGCTAATCACCCCAGGGCTTCCCTAAGCCGTTGGATCATTTCGTTGTGCAGATCACGGTACAAAATAATTATACGTGTATCATTGCTGATTAGAGAACAACCACTCACTAAAATCGTATTTTTTGACAAACCCCCTCTGAAACTCTTTGATTTGATATTTTCTTTTAGTTATTGAGGCTAACCCTAGCCTTATCTCTCTCAACCATAGCTTCTAGGGTTACTATTGTTGGTAAGGGAGAAGTTAAGATGGAGAGAGATAGAAACTAGGAGATTGATTGATGGCTCTTGAGAAGGTGGCTGTGATTCAGTGATGGTCGGAGATGGGAATGATTTATGGTGGTGAAGATGAAGTGATGGTTTGCAGACGATGGAGAAAATGAGTACGGATGGGAGGTGGTGTTTGGCTCTACTCGAATAGGAGATGAATAGCAGGTGCTTCGGTGTTGGGCGAAAGCAACAAATGTTGATGTCTCGGAAGGAGGTGCCACTGGATGCTCAGAAGCTAAGATGACGGCTCAGGTAGGAGATGGATTTGGGTCTTAGCTTTTATTTATTCTAAACCCATGTCTTCTTCAAAGAAAGGATTAATTGGGGGCCAGAAAAAATAATTGGGGGCCTCACCAGTTGGTCTCCCAATAGAATTTTAGGACTACCCATTATCCGAATTTTTCAAAATGGCTAAACTATCCCCAAATTATTAGTGTTAATTAAGTTGATTAGTTAAGTTAGATTAGTTGTTAATTAGTTTAGATAATAGAAAATTTGTGTTTTTGTGTTGTATAGAGAGGAAGAAAGTGAGTTTTGGGGGAAAATTTAGGTTTAAATGGTTGCAAATGAAGATCCTTTTGCTCAAAATGATGGAACCAATACTCAAAATGAAGAACCCAAAGCTCTAAACAATCAGGTAAACTTCATATACTCTTCAAATCGCATGAATGGTGCTCCAAGTTGTCGATTCATGGTCACTATGCATCAGCTCAGTGTTAGAGTCGTTAGGTCGGGAGTTTATTAAACTGACGACCCTTAAGAGTCGTTAGTTATTTTTCACAGAAATAAACGACTTTAATCTGCAGTATGAAAAATCGTCGTTTAGTTTTGAATAAATGGACGACTCTAATGTGCAGTTATGAAAAATTGTCATTCATTTAACATTTTTTATAAGAGTCGTTAACATTAGTTTTGAATAAGAGTCGTTAAAATTTTTTATAAGAGTCGTTAACATTAGTTTTGAATAAGAGCCGTTAACATTTTTTATAAAAGTTGTTAACATTAGTTTTGAATAAGAGTCGTTAACGTTTTTCTTTATACATGAACGACTCGTTATCATTTTTGTCATTTAGTGGACGAATAATAAGAGTCGTTAACATTTTTTTTTATATACATAAATGACTCAACCAAATAGTCATTATCGTCTATGGAATTAAGATGATGACCCTTCCATTTATTTGGTCAGAGAGGTAGTTTTTGGTGTTATAGAGTCGTTAGTGTATAAAAAGGGGTCATTATAGTAGGATAGTCAAATGATTCTATAATATATTGACGACTTTATTCTGGGAAAAAATCTTAAACCCAGAAAAATGATCGTTATCTCCTACACCTTAGACATCAACGATTTTTCATTAAAAAAACATGCAGATCAAAAGTTGTTAGGGTATAAACCTATCGATATGAAGACCCTATAACTGTAACTGCAATTTTTCGTTTGGAAAACCTAATTTCGAAAGTAACCCATCAAAATAAACGCAAACAGAAATTAAATTAGGGGGTTTTATTTTCGAATCGAAGATTACGACGATGAAATCAATTGACGATTTTTTTTTCTTCGGGTGTCATTAATGGCGAGAGAGATGGGAGTCGGGTGAGGGAGGGGGGTTTTGGTTTTCTGATTTGGGGGATTTTAGATTAAGGGTTATTAGGTTTTAAGTTTTTATTATTTAGGGAAGGGTAGAATGGTACTTTCAAGATCATTTTGGAAGCCCCCTATAATTTTGGGTGTGGGTATAAAATTTGTGAGGCCCCCAATTATTTCTTGTGGCCCCTAATTAATCCTTGCTTCAAAGCTACTATCTCAAGCCCACACCTAGTTTTGGGCCGTGCAAACAACATTCTTCTCTTGCGGATGAGGTGCAAAAGACATTCTTCACTGCCTTCTAACGCGAGCTTTTGTTGTCTCTCATCCGCTGTCTCTACTCCTCTGCTCTTTTTGGCTCCTTAATTCATCCAAGCTTTATTTACTACCTAAAAACACAAAATTAATTAGTACAAGCATTTATTCTTGAAAACAGAGAAAATACAGAATTTGGGATAATATATGATTTTTAAAGCGCAAAAGATGAGTTAAATGACAATAAAAAGGTATAGAAATATGCAATATTTGGCACTCATCAATGTACTGCATAAAAAACAATGTATAAAACGCACTCTCACATGATTTTTTTAATGGGTCTCATAGTATTCATCCGGGACCCACCATTACTCTATAAGGGTTCAACATGTGTACTTTCAGGGTTAGTTTGGGAAAACTAGTTTTTGTGTGGATTTTTGAACGGTACGTGTAGAAGAGCTGTATTCTTACATGGAGATATACCTTGAATAGACCGAAAGAAAAAATTTCATACATGTACTTCGGAAATATATATAATATATTTGCACAGGAAACACAAAAATGTATCTACTTGAGTGAGGATTTTATTTTACATGTATGTATATATGAAATCATAAATGCTTGGTGAACCGAGCAAAAAAACTACATAAAAACAACAATCTCACAACCAAACCTTTTGACTGGGTCCCATGGCATTCAGCCAGGACCCACTACTCCCCAATGGATTCATTGGAGCCCTTCATAGGGTATATTGTTTTGGTGGAGTTCAAAATCTCGGTTCGCTAAGAACTACCGATATGAAATTCACATGAAGCTCAACTTTGGCACTGAAAATTAACAAATGAAATCACATGAGTGATCGAGATTTGTATTAAGTTGTCAACAAAAAAGCAAAGAATTCACTTTAAATCAAAATGATCATGTAAAATAGTTGTATGAAACTCTTCATCTTAAACTTTGATGTATTACAAGACCTATATTATTCATACTATACTATCAATTATTCTTATATGGAGGTATATTCCTTAAGACGGGACCGGAAAAATTTATGACTTATCCCAATATGGAGTTTATTCTTAAAAATAACTGGCCCAAGTCGGGATCAATTTTTTTAATTCTTATATGGAATTTATTCCTTTATGGAGTATTCTTCCGGAGAGGTTTTACTGTAGTACATAATTTAGCAAATATTGTATTAAAAAAAAAGAAAAAAAAAAACCTTATACCCACAGATAAGTTCAAAGATAAAGAGAGGCCAACAATGTTGCAGATAAGGGGGTATTTATTTTTTATAGAATAATATTTGGGGGAAAATATTTTTTTCCCAAATTTATATTTTTGTATATCACAAACCCATCAATAAGATTACATATATTAGAAACCCATAGTTAGTTATAACAAGAATTAATTACACAAATAACCTTTAACTAATTTAAATTAATTAAATTAAAAAAACGTCAATTTTTTCTAATAGCTAAAATTAATGTTTTAAATTATAATTACCTTAAAAATCTCCTATATATATTTTTACAAAAAAAAAAATGTTTTAACGTGAAACTCACGTAAATTTGAAAAATATATCTATATATTTTTGCTCCTTCGCACGAGCATCTGTCTTTGAAGCGAGGGCATATTTTCAAATATTTCCGAAAGCTGGATGATAAAAAAATTCATGAAAGCTCATAAACAAAATTTTATAACTAACAGACGCACGTCTACTAAAAAAAAAATCTCTCGTATGAGCATCCACCTTTAAAACGAGAGTTTATTCCACTTTGTGAAATCTCACATATTTAAAAAATAAAATTTTGGTTTTCGTGAAAGCTCATAGATAAAATTTTATATCATTAGACTCAGGTCTATTTTGTTTATTCCTTAAAATAACGAAAGAACGAGCGCCTATTCCTAAAACAAGGATTTCTTTTCATGGGCCCAGACCCGTGAATCCTAAATCGATCAAGATCCCGTCATCAAAATCTGCGGTTCAACACCAATTTATACTCATTAGTCGATGCTCTATCATGCCACTGGGATCTTCATTCAAGTCGTGGTTTGCTCTTACTATCAAGAATCCAGTAAGGTCTTATCTAACGACTAAGTTCAATTGCTTATATCGTTTGAGTATCACCGTTGTAAAATCTCCTATATATATATTCCCTCCCTTAAAAACTTCTGCTAACTAATTCTTTTTGAAAAATTCAAATATCACCATTGTATGAAAAATCTCCAATTATCACATCCAAAGAAAACAAATCCGGTTATCACCCCTAAAATAACTTCAATTATCACCGAATTCAAAATTCCGATTATCACCCTTAAAATATAACTCCAATTATCACCGAATTCAAATGTGGAGAATTACAATTTTCACCGCCCCAAGTGAATAACAACCAATACAACCAATTTGGTGTGAGAATCCATCAAGACACGGTAAGGATTTGGACCCACATATTGATATCTGCTTATCCCTGGTATTAGCAAAAGGCCTGTCTTGGCACTACAAGTTTGCACACACAACCATTAACCTCGACAAATAAATCATTTTTCGGTTCCTTGACTTGGACCATAGTATTTCTCATCCATTTTGTTTTTTAATGATGCATAACGGTGTATTGCGGTGGGAATCCCTCATCTGCACCGTGTGAGAGAGGACAAAAAAAATGATCCCCACCTTTGGCACCACCCCCTTCTAATCTCCCCCAGGGCTTCCTAACAACCCTTGGATCTCTTTGTGGTGCGAATTGCGGTACACACCTTCGGTGTGTGTATCATTGCTCTTTTCTAGATATGTGTTTGTGTTTCCAATGCATATAAGAGTAACCTCCATATAAGAATATTTATTTGTGGTTATAAGATACACTCTATAACGAAAATTTAATTATTAATAGCATTTTAATTTTTTAGTTAATTAGGTTGACGAAAATAGTAAATATATATTTATCGATAAATAAAATCAATAATTCTTGGTGTACCGCCTCTTTGGAATTTGGACACCCTAAAAACACGGAAGTGCTACACTTCCCCCATCAGGTGTCAAATTTTCACCCCTTGATCCCCTGGATTGGGATTAGCAGGGGGCCTTTTGTGAGTTATTAAGCCATTATCCTAAATGACACCTCACGGTGGAAGATTTTGGTGGATAACTATCATTTTCGCTAAAAACAACCCCCTCAGAGCATCCACAACGTATGACCAAAACTATAATTTTGGTCTAGAAATCAATTACCGTGGGACTGACTAAAACCAAAAATCTGGACTAAAACTAAAGACTAGAGTATATTTGGTATGAAACCTCGACCAAAACTATATTTGGTCGAGCGGAGGTTAAAAATGCGTTTGATTGTAGACGCATATTAAACGTTCGTTTAGAATAGGACGTAGTTATAAACTTCGCCCCAAGCATAGACGCGGGTATAAAGTCCGTTCGACTGGGGCCAAAGTATAATGTTCGCCCGATGGGGAGAAAGTATAAAGTTGGTTTGTTGTCAGACCAACTTATAAACATGGTTTGTCCATGGATTTTAAACAGACCAACTTATAAACATGGTTTGTCCATGGATTTTAAACAAACCAACTTATAAACATGGTTTGTCCATGGATTTTAAACAGACCAACTTATAAAGCTCGCAAGTTGTCAGACGAAGTTATAATGGGCGTCTGGGTTAGGCGTAGCTGTAATCTTCACCTGTGAGTGAGGCGCAATTTATATGATCGTTTCGTTTCAGACATAGATTATACGTACACTTGAGTATAATTTGATCTTATGTTTAACACTGACTATAAACTAAAAAATACCAATTTTTTTAGTTTTTGCTCTTTGGTTTTGCTCGCACCATTGTGGATACTCTCACAACTTAAACATGATGGCCCACCAAACCTGCCCCATGCTAAATACCATCCCATGGATCCCGCTTTTTTACAAATGCTTCCCTTCCCCCACTAGTGTCCTCTACCTATGTGTCAAGCATCTGTTGGTTAAAGGAGAGGGGTAAGGGAGTGGGGAAGTGTAGCACTTCCGTCGCTTTTGTGTGAGAGTGCTTTTTTAGGATTGTTTTTTGGGCGGTACGTTTAGAAGGGTTTAAATAAAATAACCTCGTCAAAGGAATACTCCCAAGTTCCAACTCCCAAGGTTATTCATTTAATGGAAGTTGGACCGAATGATATTAAAAGTTGCAGAGTTGTCCCAAGTGTAGAGTTTTCGCAAAAGAAGGGTTTTTTTGCTCGGTTCACCAAACATTTCTGATAAGGCAATTACATTTCTATACAAAAAAGGCAATTCCTTCAGAGCGAGTGGGGCCCCTGTGTGTGCATACATCCGCCCTTGTTTGGTCCGAAGATTCTTAACTTAACCCTTATAATGGTCAAAATAAGGTGGAAACACAATTGTTCACCTGGAACATAGGTGAAAAAACAAGTTTGCACACACAACGAATATCCTCGACACATAAATAATTTTTCGGTTCCTAGACTTGGGTAAACGGGATAAATGAATAACCTCGATAAATGCATTAATGGTTAAATCCCCGATGAAACATAAATGAATAACAACTAAATTCCGTACCAAAATTATACTGTAGTAGATATTAGAAACGAAAACCTCAGTAAAACATGAAAAAAAAAATAGATCTTGGTAAACCAACACTCAATTACCCTAAGTTGAAATTTCCTTAAAATCTGGGTTTCCTCAAATAAATTCTGCCTTTAATTATTGACGTTACATGACTTTGGGCTAATTTAAGGTGCATCATGTACAACCAGAACAACCAATGTGAAGTGGTTGAAAATCAGATACAGGAATTGGTTGAAAATCAGTTGATGAATTCCTATTGTAGCTCTTAAATTTTCTTTGCTTTGATAAATGTAAGATCGATAGATCGTTGTGCTTGACTCAGTCGACTCAGTAATGTAACCGGTCCCATTCTTGGGTTTTATCTTTATGAGGAAAAAAAAACAATGTGAAGTGAGAAATACATCATGATACGGTAAGGATTTGGACTCATAGACGAGATTAGAAATCCATCATGATACGGTAAGTAATCCAAAGGATTTGGCTCCATAGATTGATGTCCGCACCCCCCGGGGCCATAGACTCTATGCTAGGGTTTGTTCTCTCTAGATGACACGACAGGACCCTCCCAAGTATAATACTTATTAGATTTCGAGGTAGTAGTCTGCTCCCTATAATCATCAGCAAAGACATTTTCTTGGCTTTTATCCCTCATTTTTTTAGATTTTCGGTCCCCGCCCGCCCGAAAATGCTTCCCTGTAAATGAGCTTTGCTTCCTAGAAAGCAGCTTCAGAGCGAGTGGGCCCCTGTGATGTCATCGCTTGTCATACAAATAAATTATAAAATAAGGAAATTTATTTTCGATACATGGATTTTTCAAGGTGAAATTTCCATAAATTCCGGGTTTACTCAACGTAATTCTGCCTCTGATTACGCTAAAATCCATCATGTACAACCAGAACAACCAATGTGTTGTGAGAAATCCATCATGACATGGTAAGGATTTGGACCCATAGATTGATGTCTGCTTTCCAGTAGTTTCTGGGACATGGCTAATAACTACTAGGTCTAGGATTTGACGGACTTTTAGATTAGAGAGAGAATCAAAGGCCTGGCTTGGAACTACGTGTACTTGGTTATCACTAAATTAATCTATCATTTACAGTAAAACCTCCATATATTGATACTCAATATATTAATAACCTCTATATATTAATAAAAAATCATGGTCCCAACTTGGGACATTTGTAAATAGTAATAACCTCCATATTTTAATACTCCCTCCGTCCTAGTTTACTTGTTAAAATTGGGCATTTTTTGGGTCCTAATTTACCTGATAAGTTTCATATTTCCCCCCATTTTAGCCTAATTTACCCATGTATTGAAATCAGGTCATGGTATTGAGAATTGTGTGCAATTCTATTTCCCATGCACATCATTAATAATCCACTCCTCTCTCTATATATCCTTTCAGTAGTTCTTAGCGAACCGAGATTTTGAACTCCACCAAAACAATATACCCTATGAATGGCTGCGATGAACCCATTGGGGGGTAGTGGGTCCCGGCTAAATGCCATGGGACCCGGTCAAAAGGTTTGGTTGTGAGAGTGTTATTTTTATGTAGTTTTTTTGCTCGGTTCACCAAGAATTTGTGATAGAAAAATTCTTAATGTACCGCTCATTAAACAACACAAAAACAAGCACTCACATAACTTTTCTACTGGGTCCCATTGCATTAAGCTTGTGATTCATCATTTCCCTAAAAAGGGTTCAACATTTCTCTTATAGGGGTTATTTTGGAGTTTTAATTGTTTTAATTTTTTTTTTCGGTTGTTCATATAGAACTACTCTTTGTGATATCCTTTATTCCCTTCTTCTCCAACTAAAACAAACTCTACAAATTTTAAATAGTAGACCAAAAAACTAGATACTATGTGTCTTAAATGTAGTTTGGGGGCAATTTTGGAAGAAAAAAAACCATCTCTCTACTTTCCTTAATCTGTGTGCAAAACCCAATTTTATCAAGTAAACTAGGACGGAGGGAGTATTAATGTTTTTTTTTCCTTTCCCTTCTTAAGGAATTCACCTCTATATAATGATAACTGAACTGACACTATATTAGAGAGATATAGAGCTTGTAATGTTTAAATCTATAATGAAAAAAGAATATATATATATATATAGTTGTTTGAGAAAAAGAGATAATGTTTTAGGTTGTTACCACAAGTTCCTAGATACTTACATGTCTTTGTGTATTGGAACTATAAATATGCATGTACATTATCCAATAGTACTTACATACATATTGAACTGTAATTTTTTTGCATCATCTATCCATACCTCCTTATATTAATAACCTCCATATATTAATAAATTTCTGAATCCACAAGTGTATTAATATATGGATGTTTTACTGTACTACCTTCCCAAAAAATTTGTTTGATTCACACCTGGCTTCAGCCAGTGGAAGACTGTGTGTGCATACCTACGCCCCTTTTTCTTCCAAAGATTCTTAAAAATGATAGAATGAAGGTGGAAATACTATCCTTCACCTGGAAAATAGGTGAAAAACGAAGTTTCCACATACAAACTTGATAAAAATGGTGAAGCACAAATTGCGCAATAGAATAAATAACGGTATTATTACATACCGGAAGTGGAAAGCTATTCCTACTATGCTATTCACAATGGAGTCCAACCACAATGGGACAGTAGTGGGCGCATCAAAGAAATTGGAAGTCTCAAAAGGTTATTCTGCAAAGTGAAGTATGTTCATTGTTCAATGATATAGAGAGGCCAACAATGTTGCAGATAAGTTGGCCAGTAAAACCGCCACACACATCAATCCCATACATGGGACCCATTGTTAACTTTTGAAGGGTACCATATCTGTGTGCACTAGTCCAAAAGAGGCTATTAATCACGTTTTTATATAACAGATTAAGTACGTGAATAAATTATCACTAATGAATCCCGTGATATAACTTGAAAATAGTAGGGTCCATTCAGTTAACACATAATATCCGTCATTTAAAAATGTGGCAATTACTAGAATGCGTGATTTATAAAATAACGGATTGAATCCGAGATATATTATACATTTATATACACCCACTACCTCATCTTTTTGCGCCCCAAACTTGGCTAGACACTTTGTAAGGCCATGTTACTATAAATCCAAACTGGTTAGCCACTGGATTATATGTCGTACACCACCTTTCACATGGTTTGGTAAGGGTCCGGTTCCATCAAGCCCAAAATCCCGATGACAAACCTTCCCAAAAACTGAACTCGCCTTTTCAGATATTTTTCTTATTATCTAAACCTTTCTCATCTTCGGTTCCTCCGAAAAGAAAATGGGAAAGAAAAAACGCTCCTCTCGCGACTTCAATCATCAACCAAAAGTAGGAAATGCTAGTCTTCTTTTATTTTTGCATAGGTGATCGGTTGTCAATTTGTGTTTGCTCAATGTGTAAATGGTCTATTGTTATTTTTTTCAAATATTTAGAAACCTATGTTTGCTAAATTGGGGAGTTACGGTTCTTTAATGCATGATAATAAGGTGATAGTCTAGATGTGTAATTTGAAGAACCATGACATCTTATGATTAGTGATTTTATCTTACGTGCTTCATCTAGAGAATATGAATTATAGGAATTTTGCTCATATGACCGGTGGGCATGTGGATAGTAATTGGGCTCACCATGGTATGGGCCATAACCTTCAAAAGATTGGCGTTCCCAACCACTATTCACACTATGGTCAAAGTAATGTCCAATTTGAAAATTAGTCGTATATTCGTTGTATTGGATATTGTAATACTAGTTCGACATCCTAACTGCAAGGGAATTTTACACAAACACAAACAAGGCTGACTCGACCACAACAAACCTACTAATTTCTAGCAAACAAAAAGAATGATGGCTCTACTTAGATTATTTCTAGACCAGCTTCTAATCCTTCGAAAGGGAATTCGTTGCAATTTAAGAAGACCCCTCTGGAATCAATCCGAGTTTAAGTAAGTTGAAGACAGGCAAGGGAAGCTGCGTGGAGCTTTGATACCCAAGGCCTCACCGCATTACAAGGCGGCGCAGTCACGCATTCAACTCACAAAAACCATCATGAACTTTGAAGTATGCTTAAAAGAGTAACCAATATTTTTCGAACGACTCTCCTACTAAGATCGTTACCCTATAGGTCTCGTTCTATTCCAAATTTTAAAGCTTAGGTTCGCGTTAAGTTTCGTTTTCCTAAGGCGGGAAAGAATAGAACGGTGATGAAATCCGAACCCTTATCTTGTATGGCCAGGCCTTGCCCTTTACTAGGAAATTAAAGCAGCCGTATTCAAGACCTCAACATATATGCATACAAAATCATCCAATAAACCCGCTGACAGGGGATTCGCGGGTGTTTAGAATTCTTACCTTCCGTTCCAGACGGGGGATGAACCGTTGAAGTCGACTCGGGCCATGACTTCTATGTCATGTACGAACCCGATGGGCCGAGGTGATATCGTAATCACCGTCCTTCCCTGTGCAGTTTATATTTGAAACTACCCTTCCGTAGGGTTTACAAAAATAATAATGTCCAATGTCCAAAATAAAGTCAAAAAAGGAAAAAAAAGGTCCAAAAAAAAAAAATTTACAAAAATATAACCCTAATTACAGTTTCTAAATAAAATAAAATAAAATAATTTACAAAATCTTCTTCTTCACTCCTTTTGGATTTCTCTTTTCTTTCCTTTTTGGGCTTTGCCTTTATTTTCAGCACTTTCTTTTTTTCTTTAGCTTAGCTCCAAATCTGAAAGCAAACAAAAATACCAAAACGCGTAAAAATGAACAAAAATAAAAATAAAATCTAAAAACAAATCTATACACAAGTCCACGTCAGCGGCGCCAAAAATTGATGTGAATCAATAATGTTGTAGAAAGTGATAAGAAAAGGTTGTCGTTCACTCGGACTTGATGAGATTGATTTTAAGAATTAATAAACTAAAATAATAGAAAAATATATATACAAAATATTGTCACGGGATGAAGAGACACTAGGACGCAGGATTTCACTACTTTTCATATTCTTGTGGTTCAGTCATTAACTCTATATAATATAGCTCAAACAAAAGAAGTTGTGACTCTAATTATTTGCCAAAACTAGATTTCATAAAACATTATCTGTAAGTCGTAAGCATGATGCATCAAAATTAATTAAAACCAAGCATGCGACATCAGACAAAATAACAAATAATTAATGGAAATCATAAAGCAATTAAATCTATGCAAAGAGTTATATAAAGAATTAATTCATTTACCAAAATCATGAAAAGTTGCTTCCTCCATTGTCCCAGTGATGGTTTCTAGCTCCGCATGGTGAAAACACACTCAAAGGAATTTTTCATTGCTCAAAAAGGTGTTCACAATAATGAAATGGGAGAAAAATAATAAAAAGGGGTTCTGTAACACTTATAATTGTTACAAATAACTGTTATAGTAAACGATAGAAACAAACTGTCACAACCACTGTGAGATATACGACTGACGAGACTTTGTCGTTTCCACTGTAGAAAATACGACTGTGCTTGTGAGTCTTATGTTCTTCGTTTGCTCCTTTAATGGCAGAAGCAGAGACAAGCTCTGCAACTCTGATTTTTAACCCCTATTTCGTACCCTAACTCTCTATACCCGTCTCTTCCACCCCAAGAGCCTTTTTATACTCCACAACGACAAGAATCTACCCTCATAATTCCCAAATATCTCCGTAGTAATAACATATATTTTCCACGGGATTATTTTCTGTTATTCCGTTTTCACGCCTCAACTTGCTTCTGTCAAACTCCAAACATGTTGAATACAAGATACAGACACGCTGGATTGAGTTAAACACACGCCAATCTTCATGCAACTCCCAGACGTAACTCAAAGAATCCCGAGGATAACTCCAACCTTATTTTCTTCAAATCGGTGAATATATTCTTTTCTTCTCAAAGTTAAAACACTTACCAAACCTATTTTGACATAACAGGCTGGTATTAATCCAGATGACCGATTAAATCTCTCAAAATCCTACCCAAAATCGATCCAGAGTATCTTGCAGTTAACCGGAATTTCAAACTATATCTTCCCGCCAAAATTCACTCAAACCGTGAAAAAGAAGGTCACCCCCTATCCTGAACTGGAGTGCGAATAGAAGTTGGCTCCACTGGGGTGTAAATAGCATAGAATGTCCCCTTAGTAACTGATGTGCCCCTTATCCACAATGGGGGTCCGAATAGCAAATGTCCTCCGGGGTTCAAAAAGCACTTTTCGAGCAACTTTTTCCACACAAGTGTATTCCTCCAAAAACACCTACACAAACATAAAATCACCATAATAAGTACAAAATCAAGCACTAACAATAGAGACACTGAGGACAATTCAGACACAAAAATGTTTCTATCAATCCATCTTTCAGAAACCGGAGCCAAGAGAAGAATTATTGATCTACCTTACGACAACTTCGCACGTAATAAGTGAAGTTTTGCTGCGAGTGGATGCAGGAATAGAAAACCCAATTTAATACCACATAGAAAAATTATTCAAAGATTGAGAAGTTAATTCTAGCATTAGTTTATGCAATATTCAAGCTTCACATCTATTTTCAAGCACATAAAGTAAAAGTATTAACAAAGGTGCCAATTGAGTCAGTAATGAAGAATTCCAAAAGATCAGGCGGAGTTGAGAGATGGAATGCACAAGTAGGATACTTTGATATTAGGTATGAAATCCTATCTTCGCCAAAATCACAAATTGTAGCAGATTTCTTAGCAGAGTTTCCTCTAGAAGATGATGAAATTGTAGAAGAAATGATGGATGTAGAAGAAGAACATGGGGACCCAAGAGATCTATTAACAGAACCCAACAGGTGGGAAATATTAGTGGATGGATCATCAAACATGGAAGCAAATGGAATTGGAGTTATCTTTATCTTGCCAGAAGGGGAAAAAATAGCTTTTTCATTCAGATTGGAATTCGCGTCCACTAATAATGAGACGAAATATGAAGTTGTGATTCATGTTCTAAAATTCGCAATATAAATAAAGTTGGAGAATGCTAGAATTAATAATGACTCACAATTGGTTATTCGCCAGATAAAAGGAAAATACACAACAAATGAACCATCTTTGAAGAAATACAAGAAACTTGTTGAAGAATTGTCTGCGAGAATTCCAAAAATAAAATGGAGGCATATATCAAGAAAAGATAACAGACTCACAAATGCTTTCGCCTTCATATCAAGTATGATGACAAATCCGACTGAGAGATGCATAAAAATTCAGACACTTATATCACCTTCAATCAATAAAGAAGAAGAAGAAGAAGAAGAAGAAGCAGGTATAATGATAATAGAAAGTGGCGAAGAAGAACCAAGAGGCAATACTGCAGATTGGCGAGTAGAAATTCATGCATATTTGGCGAGAGGAGAAACACCTTGAAATATATTAGAAGCACACAAGTTAAAAAGACGTGCTACAAATTATGAGTTAAGAGATGGAGTATTATATCGCAAATCTTTTAATGGGCCATCACTTAGATTCTTGACACAGGATGAAGGATAAAAAGTGTTAAAAATGTTGCATAGTGGTGATGCTGTTAATCACAGCGGAGGGAGATCTTTGGCATACATAACAAAAATGCAAGGTTATTACTGGCCATATATGCATGAGGATGCAAAGCAATTATCAAGACGTTGCGAAGATTGTCAGCGATGTGGAAAGAAGATACATGCACCAGGGGTACCATTGTCATCTTCAACAAGTGTGTGTCCTTTTGGAAAATGGGGGTTGGATATTGTGGGACCATTTGTACCGGGTTCTGGACAAATAAGATATTTAATTGTTGCTACAGATTATTTCACAAAATGAGGAGAAGTAAAGGCAGTACAACACATTCGCGACAAAGATATTTTTACATTCATATTTGAAAATATAATTTGCAGATTTGGGATTCCTGCACAGTTGGTATCTGATAATGGAAAGAAGTTTGAAGGACATAATATATAATTGTTACTTAATGCATTTAAGATTAAATGTGGAAAGTCAACACCACTATATCCACAGGCCAACGGACAGGCAGAGGTAACAAATAAAACAATTATAGATATACTAAAGAATAAATTAGAAGGACACCACAGGGCATGGTGTGAAAAAGTGCATAATGCAATATGGGCTTACAATATAACTAGACGGGAAGCTACTGGAATGTCACCTTTTTGTTTGACATATGGGGTTGAAGCTGTGTTACCAACATAAGTTGCTATTCCTACAACAAAAAGAGAGGCATGGGAGAAAAATCTTAGTACTGGTATGATTCTAAATAAACTTGATGAGTTAGAAGAGAAGAGAGAAAAATCTTTACAACATATGGAAAATTATCAGCGGAGATTAGCTCGCAAGTATAACAAACGTGTCAAAATATGTGAGTGTGGATGGGGAAAAATGATCTGCTGGTTTTTAAGGGATTGAGGAGACGACCGGACAGAGGAGGTTCCTCGAACCAGGAAAAATGCTAATACTCACACATATGCACCGCTGCAAAGGGGGTGCTTAGATTCGAGAGATCAATCTGTAGTACTCCGGCCTAAATCGAGACAACGACCGTTCCAGAGTAAATTCGGTCACAAGAGAGGATGGGTTGATCTGTAGGAGGGAATATGAGAAATGTGTGGAATCGATGGTGATTCAAGGATTGTGGGTGTGTGAATTCTCAATATGATAAGTTCTGAATGATTGAAGTTGAACGATTGTGAAGAAATTGCTCAATTGATGAGTTTGATGATCTTGTGTTGTCGAAGAGACGTGAGATTCTTACTCTGAGTATTATGTATATTCGTTCTGTTTTTCGATGATCCCCTTTTTCAATAATGATTCAGGGACTTATTTATATTGCTGGAATTGTAGACACCATGATCCCATGAAGTGTGACAGTTGATGGAATCAAGGAGTGGAGAAGTGGAAATCGTGTTCGAAACCAGTTGTCCAACGTGTAAAGACTTGGTTGACTTTCCACCCACTACCTCGTGAATTCCTTCAACCGATTGCACGACTTGCTCACATTTCCATCGTGCATTTGAACACACGTGCCGTAGACCGCCAGACCAAAACCCTAAGTAATATCCCCCCAAATGACACGATTGACGTCTCGTGGTTTATTAGTCAATTGGTGACTTCGTGGTGGTTTGATGGGACAATGAGTCCATGTAGTTGCTGAGTTGAACAGGATATTCTGAAACTCACGAATTGAACGTGTCACGAGACAGAGGTATAATTCTTACGATGAAGTGAGCAAGTATTGCTCATTCGATGGATTGTTGAATATTGGTGGATTGTTGAACCGATATTCCTTAACTCGAGCAAATATTGATCATCTGAGCAAGTGCTGTTCTCGTGATGACTTGTTGAATATTTGACCATCTGAGCATATGTTTCTCATGAATGATTGGCAGTGTGCCAAGAATATTAATTAAAGTGCTGGTCGTTGAACCTAACATAATTAATAAAATTCATGACCATGAGGTCATCTTAGAATTATTAATATTAATTCATGACCATGAGGTCATCGTAGGATTATTAATATTAATTCATGACCATGAGGTCGTCATAGAATTATTAAGGTTAGAGTCTGGAAGCATGGTCCTTGAACTCAGAAACCGTAATTTGACCGATTGATGATCAATTCATGGTCAGAAGTTTTAACCATGGGACGAATGAGGAGCGGCTACATGGGACCGTGGATCAACCATGTAGTGTCCATGTGCTCACGTGAGCAAATATGATGAACTCATGAAGAGTTCATGATTTATTGGTGAAAGAATGATTAAATGCTGGTTCAATCATTATTCAAAAATGCTCGTCTGAAACTTAGGCGTGAAAACCTAATCAATTATGACAGGTGAGGGACCAACCATAGTTTATGGAGCCGTCCCTGGGTGATCACGTGACCGCCTGATGATCACTTCATGAATTTCCAAAAGTGTTTGGAAGAGTCTTGGACCCAACACGAGTGATTGTGCAAATTAGGTCAAAACTGATGAAAATTGATGGAACCGGATTCCGTGAGCCAAAGAGCCAATCTTGGTTGGTCAAGATAGCATGCTCATGTTCCTTAGGTGTCTGCGTCTCAGTCCTGAGAATTTTGGTATTTTATGTCGTGCAATTGAGCATCCATTCAAGAAAATATGCCAAAATTAGGGTTTCGATGAACTGAGGGAAACACCATGAGATGATGAAAAATATTTATAAAATAAGGAATTGTGAGGCGTGGGACTGCCGGTGGTCAATGCACGGTCGGCCAGTCATGACCACGGTCTAGTGGTGTCTCTTCATTAGTTTTACATATTTTTGATGATTTTATGAAGGATTCATGAATTTTGAGAAATTTGATAAATTTATGGAGTTTTCATGAATTGAAGGAGTTTCCATGAGTTCATGGTCTTTGAAAAATATTAAAATAATAAAATTCGGCCGTGTGGGACCATGGAGGCGTGACTGATCGGTCGTGGCCCAATCCCATGAATTTTAATAATTTTTAAATAATTTTTGGGTATTTTTTGATAGTTTGAAGGAATTTTTGAGAAAAATACCATGAAATCAAGGAAAAATAAGATAATTAATAATAACATAAATAAAACAAGGGCGTGCGGGACCGGCTAGGGCATGGCCGGCCGGTCAAGGCCCGGTCCCACAAGTTTTCATAATCTATTTTATTTTATTATTATTTTTGATGATTTAAAGGAATTTCGAGGAAAAATACCATGAAATTAAGGAGTTTTTCATGAAATCATGAAACAAAATACCAAATAATAATAAAATAATGGACACATGGGACCGGCTAGGTTAAAACCCTAATTAACGCCCTTTAGTAGAATCGATGTAGAATTCTCATACGGACTCGGATTTTGATGGTCCGTCCCTCCATTCTGTACGGAAAAGAATTTCCTATCTCTTAACGCGGGAATATTTAGGTTTTAATCTCGTTTGGGCGGTGAAAACAGCCCGAGAGTAAAATTCGGGAAGATTCAAGCGGCCGGTCCCATGATATTTTTCCTAACTTTATCATGGGATAAAAATACATGAAATTTGGTATTTTGTTAGAGAAAAATAATAATAAAGTAATAAGGGACCGTGAGGTGTGGGCCGGCTGGGACCAAGGCATGGCCGGTCGGCCAATGGTCACGTCCCACACGCTCTCCTAATTTTATATTATTTTTGACGGACTCGTGGAAGTACCACGAATCTGAGGAATTTCCTCAAGAAAGATATTTGATCAATCGAGAGAATTTTTATAATAAAAGTGTATTAAAAATATAGAATTGGCGTGGAACTGACCACGACACGATGAGTTGATCGTGTGTCAGTGTCCCAGCACCTTGGTCAAATACTTTTAATTATTTATTATTTTCTTCCCTATCTTTCATAGGTTCATCGTTTCGTTGTACTTTGAAATACTTATTCGTGCGGTGACCGTCAGTGCATCATCGTTGAGTACACTTTCACCATTTAAATCGGGGCTTACTTAGAGGTAGCTCAGATGCCTGTTAATTATTTATTACCAATTCATGAAATTTGATGGAGAATAATTCATGAAACAAGTAATAAAATGGATAGATGATTACTGTTAATTCATAGGATCAGCTGAAGATTCGACTATGAACTCAGAACGATGAGTTGATCATTACCACTCCATGGGATCATCATTGATTCGACCATGGAATAGGAGCAATGATAGTGCCATTCCATGGGATCGTCGTTGATTCGACCATGGAATAGGAGCAATGATATTGCCATTCCATGGGATCGTTGTTGATTCGACCATGGAATAGGAGCAATGATATTGCCATTCCATGGGATCATCGTTGATTCGACCATGGAATAGGAGCAATGATATTTCCATTCCATGGGATCGTCATTGATTCGACCATGGAATAGGAGCAATGATATTGCCATTCCATGGGATCGTCGTTGATTCGACCATGGAATCAGAGCAATGAAGGGATAATTAACCTCATGGGTCTATGCCTAGCAGAATAAACTGACTACGATAGGAGTATTAATTATCCTGACATGACTTGCCGGTAATCCATATCCTTTATATAGTCAGGTTAAACTCGTTTTTTGTTCCTGAAGACGATGTTTCTCCGTAGAGCCGTCCATCCCGTGATACTATATAGAAATGACTGAAAGTATTCAGCATTCATGAGATTATGTTGTTGTCTAGGCGTTGACTGCATATCTACATGTACTCTGAGAGAAAGTACTCTCCGTTGAGAATTCGATGAGAGACTCATGTCTCAATACTCATGTGTGATTGCTGAACCAAAGGCCCGAATAATCATGAGTTTACGATTTTAGCCCTTGTTGAAAATCCACCATCTACATTAAGTCCCCTGCTTACTGAGGAAAGTCGTTTTCCTCAGTCAGCATTAAATGGTGATTTTCAGGCCATAAACAATATAAGTAATTGAACTTAGTCGTAAGTTAAGATGTTACAGGATTTCGATCGTACGAGCATACCATAACTTGAATGAAGATTCCAGCGGCATGCTAAAGTGTCATTTGATGAGCATAAATTGGTGTTGAACCGCTGATTTGGACGACGGGTCCTTGGTCGTTTAGGATTCGCGGTCCGAGCCCTCTCCATCACCTTCACGCCAGCATCAAGAGGAGGAAAAGTTGCCGAACACCAGCGCCGCCGCCGTCGTCGCCACCGTCCGGCCGTTTGCTGGAGGCGCCGAGAGGTATGCGTCCGAACCTTTTTGTTTTTGCTGATGTTTGTTAATGTTCATGATTTCTATGGGTTGTTCACATATTGATCATGATAAAATCATATACCCGTGTATATATATAATTGTGGGTTTCGTCGAAAACCTTCGTTTTTGAAAACGTATGTTTGTTTGATCGTTAGTTTTTGAAAACTAATAATAATCCCTGATTTAGGAGAGGTTTTCCTTCATATATGAATATGTAGGTTCAGCGATAAAACTATGTTTATGAGCTTCCATGTGAGTCAAAGTTTTATCATGAAAAAAGTGAATTTTCATAGAAGTAAAATCTTCGTTTTAGGGAATAATGATGATACGGAGGAAAGGGTTTCTCTCGTTACGTATATATGAACTTGTGTCCAGTGATAAAATTTTGTGTATGAGCTTTCACGTAAATCAAAACTTTATCTCGTAATGTGTGAGCTTTCACAAAGTTGAAATAAACCTTCGTTTCAAATACGTACGACGGCACGAAGGAAAAGAGTTTTTTTTTTTGTAAAACCATGGTCAATTCATGGGATTTTTTTTTTTTGAAACCGTGGAGTGTCCACAATTTATTTTCATGAGCCCGGCTCATGTTGAAAATATTTTTTATCTATTTACATGAGTAAATAAAACGTTATATATATATATATATATTATTTTTTCTAAAATCAAAACTTGAGTTTTGTGCAATATTTCTTAGAAGTAAACTTTCCATATTAGAAGTAAATATTTCTAATGTTCACACAGTAGAAATATTCATGATTTTATGGAAAAATCTGAGTTGTTCATTTTTGTAGGTTTCGAAGAAACGAACGATTTTGGAGTGTCAACTCTAGCATTACTCTCACTACTGTTAGTGGAAGCGTAAAAAGCTAAGAGTTAAGAATTACCATTTTTCTAGATGCTGATGTGAGCATCATGATCATTTCAGTTGTGCTTTAATTCCACTGCTTTAATGAAATTTGCATCTACGGATGATATACTGAAGTAGGAATGTTGTATGGACGTCACAACAACTTTTCAAGAATGACCGGTTCCCATGACGATGCTTCCAAAGATGATATTTCCATAGATGATATCTCTATAGATGCAGCTTCAAGAAATAGTGCTTCTGGGACCTCTGAGTGATGGTGAGAGATCCTTCATACTAAGTTGTACTTTTTCTTATTTCATTAGATTTACCACATGGTGATCGTATGGTGGAATCCTGGACATATGTAGACTCCACAGAAATGAAATAAAGTCTACAAGAGCGGAGAACCAGAAGTAAGGACTACAGGACGTTAGCGAATGACGTGCAGTCACCAGCCATTTCCTTGGTGAGTTGTTAGCGCTCCTTGTGTCATGAATTTTCCTTGCCCGTGCAATTAGGATCACGATGCCAAGGTTTGTTACTTCTTTTAGACTTTTTTCTCCATCGACTGACGACCTTCAACTCGTTCCCGGGAAAACAGTCCAGCACTGATGAAGAAGTCGATATAAGCATGCAGGCGATTGTGGCATCTTTTGAATGAAATAATAATTATTGTTGATGAGTCCAGGAAGAAATCATTGTAGGTAAGCATCATGTTGATGAAGCGTGCTCTTCTTTGGGATATGGGAATATAGAGAATTCCCAAAATCCCGAACCGAATGGAGATAGCGGCGTTACCAATGGAGATTCTGGTATTTCCGAGCCTTCAAATGATTTAGAGACTCCCCTAGTAAGTATATCTCCTTTAAATCATTCTAATCCCATGTAATCTTCGCATTAGGTGCCGAATGACGAAGTTGGGAATCATGGATCCAATAATGATGATTTGGGCAATCCAAGAGTTGTTGGTGACAAAACTTCCATAGCTGCGCCTCAGGATGATGAAGTGCTGGTCGCTGATACCGTGAAGGTGGTGGAAACTCCAATTGTGCCTCAGACGGTGGAGACCGAACCCGAAATAGCAGAAGTTACTTCCCCTGAAGTTGTTTCTATGACCATTGTCACTGCTCCAGTAACTGAGAACCAGATGATAGTGCATAAGTATCCTACTACAGGGATTTTCTTTGATCCTCAATTTAGTGAGTTACTCCCATATCACCAGCTTGTTGGAGGTTTTAGCGTTCCCATCAGATATGTTGCTATATACAGGGAACTATGGGAAATGTATGGACACTTTGTTGTTACTCGGGATCCAGGTCATAGTTATTTCTTGACGAAACAAGTAGAGGCCATCTTGCGTGTTATAGATGATATCCGGATTATAGACAGAGATGTTGTTTCCCAAGTATTACTCTTTGATTGGGAGTACAACTTGAAGAATGCTGAAGAACTTGGATTCAATCTGAAGTGGCTCCGTGAAATACTTGAAGTTATCAAGAAAGCAGAAAAGGGTGACACTCCTTTCTTTACTAGTGATGCTGTATTGAAGAAGATGAAGTAGTCGAGCTAACCAGGAAGCTGAAGGTACCTTGATGAAGGACTTAGCAAAAAGACCTGGTGGACATCGATCGACTGTAGAGGTTATGAATCCCGTCCATGAATTCTTGCATGTAGTATGTTCTAGAAGCTGTAGGAACCTCACACGGCGTCGGAATTCAATGCTTGACCCTAACTTTTAAAGCTAAGAGACTGAGTTATTAAATGATAGAATAATCACTCAATCTGGAGTTGTAGAAGTCCGCCAACGAAGCGTGCACGTTTGCAATTTTTAATCCCGTACAAATATCTTAGGTTTCGTAGACCTGACGGTAAAGTCCATATCTTCTAGCTTGTATATCCAATTAATGCGCCCTTTTGGTATGTTGTTCAAGAGACACAGACGAACATCTTTTGTTGAGGAAGTATTGTTCCATTCCTCACCCATTGGCACGTTTTTTGCAAACCCATGACCTGAAGTGTGTTGTATCTCATCTGTAGAGGTGACGAGAACATCTTGTAGAAGACTTTGGATTATGCCCACCAGTCGTGCCAGCTTTGGGAAGACTTCATGTGAACATGTTATCAAGTCTATACATATTGATATGAATCATTGGTTCTTAGAGAAGTCCGCATCATGTGTACTACTTCATAGAATGATTAGTTGATGAAGCCTTGAGGATGTTGCTCCTGAGACCGTTGTTGGTGTTGGGACCATGAATGATGACTCTCCAGAGATCTTTGTTGATGTTGAGATCATGGATGTTGTTCCCATAGAGATTATTATTGATGATGATACCACGGTTGAAGTTGCTTCAAAGACCGAAAAGGATAGAACTATGATTATAGACATAGTAGTTGCTCCTCCATCCAGTGAGCCTTTTGGTGGGTTGAGCATCTCTAAGATGAAGGTGTTCTGGGATTTCAACATGAATTCTCCTGAACAATATGATTTTACTGTGAACTAGATTCGCCAGTGAGTCGACAATGTTGCAGTGGATTGCATCAGCAACCTTCATTCTGGGTGTGATCGGTGAAGAGAAGAATTTCCTCAGTCGTGCAGGAGTTTGTGATGTAGAGAGATCCCGTTGATGAAGTTTTGTGGAATCATATTTGGTTGCAATAACTTGTTATGTGGATAACATTTATTGAAATAAAACCGATTTCTCTAGTAAGATCAAGTCCCCAGCGTATGTTGAAGGAATTCGTTCCATCCATGGGTGAATGATACTGCATCTGCTTCAGAATTCTTGTCATGGAGATAGTGAAGACTCAACGATTATAGTTTAGTTGCATTTTGATTGCACTAGTGGTGAATCAGTATGTCATCCCCGAGGTATTTATGCTGAAGCCAGAGGCGTCATTATCGAAGGTGTACTCTTTGATTGGGAGTACAATTTGAAGACTTCTTAGATGCTTTAGTGTTGGAGTGTCATATGCTTCGAGCTTTGAATGTCTTAGGCTTAATCGTCTCGGCCCCGAGTATCTTCCGTTGATTCATCATCCCTTTCGTTGCGGTAGTGGGATTCAACACTTGTGCAGACATCAGAGATTTCTGATTTTATGGGACACATGGACACTCCTGCAAGGCTCTGGAGAAATGCCCGAAGAGTTCTTTTCCATGGTTGGACATCATCTCAGTAATGAATGTTTCAATGCTCAATTTGGAGAAATGTCATACTAATCCGGTGAAGCTACCATTCATAACATCTTGCAGAGTTGCTAGCAGAATTGAGTCCCCGTGCTAGGATATCATGTGAGGAAATAAATGACATAGATATGAAATGAATGAGACTTGCCTGAGTGTGGAACCTCTTGACGAATATCTATGCATCTTTTGCAGGTTCTTGCTTCAACCTCGTTGAAGTTTGAAATTCCTCAAAGTACTCTGGTGATGGAATGTCCGCAAAACCTTCTGGATCACAACTTTCTTCGTTGGAGAGATGTGTAACCAAAGATGCTTTGTAAGTATCCATCTTTTCAGTGTGGACCTATGCTCGTCTGAAGGACATGTCATATCCTAGATCTTCCTGATTATGCGAAACTTGGTTTCTTTCTAAGTTGGACTTATGTGATGTAGCCATGAGTATTTTTGAGCGCTCCTTCGAGGTCTCTGATTGAGATGGAGAATGAGTACCTTCTTGCCGAGCGATGCATGTAGATCCGATGGTTTTCACTAGAATGTTGTTTATGGTGGTGTCAGCATCGATCAACGTTCTTCCAAATTCGTTCCTTCTAAGATTGACTGTGGTAAGCAGTCCCCAGTCATACATCTCTTGATCTGTGGCTGGAGGCTCAAGAAGTATTTTCGGAATGGACTTATTGACATGATGTGGTTCAGTACTGTGAACATGTCTCCCCTTTGTGCCTTCGTAATTCACGTTCGTCTTGAACTGCTTCTTTGATAGGTTGTCTGAAGAGTGTAAAGGTTCTGACTGGGAGAGGATTCTTGTGTACTCCTTCAGTCCCCAGTTGAAGCTATTGTGGATCAAACTTCTCTTTGAAAATATGTTTCAAAATTGCGTAGTTTCTTTGTGGGATGATTGACGAACCTGTGGAAGCGGAAGTAACGAGGACTTTCCATGTATTCTTGAGTTGGTTCTTTCTGGACATATGACAACTTGATTGCACCATCTTGGATCCAGACCTCCAGGAGTTCGATCACCTCTTCAATGGAAAAGGAAATTCATGTGCTTCTTGATCAAGAACTCGTGTGTGTTGGTCAGAGGCTTATGCATCTTGATTATTCTTGCTTTGTGCTTTTGAAGGAGCTGAGGTATGCTTGCACGGAAGTTTGGCTTCCCGTTTGCTCCTTTTTGCAACAGTATTTGTTAAAGGCTAGAGGTTGTACTGCATGTTGATCAGACGCCTGCTTCCTCAAGTGTCTCGCGATTCTTCAGTCTTTGTAGATTTTGTTCTTTCCAACAGAGCAGGTGCAGTGGTTGTTGATCTCTTCGCGGCTTCGTGGAGCTCTGAGAAAGTCTGGAACCGAAGGTTCTCCAGTAAATCTCTGTAGGCCAGGAGCATGCCGTTGATGCATAAGTCCACCAGTTGTTGCTCCGTGACGTTTGGATCATGGCAGTCCAAGGCTTGGACTCTGAACCTCTTCACGTAATCGTTGGGGTTCTCACCTGTCTTCTGAGATATTCTCCAAAGATTAGAGAGAGTGAATTGCTCTGACACGAAGAAGTATTTCCTGTAGAATGCATTGATCATTTCTCCCCAATTGTTGATGGTCCCTGGTGCGATGTTGTTGTACCAGGTGTATGCTCTTCCTTTCAAAGACTTTGATAATTCTTTGAGACGAACAACATGATTGTGTTCATGTTCTCCCAAGGCTTAGAGGAAGCGGGAGACGTGCTCTCGAGTATTGCCAGTTTCATCATATAGGGTGAACGTTGGAGAGACGTGGCCTTTAGGAAGGGGAGTCCTCTGTGTAGCGGCAGGATACGGAGGTTGGTGATGATGGACGTGTGACGTCTTGTCTTTTCCATGGTTCTCCAGAAGACGCTCCAAATCTTCACGAGTAATGAAGCTTGGTGATTTCTTTGTTGACGAGTCGTCTGCAGCTTTGTCGGTTTTGTTATTAATGGGACTTACTTCAGGATTGGCGTCGGAGGCTTTCTCCTTCTCTTGACTTTTCCCTGACATCTTGTCAGTAAGAGTTTTGAGATAATTACACAGCTCCTTCTGCGTAGTAGCCATGTCTGCCTGATTCTTTGCAAGAGTCTCTTGTGTTTTGAGGAGATCAGCCATGGTAGGTGGTGGATTTCCTCTGATTTCTTCGAGATGTCTACCGAACAAAGGATGACCTTCCGCGCTGGTGTGAGGAGGAGTGATGCCACCACAATCAGTGTTAGTGGCCGGAACAGTTTCTGGGATATATTCATTGTTGCTAGTGCTAGCGATATTTGCGTTAGGATTTGTAACCGATCCTGACCTAAGACCAACCATCTTGTGAAAATGAAAGATTACAACCGAAAGAATGATCTCCCACTGTGGTCGCCAATCTGTGGATGGGGAAAAATGATCTGCTGGTTTTTAAGGGATTGAGGAGATGACCGGACGGAGGAGGTTCCTCGAACTAGGCAAAATGCTAATCCTCACACAGATGCACCACTACAAAGGGGGTGCTTAGATTCGAGAGATCAATCTGTAGTACTCCGGCCTAAATCGAGACAACGGCCGTTCCAGAGTAAATTCGGTCACAAGAGAGGATGGGTTGATCTGTAGGAGGGAAGCTGAGAAATGTGTGGAATAGATGGTGATTCAAGTATTGTGGGTGTGTGAATTCTGAATATGATAAGTTCTGAATGATTGAAGTTGAACGATTGTGAAGAAATTGCTCAATTGATGAGTTTTATGATCTCGTGTTGTCGAAGAGACGTGAGATTCTTACTCTGAGTATTCTGTATATTCGTTCTATTTTTTGATGATCCCCTTTTTCAATCATGATTTAGGGACTTATTTATATTGCTGGAATTGTAGACACCATGATCCCATGAAGTGTGACAGTTGATGGAATCAAGGAGTGGAGAAGTGGAAATCGTGTTCGAAACCAGTTATCCAACTTGTAAAGACTTGGTCGAATTTCCACCCACTACCTCGTGAATTCCTTCAAACTATTGCACGACTTGCTCATATTTCCATCGTGTGTTTGAACACACGTGCCGTAGACCGCCAGACCAAAACCCTAAGTAATATCCCCCCAAATGACACGATTGACGTCTCGTGGTTTGTTAGTCAATTGGTGACTTCGTGGTGCTTTGATGGGACAATGAGTCCATGTAGTTTCTGAGTTGAACAGTATGTTATGAAACTCACGAATTGAACGTGTCACGAGATAGAGGTATAATTCTTACGATGAAGTGAGCAAGTATTGCTCATTCGATGGATTGTTGAATATTGGTGGATTGTTGAACCAATATTCCTTAACTCGAGCAAATATTGATCATCTAAGCAAGTGTTGTTCTCGTGATGACTTGTTGAATATTTGACCGTATGAGCATGTGTTGCTCATGAATGATTGGTTGTGTGCCAAGAATATTAATTAAAGTGCTGGTCGTTGAACCAAACATAATTAATAAAATTCATGACCATGAGGTCATCTTAGAATTATTAATATTAATTCATGACCATGAGGTCGTCGTAGGATTATTAATATTAATTCATGACCATGAGGTCGTCGTAGAATTATTAAGGTTAGAGTCTGGAAGCATCGTCCTTGAACTCAGAAACCCTAATTTGACCGATTGATGATCAATTCATGGTAAGAAGTTTTAACCATGGGACGAATGAGGAGCGGCTACATGGGACCGTGGATCAACCATGTAGTGTCCATGTGCTCACGTGAGCAAATATGATAAACTCATGAAGAGTTCATGATTTATTGGTGAAAGAATGATTAAATGCTAGTTCAATCATTATTCAAAAATGCTCGTCTGAGACTTAGGAGTGAAAACCTAATCAATTATGACAGGTGAGGGACCGACCATGGGTCATGGAGCCTTCCCTGGGTGATCACGTGACCGCCTGATGATCACTTCATGAATTTCCAAAAGTGTTTGGAAGAGTCTTGGACCCAACACGAGCGACTGTGCAAATTGGGTCAAAATTGATGAAAATTGATGGAACCGGCTTCCGTGAGCCAAAGAGACAATCTTGGTCGGTCAAGATAGCGTGCTCATGATCCTGAGGTGTCCGTGTCTCAGTCCTGAGAATTTTGGTATTTTCTGGCGTGCAATTGAGCATCTATTCAAGAAAATATTCCAAAATTAGGGTTTCGATGAACTGAGGGAAACACCATGAGATGATGAAAAATATTTATAAAATAAGGAATTGTGAGGCGTGGGACCGCCGGTGGTCAAGGCATGGTCGGCCAGTCATGACCACAGTCCCGTGGTATCTCTTCCTTAGTTTTACATATTTTTGATGATTTTATGAAGGATTCATGAATTTTGAGAAATTTGATAAATTTAGGGAGTTTTCATGAATTGAAGGAGTTTCCATGAGTTCATGGTCTTTTAAAAATATTAAAATAATAAAATTCGGCCGTGTGGGACCATGGAGGCGTGACCGATCGGTCGTGGCCCAATCCCACGAATTTTAATATTTTTTAAATAATTTTTTGGGTATTTTTTGATAGTTTGAAGGAATTTTTGAGAAAAATACCATGAAATCAAGGAAAAATAAGATAATTAATAATAAAATAAATAAAACAATGGCGTGTGGGATCGGCTAGGGCATGGCCGGTCAAGGCCCGGTCCCACAAGTTTTCATAATCTATTTTATTTTATTATTATTTTTGATGATTTAAAGGAATTTTGAGGGAAAATACCATCAAATTAAGGAATTTTTCATGAAATCATGAAACAAAATACCAAATAATAATAAATAATGGACATATGGGACCAGCTAGGTTAAAATCCTAATTAGCGCCCTTTAGTAGAAATGTAGAATCGATGTAGAATTCTCATACGGACTCGGATTTTGATGGTCCGCCCCTCCATTCTATACGGAAAAGAATTTCCTATCTCCCATCGCGGGAATATTTAGGTTTTAATCTCGTTCGGGCGGTGAAAACAGCCCGAGAGTAAAATTCAGGAAGAATTCAAGCGGCCGGTCCCATGATATTTTTCCTAACTTTATCATGTGATAAAAATACATGAAATTAGGTAATTTTTTAGAGAAAAATAATAATAAAGTAATAAGGGACCGTGAGGTGTGGGCCGGATGGGACCAAGGCATGGCCGGTCGGCCAATGGTCACGTCCCACACACTCTCCTAATTTTATATTATTTTTGACGGACTCGTGGAAGTACCACGAATCTGAGGAATTTCCTCAAGAAGGAGATTTGATCAATCGAGAGAATTTTTATAATAAAAGTATATTAAAAATATAGAATTGGCGTGGAACTAACCACGACACGATGAGTTGATCGTGTGTCAGTGTCCCAGCACCTTGGTCAAATACTTTTAATTATTTATTATTTTTCTTCCATATCTTGCATAGGTTCATCGTTTCGTTGTATTTTGAAATACTTATTCGTGCGGTGACCGTCAGTGCATCATCGTTGAGTACACTTTCACCATTTAAATCGGGGCTTACTTAGAGGTAGCTCAGACGCCCGTTAATTATTTATTACCAATTCATGAAATTTGATGGAGAATAATTCATGAAAAGAGTAATAAAATGGATAGATGATTACTGTTAATTCATAGGATCAGCTGAAGATTCGACTATGAACTCAGAACGATGAGGTGATCATTACCACTCCATGGGATCGTCATTGATTCGGCCATGGAATAGGAGCAATGATATTTCCATTCCATGGGATCGTCGTTGATTCGACCATGGAGTATGAGCAATGATATTGCCATTCCATGGGATCGTCGTTGATTCGACCATGGAATAGGAGCAATGATATTTCCATTCCATGGGATCGTCGTTGATTCGACCATGGAATAGGAGCAATGATATTACCATTCCATGGGATCGTCGTTGATTCGACCATGGAATCGGAGCAATGATATTGCCATTCCATGGGATCGTCGTTGATTCGACCATGGAATCGGATCAATGATATTGCCATTCCATGGGATCGTCGTTGATTCGACCATGGAATAGGAGCAATCTTATTGCCATTCCATGGGATCGTCGTTGATTCGACCATGGAATCAGAGCAATGAAGGGATAATTAACCTCATGGGTCTATGCCTAGCAGAATAAACTGACTACGATATGAGCATTAATTATCCTGACATGACTTTCCGGTAAGCTATATCCTTTATATAGTCAGGTTAAACTTGTTGTTTGTTCCTGAAGACGATGTTGCTCCGTAGAGACGTCCATCCCGTGATACTATATAGAAATGACTGAAAGTATTCAGTATTCATGAGATTATGTCGTTGTCTAGGAGTTGACTGCATATCTACATGTACTCTGAGAGAAAGTACTCTCCGTTGAGAATTCGATGAGAGACTCGTGTCTCAATACTCATGTGTGATTGCTGAACGAAAGGCCCATATAATCATGAGTTTACGATTTTATCCCTTGTTGAAAATCCACCATCTACAGTGAGTTCCAACCGGGTGATTTAGTGCTGCGAGAAACACCATGTTATCAGCGAGAAAATGGTGGAAAGCTGGCGAGAAAATGGGATGGATAGTATATCATTAAAGAGATAGTTGGAACAGGGGCATATAAATTGATGGATTCAGAGGGTAGAGACGTTGGTCAAAGACTTGGTAGACCATGGAACAGACTATATCTAAAAAGATATTACCAATAACAAATTTTGAGAAAGCTTTATAATGCAGATTTTTATCGCAGATGCAAGAGTATTCAAGATTATTTTTATCGCAGCTTTTTATCACAGACGCGAGATTATTCAAGATTACAATAAGAAACAAAAAGTTATTATTTCGTTGCTTCATAAGAACTTTGTTTATTTCGCAGAGGAAAGAGTCGATGATTATTTCGCGTAGATATCTCACAAAGAATTGAAGAAATGGCATAAATGGAAGAATAAATGAAAGAATAAAGAAACGCGGAAAATTTCGCAGAAACACGAATAAAATTTCGCAGAGACATTAGAATGGGACGAACCTTTATGGCGTACACCCTAGTTCGCGAATAAAATTTCGCAAGAGGCAAATGTAAGACCTAAAGTATGTCATATAAGGGGGTATCTGTTTGCATGACTCAGGGATAAGGTTATACCGCTGCTGGAACCTGAGTCATGAAGATGTTGAGGTTAAAGAAAACCTATCCAGGAGAGATACTTTGGATTTCCAACTATATATATATATATATTAATAGTTGGGCGACCAAGGGTCTCTTCTAAGGAGTGCAAAATATGACCAAGGCGCCGAGGTACACGGTTGATCCAAGGGTGCCCGGGGCGTATGAAACTACCCTGGCCATTCTTGGAAAGTCTTGGCTATGATGCACTCGGCCTGAAGAAAACCCCACCTAGGGTGTAGTCTCGTAACCATAAGCCATATATGCAAAAGGGATAAGAGGCTGCGAAAACAACTGGTTGTTGGTAAAACCGGATGGGAGGAGCTAGTCTTGTATGTCTGATCTACGCCTCCTTGAAGGGGAAACCAGGGGGAAGATAAGGGCGGCACCCTCCAATATGGAGCTAATAAGTGTCTTAAGATGCAAATGTCATGAGGCTTTTTACTCACGGGAGTATCAAGGCTTGTAATATTTGTGCAATAAATACACAGAGGCAAAAAAGCCATGAGAAAAAGATAAGATGAGATCAATGGGTTTTTACATGAAAGTGTAAAGACGTCATGTGATTTCATCGCAAGACGACAATGTCATGGGGCTTTGTTCTCGCAAGAAAACTAAGACCTGTCATATTGTCGCAAAAAAATGACAAAATATGGATAAGGTAAGATCAATGGGTCTTTACATGCGAATGTAAGGACGTCCTGCGATTTTGTTGCGAAAACAAAGATTGGCAAAATAAGACCTTTACTTAGGAAGGCAAAATAAGACCAATAGAATAATCCCACACATTAATAATTTTATTTTTCTTTTCAGAATTGTAGTTGCAGGAAAACCTACACTACACCCTTTACAAGAATTCACAATTATCAACACATATTTGAAGATTAAAAACAACACTTTATTATTTGATTCTCAGAAATGTTTACATGAAATGGAAGAAATCAAGAATACAACCATTCTCCTGGATTTTCTCTATCCTCAAAACTTTCTTAACGCTCAAAAATTTATCTCCCCCTCTCTGAATCTACTGGGTCTCTTTATATAGGGTAGTTACATAATGGATGACAGCTAAGATGTCCTCTAATTACGGATCTGACTCGCGGTATTATCGCAGCAGTTATAATGTTAGTCCTCGTAGGTGTTGTAATCCTCGCAGGATCATCATGCTCTTCTCGTGTTTTTCCCATCATCATCTATTACGTCACTTTTTAAGTTATCTTGTGATGCCCGCAAAGTATTGCAGAAGTACTCGCAGAAGTGTTGTTAATTTCATAGAAATAATCTCATGAAGATATTCTGATCCTACATCTTGCCTCTTCTCTTGTCTTCTCTGCGAAGAGGAGAAGATCATGAGAAATTTATCTCTTCTTAATGCCACATCTACCCATTTTTTTCATCTTCTTTTTCCGACAAAACTTCGTAAATTAAGTGTAACCGCCCACACGTGTCAAATATTCTTTTCTTTACCGGTTAACCCTTTATTATCCGGTTACCATTCTTCTGTCTATAAAAGAGAGAATCTGTCAAAGAAATATTTTTCTTATTTTACTTCTTCTTCTTCTTCACCTCTTCGTTCTCTGCAAACTTTTCCCACCTGTAACTTTCTTCTTCTACAAATTCACCTGCTACTGTTTTAATGGAATCACCAAGGTATGTGTTCTTCTGACGTTATTTGACTCGATTTTTCTTGTCTGAACTATGTTCATCCATATTATTCAATAATTTCTACTTGATTCATCGTAATTCCCATACTGTGTTTTCTTTTCAGTGGAACTACTCCTAACACCCGGTCTGTAATCCAAAACCCTAATCTTCTTAAAGATTCGCGGAAAAAACTAGATGAAAAGAAAAGGAAGCCTGCGAATCATAAGTTAGTAAGAAACATTTGTTTTCTTAATAACAATATTGTTGCCTCTGTTTCATATCTAAATTATTATTCGCAGGATGACGAAGGTATTGCTAAACCTCGCAAGCGATCTTGCCAAGCTAAAACTATTGAGATTGACATTATCATTCCCAAATTAACATCTGTGAGTTCTGTTCCTACAACCTCGCAAATGGAACCTCCATCTTCTATCTGCGAGAATATCGTTACCAATATCCCTGTCTCAGCTAATCTTATGACAAATGATTCTCCTAAAGCTGTTGTGAACAAAACTTATTCCTCTCCTATGTCACTTCCAACTGTTACTTTTCCAGACACTTCACTTTCTGGTGATGCAATTATTGCGAATGATTCAAATCTCCAGCTTTCTACTATCACTACTTCACTATCAACATCTTTCCCTTCTTCTAAGGAAACTTCAGTAGGAGTAGATGTTGCTTTTAAAATCTTGTCTGATATTTTAGATGATGCTAGGAAGTAATCTACTGATCCTGTCAAGCAGGGTGTCTGCGAGGTTTTAGGTAATTATTTTGGTTCTAACCAAATGGCTTCACATGCTTCTTTAGAGAATGAATTTGAAGCTTTAAAAAGAAGTCTCCAAGCCAAGACTTCAGAATGTGACACTCTTTGCCAAAAGCTTCGCGATTCTTCACTTGATTGCAAAAATCTTCGTGGTAAAAACAATGAAATAAAAGGTATAATTTCCCTGCCTTTGTCTCTTGTTTTTTTGTTCTAGCAAATTTTTATCTTTTATGTACTCAGTTCCCTTTTAAATCCTTGGTTCGCATATTTAGTTTTAAATCAGAAACGATTCATGGAGAGATTTCAATTTGAGTCTATTGCTGAAGAAGCCCGTGCTGAGAAAGATTCTTGGATGGACCGATATAATAGACTAGACAATCTTCACACATACTCGATCGATCAAATAGATAATCTTACTAATGAGAATGGCCAATTATTGCAAAGGCAAAATTTATTAAGTAGCGAAGTTACTCGCCTCTCATATTTGTTAACCCAGGATGACTTGGTGATGAAATCTTTATCAGATGAAAATAAAACTTTGTCTCAGGAGAAACGTAGTTTTTCGAACATGATGGCGATTTCCTCGCAACAATTGAGTATTCTTCAAAGAGTGTGTGATAATCAAGAGCAATCTCTTCGTTCACTAAAAGATGAACTCAAGGAAGTAACTGAATCATCTGCCGCTAAGAAAGATAAACTTATCAAGGTAGGATAACTCTAAGTTTAAAGGCTAGTAAACTCCAAGATCAATATTCCTAATTAGAAGAATCTTACTCTTTATTATCAAAAGAAAATTCGTATCTCCTATCCAAAGAAGAAAATATAAAATCTCGCCCGAAGGGTATAGTTGGGGATAAATTTGATGATGCCATGAACCAATGGGAGAATTGTTGCTTAACACTAATTCAAAATTTAACTTCGCAAAAGGAAGGTAGTCATTTTGACTGCCTCAATTGTTAATCTCTCTGTTAAATTTCTCTGCTATACTTCTTGCGAGATCTTTACCTGAATATCTTTTCTGTTAATTTGTTTTTCTCGCAGAATCCGAAAAAAGCCTTCATTCTACCATTTCTGATCTGACTAACAAATTGGCTAAACTTCGCAAAGAAAATGGAGTTCTCACTTCTCATCTTGTTCAATCTTGCGATCGTGCAAAAATAAGATATGACTATCTTGAATACTTCAAGAATATGGTGATTAGAAATCGCGATATAGGTTTCCTTCGCAAAGTTCATACTAGTGCTGAAGTTCTTGTGAATGACATTCTGATATCCAAGTCTCTGCCCCTTGTATCCATCGAGCCTCTAGAAGTAGATGATGATGAAATTCCACTTCCTTTAGATAATGATCTAGATTATGCAAGCGGTGAAGAAGATATTTCTCAATATGACCCAATAGAAGAAGAAAAAAGCCCTCATAGAAAAGTAGCTACTGGTGGTGAAGCAATTGTTGGTGAAGAGTTAGAAGAAGAAGAAGCTCGAATCAATCGTAACAGGAAGAATATTGGTGAAGTTGATAACATTGGCAAAAATAATGAAGCTGGCGAGACCAATACAGAAGCTTGAGTTTTGTTTTTGTTTTCCTTTACTTCCTCTTTCTTGTGAGTAATTTACTTTTATGCAACTTTGGAATTCAATTACATTTCTGTTATTTTGAATATTATCAAGAAAGATAATGATATTTTATTTATCAATTCCCATACTTTCCCCTCATTATATTTCTTGTAATGGACAAGTGTTTCCTGCATTTTAGTATATTGCCACGAACAATGTTGTGAATAGGACTGCGAAATTATGGATAGTGCTGCGAAATTGTAAATAATCCTTCTGAGAGAATTTGAATAATACTTCTGAGAAATTCTGAATAGTACTTGTTTCTCACTATCTCTCTTGCGATGAACAAATCTTTCCTGCATTCTTAAAAAAATAGTTAATGTTTGGGATCATTCTGTTGGTCTTATTTTTCCTTCCTAGTTAAAGGTCTTATTTTGCCAATTTTTTGTTTCTGCGACAAAATCGCAGGACGTCCTTACATTTGCATGTATTGACCCATTGATCTTGCCTTATCTTTATTCATTCAATTTATTGCGACAATATGACAAGTCTAAGCTCCCTTGCGAGAACAAAGCCT
The DNA here is from genome assembly GCA_023529315.1 of Papaver bracteatum. Taxonomy (NCBI): domain Eukaryota; kingdom Viridiplantae; phylum Streptophyta; class Magnoliopsida; order Ranunculales; family Papaveraceae; genus Papaver; species Papaver bracteatum. The sequence continues at coordinate 614,667 of JAJJWX010003638.1, forward strand.
CATGACATTGCCATCTTGCGATGAAATCGCAGGACGTCTTTACACTTTCATGTAAAAACCCATTGTTCTCTGATGTAATTTTAGATAGTGGTAAATAGAGTTGTCGTTCACTCGGACTTGATGAGATTGATTTAAAGAATTAATAAACTAAATTAAGATAAAAATATATACAAAAATTGTCACAGGATGAAGAGAGGTGCTGGGACTCAGGATTCCGCCAAACTCATAACAAAAGGTTCAAATATTAATTCTTTTAACAATTATCGCTCAACAAATAAAACAACATGGACTCTTATTTTTGCCAAGGTAGATTCTCAAAATATTAGTTATAAATCGTAAGCATGGGACATCAAACATCTAAGCAAGCATGACCCATCTAATAAAATGATAGCTAATTAATTCAAATCATAATTCTATTTTAATTAGTGAAAAAGTCATGTAAAGAATTAATTAAAATTACCCATGTATGAAATTCGTCCTCCTCCGTCGTCCCAGTGTTGGGATTTAGCTCATCACATCGAAAACACACTTTAAATATTTATTCATGGCTCAAAGTGTTTAAAAATGATAAAAAAGAAATAAATAACGAAACAACAAAACTACAACCTTTTTTTTCGAATCTCCTCCCCCCAAAATGTGCTCTCTAGCTCTCTATTTATACACACCAACCCATTACTCAAATATATTCTTCCATAACTCCAAAATCTTCTTCTTTTTAATTAAAAATATTTTCAGGAATTTTGTTCCTTCTTTTCCTTCTCTATATTTCTTTATTAAACCCAAATCTTCTTTAATTCGCAGAATCAAATCCAGGAGAAAATCCTATAAGAATATCTTTCCTGTTTATTACAAGATAACTTCCTTTTTTTTCAAAACTCTTGTACTTAATACTCATAGATTTCTTGTTTATAAGGCAAGAAGATATTGTTGAAACTCAAATTTCTCGCCAGAATTCTTTTTGAAAATGAAGAAGAAGGTGGTGCCTATATCCAAAATGAGGTTGCCTTTAGTACTTTTCCCTGGATGTCCAAATAGAACTTTTCGAGCAATTTTTTTCCACACAAGTGTAATTCTCCAATAACACCTACAAACACACAAAACACCATAATAAGTACAAAAATCGAGTACCAACAATAGAAACACTGAGGACAATTCAGACACAAAAATGTGTCTATCAAATACCCCCAAACTTATTATTTGTTAGTTCTCGAGCAAAACTAATATAGAAAATAAAATTACTACACTTAGCACGTGCAGCAAGCCATTAAACCGCTAGGTGGCCATAGTGGCGGAGTGTTGTCTCCGGAGGGTTTACCAGCGGTGTACCCACAAAACCTTTACTCCAGACCCTAGCTATCTACGCAGAACCTTGGAAGGCACTAAAGAATCTCCTTGGTTGGCATACTTATTGACTACAGGAGGAAGTACCCTGATTAGAAATTCCAATTGTTGTACACGAGTTTTCACTCAAGCATACTAAAATTCATATAAAGTGACAGAGCTCTACTTAGATAGTTTCTGGACATCATAAACCGGAGTCAACCAATCACATGGATAGATTAGGAAAATGGATGTAGAGAAAAATATATATGATGTTGACTAAGGTGAATCTATCCAAATGGACTGAGATACTGGTCTGGACTTATATCAACACACTGGCATCAGTGGTCGATAATCCTAACTCTAGGTCAACTCAGCTGGCATATACAAGGTACCAGTGGTCGAATTTATTGTATTTATTCCGGTTGGTCTAGTGGTCTGGTCTCAAATTTATTTATTTTTTGTATCTCAGTCACTCTATTTCACCCTAGTAATGGTAAAAAAAAAGTGATCAGGATTCTTTCGATGTTTCCATCACAAGGATATGGCGAAACTACCATGTTTTTTTTCTAACACCTGAGCTCTGTGCTTTTATGAATAGACTCTTCTAGATGTTTCCATCTAATCAGATTGGTTCCTCAACTCCTACAACCAAAATGTTTCCATCCACTTAGATTGGTTAGTGCCAGCCTTAATAAGCATAAATTTCTAGACTCTGGAGTTTATTTATTTATACTGCAACTAAAAAGTTTCTCCCATACCCCCAAACTTAAATCTAACATTGTCCTCAATGTTCTAAAGATGAAATTAAAAACATGAACAATGAGAAACTGTTACCATTTGAAGCAAAAGAAATAAGGAAAGATATTACCGTGTCACATGAATATTGGGTTACCTCCCAAGAAGTGTTAAGTTTAAAGTCTTCAGCCAGACATATGATGGAATTAGTCACCTCATAGAATCATATAGCAACAGCCGGAATAACTACGGATCATCAGGATCAAAAAGTTCTAACCAAAAGAAGAGGAGACTGCAACAGATCTGGAAGATATCCTACACACCCTTATCTATTATTTTGTTTAAGATAACTACATCTAGTTGTGGTTCGGGTTCAGGCTCTATAAAAGGGTCTAGATAAAAAGTTTTCATCGTCTGGATTTCCTCAAAGGCGGTATCCTGAAGATCAGGTTCTAGAGTCTAGAAATACTCAATTAAGAACTTAGAAGCACATAACAATAACCTAAATAATTGCGGATCCTTAAAGTCAATCAAATTTGACTTACAGAGCTGACCAAAAAGAGAATGCTGGTCTTCCTTAAAAAAATATGTCGACCCTAATTTTCTAAAGTAATTAGGTTTAGTCTCAAAACTTAATAACTGACACATTTGAAATTCATACGTTCCCACATTTGGAAGAAAAATATTTGGTGGGAAAACAAAGTCAATCGTGGTATCATAGCCTGGGTTAACCACATCAACCAGAGGATGGGTTTCTAACAACTGAACTTCTTTATGGATACAACTAGGTTCAGGAAAAGGTGTATGAAGATAATCTTTTAAAATGGTTGAGGCACATATGTCAAGTCCCAAGTTAGGGACATTTATAAGAGTTAAGGCAAATGGAGAATGATAATCACCCCCAAACTTAGAGTTTTCAGTGTCTCTAAAAAGACTAGTCACAACTTCCCTAATTTCAAGGTCATTTAATTCCTGAAAATGGTCAATTGATTCTTCTAAGTCAGGTACATCCTCACTCATCTCTATGAGTTCATTTTCTTTTTCTAAGTCTATTGTTTCTAAATCACTAGACTCAAAATATACTCGTTCCTCTAAACCATCATTGGCTTCATAATCAAAAGCAAATATTACATCGTCTAAAACGGGGGTATCTCTAGTCAAATCCTCATCCTTTTGAATAGGTGAATAATTATTAAAATTATTAGGATCTGAACCAGAAATAATATTATTTTCTTGAAGGTCAAAATTTGAGGTAGCAAGTTCCTGATTATTATGCCTACATATTTCAGATTCTTCATCGACATTATCTACAACTCCTTGCAAGAACGCATTATATTCCTAAGACGGATCAAAAAGCACATCTCTAGTAACCAAACATAAGTGTAATTAGGGAATGCTCATCGTATCCCATTCCACACAACAATCCAAGATTCAGAAGATGATTCAAATGATGTCGCTTGGAACGAATTCCTTGAAGACTTGATAGTAGCACGTCGGCAACGGAACGCCTCTCAGCTCTACCTCACTCAACGGCTCCGGAAGATTTTTCCCATACAATCCTTCCAAGCATATCATCACCATAATCAGAAAGGAAAGAATAGGCCTATGAACTAAATATTCAGAATAAATACAATTTTGTGCCAGTCAATGCTCAGGAGTTTAAAAAACATTTTAATTGCGATTCAGCAGTCTAGATACCAAACAACTTAAATTCAAGGCCTCTTGCAATTAAGCGCAGTGGAGTTTGAAAATTTTTTAAATCCGTTGGAGAGGTTAGATGCTCATTTCCTGGAGACAGAACCTTATTACACATTCTAGAGAGGATCGATGAAGTTCACTCTGAATTTGATAAAATTTCAAATCGTGGAAGTTATATGTACGACTAAAGTTCATACTTGAAAAAAGAAGAAAGAACAAGATGTAATTACCTTGATGCCGATGATTGGCACACTCGTGGTGGAGCTGCTGATAGTGAAGAATAGGAGCCAGCTGCTGCCGACGAAAGCACGGAGCCAGACGAAAAAAAAAATAGAAGAGGGTTGATATCCATTTTTATACGAACATAATTTCCAGAAGAAGGATTCATTTTTGCTCCATGAACGGGAATAGATTATTGGTCTCATACTCATGCTCCATAGACGAGCTAGCAACACGCTACTACAAAGATCACTGGCCGCGCGGTCCCGTTGTTGAAGGAGGATTAGAATTTTCCTAGTAATATCTACCTGCTTTATCTTTTCAATTTTAATTTCGTCTGTCACCATCTAATGCTTACTCCACAACAATGTCATTGTTACGTGCTAAGTAGGGGACTTTGTTAAAGCATAGCTCGGTTGAACCCACCAAGCGTTGGTATGTCAAGTTTGGCTGTCATATTTAAGTGAACCAAAACTCATTTAAGAGTCGCTTGATTTAAATGTACTAGAGTCAACTTTGTATAGGTTATCTTGGAAGTATTATGATGGGACATTACAAGTATTGTGAAGACTTGAAAAAGTGAAGAAGTACGGAACCACAACCACAACCACAACATCATCATCCCACTTGAGGTTAGTGATATTTGACTTGAACTGTTACATTCCCTAACGTATCTTTCAAGTCGTGCATATTGAAAACATAAAACTGCGAAGCATGAACACTCTAGATAGACATAGTATTAAGGAATACAATATGAGGTTTATTGCTTAACCATTAAACTTTGTATATAATATATCAATATAATCATATGAATGCTATTGTGATTATGTATGGGTATGAGGTGAGAATTTCATCCTAGGAAACAATGTTTTTACATGTGTTTTAAGGAAGTAAGTTCATGATATGTGTTGTGAACGGAAAAGGAAATCGCCAGGCGTTATTGGGTCTGTTCTTCATTGCATATCTTATGAACGACCAATATGTGTGATTAGTATAACCGCTCATGACTTTTTTGTGTTCTTGGTAAAACTATTCACATGAGGCCTCACTTATGTATTGGTATGATTTTTATTAGTGAAACCAATATTAAGTAATCACCTGGGGTATGCTCGGGTTTATGTGTCTGACCAAATTTGGGAGAGGGTAAACTATCCTAGTTAGAGGTGCATTACATCACAAGGGGAACCGATCCTATGAACATGTGCAACAATTTTTTAGGCAAAGGGGAACCGATCCTATGGACATGTGCAACACATATAAGTTAGATACCAAATATATGTGGGGAACCAATCCTAATACCTAGTCAACCGAAAATTTGGTAAGCTAGTGTAACTATGCACAGTACTCACATGGAGGTAGAACCGAAACTTATTTTGGTAGAACCGTTACACCCATGACTTGTGATTGAGTATTACTTCATCAATCACATAGTTCTTGAAAGTCAGATAAACCAATTCTAAACTTGTTTGGAAGTGTGGTAAATCAATTTCAAGTGAGTAAGTATGAAAAAGGACTTCAAATAGGAAAGATGTCGACAAACTTTGGACACGCATATTAATGTGTATCTTTTATTGTTCAAAGATATTCCTTAACAACGAAGAAGGAAGTAAATCCCAAGATCGAATTTAAATAAGTTAAGAATCTTTTAATTAAGGTTTTTAATTATATATGGAAAATAAGAATTAGTTGTGCATTTACTGGTTAAATATTTTCCAAGGAGATTTCGATCATAAATTTGGACAGTGCATTCTCAGGAATTATGAAAACCGAATTTGGAATAATATTGAATATCTTGAGAATATTTTCGATTTTGGAAATTCCTTGGTGTCCAAACTTCCTTGTCTATAAATACTTTGAGTTTGCATTTCTAGCAAACTAATCCTTCGTGACAGTAAACTTCCTCTGTTGTACCGTTACTGGTGAACCCGCCTATTCGAAGAGGAGAGTAACCTAATTAGGCAAAATCTCTTTCGGCCGCTCAGTTTAAAGTCTTCTTTGGGATTTAGAAGCTCTAGTGTGTACCGTTGGTGGGAAACTAGATAATTGCAGTTTATATTTAGTTTTCATATTGATTTGATTGACTAACGGTGGTTGAAATTTGATTGCACCTAGTTTGTTTATGCTTGAAAATCTTCTCTTCTGATATAAGATTCACTCAAACTAGTTCAAGGTTTCGACAGGGATCTTTAGATGGTTGTTAGATCTAAAGATGATATTGTGATAATCCATTGTTAATAGACTCCGTTCTGTGTGTGATTGATCACAAGAGATTCAACTAGTTGTGTGCATGTGTTTATTGAAGATCTAAGAAGATTTGAAGACAAAGAAAAGATAAAAGATTTTTGACTTGGTTATATAATATTTGGTGTGCACAATACTTGATTCGGTAATAGATGATCCAACTATAATCGATTTATCCTTGTGGTATTTTGATAGAATAGTTGAGGATATCAGCATCAATATATTTCCTTGGGATTAAAGATATTGATAGCAAAATCTTAACGATTACCTTTTGGTGATTAAACATAAGATAGATCTTGGAACCTGGCAAAGGAGTTTATATTATAATAAACAGAAGATCCTTTGTGCAACTCATATCAGTTGGTTGAAGAGAGTTGATACCAAACAGATTTGTTGTTCCTTTACTGTTTGGAATACGAACCAAAGGAATTGGTCCAAGTACGTGACTTGTTTACATGTTGGAGGCGTGGGAATACAGACGGAACTAGGTGAACTATAGGTTTAGTTGTTTGGTCTCAACTATACGAAGTTGGTTTATTTTGTATAGCGGCTTAATCCTAAGAGTATTTAATTCTGGACTAGGTCCCGTGGTTTTTCTGCATTTGCGGTTTCCTCGTTAACAAATTCTTGCTGTGTCATTTATTTTATATTTTCGCATTATAATTGTTTTATTATAATTAAAGTAAATTCTACAAACATTAATTCCTATTTACTTGATATGAAATCCTATTGAGTTTGGTTAAGTCCGAAACTTTGTATCAAGTAAACACACTTTGTTGTTGTATTGTCTCGATCTCGTATCCATAGACAATCACTCGAAGTGTGAACCGATTTGTTGTAGTGTCTCGACTCAGTCTATAGACCATTACTTTCGGAGAAAGGACTTATAGGAAGAAAACGTTATAGCTTGAGGTATATTTGGGTACCCTCTCCTTTTCTATTGGTATCAGAGCAGGCAAACACGAAAGGATCTAACAATCTATGTTTGGTGCGATCCATCCTATAATCGAATTTATGTCTGATTCAATTAAAGTAATGACAAGATCTGATTGCTCTAAATTGTTTGAACGTATGTCAGACAATGAAATTGTTGAGTGTCTATGTTCCAAAGAAATTTGGTCTGTAGAAGAATGCCAATTGTATCTCAGACTCACTAAAGACCCTAAAGAAAAATTGAGTAGAAAACTCATCGAGTTTGCAAAAATAGAAAAGCAAATCAGTGATATTTATTTAGAACTTGAACTTTACGAGTTAAAGGAAGATGAGTCTTTTAGAAAAACATGTAAAATTCTCTGTGATAGTCAGGAATTGCAAGATAAAGTGGATACTTTTCTTTTGGAGTTAGAATCCATAAAACATGCTTCTAGAGAACAAATGTCTGAAAGAAGTCAATATCTACATGACTACTGTATAAATTTTTCTCTTGAAAATATGGAGTTGATTCCAAAGGTTGTTGAAAACATGTCAGATATCTGTGTCAACACACAATCTACAAATATTTTTTCTAAAGAGGGAAAAATGACTAAAATTGTCGAAACTCAAAGTAATTTGGCTAAAAATCCAACAAACTCCAAGCCCACTAGGAATATCGAACTCAAAATGGTTAGCCCACTTGAGTAAAATGGTTCGGACCCATGGTCAAACTCAAGGACCAAGACCGAATTGAAACCGACATGTTGTCCAGTGATATTAACGAAGAGAGAAACAAATTCTCTTATAACCTCTTCTTCGAACAGTCCGACAGAGAAAGAGAGAGTTGATTTGAAATCAAAACTCAAAAAATCATATTTACTCTTGTGTTTGAAAGAAAAGTTAGATTCTATCCAACTTGTTTTTCAAGGAGTACTCGTCATCTTCATCAACTTCACAACTAAAGGTGCAGTTCGAACTTCAACAGTCATCTTCGAGTGTAAGTATTTTCTTCTCTATTATGAACTTGGGTATTCTAGCAACATGCACAATAGGGATTTTACAAGAGGAGAAGGTTCTAATCAAACCCATAGAGGAGTTGCACCAAATTTGAACTTTTTTGATGAAAATATTGATTCACTTCCATCTCTTTATTTTGATGTTAGTACTGGAATTTATTTTGTTGATCGTAGTTGCTTCAAGAAATATGGTTCAATGCATGATAAACAAATCATTTGTGAAAAGAAATATGTGTATGTTGATATGGAGTATTATAATGAGTTAATTCTTAACCGCAATGACTGGGGTGACATTCATTCCGATAGTTATCCTGGTTCTCCAGAGTTGACTAGGGAATTTTATGGTAACATACATCGTGTTAATGAAAAGAATTGTAAGTTCTTTACTATGATTAGGAGACGTCTCTTTGAAGTAAACAGAAGCATTGTAGCATATCTTCTTCGATGCAATATGGAGAATGTTGTTTTACCCAGAAGCGGTGATTCTGAAAAATAGCAAATTGCTGAAATCCTTGGTGGAAGTACCTGGAAAGGTAATAGTCTTTGTTTTGATAATATACCAGGGAATCTCAAGTTTTTCGGTAAACTTGTTGTACCTAATCTGTTACCAAGCAATATGTATAAAGTAGGATGGAGCTCAGATATGGCAAAAAAACTGATTCATCATATGGTTATTGGAACTCCAATCTTTGATTTCTGTGGGTTTATTATCAAACAGATGATAAGAATTTGGAAGAATGGAAAAAGCATGGGTTTACCATGTCTCATCACAAGAATCTGCAGCACCTATGAAATTGCTGCAAATGACTCTCAACGACTTGTGCCAAAACCGCATAATTATACTATCATCAATAGACTGAGAGGACAAAGTACCGCTGGATCAAGCACAAGTGGTGTTAATAACACTCTCATGCAAGATGCTGATCTTGAAACCTACTACCGAAGGCTTATAGGAGAAATTAATGTCTGGAACAACAAGTCATCTTGGCATCTCTCAAGCATCAAGAAATTGTTTTAGACCTCTCTCATATTGCTGAAGACTATAAAGATACTGAATCTGATAAAGATTTTGACTTGAATGACACTAGTTCAAGCTCTTAGACTTGTGTCTAATTATATTTGGATCTTGTTGTACCCATAAGACTATTTTACTCTTTGAACATTTTGTTTTAAGTATTGTAAGACTTTAAATTATGTTCTGGTTTTATGTATAATAGCATGATATTTTAATTTCAGTATTATAAATCTTTATTTGCTATGAATGTTTATGGGATGTTTGATTTCGGTTTTATTACCTTGATATTCGATCTCATAATATGTTGTGAACCCTTATGGTTTGGGTGACTTTTTGATTTAACAGGATTAAGTTCTAGCCCGTGTTGGTAGGCTTTATCAAAGGATCATGAGGGGTTCCTGTAGAAATAATATGTGAAAAAGTCACAATATGTTGAATTGGTTTTGGTTTAGCATAAAATCATATGTGTTTCGACGGTTTTCAACTTTTGCTTGCAATTGTAAAAACCGGTTTTCAACCATTCTTTGGTAAAGGTTGGTTGTAGTTATTCTTTTGTTTTTGAATAAGGATAACAACATAATGGTATTTCGATATCAATTCTCCCTGGAATAAGAAGATATGATCATATTGGAGAAGTTGGATGCGAAATTGAGGTAACAATCTTGTTAGTTAATTGTTTTCCTATTTAAGAAAAGCATGTTTTTAATTTGATATATATATATATATATTGCTTTTGCTTAAACGAAATTGTCGGTACAATTGATGTATTTATTCCATCATGAATGTGTGGATGTTTGTGTGATTCAATTGGTTCTGGTTAAGTAAAACTATTGTTATCTTGCTTTGCTGTGTGATTTGAATCGTTTAGGCTTACAAAATTTTGTTCCAATTGCGGTGCTTTAATGTCTATGTTATTTCAATTGCTTCCACTTAAGTAAAACAATTGTTATTTTTCTTTATTGTGTAGTATCAATTGTTTAGGCTTACAAAATTTCGGTGTAATAGTGGAACTTTTTATATGTTGTTTCAATTGCTTCCGGTTGAGTTGAATATTTATGCAAGTTGATTTATTAGTTTGTATGAATTATTTATGGCTTAACGAACGAATATATTGACGGGATGAGTTGTTTAGTCCAATTCGATTCCGGATAAGATAAACTAACTTAATTGTGATCTTAGTTAGACTTATCAAAGTGAAGGTTTCGGTTATTCAAGTATGGCTGAATACCTAAAAAAGGAAATGCTAGTTCACTAACCTAGTATTTGGCTTGTTTAAAATTTAAAGGTCTAAGTTATATGGATATTTAGAACCTGATGAGAAAAATGAAGTTTATCTTTGTTTTGGTCTTATCGAATGAAGCGGTTGTATTTATACAATCGGTTTAGCAAAGGAACTAAGTTGCTTAGTTGATTTTTGGTTTGCTAAACTAGTTGGGAAAATTGCTTCGGGCAATTATTTTTATGATAACATATCAAAACATAATTACTTTGTAGTTTCTGTTTTGATATTGGTTATCAAAAATGGTATGTGGAACAGGTTACAAGTCTATTTTGAGATTTGTAAGATCCTTTTCATGTTGTCCTTTATTTTTTCGTTTCTTTGTCATTTTTGTGACAAAAATGGGGAGAAGTATATGGAGTAAATAGGTGATGTTGGTATCAATTTTATATTGATTGGTATCACTAGGGAGGACAATGGTGCTTGAACGTTTATCTAATGAAAGAGGAAAAGAATAGACTAAGGGGAAGTAACATATCATATGATTGGTATAACAAAGACGCGTGGATTGAAAATCTACCTAGCTTACCTTTAGGGGGAGTATGAGCTTTGTTATTATAATATCAACATCGACATTTTAAGGATTGAATTAATGCAGGTTATTTGTTGTTGAATTCGGGAATCAAGCGTATGTATAATGAATTATTGTAATTTGTTTATCCATATGATTGTAAGAGTTTTGTCACTAAAATTGACAAAGGGGGAGATTGTTAGAGCATAGCTCGGTTGAACCCACCAACCGTTGGTATGTCAAGTTTGGTTGTCATATTTTAGTGAAGCAAGACTCATTTAAGAGTCGCTTGATTTAAATGTACTAGAGTCAACTTCGTATAGGTTAGCTTGAAATTATTAGGATGAGACATTACAAGTATTGCGAAGACTTGAAGAAGTGAAGAAGTATGGAGCTATAACCACAACATTATCCTCCCACTTGAGGTTAGTGATATTTGACTTGAACTGTTTCATTCCCTAACATATCTTTCAAGTCGTGCATATTGAAAACATAAAACTGTGAAGCATGAACACTCTAGATAAACATAGTATTAAGGAATACAATATGAGGTTTATTGATTAACCATTAAACTTTGCATATAAGACATAAACATAATCGTATGAATGCTATTGTGATTATGTATGGGTATGAAGTGAGGATTTCATCCTAGGAAACAATGTTTTTACATGTGTTTTAAGGAAGTAAGTTCATGATATGTGTTGTGAACGGAAAAGGAAATCACTAGGCGTTATTGGGGATGTTCTTCATTGCATATCTTATGAACAACCAATATGTGTGATTAGTATAACCGCTCATGATTTTTTTGTGTTCTTGGTAAAACTATTCACATGAGGCCTGACTTATCTATTGGTATGACTTTTATTAGTGAAACCAATCTTAAGTAATCACCTGGGGTATGATCGGGTTTGTGTGTCTGGCCAAATTTGGGAGAGGGGTGCCGATCCTAGTAAGAGGTGTAGTACATCACAAGGGAAACCGATCCTATGAACATGTGCAACACATTTTTAGGCAAAGGGGAACCGATCCTAGTACCTAGTCAACCAAAAATTTGGTAAGCTAGTGTGACTATGCACAATACTCAGATGGAGGTAGAACCGGAACTTGTTTTGGTAGAACCGTTACACCCATGACTTGTGATTGAGTGTTACTTGATCAATCACATAGTTCTTGAAAGTCATATGAACCAATTCTAAACTTGTTTGGAAGTGTGGTTGTTAGAGCATTGCTCGGTTGAACCCACCAAGCTTTGGTATGTCAAGTTTGGTTGTCATGTTTTAGTGAAGAAAAACTCATTTAAGAGTCGCTTGATTTAAATGTACTAGAGTCAACTTCATATAGGTTAGATTGAAAGTATTAGGGTGAGACATTACAAGTATTGTGAAGACTTGAAGAAGTGAAGAAGTGAGGATCTACAATGACAACATCATCCTTCCACTTTAGGTTAGTGATATTTGACTTGAACTGTTACATTCCCTAACGTATATTTCAAGTCGTGTATATTGAAAACATAAAACTGTGAAGCATGAATACTCTAGATAAACATAGTATTAAGGAATACAATATGAGGTTTATTGATTAACCATTAAACTTTGCATATAAGACATAAACATAATCGTATGAATGCTATTGTGATTATGTATGGGTATGAAGTGAGGATTTCATCCTAGGAAACAATGTTTTTACATGTGTTTTAAGGAAGTAAGTTCATGATATGTTTTGTGAACGGAAAAGGAAATCACTAGGCGTTATTGGGGTTGTTCTTCATTGCATATCTTATGAACGACCAATATGTGTGATTAGTATAACCGCTCATGATTTTTTTGTGTTCTTGGTAAAACTATTCACATGAGGCCTGACTTATCTATTGGTATGACTTTTATTAGTGAAACCAATCTTAAGTAATCACCTGGGGTATGATCGGGTTTGTGTGTCTGGCCAAATTTGGGAGAGGGGTGCCGATCCTAGTAAGAGGTGTAGTACATCACAAGGGAAACCGATCCTATGAACATGTGCAACACATTTTTACGCAAAGGGGAACCGATCCTAGTACCTAGTCAACCGAAAATTTGGTAAGCTAGTGTGACTATGCACAATACTTAGATGGAGGTAGAACCGGAACTTGTTTTGGTAGAACCGTTACACCCATGACTTGTGATTGAGTGTTACTTGATCAATCACATAGTTCTTGAAAGTCATATGAACCAATTCTAAACTTGTTTGGAAGTGTGGTTGTTAGAGCATTGCTCGGTTGAACCCACCAAGCGTTGGTATGTCAAGTTTGGTTGTCATGTTTTAGTGAAGCAAAACTCATTTAAGAGTCGCTTGATTTAAATGTACTAGAGTCAAATTTGTATAGGTTAGCTTGGAAGTATTATGATGGGACATTACAAGTATTGCGAAGACTTGAAAAAGTGAAGAAGTACGGAGCCACAACCACAACCACAACATCATCATCCCACTTGAGGTTAGTGATATTTGACTTGAACTGTTACATTCCCTAACGTATCTTTCAAGTCGTGTATATTGAAAACATAAAACTGCGAAGCATGAACACTCTAGATAGACATAGTATTAAGGAATTCAATATGAAGTTTCTTTCTTAACCATTAAACTTTGTATATAAGACATCAACATAATCGTATGAATGCTATTGTGATTATGTATGGGTATCAGGTGAGGATTTTATCCAAGGGAACAATGTTTACACGTGTTCTAAGGAAGTAAGTTCATGATATGTGTTGTGAACCGAAAAGGAAATCGTCAGGCGTTATTGGGGCTGTTCTTCATTGCATATCTTATGAACGACCAATATATGTGATTAGTATAACCTCTCATGACTTATGTATTGGTATGACTTTTATTAGTGAAACCGATCTTAAGTAATCACCTGGGGTATGATCAGGTTGTGTATGTCTGAACTTATTACTGGGAAGCGGGGAACCGATCCTAGTAAGAGGTGCAGTGCATCACAAGGGGAACCGATCCTTGTATGAGGTGCAGCAAGGTTTATGGAAGAAAGGGGAACCGATCCTATAAACATGTGCAACAAGTTTTTGGGAAGGGGGAACCGATCCTATGGACATGTGCAGTGCATACAAGTTAGATACCAAATATATATGGGGAACCGATCCTTGTACCTAGTCATCCGTATCTTTGGTAAACTAGTGTAACTATGCACAATACTCACATGGAGGTAGAACCGTAAACCCATGAGTTGTTATTGAGTAGAAGTGGATCAATCACATAGTTCTTGAAAGTTAGATGAACCAATTCTAAACTTGTTTGGAAGTGTGGTAAATCGGTTTCAAGTGAGCAAGCATGGTAAAGACTTGCAAGAGTAAGATGTCTTCACTCTTTGAACACAGTGCATTAATGCTTATTCTATTTTGTTCAAAGATATTCCTTAAAAGCTAAGAAGGAAGTAAATCCCAATATCGAATTTAAATAAGTTAAGAATCGTTTTAATTAAGGGTTTTTAATTTAATTATATATGAAAATAAGAATTAGTAATGTGCATTTGCTAATTAAATATTTTCCAAGGAGATTTCGATCATTATTTTTGGACAGTGCATTCACAGGAGTTATGAAAACCGAATTTGGTGGAGTAATGAAAAATATCTTGAGAATATTTTTGGTTTTGGAAATTCCTTGGTGTCCAAACTTCTTTGTCTATAAATACTTTGAGTTTGCATTTCTTGCAAACTAATCATGCGTAACATTAGACTTACTCTTTTGTCTTTGTTACTGGTGAAGCCACCTATCAGAGAGGAGAGTAATCTAATTAGGTGAAATCTCATACGGCCGCTCAATTTAAAGTCTTCTTTGGGATTGAGAAGCTCTAGCGCGACCCGTTGGTGGGAAACTAGATATTGCGGTTTATCTTTAGTTTTCGTATTGATTTGATTGACTAACGGTGGTTGAACTTTGATTGCACCTAGTTTGTTTATGCTTGAGAATATTTTATTTTGATATAAGATTCACTCAAACTAGTTCAAGGTTTCGACAGGGATCTTTAGACTGTTGTTAGATCTAAAGACGACCTTGTGGTAATCCATTGTTAACAGACTCTGTTCGGTATGTGATTGATCACATGAGATTCAAGTGATTCTGTGCAGGTGTTTATTGAAGATCTAAGAAGATTTGAAGACAAAGAAGATATTGAAGATTTCTTACTTGGTGTTTTTATAATCTTTGGTGTGCACAATACTTGTTTGGGAAAAAGAGGATCCAATTAATAATCGGTTTATCCTTGTGGTAGATTAGATTGATTAATTGAGGAAGATCGGCATCAACACATATCACTTGGTTGAAGAGTGTTGTTGGCTTAATCTTAACGATTACCTTTGGGTGGTTGAACATAAGATAGATCTTGGAACCTGGCAAAGGAGTTTATGTTAAGATAAACAAGGGAACCTTTTCGCAACTCATATCACTTGGTTGAAGAGAGTTGATACAAAACAGATTTGTTGTTCCTTTACTGTTTTGAATACGAACCAAAGGAATTGGTCCAAGTACGTGACTTGTTTATAGGTTGGAGGCATGGGAATACAGACGGAACTAGGTGAACTATAGGTTTAGTTGCTTGGTCTCAACTATACGAAGTTGTCTTATTTTGTATAGCGGCTTAATCCTGGGAGTATTTTATTCTGGACTAGGTCCAGGGGTTTTCTGCATTTGCAATTTCCTCGTTAGCAAAATATTGCTGTGTCATTTACTTTATATTTCTGCATTATAATTGTTTATTATAATTAAAGTAAATTGCACAAACGTTAATTCTTATTTACTTGATACGTGAATCATATTGAGTTTGGTTAAGTCCGAACCTTTGTATCAAGTAAACACACTTTGTTGTTGTATTGTCTCGATCTCGTATCCATAGATGATCACACAAAGTGTGAACCGATTTGTTGTATTGTCTCGACTCAGTCCGTAGACAATCACCTTCGGGGAAAGGACTTATATGAAGGAAAAGTTATAGCTTGAGGTATATTTGGGGTACCCTTGCCTTTTCAATTAGTATCAGAGAAGGCAAACACGAAAAGATCTAACATTCTGTGTTTGGTGCGATGCATCCTATAAGAATGAACTCGGGTTCTCACTAATCGACTTCAATTAACGTACCGCCAAGATTTGACGGAACAAACTATCTATGGTGGAAATATGCTATGCTATCTTTTCTTCAATAACGAGACTTTAATACTTGGCTATTAGTCGTCGATAGTTATATTCTTCCAAAGATAAAAAATTCGGATACTGAGCTTAAACGCCTAGTATATTTTTTGAACGAAGAAAAGGCACTAGCTATGCAGAATTCAGATGGTTTGAATGCTATAATACATGTTGTAAGCCGTGATCTACAATATCATATATCAACATGTCAAACTTCGAAAGAAGCTTGGGATAATCTTCAAATCGTGTTCAAAGGAAACACATCAGAGAAGGAAGCTAGACTTCAAACTATTATGTCTGGTTGGGAAAACCTTCGAATGGATGACAATAACACTTTTGAAGAGTTTCATATTAAACTCTCTGAGATAATTAATGCATCTTTCTCTCTAGGAAAGACTATTTCTGAAAAGGATATAGTGTGCAAAATTCTCAGATCATTGCCACCAAGATACGATTCTAAGAAGCATGCAATCATAGAGGCAAATGATCTCTCAACTCTCTCACGAAGTACACTCGTTGAAAAGTTAAAGATCTTTGATCATGAATCACAGTTTATTCAAAATAAAGGAATTGCTTTTAAAGATGAAAAAATTCCTAAAGTTCTAATGGAAAGGAATAGACAGTTGGATGATTTAGAAGAACAGATTATAGGAAACTCTGATGATGAAATCGAAGAATCATTATCTTTGATTACTAGATAGTTTCAAGATCACTTAAGGTCAAGAAATAAGATATTTATAAAAGGATACTCACCAATATTCTCGACCACATGATCGAGTTCATATCAAAAAGAAACGTGAAGAAGATGATGAATATCATCCACAATACTTCAAGTGTAAAGGGTTTGGTCATATTGCTAAAGACTGTCCCAATCGTAAGAAGTACACTGGAAGTAAGGCATTGGTTGTGACTCACGATGAGACCTCTGATTCTGAAAAAGAGGAAATAACTAATTTTGATTTAGTTGTCAATCTTATTTCTTCCTCCTCCATTAGTGATTTACCTATTTTAAGAATGGACATGTCTTCCGATGTTATTAAATCATCTAATGGTAAAGGGAAAGATAAGATAAGATGCATAAACTGTCTCAAGAACAAAACTACTAAGAGTTGCGTTGACAATCAAAGTCAAGAAACTTCGCTAGTTCGAGGTAACAAAAGGAGAGTTTCTCATATGATTCTATATCAAGAAAACTCGGGTTGTTCAACGTTCCATAATGAGATAAAAAATCTCATACTAATACCAATTAATCGGTATTAGAATTCTTTCCTCACCATGTGTTCCATATTCGAGTGAGGAAGAAGAAATCAAGGCACTTTTTGTGTAGATTATGGAAATAAAATCTAGTAATTGAAAGTATTTGATATATTCGTATATGAAAATATGAGAAATATAAAGATATCCTTTTCGTTTTGAGATCTTTCCTTATCTAAACCATGAGTCTGGATCAAACATCTTTGCATGAAAAGATGATATATCAGAATGATCATCTTAAAAATAAGTCAGGGGGTTCTCTTGAGATTAGGGGTAAAATCAAAAAGGGAGATTGGCTTACCAAGAAGGAAAGAGAGAATACGCTGAAGAAAGATCAGTGTATTGAGGCATTGACACTTTTTTGTGTTCAATCAAAGACAGAACTACATGCTCTTGCAGAGTCCTTCTCGAAAATTTCTCACCTGCAAGAGGTTCTGGTTAAGAAACAAGGTTTTCAACTTGAAGAAATTCACAAGCTGAAGAACGAAAATAGAAACCTACCTTCGTGTGGCATTGATATGAAGGATTGAGTTGTTTTAGAAAAATAAACATCAATTTTTGATTGCTTTCATTGATTATATAAGTCTATTGAATAAAACTATTATGAATAAAGTTATTTGATTTATAATTTTTCTTGTGATAGTTTTTGATTTACATAGCCCGTACTTTAATGATTTATTTTATATGCTATGTATGTGTATGAGATGTTTGATTTCGGTTTTATTACTTTGATATTCGATCTCATAATATGTTGTGAACCCTTATGGTTTGGGTGACTTTTTGATTTAGCAGGATTAATTTCTAGCCCAAGTTGGTAGGCTTTATCAAAGTATCATGAGGGGTTCCTATAGAAACAATATGTGAAAAAGTCATAATATGTTGAATCGGTTTTGGTTAAGCATAAAAGAATATGTGTTTCGACGGTTTTCAACTTTTGCTTGCAATTGTTAAAACCGATTTTCAACCTTTCTCTGGTAAAGGTTGGTTGTTATTATTCTTTTGTTTTTGGCATGAGAATGACAACATGATGGTATTTCGATATTAATTCTCCCGAAAGAAGAAAGCGATGGAATCATATTTGGAGAAGTTGGATGCGAAATTGAGGTAACAATTTTGTTAGTTAATTGTTTTCCTGTTTTAAGAAAAGCCTATTTTTATTTGATATATATATATTGCTTTTGCTTAAAAGAAATTGTTGGTACAATTGATGTGTTTATTCCATTATGAATGTATGGATGTGTATGTGATTCAATTTTTTCCGGTTAAGTAAAACTTTTGTTATCTTGCTTTGTTGTGTGATATCAATAGTTTAGGCTTACAAAATTTGGTTCAATTGCGGTGCTTTAATGTCTATGTTAATTCAATTTCTTCCAGTTGTTTATGGGTAAAAAATACTTCTACTGGTTTTGTTAATTTGGGGTGTGTGGCTGAGAAGTGAATCTAAACCCTAAAAAAAAGCACTGCGCGGTGAGTGCTTTTGATTCAAGAGATCAATCTATACAATTCTATCCTAAACAAAGAAATGGTCGTTCCAGACTTGTTTCGGTCACAAAGTGAAGGATATGGGGTTGATTTTAGGGAGTGAAGTGAAGAAGGTGTTGAGATTGTGAAAGTGTAGGCTTTCTTATGACTTGTGACAGAAAGGCGAGCAAGATTACGGATAATGCAAGCAAGCTCTAGGTGTTTGAATACGGTTGTATTAACACTTTGTGTTGTTTTTGTTCGGTTGTTGAAATAGGGAAGAGAACCTATTTATACAAGTCACTTGAGCATTGTTCACGTCTCTCGTGGGAAGTGGAGGAAGTGGAGTGATGGAATAGTGGAGTTGTGTGTAAGTGTTAAACGATCGGTCTTGCCTACTTCTCCCATCATCACTAACCGTCCATGTCTTCCTGATCACACTCTTGTGATGGCGCGTTGCACGCTGCACGCTGTAAACCGCAAGACTAATACCCCAGTATGTATCCCCCAGTTTATGACATGATTGATGTCTCGAGTATGTGGATCGTGGGACCCACAGAAGGTAGCATGTAATGCTAGTTAAATAACTAAGTTATTTAGGAGGTCGATACTTGTAAAGTATCGTGTGTATTCTATGCATGTTATGCATCGAATGTATTCGGCATATATGAAGCATCGTTGTTGAGCATTATGCCATGCTTACTTCATGTGATGGTTTGGAGGCTGCGCTAGCAAGCCCTCCCTTGGCCGACCACATGGTGTGGTAGAGTGGCGGACAATGATCATGGTGATACCTCACTTGTCTTCTAATTCCCATTCTAGGCTACCCGTCCAAGATGGCGAAGTTGTACGAATGAGATGGCTTGCGACCCTAATCTGCGACCGTTGGATTAGGGCTTGGGAGGTAGGTAAGCTGCCACTTTCAACTCGATTGAATTCAAGCTAAGGGAGTGTTTATGGAAGGACCAATTGGTCTTGCAAGGAGGTGGCGCGCTGGTGCTTATGCCCATGCTTGATTGACTCGCAAAGATCCGATCTATACCACTCAATTATGCCGGCAAAGACGAGTGGTCGAGATTAGATTTCGACAAAAATCATATATCGCAAAGGATTTATCAAGCAGCATGACAAATCACTTTTGGGCGCACGGACCGAGGTGCCTGACCAAGGATGGATTTGGCCGATCGGTCGGTCATGAAGACGGGCCCACGACGGTCATGCTAGCATGCTCGGACTCCCCTGAAGTTTCATCTTTTCCTTCCTTCCAAGCCTGCGAAGATGAACGTTCGAGATGATTTTGCGACACATGTATAGCGCCGTAAACCCCATTTAGGGTTTCAAACCGGCCTACTTCAACCAAACGGTTTTGGTGGTTGTGCGCCTCCTTTGGGGAGGTCGATTGCTCAAGAGGCATCTTGGGATGACGGTGAGCATATGTATGCTTGCTTCATGGCCCCGAACGTAGTCTAAGCCATCCAACCATGCCTGCAAAGTTGGATGGCCGTGATCGTTTTGAAACACATGGATGATGTCGCAAATCCCAATTAGGGTTTTGGCCGGCCGTGTGTCATGCCTTGTTGGGCGCACGAATTGTGATGACCAAACATAGTTGGTCTTGACCGATCATTTATGTGTGTAGGCGGGCCCATGGTGATTGTGTTGACATTATCTGGGCCCTCTGAATCTACATATACACTCTCCATCTATGCCACCCCTTGGTTTGGATGGTTTGGGAATCTATGCCACCCCTTTTGGGGAGGCCGACCATGTGGGGCCCGCATTGGGGCGGCAGTGAATGTTATAATACCTGCTTGGGGGTATTGGATTTGATATGGACCATCCAATCATGCCGGTGAAGTTGGACAATCGTGATTGTTTCTAGACTGTTGTGGACAGTCTAGACGCTCAATCGGGATAGTATAATATACCGAGAGTTTACAGCCTATACGGGCATTTCGTGCATGCCTCATTGTTGGTACTTGGATATTCATGCTACTCTGCTGCGAGTAACAATCATTCATCATGACGTACCAACAATGAGAGTTCTACTTGGAACATCACAGGAAATACAAGGCATTTAATGCATTAATCAATAATGCTAAAATGCACAGAATATTCGGGGGATGGTTGCTACATGCTCCATTCTAGGTGAATTAATGAAGTGAGGAAGTATTTATCACTTATAAAATAACCTCATCCTCTGCAGGATGGTCACACAAATATTGTTTTTACAACTTTAGCCCTGAACTATAATCCACCATCAACATTAAGTCCCCGGCCTAGCATATAATGGTTACACTATTGTGGGGTATGCATGAGATGGTGAAAAATGTATGGGAGAAAATGAGATAAAGGGAGCTTACCTGGAAATCCTTGCTCGTCCGCTATTAATCGTGCATGCGAACATGTTGTTGCAAGCATAGAATCCTGAGTGGGACCGGTTTCCTTCTTTGGGTGCTTGAATTAAAAGAAGAATACAATCAAAAGAGGAATCATTATCCTATTGGGATTCTTCCAATTCTTGTTTATAAAAGGGGAGGACCCTTTTTATTTTTCTCACGATTTTTGTTCGGAAGCTCCCGTCACTCACAGTATTGCAGCACCGCCACCGTCCGTCGTCGTCCGCCGCCGTCCGTCAGGTAACGTCCCTTTTTTTTTTTTTTTTTTGGCAAACCCTAATTTCTTAGGTAAAATCCTTTCACTCTTTGAGAAGACCATCCTTGGCTTGAACTTCGTAAACACGATTCCCATGAGTATAGAAAGATCGTGCTATGATACGTGTGAATGAATACGTGTCATTATGCATGTTTTATTAAACGTGGGTTCCATCCTGCTCAACCATTGAATTTATACTGGTATTATGGCTTTTAATAATACGTCTTGACTGGTCCCGCTCGTAGACGTGGCTCAATGCCTGCATGACTGTCACGATTTGGTGTCGTGACTTAATATCGGCCTTGCTTGAATCCAATGCCAGCCTTGCCCGCTTTGCTCGAATATGGGCATGCTACATGCTTGTAGTCGATCAGGATTAAGTCCCCAGGATAGAATTTGTCTTGTTTCTTAGACTGGATGTGTTTCTTCTCATTGCACGATGATTTCCTTCAAATATCCGATAAATATCCATTGATTGTTATACCGCGTTTGTAGCCTTTACAGATGATAGGTGTCTAAAACACCTTAATATTTATCTATTGTTTATGCTTTCTTTGCTATGTTTTCTTGTAAATTATGTATCTTTTGTTTGATTTTGAGTTTTAGGTACTTTGGAGCAAAAGAAGAGGAAACGTCGCTTAAAAGGGTTGAAGTGTTATTTCATGTGCAACTGCTGTTGAAGGCAAATTATCTCTCATTATTTACTTTTATTTCTTCATCTCTATCTGAAAGGTATGTCAGCTTTAGTGATGCAATTTATGTCTGAAAAGAATGACAACCTTAGTGATGTATAAATATTGAAGAAAAGAAGTGGATATGAGAGGTAAGAGATGGCCGCTCGAGAAACTACTAAAAGCACCCAAAAAAGTTTTAAATGCACCCCCATAAATTTCCCAGAAGAGTTGATAAAGTCACCCAGGAGTTTTTCACTATATACATCCCAAAAGTCATCTTTATACCCCAAAAATTGCTATTCGCAACCCCAGGAATTGCTAAATGTACCCAAAATTGCTAGGGGGACACCGCTTTTGGATAAGGGGAAGGTCATCTTCTCCATTTGAAATTCGAATTTTGGCGGGAAAAGTTGTTTTTCAAAGGACATAATTAGGGTTCGATATTTGGTCTAGTTATAATGAGACTAAAGCTCTGGAATTGAATGGGTTTGTTCCTAAGGTCTAAACAGGGCTAGTAATGGTCTTTATTTTGGTCATAATTGGCTAGATAGTTGGCAAAAGATGAATCATGGTTCACATATTTTGGCGGGAAAATGTGTTCTTCATGGGTAGATTTGATGTTCGGATTTTGGAGAGGTTATATTGAGATTTAATCGCTCAAACTTCTTGGATGGGCCTGTTTGGTCGAAACAGGCTTGGTAAGGTGATTGGATTCGACAGAGTTGGGCTAAATAATCCCGGAGAAGAAAACAGGGAAGTAAAGCTATTATCGAGAAGTTTTGAAGCTTAATATGGGAGTTACGTGGAATCATAGGAAAGATTTATCCTCTGTAAGATTTTGTTACGTCATGAAGATAGTTTTGAACGAAATATACATCCAAAGACATGTAAACAAAAAGAGGAAAAGAGAAAGAAAGTCCGTGACTTGTGGAGAGTAAAAAAGAAGATTTGGAAGCAAGATACTCGGCCTGAGGTGTATATAAAGGCTTGGGGGAGTCTCAAGATGGCAGACGGATACTTTGGGGAAGAAAATATAGGCTTAGAATTGAGAAAAAAGAGGTTGAAAAATTCTTCATGCTGCTGCATATTCAAGAACACGAAGAACATTAAGCTGCTTAGAAAAGTCGCAGAAACTGTCGTAGTTCAACAGCAGAAAGCATATATCGCAGTTCAACAGCAGAAAAAATATATCGTTTATCAACAACGGAATACTTATATCGTTTACTGCAGAATCATTATAAGGTTATTTATATCTTTTTGAATGCAATGATTAATGAAATTTTCTTCAGTTTTGATTCTATGAGTAGCTAAATCTATTCTCTATGGTTTTGGAAGAAGCTATTTTTAATGAGTGAATTTTAGTAATTATTTTCCTTGACAACAGATACTCCAAAATTATGTTTTAATTTGTTTAAAAATTCTCTCTTCTTTACATGCTTCGTAAAAACTGTTTTGGGTAGTTTCTACCGTTATTTTATAAGCGAAGGAGGATTAGGCCTTAGAATAAAGACGAGAGTCATAAAGAAAGAGCTTGTAAAGTTATATTTTCCAAAGCATGATATTGAGTTCGAAAATTGTTTTGAGTAAAATATGAGTAATTTGTCAAAGAAACTATTATTGAGTTTACAAATATTGGAAGTAGTGAAATCCAAAACCCTAGAATTTTCTCTACTTGGTAAAAAAAATCAATTTTAATTAGTTTGTCTGAGTATTTTTCTTTAGTTAATCTTAAACCAAATCTTTAAAAAGTCCGAGTGAATGACAACCTTTAAAAAGTCCCGCTCGTTGACGTGGCCCAATGCCTGCATGACTGTCACGATTTTGTGTCATGACTTAATATCGGCCTTGCTTGAATCCAATGCCAGCCTTGCCCGATTTGCTTGAATATGGTCCCGCTACATGCTTGTAGTCGATCAGGATTAAGTCCCCGGGATAAAATTTGGCCTGTTTCTTTGACTGGATGCATTTCTTCTCATTGCACGATGATTGCCTTCAAATATCCGATAAATATCCATTGATTGTTATCCCGCGTTTGTAGCCTTTACAGATGCTAAGTGAAGACTCCTCCTTTCCCCGGGATCTTGTTAACTCGTGAAATAAAAAGAAGAAGCTGGGTCTCCCCTTATTGCAGAAGTGTTTCTCTCTTTGTTCAGGTATCGCTCCACCTTCATTGTATAACTTGATCTTCATGGTGATGACCTTTGTTAACATAATCGTAGGTCCTTTTTGTAGAATGGAGGCGGTTGGCAAGGACTACTCTGGTATCTCTCCTGAAATAAGCTTCGAAGTGAATAAACCCGAGAGTGATGGTCCGTTCGAGGATATGATGGCTAAAATTGATGTTCCGCTTCTCGAAGTTGATCACGCCATACGGGGCATGCCAATTCTGTACCTTCGTGTCGCTCGAGAACGCGTTCGTGATCTTATGACTTTAATCGATAGTGAAGAAAAATGGAGGCTTGAGGAAGCGTCACAACCACCAGTAAGCGCAAGAGCTGAGAGATTTGCTGCACGGATGAAAAGGCGAAGAGTTGAACATGAACGGCCTCTAGGGAAGTCATGAGTGATTATCCGATCCGCGATGGTGTGATCATTCTTGATTCTAATACGGACGATCCCGATCTCCCAAAAGTTGTCAGCACGATCTCCAATGTTGCAGCGGCTCTTGAGGAAGATATGGAAGTTGTCCCTACTAGGGACATCGTGGAGAACGTGATTGCAGAAATACCTAGAGCGGAGGCTGAGGTAGACCCGGAGGAAGAAGCAGTAGCGGCATGTGTTGATGTTGAGGCAGACTTCAATGGTGGAGAAGACACGGTCGACCTTTGATGACTGAATCATCCTGTTTATTTCTCTTTTCTTCTTTTCTGAGTATTTTCCCGTGATTTTGTGAACACTTTTCTCCTTGTACTCAGTGGCGGCTGAGCCCAAGGTTTTTCTTATTTCTATTTACTTGTTTGAACAAGTTTCTTATTTTTGAGGTAAATCCTTCATTAAGACTGCATCATAGTGGTTGTGCCTTCATATGATTGTATATGATTCTTGTGAGAAGAGAAGTAATGCCATAATAAAATACCACGGACCTGTCCGCACTCTCCTGGCATAAGCTCGTATGCCCCCTCCTGATGTAAGCTGGGACAAACTGTTCAAGATGCTTTCTATTGCATGCATTCTATTCCTCCAACTTTCCCGAAAGGTGTGAAGTGTTTTTAGGGTTCTCTGGTTTAATCTGGTGGGTAATAATGGTTTAATATGGTGGATAATGATGACTCTGGTCGAACCTGGATCTTTGTGTCATGCCCAGGGATAAATTTTTAAGAAAATAATACTTTAATTGAGAAATTGAAACCCTAATAATTATGAATGCAAGTATTGCAATCATTTTGAAGGAATTACAAAATATCAAGGAAAGGGAAATTGTTGGAGGAACACTGGAGGAACCATCGTAGAGAACGCTAGAGAGGAAGAGTAGCACATTGTCTCTAGGTACGGTAGGGTTTAATCCATCGTGAGTGGATCGTCACACCCTCCAGCTTGTCAGCATTGATTATCTTACAGTAGCCGCCTAGGATGACATCTGCTACCAAATATGGCTCATCTTCCTTTGTCACCGACAAATCAGATTGGTTAGTCATTTTCACCGCCATATTTCCAACTTGAAACGTGGTCCTCTTTACTACCATATCTCCAATTTGAAACGGATTTAGACTTGACACATTATCTTGTTTTTGGGATACGTTGTATCTGACCGCTACAAAGCTCTTAGTAAACGTTTGAAAGGACTAGCACCCTACTCGCACCTCTTATTTGCGGTTAGGTTGTTGATTAAAACAAGTCCCCGGGACTCAGCAGGAAGAGGCTTTACTGCTTGTAAAGGAGGTTGTTCGATGAGACTTAAATGGGTTCGGAACCTTTTAAGGTAAGAATTCAGGCTTTCTCTAGGAAATTGTGTCACACTTGCAAGGTATCGATACGGCAACAAACAATCTTCAAGGATTGACGGTTTGCTGGAGATTCTTTCATATACTGAAATCGGCAAAGGACTCACTCCTAGTGATGATTTGTTGTCGTGTATCCACGGACACCCCAGGATCATGTCGTAATTCGGACACTCTTGTACTATGTAAAATTTAGCATTCGTTAGAGTATTACCGATTTTAACTTCGAGGTCAATGTACCCATAGGTGTCTCTGAATTCTCCTTCTGAACTCCTAATGACGGTTGGGCTGCGAGTAGATGCTTGTTTTGAAATCCTTGCGGTCTTCAGAGTTTTAACGTTGATGATGTTGAACTCGGAGGCTGCATCAATCAATGTGCTATAGAACTCGACATCCTTCAAATGAGTGATGGTTAAAATTCCATAGTCCCCTTTGCTGGTCGCTTCTTCAAGAAAAAACTGTGGCTTCGAGACTGCTTCCTTTTTTGGATACAAACGACTGCCTAACACAACATGGTTGAGGGCTGTGAACATGTCTTTACGTTGTCCCTTTGAGAGATATAATATTTCGCACAAATGTTCCATCATGTTCTGTACAGTTTTGCGGACAGAATCCCCTGAGATCATGCAACTTCTAATGCGAAGAGGATCCCTATGAACGCCTTCGTTTCCTAACTGGAGTTCCCATGCTTCCACCTTTTCTCTGAAGATTTGTTTCAACTTGTTGCAATCTTTGGTCGGGTGATGGAAAAACCTATGGTAGTGGAAGTATTTAGGATTTGTCATTTCGTCCTCGGTCGGTGGGCGTCTGATAGGTGGTAGCTTGATCGCGTCATCTTGAATCCATGCTTCCAGGAGTTCTATCACTTCATTCATGGGAAAGTGGAAGTTTGGAACCGTATCTCCGGACTCTTGTACAGGAGATTTGTCCGCTTTCTTTCAAGACAGAGTCGTATGTGCTGATGCTGCATGCTTGGAAGGTTGTTCTGCTGCCTATGCTTTCCTATTTCCTCCTTCGCTCACCACGCTCACAGAAGGACCAGTATTATGTTTTTTGTTGATGAGGCACATGCTTCCTCGATTTTCACGCGCATCTTCGTTCCGTACGATTTTTTTTCTTTCCAACAATGTTGGGGCCGTCATAGCGGAGCGCTTAGCGGCTTCATGAAGCTCCGAAAATGTTTGGAAGCCCAGATTCTCTAACAAAGCACGTTATATGGGAATCATTCCGTTTATGCATAGCTCCACCAGCTGGCGTTCGGTGACATTCAGATCATGACAATCTAACGCTTGAGTCCTAAACCTTTTGACGAAGTCATTCGGATGTTCATTATTCCGTTGAAAGATTCTTCCCAAATCTGAAAAGGTGACATGCTCTGACACGAAGAAATACTTCATGTAGAAGGAGTTGACAATCTCACTCCAATTGGATATACTGTTAGGTGCGAGAATGTTGTACCAAGTGTATGCTCTTCCGGTAAGTGTCTTCGAGAACTCTTTCAGGAAGAGAACATGATTGTATTCGTGTTCTCCAAAGATTCCAAAAATCGAGATATATGTTCACGAGCGTTACCAGTACCATCATAAAGGGAGAATTGAGGAGAGGCATATCCCCTTGGGACATGAATTCGTTGTACATCTTGTTGGTATGGAGGTTGGTGTTGGTGCATGTCCGTCATATTTCCTTTGACCCGGCTTCGGAGGAGTCGCTTCAGGTCCTCATGCGTAATGAAGTTGGATGGTTGGACTCTTTATCTTGGGCGCTCAAGAGTGTCACGAGTTTCATCGTCCATGCGGGTATGTGCCATTGAAGTGCCTTCCCCGAATGCATCGAACACGTTCCTCATTGGCTCCAGGGGATGTCGTGGCCCCTCCGGCAATCGTTCGGTTAGGGTTTTGAGAAAAGTAAGTACCTCTTTCTGAGTCACATCCATATCTTTTTGGGCTCTAGCAAGAACTTCCTGTCTTTCCATCAAGTCCACCATGGTGATATAGGGTTTTCCTCCTCTTGCTCCTCCATCCCCTCGTCCTGATGGAGGAGTAGCGGTTTCCCTGGTGACGACCGGAGGCGTTACACTTGAAGAAATGCCGGGATTTGTGGCTGCTCTGGCTCTGGTAATAGGAGGTGTCACGCCTATTGGAATATCCACTGTTCTGCTGGTGTTAGTGGTAGAGGAGACGGCTCCATGAGATGTATTGATCACATTCTTCATGGCAGCTCCACTGACAGGGATAGTAATACCAAGAGTATTGTCGGCGCTGGTTCCATCGGAATTGATTGCTGATCCTGACCTAAGTTCTATCATCTTTCCATTTGAACAGATTGAAATGAAATTGAAATTTGATCTTGCAACCTATAGATTAATCTCCCACTGTGGTCGCCAATTATTTATGGGTAAAAAATACTTCTACTGGTTTTGGTAATTTTGGGTGTGCGGCTGAGAAGTGAATATAAACCCTAAATAAATGCACTGCGCGGTGAGTGTTTTTGATTCGAGAGATCAATCTATACAATTCTGGCCTAAACCAAGAAATGGCCGTTCCAGACTTGTTTCGGTCACAAAGTGAAGGAGATGGGGTTGATCTTAGGGAGGGAAGCGAAGAAGGTGTTGAGATTGTGAAAGTGTAGGCTTTCTTATGACTTGTGACAGAAAGGTGAGCAATCTTACGGATAATGCAAGCAGGCTCTGGGTATTTGAATACGGTTGTATTAACACTTTGTGTTGTTTCTGTTCGGTTGTTGAAATAGGGCGGAGAACCTATTTATACAAGTCACTTGAGCCTTATTCACGTCTATCGTGGGAAGTGGAGGAAGTGGAGTGATAGAGTAGTGGAGTTGTGTGTTAGTGTTACACGATCGATCTTGCCCACTTCTCCCATCATCACTAACCGTCCATGTCTTCCTGACACGTTCTTGTGATGGCGCGTTGCACGCTCTACGCTGTAAACCTCCAGACTAATACCCCAGTATGTATCCCCTAGTTTGTGACATAATTGATGTCTCGAGTGTGTGGATTGTGGGACCCACATAAGGTAGCATGTAATGCTAGTTAAATAACTAAGTTATTTAGGAGGTCGATACTTGTAAAGTATCATGTGTATTCTATGCATTTTATGCATCGAATGTATTCGGCATATATGAAGCATCGTTGTTGATCATTATGCCCTGATTACTTCATGTGATGGTTTGTAGGCTACTCTAGCAAGCCCTCCCTTGGATGACCACATGGTGTAGTAGAGTGGCGGACAGTGATCACGATGATACCTCACTTGTCGTCTAATTCCCATTCTAGGCTACCCGTCCAAGATAGAAAAGTTGGAAGGATGAGATGGATTGCAACCCTAATCTGCGGCCGTTGGATTAGGGCTTGGGAGGTAGGTAAGCTGCCACTTTTAACTCGAACGAATTCATGCTAAGGGAGCATTTCTGGAAGGACCGATTGGTCTTGCAAGGAGGTGGCGCGCTGGTGCTTATGCCCATGCTTGCTTGACTCGCAAAGATCCAATCTATACCACTCAATTATGCCGACAAAGACAATTGGCCGAGATTAGATTTCGACAAAAATCCTATGTCGCAAAGGATTTATCAAGAAGCGTGACACATCACTTTTGGGCGCGCGGACCGAGGTGCCTGACCAAGGATGGCTTTGGTCGATCGGTCGGTCATGAAGCCGGGACCATAGCAGTCATGCTAGCATGATCGGCCTCCCCTGAAATTTCATATTTGCCTTCCATTCAAGCCTGCGAAGATGAACACTCGAGATGATTTTGCGACACATGTATAGCGCCGTAAACCCCATTTAGGGTTTCAGACCGACCTACTTCAACCAAACGGTTTTGGTGGTTGTGCGCCTCCTTTGGGGAGGTCGATTGCTCAAGAGGCATCTTGGGCTGACGGTGAGCATATGTATGCTTGCTCCATGGCCCCGATCGTAGTCTAAGCCTTCCAACCATGCCTGCAAAGTTGTATGGCCGTGATCTTTTTGAAACACATGGATGATGTCGCAAATCCCAATTAGGGTTTTGGCCGGCCGTGTGTCATGCCTTGTTTGGGCGCACGAATTGTGATGACCAAACATAGTTGGTCTTGACCGATCGTTTATGTGTGTAGGCGGGCCCACGGTGATTATGTCGACATGCTCTGGGCCCTTTGAATCTACATATACACTCTCCATCTATGCCTGCGAAGATGGATGGTTGAGATCGTTTTGCGACACATGTAATGTGCCGCAAACCCTAATTTAGGGTTTTCTGTCCATTCTACTTGGTTTGGACGGTTTGGCAATCTATGCCACCCATTTTGGGGAGGCCGACCATGAGGGTCCCGCATTAGGTCGGCAGTGAATGTTCCAATACCTGCTTGGGGGTATTAGATTTGATATGGACCATCCAATCATGCCGGTGAAGTTGGACTATCATGATCGTTTCTAGACTGTTGTGGAGAGTCTAGACGCTCAATTGGGCTAGTATAACACACCGAGAGTTTACAGCCTATACGGGCATTTCGTGCATGCCTCATTATTGGTACTTGGATATTCATGCTACTCTGCTGCGAGTAACAATCAGTCATCATGCCGTACCAACAACGAGAGTTCTACTAGGAACGACACAGGAAATATAAGGCGTTTAATGCATTAATCAATAATGCTAAAATTAACAGAATATTCGGGGGATGGTTGCTACATGCTCCATTCTAGGTGAATTATTGAAGTGAGGAAGTATTCATCACTTATAAAATAACCTCATCCTCTGTAGGATGGTGACACAAATACTGGTTTTACAACTTTAGCCCTGAACTAAAATCCACCATCAACCCCAGTGAAATAAAACAATTGTTATTTTGCTTTATTATGTAGTATCAATTGTTTAAGCTTACATAATTTCGGTGCAATAGTGAAACTGTGGTTTATATATGTTGTTTCTATTGTATCCGGTTGAGGTGAATAATTATGCAAGTTGATTTATTGGTTTGTATGAATTATTTATGGCTTAACGAATGAATATGTTGACCGGATGAGTTATTTATTCCAATTCGATTCCGGATAAGCTAATCTAAGTTAATTCCGATCTTAGTTAGACTTATCAAAATGGAGGTTTTAGTTATTCAAGTCTAGCCGAAATCCTAAACAAGGAAATGCTAGTTAACTAACCTAGTATTTGGCTTGTTTGAAATCTAAAGGTCTAAGTTATATGGATAATTAGAACCTGATGAGAAAAATGGAGTTTATCTTTTTTTTGGTCTTATCAAATGAAGTGGTTGTATTTATACAATCGGTTTAGCAAAGGAACTAAGTTGCTTAGTTAATTTTTTGGTTTGCTAAACTAGTTGGTAAAATTTCTTCGGGCAATTATTTCCATGATAACATATAAAAACGTAATTACTTGTAGTTTTGGTTTTGATATTGGTTATCAAAAATGGTGTGTAAAACCCTCGTGTTTGACTCAACAGGATGCAAGTCTATTTTGAGATTTGTAAGATCCTTTTCATGTTGTCCATTATTTGTTCTTTTCTTTGTCATTTTTGTGACAAAAAGGGGGAGAAATACATGGGGTAAACAAGTGATGCTGGTATCAATTTATGGTTGATTGGTGTCACTAGGAAAGAGGACAATGGTGCTTGAACGTTTATCTAACGAATGAGGAAAAGCATAGACTAAGGGGGAGTAACATATCATATGAATGGGATAACAAAGATGTACGGATTGAAAATCTACCTAGCTTACCTTTAGGGGGAGTATAAGCTTTGTTATTATAGTGCAGCTGCTGCATTTTTGAGGATTGAATGAATGCAGGTTATGTGTTATGGATTCGAGAATCAAGCATATGTGTAATGAATTATTGTAATATGTTTATCCATATGATTTTAAGAGTTTTTTCACTAAAATTGACAAAGGGGGAAATTGTAAGAGCATTACTCGGTTGAACCCACCAAGTGTTGGTATGTCAAGTTTGGTTGTCATATTTTAGTGAAGCAAAACTCATTTAAGAGTCGCTTGATTTAAATGTACTAGAGTCAACTTCGTATAGGTTAGCTTGAAAGTATTAGGGTGAGACATTACAAGTATTGCGAAGACTTGAAGAAGTGAAGAAGTGCGGAGCTACAACGACAGCATCATCCTTCCACTTGAGGTTAGTGATATTTGACTTGAACTGTTTCATTCCATAACGTATCTTTCAAGTCGTGCATATTAAAGACATAAAACTGTGAAGCATGAACACTCTAGATAGACATAGTATTAAGGAATACAATATGAGGTTTCTTGCTTAACCATTAAACTTTGTATATAAGACATCGACATAATCGTTTGAATGATATTGTGACTATGTATGGGTATGAGGTGAGGATTTCATCCTAGGGAACAATGTTTGTAGTTGCAGGTTTTCCCACAACACACCCCTTGTAATATCTTGATAATAATTTCTTGATCTAAACTTATTTGATATTAAAATAATGATTAAAATACTAAAAATTGTAAACAAACACACAGATTTTTACATGGTTCGATCAATATGATCTACATCCATGATTCTTCACTATGATTGTTTAAATTTACATTTTATTTACATTGATAATCTCCATTAATGGAGTTCTAAATCTAGTTTTGGGGAAGAAGATGATAAAGAAAAATACATTCTCTCTCTAAAAATCTCTCTGCAAAATATCTCTCTCTCTCCTAAAATTGTGTCCTCCTTTCTCTCTCATGTTCTTCTCTTTATATAGGTATCTTCATAGTGGATGACAGCTCATATTCAACTCATATTTCCCATATTTTAGGACCTCTGCTATGCTCCTCGCAGGCTCTGCTATTGTGCTCGCAGGATCTGCTATCGTGCTCGCTAGACTCTTCTATAACCACAAAATCTTCATTTCCTGCTTTTTTCTCGCGAGCTCCCGCCTTGTTCTCGCGAGCATTCTCTCCAACTACAAAATCTTCACATCTTTCTCATGTGTTATGTTGTCGTTGTCTATTACGTCATTCTTTGAATTATTCTGCGACGCTCGCAGAGTGTTGTTCAAGAACTCACAGAAATGTTGTTAATAATTTCGTAAGAGTATTGTTGTGGCGATATTCTGATCCTACATCTTGCCTCTTTTTCCTTGAATATTGCTGGAAGAGAGATCTTTAAGGAAAAATCAATTGTTGTAATAGTCTTTGATCTTTGTTGATGAAGGAACGAGCGAAAGAATACTGGACTTGAAAAGTACGTACTTGCCTCTATTCTTTTGTGAAGTTCCATATCTTTTCTAAGTAAATAAGAAGTATTAACTCTTGAAGTATGCGAAGTATGAAGTATCCTTGAAGAAATATAAGAAGTACCCAATCCTCAAAATATAAGAAGTATCCTTCCTTGAATGAAAGTTATAAGTATTGCCTTTATTTATGCGAAATTATTACTTCATTTTTGGTGAGAATTATTGTCCATTTTGGAAATGATTCTTGCCAAGAAGATAAAGAACATAAAATATTTTCTTGGTAATCCATAGTTGCCTCTGTTCTGTATCTATGAAGGTAGAATCCTTGAGAAAATGTTAAATGAACGAATTGTTTCTTTTTTCTTATCTTGCCTCTGCCTCATGCGATAAAATAATCATATTCTGCGAAATAATCACATTTCCTGCGAAATTCTGGAAAAGTCTGCGAGATTCTGAATGAGTTTGCAAGTTTCTGAATGTGTCTGCAAGATTCTAAATGTATCTGCGAGTTTCTGAATGTGTCTGCGAGTTTCTGAATAACCCTGCGAAATTATGAATAATGCTCATGAAATAGTGCCGTAAATAGTGCTATGAGATTGTAGATAATCCTCTTGAGAGACTCTGAATAATACTTCTGAGAAATTCTGAATAGTATTTCTGAGAGATTCTAAATAGTACTTGCCATCTCTCTTGTGATGAACAAATCTTTCCAGCATTCTTAAAAGAAAATAGTTAATGTTTGAGATTATTCTATTGGTCTTATTTTGCCTTCCTAATTAAAGTTCTTATTTTGCCAATTTTTCTTTTTGCGACAAAATCGCAAGACGTTTCTACATTTATATGCAAAAACCCATTGATCTTGCCTTATCTGTATTTTTTCAATTTCTCTGCGAAAATATGACAGGCCTAAGTTTTCTTGCGAGAACAAAGCCCCATGACATTGCCGTCGTGCGATGAAATCGCAGGACGTCTTTACACTTTCATGTAAAAACCCATTGATCTCATCTTATCTTTTTCTCATGGCTTTTTGCCTCTGTATAATATTTGTCACGCGACAATATGACAGGCCTAAATGTTCTTGCGAACGTATAGCCCCATGACATTGCCGTCTTAAGACACTTATCAGCTCCCTAATGGAGGGTGCCGCCCTTATCTTCCCCATAGTTGCCCCTTCAAGGAGGGCACATCGGCCATACAAGACTATCTCCTCCCATCCGGATTTACCAACAACCAGTTATTTTCGCAGCCTCTTATCCTTTATGCCTATATGGCTTATAGTTACGAGACTGCACCCTAAGTGGGGTTTTCTTCAGGACAAGTGCATCATAGCCAAGACTTACCAAGAATTTCCAGGGTAGATTCGTCCGTCCCGGGCACTCTTGGCTCAACCATGTACCTCGGCACCTTGGTCATACTCTACACTTCTTAGAAGAGACCCTCGGTCGTCCAACCAGGGTATAACCTTATATAGTTGGAAATCCAAGGTACCTCTCCTGGATAGATTTTCTTTAACCCCAACATCTCCATGACTCAGGATCCAACAGCGGTATAACCTTACCACTGAATCATGTAAAGAGATACCCCCTTATATGACGCACTATTAGGTCTTACATTTGCCTCTTGCGAGATTGTACCCGCGAACTAGGGTGTACTCCATAAAGGTTCGTCCCATTCTATAAATCTCTGCGAAATTTTATTCGCGTTTCTTTATTCTGTCACTTCTTCTTCCATTTCTGTCATTTCTTCTTTCATTTCCGTCATTTCTTCTTTCATTATCATAACATCATATTTGAATTAAATATTCTTTAAAATCTTTTGAAATCTTAGAAATCTTCTTTGAAATCTTGCGATTGTATCGCGTTGTTCAAATCAATTTTATTTTTTTTGAGTAATATTCTAGAGAAATCTTTGAAATCTTGCGATTGTATCGCGTTGTTAATTCAAAAATATTTTTCTATTAAAGAAATATTCTAGAGAAATATATTAATTCGAATTTTCTCGTTTTTTTTGAAATTTTGAAATCTTGGAAATCTTGCGATTGTATCGCTTTTTGTAAAATAAATAAAAAATCTTTGAAATGTTTTGAAATCTTAGAAATTTCTGCGATAATTTCGTTTTTGGAAATCTTTTGAAAATTTTGAAATCTTAGAGTTCTTCGTTAAAATCTTGCGATTGTATCGCTTTAAATAAATATTTTTTTTTTCTGTAAGTAAAATATTCTAAGAAAATGGTACTTAGCTTTCTTGCGATTTTCTGTTGTTGTCGTCTCTTGCGAAGTATATGATTTGCTTGTGAATTGACAAGAAATGACAAATGAACTCTTGATCTGCCTCTTGCATACTCTCGCACCATACCAATTGTTCTAACTCTTCTCTTGCGAAATAATCATCAATTTTCTTCTTTGCGAGATAACCATCAATTCTTTTCTTTGCCTCTGCGGAATTATAGTACACTTGATGAAACTTTGTTTTCTCTTTGCGATTTTAACTCTCCTCTTTTCCTCTGTACTTCATTCCATTCTTCGCTAGCCCATTAGAGATTAAATTTTGATGTAGACCTCGTAAATCATGTGCACTTCTCATTTCATTATTAATTGATAGTATAATTGGTTTTGTCCTTTATAACTTCTTTGCATGTTAATTTCTCTTTCTCTTCCATGTTTGTGTTAGTGAAATAAGCTTTGCAGACAAAATAATATTGTTATTTGCGAGATTCTATTGCTCTGGTAACGTGGCTTGTTCCCCGTTCTTTGTTGGCTTGTTCTCTTGCTTTTGAGATTCTCTTGAAATTTTTTGACGAAGTATGCTTCACAAAATCCCTTCCCTGTCTCCTTTTTTTTTTATTACTGGTATTTTATTCCTTCGCAGAAGTAAACCAATTTCTTCATTGGCTGTTGACAATTTCTTGTTTGATTGATGGTTGCCGTGAGAAGAAGTGTTGTGATGAGAAGAAAAATGTATGTCTTCACCTGCGAATTAATAAGGTTACATTTATAACGAAATATGTGTAGGAATTACTCCTCGCAAATTTTTTCATCATCACCAAAATGTGTTATCTTTGTAAAAATGTGTGTCTTCGTCTGCCCCAAATTTGTTATGTAATTAATGGGTTATCTTGGCGCTAGTTATAACGTCCTAGTGTTTTGGTGAGGTACGCCTTTCTACACCTGCGTATTCTTTCACCTTTCTTGTCCATTTATTTTGCTGCTGTCTTTGTTAGGTGATTAATAGACGCCCTACTTTTCTCATCTGTCACTATCGCTGATGTCCACCATTCTTTTTATTTCCTGCGTCTTTCTTCATGTGTGTTATAGCTTCTCTTTGTTTGAGGTCCATTTAATCATATCTTCGTGTCTCTTGCAGTAAATACTTAATTAATAAATAGATGACGTGCTGAGAGTGGAGAAAGTCTCAGCATTCTTGCGAGAAATGAAAGAATTCTGCGAAGTGTGGGAATATCCCTAGAATATATCTAGTATAAATTTTGTTGGACTTGGTGAGTTTTGTTAACCCTTCTATTTATGCAACACCTGGACACATACCTTTTCTCAATGTTGCTCGCAATGGATTGAGAGATATCATGAAGAGATGAGAATCCACGTTCTTCTTTACTGGCATTCACCTGCCCTAAAATTTGCTGACTATGTCTTGTTTGACATTAACTCATCGCTTATTGATGATCTCCAACATAGTACACTTCGATTGTAGCTGCCTTGTCTTCATGACTTCTCGAAAATTTGATATATGGCATGTCCCCAATTTTATTTGTCTGGTAAAATCGCAATGAAATCATTGTCTTCACTGCTACACCTTCGCTAAATTGTTATTCTTTGCTGGGACTTCATTTCTCTTCGCCTATCCATTTTGATTGCCATTTCTTTCTCTATTCGTCTTTAGTTTATGAATGGATCATCATTCTTTTCCTCTGAAGTTTATTTATTCGCACCGCTTTTCTTCTTTGCTGTCCCTATCAGGTGACTTTTTCGATAAACTTTGATGGAGCTTTTTTATTTAGTAGTATATTGTCTCTTAGTACCTTCTCCTTGTCGTTAATGGTATTGCTTGCTACGATATTAGAATACGCTCCTTTTGTCTACGGTGTTGTTCGTTCTATCCTAAGTAATGAGGTTGTATTATTTCATATGGTTATAATTTGAATTGCCGTGACTTTGCTGTTGCTGCGATGAAATATTCTTGCTGCGATGAAATACTCTTGCTGTGGGCATCTTGGTTTTCACTTGTCTTTCATCTTTTACTCATGTTAAACTTCACATTTTTGCTTCCGTCTAAGTTGTTCTTACTCTTGCCCGCGAAGAGAATATTTGCTAAGAGAAATATTTGCGATGCTGAAATATTCCACGAAGTGATTTCCTTACATTAGTTATACAGGCGAGCTGTTTCTGCGAGGCGATGATTTAATTAATCTATTATCTCCTCTTCATGTCCGTTTTACTTTCCATACTACTGCATTTATACTTCTTGAGAAAGCTCATCGCCTTAATTTCAAGTTTCACATGCATGAACTGCATGGGAGAATTTTCTTGTTGGTTTCTGATCCTTTGAGCTTGTGTTAATCTGAAAATGTGTTTTTGTTGTTAATACCGCTGAAAATGGGTTTTTGATATCTACATGGAGATGTCACCTCCTGTATCTTGACTGCCAATACCGTTGTACCTGATTTATTTCTTATTTTCTTAGGAGGAGAGTCTCATTTTGATAATCCATAATCTCTTCGCTTTCATGACGCTAATTTTTCATGACGTTGTTCATGTTGATGTTTTGTTGATGTGTTGAGCTGCTTGAACTGATTCTCTTCCTAAGTAATTGTCTTGGACTTTGTGACCAGAGTTTGAGTTACTACTTTGTCTATCTTTTATCCATTTGAGTTTCTGCGAGTTTCTTCTGTGAGTTGATTATTGATAGCTTACCGCTGCGGCAACACTACTCGTCCTTCTTCGATGCTAATGATTTCAGGAACACATATTATACTGCCTTTGATCTATCATGCCTTCAATTCACTTGATGATGTTGTATCCTCCTTTTGCAAATTTAATGTTTTCATCGCAAGTCTAATGTTTTCCCTTCTTCGTTGATTCCCCTCTTTGTTCTTTCTCTCCTATACGTCATTATTCTTGTGCATCATTGTTCTTTCCGGTTTATTTTGCTGCTGGCGATACTTTCGTGCAAACACTGGTACATATGTTCCATGAGCTTTTCTTTGTGAGTTTTATGTCTTCGCGAGTCATTTTCCTTCTTCCCACAATATTCTCCTTACGTGACTATTGCCCTTTTTCTTGCCATTAACGACCTTATCCAGGGAAGTTTCAACTCTACAAGTAACAAATCAAACAGGTGAACCACAAACGCATCTTAAATCTATTTCTCTGAATCAAAGAATGAAGGTTATCAACATGAATTTGTTTGACTTTGTTTTTTAGGACGAAAACACCGAAATGTTAATAATAAATATTTTCAAAATTCGAATTTTTTTAGGATGAATTTGTTTCTCAAACTAAGCAAGCAATCTGTTAATATTTTCAAAATTCGTTAAATGGATTTTGTCAGCAAATCTTCCTGGTTGTAAATCCATCTGTAGATGGTGGATTTTCAACAAAGGCTAAAATCGTACACTCATGATTGAACGGACCGCCAGTTCAGCAATCGCATGTGAGTATTGAGACACGGGTCTCTCATCGAATTCTCAACGGATAGTGCTTTCTCTCAGAGTACATGTAGATATGTAGTTAACGTTTAGACAATGGCATAATCTCATGAATACTGAATACTTTCAGTCATTTCTATATAGTATCACGAGATGAACGGATCTACGGGGCAATATCGTCTTCAGGAACAAACAACGAGTTTAACCTGACTATATAAAGGATATAGCTTAACGGCAAGTCATGTCAGGATAATTAATGCTCCTATCGTAGTCAGTTTATTCTGCTAGGCATAGACCCATGAGGTTAATTATCCCTTCATTGCTCCGATTTCGTGGTCGAATCAACAACGATCCCACGGAATGGCAATAAGATTGCTCCGATTCCGTGGTCAAATCAACGACGATCCCACGGAATGGCAATATCATTGCTCCGATTCCGTGGTCGAATCAATGACGATCCCACGGAATGGCAATATCATTGCTCCGGTTCCGTGTTCGAATCAACGACGATCCCACGGAATGGCAATATCATTGCTCCGGTTCCGTGGTCGAATCAACGACGATCCCACGGAATGGCAATATCATTGCTCTGGTTCCGTGGTCGAATCAACGACGATCCCACGGAATGGCAATATCATTGCTCCGATTCCGTGGTCGAATCAACGACGATCCCACGGAATGGAAATATCATTGCTCCGATTCCGTGGTCGAATCAACGACGATCCCACGGAATGGCAATATCATTGCTCCGATTCCGTGGTCGAATCAACGACGATCCCACGGAATGGCAATATCATTGCTCCGGTTCCGTGGTCAAATCAACGACGATCCCACGGAATGGAAATATCATTGATCCGGTTCCGTGGTCGAATCAACGACGATCCCACGGAATGGCAATATCATTGCTCCGGTTCCGTGGTCGAATCAACGACGATCCCACGGAATGGCAATATCATTGCTCCTGTTCCGTGGTTGAATCAACGACGATCCCACGGAATGGCAATATCATTGCTCCGGTTCCGTGGTCGAATCAACGACGTTCCCACGGAATGGCAATATCATTGCTCCGGTTCCGTGGTCGAATCAACGACGATCCCACGGAATGGCAATATCATTGCTCCGGTTCCGTGGTCGAATCAACGACGATCCCACGGAATGGCAATATCATTGCTCCGATTCCGTGGTCGAATCAACGACGATCCCATGGAATGGCAATATCATTGCTCTAATTTCGTGGTCGAATCAACGACGATCCCATGGAATGGAAATAAGATTGCTCCGATTCTGTGGTCGAATCAACGATGATCCCACAGAATGTCAATATCATTGCTCCAATTCCGTGGTCGAATCAACGTTGATCTCACGGAATGGCAATATCATTGCTCCGATTCCGTGGTCGAATCAACGACGATCCCATGGAATGGCAATATCATTTCTCTTATTCCATGGTCGAATCAACGTCGATCCCATGGAATGGCAACGATCACTCATTGTTCTGAGTTCGTAGTCGAATCTTTAGCTGATCCTATGAATTAACAGTAAACATCTATCCGTTTTATTACTCATTTCATGGATTATTCTCTATTGAATTTCATGAATTATTAATAAATAATTAACGACCGGGCATCGGAGCTACCTTTGAGTAAGCCCTGTTTCAAACGGTGCAAGTGTATTCAACGATGATGCATTAACAATCACCGCACGAACGAGTATTTTAAAATATAACGAAACGATGAACCTATGCAAAATAGGGAAGAAAATAATAAATAATTAAAAATATTTGACCAAGGCGCTGGGACACGGACACATGATCAACTCATCGTGTCATGGTCAGTTCCACGCTAATTCTATATTTTTAATACACTTTTATTATTTTTCATGATTTGATAAAATTCTCTCGTTTGATCAAATCTCCGTCTTGAGGAAATTCTTCGGATTCGTGGTACTTATATGAGTCCGTCAAAAAATCAAGGAGAGTGTGTGGGGCGTGACCATTGGCCGACTGGCCATGCCTTGGTCCCAGACGGCCCACACCTCACGGTCCTTTTTTTATTATTATTATTATTTTCTCTAATTTCATGAAAAACTCCTTGATTTCATGGCATTTTTCCTCAAAAAATTCCTTTAAATCATCAAAAATAATAATAAAATAAAATAAATTATGAAAACTCATGGGACCGGGCCTTGGCCGGCCGGCCCCGCACGCCCTGTTTTATTTATTTCATTATTAATTATCTTATTTTTCCTTGATTTCATGGTATTTTTCTCAAAATTCCTTCAAATCATCAAAAAATACCCAAAAATTAGTTTAAAAAATTATTAAAATTCGTGGGATTGGGCCATGACCGGTCGGTCACGCTTCCATGGTCCCACACGACCGAATTTTATTGTTTTAATATTTTTCAAAGACCATGAACTCATGGAAACTCTTTCAATTCATGAAAACTCTCTAAATTTATCAATTTTCTCAAAATTCATGAA
Source organism: Papaver bracteatum (assembly GCA_023529315.1). Classification (NCBI taxonomy): domain Eukaryota; kingdom Viridiplantae; phylum Streptophyta; class Magnoliopsida; order Ranunculales; family Papaveraceae; genus Papaver; species Papaver bracteatum. The sequence continues at coordinate 656,106 of JAJJWX010003638.1, forward strand.
TCCTTCATAAAATCATCAAAATATGTAAAACTAAGGAAGAGACACCACGGGACCGTGGTCATAACTGGACGACCGTGCTTTGATCACGGGCGTCCCAGTCTCACAATTCCTTATTTTATAAATGTTTTTCATCGTCTCATGGTGTTTCCTTCGTCTCATGGAAACTCCTTGATTTTAACAAAACTCCTTCGTTTTATCGTGGGACCGGCCCCTTAAATCTTTCCTGAATTTTACTTTCGGTCTGTTTTCACCTCCCGAACGAGCTCAAAACCTAAAACATCCCGAGTTGGGAGATAGGAAATTCTTTTCCGTATGGAATGAAGGGGCGGACCATCAAAATCCGAGTCCGTATGAGAATGCTACATCAATTCTAGTAAAGGACGTTAATTAGGGTTTGGGGGTTGCTCAAGCGACCAACAGTTGGTCACGTGATCACTGTGACCGGTCCACACTTCATAATTCCCTCACTTTTCATTATTTTACCTCGTCCGATGAAGTTTTGACGGTTTTATCAAAAAACTCTGATTTTGTCATATTTTCTCAAATGGTCGCTCAAACGTGCACCAGAAAATATCAAAATTCTCAAGACTGAGACGCGGACACCTTAGAGACACGAGCACATTATCTTGACCGACCAAGATTATCTCTTCGGCTCACGGAAGCCAATCCCATCGATTTTCATAGTTTTGACCTAATTTGCACAATTGCTCGTATTAGGTCCAAAACTTCCAAACACTTTGGACTTTTCATGAAGTGACCATCAGACGGTCACGGGACAACCCATGGCCGGCTCCATGACTCTATGGTCGGTCCATCAATCTCCCATAATTAATTAGTTTTTCACACCTAAGTCTCAGACGAGCATTTTGAATAATGATTGAACCAGCATTTAATCATTCTTTCACCAACAAATCATGAACTCTTCGTGAATTCATCATATTTGCTCACGTGAGCATATGGACACTACATGGTTGATCCACGGTCTCATGTAGCTTCTCCTCATTCGTCCCATGGTTAAAACTTCTGACCATGAATTGATCGTCAATCGGTCAAATTAGGGTTTCTGAGTTCAAGGACCATGCTTCCAGACTCTAACCTTAATAATTCTACGACGACCTCATGGTCATGAATTAATATTAATAATTCTACGACGACCTCATGGTCATGAATTAATATGAATAATTCTATGACGACCTCATGGTCATGAATTAATATTAATAATTCTACGGTGACCTCATGGTCATGAATTTTATTAATTATGCTAGGTTCAACGACCAGCACTTTAATTAATATTCTTGGCACCCTGCCAATCGTTCATGAGCAACACATGCTCAGACGGTTAAATATTCAACAAATCATCACGAGAGAAACACTTGCTCAGATGATCAATATTTTCCCGAGTTAAGGAATATCGGTTCAACAATCCACCAATATTCAACAATCCATCGAATGAGAAATACTTGCTCACTTCATCATAAGAATTATACCTCTGTCTCATGACACGTTTAATTCGTGGGTGGTTCCAGAATATCTTGTTCGACTCAGCAACCATGTGGACTCATTGTCCCATCAAACCACGAAATCATCAATTGACTAACAAACCACGAGACGATCAATCGTGTCACTTGGGTGGATATCACTTAGGGTTTTGGTCTGGAGGTCTACGGCATGTGTGTTCAAACACACGATAGAATGTGAGCAAGTCGTGCAATCAGTTGAAGGAATTCATGAGGTAGTGGGTGGAAGGTCGACCGAGTCTTTACACGTTGGACAACCGGTTTCGAACACGATCTCCACCTCTTCACTCCTTGATTCCATTAACTGTCACACTTCATGGGATCATGGTTTCTACAATTCCAGCAATATAAATAAGTTCCTAAATCAAGATTGAAGACAGAGAGAATCGAAAACAGAACGAATACATAGAATATTCAGAGTAAGAATCTCACGTCTCTTCGACAACACGAGATCATCAAACTCATTAATTGAGCAATTTCTTCACAATCGTTCAACTTCAATCATTCAGAACTTATCATATTCAGAATTCACATACCCACAATCCTTGAATCACCATTGATTCCACACATTTCTCAGCTTCCCTCCTACAGATCAACCCATCCTCTCTTGTGATCGAATTTACTCTGGAACGGTCGTTGTCTCAATTTAGGTCGGAGTACTACAGATTGATCTCTCGAATCTAAGCACCCCCTTTGCAGTGGTGCATCTGTGTGAGGATTAGCATTTTTCCTGGTTCGAGGAACCTCCTCCGTCCGGTCGTATCCTCAATCTCTTAAAAACCAGCAGATCGTTTTTCCCCATCCACAGATTGGCGACCACAGTGAGAGATCATTTTCTCGGTTGCAATCTCACATTCTCACAAGATGGTTGGTCTTAGGTCAAGATCAGTCACAAATCCTAACGCAAATATCGCTAGCACTAGCAACAATGAAGACATCCCAGAAACTGTTCCGGCCACCAACACTGATGGTGGTGACATCACTCCTCCTCACGCCAACGCGGAAGGTCATCCTTTGTTCGGTCGAAATCCCGAAGAAATCATAGGAAACCCTCCACCTACCATGGTTGATCTCATAAAAACTCAAGAGACTCTTGCAAAGAATCAGACGGATATGTCTGCGGCACAACAGAAATTATTGGATCACCTGAAGACTCTTACTGACAAATTGTCAGAGAAAGCTCAAGACAAGGGGAAAGAGAAGGAGAAAGCCTCTGACGCCAATCCTGAAGTAATTCCAGTTGATAACGGAACTGACAAAGCCACAGATGACTCATCAACGAAGGAATTATCAAACTTCATTACTCGTGAAGATTTGGAGCGTCTTCTGGAGAACCATGGAAAAGATAAGACGTCACACGTCCATCGTCACCAACCTCCATATCCTGCCGCTATACAGAGGATTCCCCTTCCGAAGGGCTACGTCTCTCCAACGTTTACCCTATATGATGGGACTAGCAATGCTCAAGAGCACGTCTCCAGCTTCCTCGAAGCCTTGGGAGAACATGAACACAATCATGTTGTTCGTCTCAAAGAATTCTCAAAGTCTTTGAAGGGGAGAGCATACACCTGGTACAACAACATCGCACCAGGGACCATCAACAATTGGAGAGAAATGATCAATGCATTCTACAGGAAATAATTCTTCGTGTCAGAGCAAGTAACTCTCTCTGATCTTGGGAGGATGTCTCAGAAGACGAGTGAGAATCCCAATGATTATGTGAAGAGGTTCAGAGTCCAAGCCCTGGACTTCCATGATCCAAACGTCATAGAACAGCAACTGGTGGACTTATGCATCAACGGCATGCTTCCGGTCTACAGAGCTTTATTGGAAAACCTTTGATTCCAAACTTTCTCAGAACTCCACGAGGCCGCGAAGAGATCAGCAAATACCGCACCCGCTCTTCTAGAAAGACCAAAGTCTACAAGAACTGAGGAGTCAAAAGACTCTCGAGGAAATAGGCGATTGATTAAAAAACAGTATACCCTGCAATCTTCAACGAATGCTATCACAGAAGGAATCAAACGGAAAGCTGAACCACAACACAAGCAGACAGCCTCTACTCCTTCGAAGATACACAAAAAGGATAACTCGAAGACCTCTCCTCAACGGACGGACGAGCCAGAGGCACCTGATTTTCCATGTTCCATGGAAGAAGTCAACGAATTACTCGATGCCTGGATTCAAGATGGTGCAATCAAGTTGCCTTTTAATAAAAAGGAACCAACCGAATAAGCCATGGAAAATCCTCGGTATTGTCGCTTCCACAGGTATGTCAGCCATCCCACAAGTGATTGCAAAGTCCTGAAACGCATATTCAGAGAAAAGGTCGAATCAGGAGAACTTAACCTGGGGACTGAGGGAGTACACAAAAATCCTCTTCCGGTCCGAGCTTTCACCATCAATGGACCTCCCGTCAAAGAAGCAGTTCAATCCCTGATTGAATATACCTGCGAGCTATTGTATCTTTCTAAAGCTCAAAGGAAAGATATGTATGTTGCATTGAACCACATCGTATCCGGCAAACGACAACTAATCCAAGAGGCTACCATCGAACCCTCAGCAACAGACAAGGAAATGTACGACTGGGGAACGCTCACCACAGTGCACATCAAAGGGAACGAGTTCAGAAGAGCGTTCATTGATGTCGGTACTGCTGTCAACATCATCACTCTCAAGACTCTCAAAGATGCCGGCATAACTCGACAAGAAGCCACCCACGCTCCAATGGCAATCAGAGACCACAAAGGAATCTCCAGAGACGCCTATGGATACATCATCCTGAAATTCGAAGAAAATTCAGTCTTCACTGAAACCAAATTCTTTATAATCCGAGAAGATCCAGGGTATGATATGATTCTTGGACGCGCATGGATTCATGATGGGAAGACAATGATGACTCCTGCAACGACATGTCCCTGTGAAGAAACTCCTGACTTGGAGGAAGAGGCGGAAGACATCTCGCCATTTGAATACCTGGATGAGGTCAAAACCTTAACAAAACTTGCACAAGAATCTGAGGAACATCCAAATGCATTCGTCAAAAAGTTATGCGACCAGGCAAGTTTCATCCCCTCTCACGTGCCTATATCATCAGTTTTCAAGTATGTCTCCTTGGTTCAGGGACTTCATTCCACGAAAAACTTAGCAATCGCAAAATGCTATGAGTGGATAATCTCGCCAAAATAATATTTCACTCAGTGGTTGAGTCCAGAGCTTCTCCAAGTCGATCATCCGATCAAGAGGTTCATCATGGAAGATATGGAAAAACATTAAGAGAGATACCCTCTCCCGCACGAATGTCCATATGTACCACGACCATGGAATCACGTCCCACAAAGGATTCCGAATCAACAGAAGATATTCATGGCGCGGGCAACCATACCCAACAAATTTCATGAAGGAGACCTAGTTATCAAAGTTGTCCAACGCAATCTTCATTCAGCAAGGAGATCCAACTGGGAAGGACCATTTATGGTCGCTAAATCCATAACCGGAGGATACTACAAGCTGGTTAATACAGATGGCAGAACCCTACCAGTAATTCAGGAGAAATGGCTTAAGGCGTTTGCTTGAAAAGATGGGCGTTTTGAGGTATCAGGTGTTTGAGCATCCATGACGTCTAGACTGGACATTTAGAATTTTCATTGTATTTCAATTCCTCCAAAACGTTTTCAATACTTGCAATCAGTATTTGAATTCATCAGTTTATCAAAATTCAACTCATATTTCTTAAAAGAAAATCACTATCAAATCCAAAAATCCTCAAAAGACATCTACAAATCCAAAACCAAAATATCAAAATCCATATAAAACCTCACATCTCTCAGAAGTTCAGAAGTTCAAGAATCAGAAAAAATCAGCAAGGAAAGATTTTTCAGCTTCTGCATCCTTCAAAGCCTGCAAATCCGCCATCTCCTTATTCAACTCTTCAGTCAAACTTGCAATTTTCTGTTCTTTCTCTGTCACATCGACATTTTGTAACACCTCGAGTTCTGGACCAAGGTCAAACCCGTATGGATATCCGAACTCGAAGCGCTACGGGTCAGAAAGAGACTTAAAATTTTATTTTTATACTAAACATAATTAAATCTTTATATACATGAGTTGATTCATATGAATTTACTAAACATCTTTAACAACATTTCAGTTAAGATTTACATTTCAAGCAATACAATAAAACAATTCAATCACTAAGCTACTCATTTCTAGCTTTCGATGCGCCACTCTGATAAATCTGCAAGGATGTCAATTGGGGTGAGATGACAGCTCAATAGAATTCATTCCCAATTCTCTAAAGATGCGCAAACATAATCATTTTGTCAAGGAAAACATATAACAAGAACACGGTACAACTTCGAATATTCAAGAATCACAATGCCAACAATATTGTCAATATATTATTCAATTAGATTCTAGGAATGAGTTCACAACACTATTAATGTTTCCTACAAATACTTCAATTCGTATTTCAATGTTTAAGTTCATAAAACCAATAAGGTTTTCACTAATCATTCAATAGAGATTCCAACACACAATTCACAAATTAATATTGTCAACTCATCAATTCACAAATCATATTAACAAAACATTTATATTAATATTAACAAATCATATATCAAAACATTCATTTAGGATCAACTCATCAATTCACAACAACAATTCATCCATTTGAATTTCATACTTGAGTTTAACAATTCATTGAATTATATTTCACACATATCACCAATAATCTTGAGTTCACGGTACGAAAACCTTGGTTCGTACACCCACCTATCGTTTATCGGCACGGACAGCCTCCATCGATGGCTAGGAACAAAAGTTTTTATGGGGATCATACCCATTTGCTCTCGGGGATCATTACCCGTTTCATTCACAGTACGAAAACCTTGGTTCGTACACCACCTAACGTTTACCAGCACGGACAGCCGCCATCGATGGTCGGGAAACACAAGTTCCCATGGGGATCATTACCCATTTAGCTCTCGGGGATCATTACCCGCCGTTATCATGAAACATGTTCCATATAACGGTAAAACATGAACTCGTTTACTTTTATAAATCCTTTTTACAAACAACACAAGCAACCATGGCTTAACATATGACAACAACATGAGTTTCTTTCAAGCATTTATGCAAACAAGTTAACTGCAGATATTTTACATCATACATTTCATGATGATTTCTTTATCTGATCTTATTGAAACTTTTACAGAACATACACAGCTCCATAAGCAACAACATATCCAAATTTCACATAAAATCCATGGTTGAAACAAAAGTTATAGAATTTACAAGGACATTCTAAAAACTGAGCAGATTACATGTCATTACCAAACAATTCATGATAAATTCATAACAATCTGAAATTGACCCAATCCACTACAACTTTTATTAAGGACTCAAATACTTTTAACACCATTAAGACTTCCTAAGAATATCAAAAACACAGAAACGCGGAACTGTCCAGAATTTCAGAAACTATCATCCAAATTCAAACACACATTCAACGGTGAATTTGTGGTATATTGTTCTCAAAATTTAACCATAATTACCTAATCATGTTATCTAACAACTTCAAAAGCCTGATCATCATTAGGAGATATATATTTGTGTGATTAAATTACTAAAACCCAATAATACAAAATCATACCAAGTAAACACCCAAAGAAAACACCAAAAGAGAAAAAGGGTTTCACATTCTACCTCAATTCCATTGATTTTCCCAATTAGAATTTCTCCTCAAGAACCCTAGCTCCAATTCATCTTCTTCCTCTCCAAAGCTTATTTCTCTAAACAAAAACCTATATCTCCATCTCTTTTTCTTTCTCCTAGCCTTTTGATTTCTAACTTCTAAAATTCCTTTTCTAAACTTTTAGGTAAACCTTAATAATACTAATATTCATAATGATAACTAATATTTATATTTTCTTTATTTATTTTAATTGTCTTTTCATTTTCATTTTCTATTTATTTTATTTTACTTATTAAAATAAATTAGGTGACTTTATTTTCACCCTAACTTGTAGCTTTTCTAGTCCAAACACCCCAACTAGACTAAAACACAAGAAACAACCTAAGTGTCAAACTAAGGCGGTTATAACCCGACCCGAACTGGTAAATAAAAATACCGGGTACTACATTATACCACTCTTAAAAGAAATTTCGTCCCGAAATTTAGAATGTACATATAATCTCCAAACTGCACAAAATATAATTAATATAATAAGCAATAATACAATTCAGTCTAGCACACAACTAGCACTTCACACGGATTCGACAAAAGCCAAAAAAATAACTAATAAGATGAAACACACAACATACAAACAAATCAAACAAGCATGCATAGCAACATACAAAGTAATTTATTTACGGTCCCATTCAACATCTAAAGCCTAGAGCTCTTATACCAACTTGTAACACCTCGAGTTCCGGACCAAGGTCAAACCCGTATGGAGATCCGAACTCGAAGCGCTACGGGTCGGAAAGAGACTTAAAAATTTATTTTTATACTAAACATAATTAAATATTTATATACATGAGTTGATTCATATGAATTTACTAAACATCTTTAACAACATTTCAGTTAAGATTTACATTTCAAGCAATACAATAAAACAATTCAATCACTAAGCTACTCATTTCTAGCTTTCCCTGTGCCACTCTGATAAATCTGCAAGGATGTCAATTGGGGTGAGATGACAGCTCAATAGAATGCATTCCCAATTCTCTAAAGATGCACAAACATAATCATTTTGTCAAGGAAAAACATATAACAAGAACACGGTACAACTTCGAATATTCAAGAATCACAATGCCAACAATATTGTCAATAAATTATTCAATTATATTCTAGGCATGAGTTCACAACACTATTAATGTTTCCTACAAATACTTCAATTCGTATTTTAGTGTTTGAGTTCATAAAACCAATAAGGTTTTCACTAATCATTCAATAGAGATTCCAACACACAATTCACAAATTAATATTGTCAACTCATCAATTCACAAATCATATTAACAAAACATTTATATTAATATTAACAAATCATATATCAAAACATCCATTTAGGATCAACTCATCAATTCACAACAACAATTCATCCATTAGAATTTCATACTTGAGTTTAACAATTCATTGAATTATATTTCACACATATCACCAATAATCTTGAGTTCACGGTACGAAAACCTTGGTTCGTACACCCACCTATCGTTTATCGGCACGGACAGCCTCCATTGATGGTCAGGAACAAAAGTTCCTATGGGGATCATACCCATTTTCTCTCGGGGATCATTAGCCGTTTCATTCACAGTACAAAAACCTTGGTTCGTACACCACCTATCGTTCACCGGCACGGACAGCCGCCATCGATGGTCGGGAAACACAAGTTCCCATGGGGATCATTACCCATTTAGCTCTCGGGGATCATTACCCGCCGTTATCATGAAACATGTTCCATATAATGGTAAAACATGAACTCATTTACTTTTATAAATCCTTTTTACAAACAACACAAGCAACCATGGCTTAACATATGACAACAACATGAGTTTCTTTCAAGCATTTATGCAAACAAGTTAACTGCAGATATTTTACATCATATATTTCATGATGATTTCTTTATCTGATCTTATTGAAACTTTTAAAAAACATTCACAGCTCCATAAGAAACAACATATCCAAATTTCACATAAAATCCACGGTTCAAGCAAAAGTTATAGAATTTACAAGGACATTCTAAAAACTGAGCAGACTACATGTCATTACCAAACAATTCATGATAAATTCATAACAATCTGAAATTGACCCAATCCAACGTACACTTAAAGATAAGATGTTTATATACAATTTTTTTAAGGACTCAAATCCTTTTAACACCATTAAGACTTCCTAAGAATATCAAAAACACAGAAACGCCGAACTGTCCAGAATTTCATAAACTATCATCCAAATTCAAACACACATTCAATGGTGAATTTGTGGTATATTGTTCTCAAAATTTAACCATAATTACCTAATCATGTTATCTAACAACTTCAAAAGCCTGATCATCATTAGGAGATATATATTTGTGTGATTAAATTACTAAAACCCAATAATACAAAATCATACCAAGTAAACACCCAAAGAAAACACCAAAAGAGAAAAAGGGTTTCACATTCTACCTCAATTCCATTGATTTTCCCAATTAGAATTTCTCCTCAAGAACCCTAGCTCCAATTCATCTTCTTCCTCTCCAGAGCTTCTTTCTCTAAACAAAAACCTATATCTCCATCTCTTTTTCTTTCTCCTAGCCTTTTGATTTCTAACTTCTAAAATTCCTTTTCTAAACTTTTAGGTAAACCTTAATAATACTAATATTCATAATGATAACTAATATTTATATTTTCTTTATTTCTTTTAATTGTCTTTTCATTTTCATTTTCTATTTATTTTATTTTACTTATTAAAATAAATTAGGTGACTTTATTTCCACCCTAACTTGTAGCTTTTCTAGTCCAAACACCCCAACTAGACTAAAACACAAGAAACAACCTAAGTGTCAAACTAAGGCGGTTATAACCCGACCAGAACTGGTAAATAAAAATACCGGGTATTACACATTTGGGAAGGGTATGTTATTCTCACACGAGTCCTTAATCGCATCCATTTGCTTACGGAGCCACTTCAAGTTAAAACCAAGCCTCTCAGAATTACCTAAGTTGAACTCCCAATCAAAGAGTACATCTTGAGTAACGGCACGCCTAGGCATACTGTATATGTCATTCACAACATGCAAGAGTGCACCTACTTGCATGGTCAATGCATAAATACGCCCAGGGATCCTCTCGACGATGATATGGCCAAACTTCGTCCATATGGCTTCATACAATTCTGCATATCCAACGGGAACACCGAATCCGCCAACTAATTCGTGACCTGGGAGTGAAGCATCGAACGGAGGATCAAAAGCAATTCCAGCAATAGGATATTCATGCACCACCTATGATGCACCGATACTGATACGGGGATACTGATACGGTGACACTGATACGGGGATTCGTCAATTTTCATGAAATGGGGATACGGGATACGGTGGGATATATGTATTTATTAAAAAAATATTTAATATAATAATAATTCATTCTACTAAAAAATCATAAAATAAAAAAATCCGATAGATACTATTTTGAATATATTAAAGTGAGCAAATATTAAATTTTCAGTATATTGGGTTTCGGCCTTACATATGTTAATTGAATGGATAAAATCATATGTACTCCAATTTATCTCTAAACAACATAAAGAACATGATTGCCCAACAAGCCTTAAAGCTATATTTTTCTAACACCGTTTTTTTTCTTCTATTTTTTGAAGCACCATAAAAATGAATACCAAATTTTTTTTTATTTATAGTCAACAAGTTATTAGGTTTAGATATAATTATTCGATGTGTTCATGAGTACAAATATCTATAAATATTTAGATTTTATGTATAAATTTATAAATATATAGATTTTGTATAAAATAAATAAATGTTAGATTATAGGAAATATCCCCTCATAGAGTATCTGAGAGGTATTCCGGAGTATCCCCTGCCCTTTTTGTAATTAAAAAAAGGTGACACTTTAAATGGAGTATCTGATACGTATACCAAGGTATCCCCAAGTATCCGATACTGATATGGAGCGGATACGGATACATCACCAATTTTGAAGTATCCGTGCTTCATAGTGCACCACTATACGGTTTTCAGAAGCGGCTTCTATCAAGGCAACAACTCTTTCAGTATTCTCTACATGGATCCTGGGTTCTTCTATTTATGAAGCAGCAATAATTTGGGATTCCATGACTTCATCAACAACTTTCTTTTGACTCCGAGGCTCAGGAATGGTCATCTCCTCATCAACGATCGCAGGTCCGCTCGAGTTTTCCTTGTTGATTTCTATATCCCCAACTTCGGTATTTAGCACCTAATACGAAGATTACATGGGGTTAGGGTCACGAAAGCTTGAAATCAAAAAAGGAACATGAGGTACAGCATACAAACAATCCAAAATTATCAAGATTCATCATTTTATGTTCAAGGCATTGGTAAATAGCATAGAAGTCATGGAGACACGTTTTACGATAACTACGTCTGAAGAAACTGTGCACTTCTCTGTACTAAAAGATTAACTGGGATCAATCTACAATGAATAATAGGATGGGTCATATACCATTCTCTTTGTATGGATGTCCTATACAACGTGTCAAAATTTCATGACAATTTGATGAACGAGCAAGAAGATGTGGCCAAAACATCAACTGATGCGCAATCTGAAAAAGTTCTGGAAGTCTCCTGGAAGTTTACTATTTCGCTTTTTTCAGGCTCTAAACACGCTCATGACTTAAAAATATTCTCTGTTAAAGCTTGTAAATTTTCCGGGCTTTAATTTGCACATGCAGATCATCAAAATCCGATTCCAGATGAAGATTCTATGGCGTTTCTAATAAAAGTCTGGGCTCTGAATTTTCTGACGACGAAATTCGACTGAGTTTTCACATATTCACATAGGTCTTCATTCATTTATTCACAAGTCAGCACTTTTATACTTCTATGGGTGAAATACAAGAGAAATACTTACTTGAGTGGTCTCCGAAGCGTTGAAAGAACCAGAATTGCTCACGCCATCGTCGGCAACAACATTGTTTTCATTTGGCTCTTGACTCTGGGAGCTCTCTTTATCGCCGTTCTTCGAACAAGCGTCAACATTATTCTCCACATCCATGGATTCTTCCTCCTAGACATACCGCCAGCAATCAGCGTTTCACTCATAAGACGTCATAATTGATATTGGAAGAGATACTTACAATTTCTTCATCACTCAAGTCAGAAATGGTTTGTTCAGTAGCGGAGAAACGAAGTCCATCAATACTTGACGGAGTAATGTTCTGCAACGGAATAACAATATCAGTCGTACGATCCTAATTATATGGGTAAAGAAAGATCACAACGAAGAAAATACTGGAAACTCACCAAGACGCCGGCTGGGGACTTTACCGTATTAGGCAACAACTTATAACTCTTGTGCCTTCCTTCTCTGCCATGAACGATGGCTTCAGTCTCTGAGAAATCTATACAGATTCGAGGTCTTACGATACGACCGTCCTGTGAAAAGTTCCAGTAAGATAATCAGAATACAATTATTATGATTTTATGAATATTATATAACAAAGCGTACCTGAGAGCATCCTGGAGACAAATTTTGCTTATCACCAGAGAGATACTTCAATCTCGGTCGACTGGCAATCAACTCATCGGGGGGACGATTTTTTACTGGAGGCTGACCGACCATCACATATTCATGCAATCGCTCAAATTGATTATCCCAGAAGTCTGCATACCCCGGAGTCACATAGGCAAATCTATCAGAGCAGGGAAACCAGTAGTTACTTTTTCCACATGGGTATGGTCTAAACGAGTCATGAGCTGCTCAACGGATGGTTTCCTTCTTCGAATAGTTGGAACACACTGATCCATCCCCATTTGTCGGGCCACTCTATCAATATTATACTCTTCCACTGAAAATTCTCCATATGAGACTAAAAGCAGGTGACCAGGGGTGCAACTCAACATGAAGGACCTCTCGCCATCGTTCAGATCCGCACCAGACAACAAACTAGTGCTCTCCCCAGTATTGAAAGTCACCGGTTGGGATATATAAGAAGGCACTGACACCCAAGGACGAAAAGCGAATTCAGATTCATCATCCAACACTTCAATGAGGCGCGCCCTGCACCGAGGCTGCTTTGTGGACCAACGTATGATCCTAGCATTGTCTTTTTCAGGGAAAATATGGCGAGCATCAGTGTTCAGTCCTTGCAAAATATTACGTAGAATGGGTGCATAATTCTTGAAGTGTTCCCACATCAGAGCTTGAAGAAACATCGTGTTAGCATAACATTCAATCTTCATGAAGCTATTCGACACACTGGAGTCTATAACCAAAGAATCCAAGTTGTAATACAAGGAGCCCAAGAACAAGCTACCTATTGGGAGTTGCTCTCCTTGAGTCATCTTAATATCAAAGGGGATCACGAAAGGTTTCAACAAGTTTCCACTGTCTTCAAAGATATCTCTGGACAACCATAAACATAAGAAAGCAACAATGGGTAACATATCGTCGATGGGTTTATCAGAAACTTCATCTTTAGGCCACCAACGCGTCAACCAGAGAGCATAGCATCCTTTATTTCCAGCCTTATTTTCTACCTCCATTGCAGCTGTCAAGATATGAGAAATGGAAGTCTCCTCATCTGAAAGATCCCCTGGAAGATTACCTGTGATTGGGAGATGCGTCAAAGCTACCACGTCTTCCAAGGTAATGGTAAACTCTCCCCATCTGCATATGAAGGTATGAGTAGGAATACACCAGCGAGAAAGCAGAGCTACAATACTTCTTGCGTCATGGTAAATGAATAACTCCCCAGAAGCTTGAATAGCCCTTGTCACCTGCGCCTGATCAATCATAGCCCTCACATGAGGAAAACCAAGCATATGCCTCGCCCATCCAGCAAACTTCTCTAAAGGTCGATGAGAAAGCTTAAATTCTATAATTGATGCAAGGAATACTCCACGTTCAAGACAAAATCGGATAACTTTCTTGGGAGTCACGAATTTCTTCTGAGTGAAAGTCCTGGGATTTATCAGCAGACGATACGCTGGAGATTTCAAATGTTTTTCAGCTACTGCAGGATCTTCCTCAAAAAATGCATCATCAATATTTGGGATGTTCTTAATCCTAGGGGTTTCATCTTCATCTTCACCAACAGAAGCTTCGTCTGTACATGTCTCATCTCTAGAGATATCATCATCAACGCACATCTCTTCTCTCGAGGCGTCGTCAGCTTGAGAATTGTTAATCATTGCTGAGTAGCTGAAAAGGTTCACGCAACATTCTATTTCAGTCCATACATGAATTGAAGAAATACGGCAAAAATGGTAACTCTTAACTCTTACCTTTTACTTCCACTAACAATAGTGATAGTAATGCTGGAGTCAACACCAAAATCGTTCGTCTCTTCAAAAACTGCAAAAACGAACAAAATTTAGTAATCTCCGAAACTGATTTTTCACAAAATCACCGGCGCAACCTTCATAATGTGAACATTCACGCAACTGACATATGAAGTTTACATCAAATAAAATATATCATCATATTTTGCATAATATGTGTCACGGCTGCACATATTTATTTATAAAAAAAAACTATTTTTCCTTCGTATCGTCGTTAGTTGTCTTTAAAACGAAGGTTTATTTCAAAATATTGTGAACACTCACAATCCATGCACATGATAAAGTTTTGTATTTACATAAAAGCTCATAAACAAAAAATTTATCACTGTGCGCAAGTCCATCATACATATTTTCCTTCGTGTCATTGTTATTTTCTCTAAAACGAGGGTTTATGACGATTTCATGAAAATTCACATCTTTTATGATAAAACCGTGGTACACATGAAATATCATACACTAAGTTTTATCACTGGACCTAGGTTCATATACTAAAAAAAAAATCCCTCCTAAATCAGGGATTATAGTTGGTTTTCGAAACTAACGATCGAGCAAACATACGTTTTCAAAAAACAAGGTTTTTTCATAAAACCATCATTAATCATATACACGCATATATAATTTCAATATGATCAATTCATGGAATCAGCAACATTCAAAAAAAAAAAAAAAAAAAACGTACCTGGTCGGCCGGAATTTCGCCGGCGGCAAATTATTTTGCTGGCGTGAACAAGATGGAGAGGTAATGGAGCTCAGGTCGTGGGAAGAAAAAGAGGGACTAATTCCTTTTATACAATTTTATTTCCAAAACCTAATTCCACTAGGATTTCCTTATTTGGGCCCGACCCGCGAATCCTAACCGACCATGGGCTCGTCGTCCAAATCAGCGGTTCAACACCAATTTATGCTCACCAAATAGCTCCCTAAACATGACAACGAGCCTTCATCAAGTTGTGGCTCGAAATGCGGTAATGTTTCAACTTACGACTAAGTTCAATTACTAGTATAATTTTTGGCCTGAAAATCACCATTTAATGCTGACTGAGGAACACAGCTTTCCTCCGTAAACAGGGGAATTAATGTAGATGGTGGATTTTCAACAAAGGCTAAAATCGTAAACTCATTATTGAACGGACCGCCGGTTTAGCAATCTCATGTGAGTATTGAGACACGGGTCTCTCATCGAATTCTCAACGGAGAGTGTTTTCTCTCAGAGTACATGTAGATATGCAGTCAACGTTTAGACAACGTCATAATCTCATGAATACTGAATACTTTCAGTCATTTCTATATAGTTCACGGGATGGACGTCTCTACGGGGCAATATCGTCTTCAGGAACAAACAACGAGTTTAACCTGACTATATAAAGGATATGGCTTAACGGCAAGTCATGTCAGGATAATTAACGCTCCTATCGTAGTCAGTTTATTCTGATGGGCATAGACCCATGAGGTTAATTATCCCTTCATTGCTCCGATTCCGTGGTCGAGTCAACGAAGATCCCACGGAATGGCAATAAGATTGCTCTGAATCCGTGGTCGAATCAACGACGATCCCACGGAATGACAATATCATTGCTCCGATTCCGTGGTCGAATCAACGACGATCCCATGGAATGGCAATATCATTGCTCCGATTTCGTGGTCGAATCAACGACGATCCCACGGAATGGCAATACCATTACTCCGATTCCATAGTCGAATCAACGACGATCCCACGGAATGGAAATATCATTGCTCCGGTTCCGTGGTCGAATCAACGACGATCCCACAGAATGGAAATATCATTGCTCCGATTCCGTGGTCGAGTCAACGAAGATCCCACGGAATGGCAATAAGATTGCTCTGAATCCGTGGTCGAATCAACGACGATCCCACGGAATGACAATATCATTGCTCCGATTCCGTGGTCGAATCAACGACGATCCCACGGAATGGCAATATCATTGCTCCGATTTCGTGGTCGAATCAACGACGATCCCACGGAATGGCAATACCATTACTCCGATTCCATGGTTGAATCAACGACGATCCCACGGAATGGCAATATCATTGCTCCGGTTCCGTGGTTGAATCAACGACGATCCCACATAATGGAAATATCATTGCTCCGATTCCGTGGTCGAATCAACGATGATCCCATGGAATGGAAATATCATTGCTCCGATTCCGTGGTCGAATCAACGACGATCCCACAGAATGGCAATAAGATTGCTCCGATTTCGTGGTCGAATCAACGACGATCCCACGGAATGGCAATATCATTGCTCCAATTCCGTGGTCGAATCAACGTCGATCTCACGGAATGGAAATATCATTGCTCCGATTCCGTGGTCGAACCAACGTCGATCCCATGGAATAGCAACGATCACTCATTGTTCTAAGTTCGTAGTCGAATCTTTAGCTGATCCTATGAATTAACAGTAAACATCTATCCGTTTTATTACTCATTTCATGGATTATTCTCTATTGAATTTCATGAATTAGTAATAAATAATTAACGACCGGGCATCGGAGCTACCTTTGAGTAAGCCCTGTTTCAAACGGTGTAAGTGTATTCAATGATGATGCATTAACAATCACCGCACGAACGAGTATTTCAAAATACGACGAAACGATGAACCCATGCAAAATAGGGGAGAAAATAATAAATAATTAAAAATATTTGACCAAGGCGCTGGGACATGGACACACGATCAACTCATCGTGTCATGGTCAGTTCCACGTTAATTCTATATTTTTAATACACTTTTATTATTTTTCATGATTTGATAAAATTCTCTCGTTTGATCAAATCTTCGTCTTGAGGAAATTCTTCGGATTCGTGGTACTTCTATGAGTCCGCCAAAAAACCAAGGAGAGTGTGTGGGGCGTGACCATTGGTCGACCGGCCATGCCTTGGTCCCAACCGACCCACACCTCACGGTCCTTATTATTTTATTATTATTATTATTATTCTCAAATTTCATGAAAAACTCCTTGATTTCATGGCATTTTTCCTCAAAAAATTCCTTTAAATCATCAAAAATAATAATAAAATAAATTATGAAAACTCATGGGACCGGGCCTTGGCCAGCCGACCATGCCCTAGCCGGTCCCACACGCCCTGTTTTATTTATTTCATTATTAATTATCTTATTTTTCCTTGATTTCATGGTATTTTTCTCAAAATTCCTTCAAATCATCAAAAAATACCCAAAAATTATTTTAAAAAAATTATTAAAATTCGTGGGATTGGGCCATGACCGGTCGGTCACGCTACCATGGTCCCACACGATTGAATTTTATTTTTTTAATAATTTTCAAAGACCATGAACTCATGGAAACTCCTTAAATTCATGAAAACTCTCTAAATTTATCAAATTTCTCAAAATTCATGAATCCTTCATAAAATCATCAAAATATGTAAAAGTAAGGAAGAGACACCACGGGACCGTGGTCATAACTGGCCGATCGTTCTTTGACCACCGGCGTCCCAGTCTCACAATTCCTTATTTTATAAATGTTTTTCATCGTCTCATGGAAACTCCTTGATTTTAACAAAACTCCTTCGTTTTATCGTGGGACCGACTCCTTAAATCTTTCCTGAATTTTACTTTCGGTTTGTTTTCACCTCCCGAACGAGCTCAAAACCTAAAACCTCCCGAGTTGGGAGATAGGAAATTCTTTTCCGTATGGAATGAAGGGGCGGACCATCAAAATCCGAGTCCGTATGAGAATTCTACATCAATTCTAGTAAAGGACGTTAATTAGGGTTTGGGGGTTGCTCAAGCGACCAACAGTTGGTCACGTGATCACTGTGACTGGTCCACACTTCATAATTCCCTCACTTTTCATTATTTTACCTCGTCCGATGAAGTGTTGACGGTTTTATAAAAAAAACTCTGATTTTGTCATATTTTCTCAAATGGTCGCTCAAACGTGCACCGGAAAATATCAAAATTCTCAAGACTGAGACGCGGAAACCTTAGGGACACGAGCACATTATCTTGACCGACCAAGATTATCTCTTCGGCTCACGAAAGCCAATCCCATCGATTTTCATAGTTTTGACCTAATTTTCACAATTGCTCGTATTAGGTCCAAACACTTTGGATTTTTCATGAAGTGACCATCAGACGGTCAAGGGACAACCCATGTTCGGTCCATCACTCTCCCATAATTAATTAGGTTTTCACACCTAAGTCTCAGACGAGCATTTTGAATAATGATTGAACCAGCATTTAATCATTCTTTCACCAACCAACAAATCATGAACTCTTCGTGAATTCATCATATTTTCTCATGTGAGCATATGGACACTACATGGTTGATCCATGGTCTCATGTATCTTCTCCTCATTCGTCCCATGGTTAAAACTTTTGACCATGAATTGATCGTCAATCGGTCAAATTAGGGTTTCTGAGTTCAAGGACCATGCTTCCAGACTCTAACCTTAATAATTCTACGACGACCTCATGGTCATGAATTAATATTAATAATTCTACGACGACCTCATGGTCATGAATTAATATGAATAATTCTATGACGACCTCATGGTCATGAATTAATATTAATAATTCTACGGTGACCTCATGGTCATGAATTTTATTAATTATGCTAGGTTCAACGACCAACACTTTAATTAATATTCTTGGCACACTGCCAATCGTTCATGAGAAACACATGCTCAGACGGTCAAATATTCAACAAATCATCACGAGAGCAATACTTGCTCAGATGATCAATATTTGCCCGAGTTAAGGAATATCGGTTCAACAATCCACCAATATTCAACAATCCATCGAATGAGAAATACTTGCTCACTTCATCATAATAATTATACCTCTGTCTCATGACACATTCAATTCGTGGGTGGTTCCAGAATATCTTCGACTCAGCAACCACGTGGACTCATTGTCCCATCAAACCACGAAATCATCAATTGACTAACAAACCATGAGACGATCAATCGTGTCACTTGGGGGGATATCACTTAGGGTTTTGGTCTGGCGGTCTACGGCACGTGTGTTCAAACACACGATGGAATGTGAGCAAGTCATGCAATCAGTTGAAGGAATTCACGAGGTAGTGGGTGGAAGGTCGACCGAGTCTTTACACGTTGGACAACCGGTTTCGAACACGATCTCCACCTCTCCACTCCTTGATTCCATTAACTGTCACACTTCATGGGATCATGGTCTCTATAATTCCAGTAATATAAATAAGTTCCTAAATCAAGATTGAAGGCAGAAAGAATCGAAAACAGAACGAATACATAGAATACTCAGAGTAAGAATCTCACGTCTCTTCGACAACACGAGATCATCAAACTCATCAATTTAGAAATTTATTCACAATCCTTAAACTTTAATCATTTAGAACTTATCATATTCATAATTCACACACCCACAATCCTTGAATCACCATCGATTCCACACATTTCTCAGCTTCCCTCCTAAAGATCAACCCATCCTCTCTTGTGACCGAATTTACTCTGGAACGGTCGTTGTCTCGATTTAGGTCGGAGTACTACAGATTGATCTCTCGAATCTAAGCACCCCCTTTGCAGCGGTGCATCTGTGTGAGGATTAGCATTTTGCCTGGTTCGAGGAACCTCCTCCGTCCGGTCGTCTCCTCAATCTCTTAAAAACCAGAAGATCGTTTTTCCCCATCCACACCATCATGGGAACTTATTTTGATAATCTTACAAAAATTAAATAGTAATAGTAATTAATTAAATTTTCGAAAATGAAGCAGCATGGGTTTGAAAAACAAGGTTCGATCGTGTCAAAATCACTTTGAAAATTCATTTTGAACGGTGTTTTGAGAATAAAATCCAATTTTTGTGAAGGAAAACTTAATTCGTAGACCTGAAGTATAAAACAATATAAGAGAAAGTGAAAAGGATAAGAAAGGATTTGTCCTGAAGTATAAAACAATATAAAACAATAAAATCCAGTTTTCCTTATGGATAAAAAAGGACAACTTAATTTGTACGGGCTTCACTTTGATTACGATTTCTTCGCCTCCCTTTTTGTTCTTCATTGTCTTCAACCTAATGTCTTTCTGTTATCGACGATATTAAAATTTTCAGAAACTTCCATTTTTCTCCTTGAAGTTTTGATATCCAGTGAAATCCAATTCCAACCGCAGCTAATCTAGCATAACTTTCTTGAACCAACAAGATTAGGTCCCTGTTTCTAGCGCCAAAATGTAGTTACAGGTTTTCCCACAACACACCCCTTGTAATATCTTGATAATAATTTCTTGATCTAAACTTATTTGATATTAAAATGATGATTAAAATACTAAAAATTGTAAACAAACACACAGATTTTTACATGGTTCGATCAATATGATCTACATCCATGATTCTTCACTATGATTGTTTAAATTTACATTTTATTTACATTGATAATCTCCATTAATGGAGTTCTAAATCTAGTTTTGGGGAAGAAAATGATAAAGAAAAATACATTCTCTCTCTAAAAATCTCTCTGCAAAATATCTCTCTCTCTCCTAAAATTGTGTCCTCATTTGTCTCTCTTGTTCTTCTCTTTATATATGTATCTTCATGGTGGATGACAGCTCATATTCAACTCATATTTACCATATTTTAGGACCTCTGTTATGCTCCTCGCAGGCTCTGTTATGCTCCTCGCAGGCTCTGTTATGCTCCTCGCAGGCTCTGTTATGCTCCTCGCAGGCTCTGCTATGCTCCTCGAAGGCTCTGCTATGCTCCTCACATGCTCTACTATTGTGCTCCCAGGATATGCTATCGTGCTCGCGAGACTCTTCTATAACCACAAAATCTTCATTTCCTGCTTTGTTATCGCGAGCTCCCTCCTTGTTCTCGCGAGTTCCCGCCTTGTTCTCGCGAGCATTCTCTCCAACTACAAAATCTTCACATCTTTCTCATGTTTTATGCTGTCGTTGTCTATTACGCCATTCTTTGAATTATTCTGTGATGCTCGCAGAGTGTTGTTGAAGAACTCACATAAATGTTGTTAATAATTTCGTAAGAGTATTGTTGTTGCGATATTCTGATCCTACAATGTTTACATGTGTTCTAAAGAAGTAAGTTCATAATATGTGTTATGAACCGAGTAAATCGACAGGCGTTATTTGGGCTGTTCTTCATTGCATATCTTATGAACGACCAATATGTGTGATTAGTATAACTGCTCATGACTTGTTTGTGTTCTTGGCATGAGGCCTGACTTATGTATTGGTATGACTTTTATTAGTGAAATCGATCTTAAGTAATCACTTGTGGTATGATCGGGTTGTGTATGTCTGAACTTATTACTGGGAAGAGGGAACCGATCCTAGTAAGAGGTGCAGTGCATCACAAGGGGAACCGATCCTTGTATGAGGTGCAGCAAGGTTTATGGAAGAAAGGGGAACCGATCCTATGAACATGTGCAACAAGTTTTTGGGAAGGGGGAACCGATCCTATGGACATGTGTAGTGCATATAAGTTAGATACCAAATATATGTGGGGAACCGATCCTAGTACCTAGTCACCCGTATCTTTGGTAAGCTAGTGTAACTATGCACAATACTCACATGGAGGTAGCACCGAAACTTGTTTTGGTAGAATCGTAAACCCATGAGTTGTGATTGAGTGGAACTTGATCAATCACATAGTTCTTGAAAGTCATATGAACCAATTTTAAACTTGTTTGGAAGTGTGGTATATCGGTTTCAAGTGAGCAAGCATGGTAAAGACTTGCAAGAGTAAGATGTCGTCACTCTTTGAACACGGTGCATTAATGCTTATTCTATTTTGTTTAAAGATATTCCTTAAAGGCTAAGAAGGAAGTAAATCCCAAGATCGAATTTAAATAAGTTAAGAATCTTTTAAATTAAGGGTTTTTAATTATATATGGAAAATAAGAATTAGTAATGTGCATTTGCTAATTAAAGACTTTCCAAGGAGATTTCAATCATTATTTTTGGACAGTGCATTCACAGGAATTATGAAAACCGAATTTGGTGGAGTAATGAAAAATATCTTGAGAATATTTTCGGTTTTGGAAATTCCTTGGTGTCCAAACTTCCTTGTCTATAAATACTTTGAGTTTGCATTTCTAGCAAACTAATCCTGCATAACATTAGACTTACTCTTTTGTATTTTGTAGTAGCAGGAAATCCCACACTACACCCCTTACAAGAATTCATACAATCAAATCATTTTTTAGATCAACAATCACAGTTTTATTGATTAATCTCACCAATTTTACAAGTTAGAAAAGAAATAAACTAAGGAATTAACAACCACTCTGGACTTTCTCTCTCCTAATGACTTGCTCAACACTCGAAAAATATCTCTCTCTTCCTTGTGCCTGCTCGGCTCTTTATATAGGGAATTACATAGTGGATGACATCTAATCTGTCCTTTATTTTAGGATCTGACTTGCGATATTCTCGTAAGATTTCTATTGTTAATCTTCGCAAACACTCTAATCATCGCAGAGTCATCACACTTTTCTCATGTTTCTGCTATCGTCATCTGTTACGTCATTCTTCAAATCATTCTACAATGCTCGCAAAGTGTTGTTAATCAAACTTCGCAAATGTGTCCTTCATGCGATATTATGATCCCACATTTTTCCTCTTCTCATGTCTTCTCTTCGAAGGGGAGAATGTCATGAGAAACTATTTTTTAAAGGGTTATTTTGACTTTGGGTCACATAAAAGTGACCAAAGTTGCGTTTGGGTCATCCAAAAAATTTAATTAGAGTTTGGGTCACATGACCTTCTTTGACCGTCTTGACTGTGAAGTACTCAGTTATATCCTAAAATGACTAAATTGGCCCCAACGGTCTCCTAGTTTTACTAACTAAACCAAACGGAATTTCATCTTTAATGTCTGGGGATGAAAACGAAGAAGAACAATGGCAGCGAGATCATCTCTGCTTTTCTTGGATTCTCAATCTTCAAGAACCAATCACGGCAAGAAGCCAACTATCTTTTCTATGATTTTCCAATTCTTTCATTTTAATAATTTCATCCAAAAATGATACACAAATAAAATGGGTAAATTGTATATCTACACTTTTTCAGTGATTTTAACATTTGAGAGATATGATACCCTGTATAGAAATCAATTGTTAGATTTGGGTTTGTTGATAATCAATTGTTAGATTTGGGTTTGTTGATAATCAACACTTTGGTATCTACCCTATTAGCTTTCTCAACAAAATCAATTGTTAGAACTAATCAATTGCTAAAAGTTTGAAACTCGTATTCACTGAATATTAATTTAATACTGGATCTGTTTGTTTTTTCAAACTTTTAGTGGTAGCAGCACGTCATGAACTACCAAGGATTTTGATGCAATGAATTAACCCAGATTAGATATTGCTGAAGAAATTAATGATATCAATGAAGATCTACGATGGTGGTTACCAGTTCATAATCTTTGTTGTATCACTATCAATTTGACTTCTTCAATTCTGAATCTCGACAAAATAAGCACCTTCTTTCTTGTTCACCAGTTCATCATCATCTCTGCTCAATTTACACAGATGGAAGCCAATCAAATCAATCCCGGCAACAGCAGAAAACTCAAAGATGAGAAGGGGAAAAATGAGTTCTTTATTGATTTAGATTTTAGGGTTATTATAATGGATTCTGTTACACATGCGAGTCACATGCACACAGTCACTAACGGTGTTAACTAAATACAAATAAAAAAATAAAAAATTTATTTTGGTAACGGTCAAGATGGTCAAAGACGGTCCTACTAAAATTCTCTGGTGACCCAAACGCAACTTTTGTCACTTTTATGTGACCCAAAGTCAAAATATCCCTTTTTTAAAATGTCGCAGCTGTTCATCTTCTCATTATTCATCTTTTTCTACCGACAAGACTATGTGAATTAAGCTTAACTGTATACACGTGTTGAATATCCCTTCACTCACCGGCATATTTATCATTAACCGACAATCTTGTCTTGCCTATTTAAAGAGAGATCTGGTGGAAAAATAATCTTCTTCTTTTACTTCGTCTTTATCTTCTCCATCTTCATATTCTCTGCAAATCTTCATCATCTGCAATTTTCCTTTTTATCGAATTTATCTTCCTGCTACTGTTCTTTTCTGCTTTCATGGAATCACCAAGGTTAGTTTTCCTTTTTCTTCTTTTGATTTTGCTGAAACTGATTTTGTTTTACTGAAATCATCTTGTTTGTTCTTTGTGTAATTCCCATACTGTTTTTGTTTCAGCAAAAGCACTTCCAATAATAAATTTACAGTTCAAAACCCTAACGCTCCCAAGAGTTCGGAAATCAAGGTTCATGCGAGAAAAAGAAAGTCTGCGAATGACAATGTAGTAAGAAATACAGTTCTTTTTAATAACAATATTGTTTCCTATGTTTCTTATCTGAGTTGTGATTCGCAGGTTGACGGGGATGCCACTAAACCTACCAAAAAATCTTGCAAACCTAAAATTGTTGAAACTTATGTTTCCTTTCCCAAACTTGCTCTTTCGGTCTCTTCCTCGCAATAAATTCTGATGTTTTAACTAATTTTTCTATGAATGAAATTCCCACTGCAAAGCCTGTCGCAAATGAAATCTCTTCTTCTCCTGTGAACAACGCTTCTCAAATTCATTCTATCACAATATCAACCATCGATATGCCTCAAACTTTACCCTCAAATGACGTCTCTCTAACAAAGAATGACGATCATCAAATTTCTGTTATTGATACTTCTTCATCTGAATCTTTCCCCTTGTCTAGGGAAACTATGGACAGAATGGATATTGCCTTCAAGATTTTATCTAATATTTTAGATGATGTCAAGAAATCATCTGCGGATCCTGCCAAATCTGGTGTCTGCGAAATTTTAGGTAAATATTTTGGTTCTGATAGGGTAGTTTTGCAAACATCCTTAGAGAAAGAGATTGAAGTTTTAAAGGAGAATCTTCAAGCCAAGACTTTAGAATGCAACACTCTTCGCTTTGAAAATCAGAAACTTCAAAATGTTTCTTTGGACTGTGAACTTCTTCGCAGGAAGAATGATGAATTAAAAGGTATGAACTTCTCATTTTAGTTTTTAACTTGCCTCTTAACGAATTTGTTCTTTCCATGTCGTTTATTCTTAAAATTCCTTTTTCACTTGTTAAGCTTTAAACCAGAAACGAATAATGGAAAGATATCAGTTTGAATCTGTTGTTGAAGAAATTCGCGTTGATAGAGATATTTGGATGGATCAATATAACCAATTAGATAATCTTCATACATATTATGTTGATCAAATATATAATCTTACCAAAGAGAATACTCAATTAGTTCAAGAGCAAAACTCATTAAGTAGCGAAATATCTCGCCTCTCTTATTCTTTGACTAAAGATAACTTACAGATGGAAACTTTATCAGACGAAAACAAAACTATATCTCAGGAGAAGCGATCTCTATTAAATATGGTGGCGATCTCTTCGCAGAAATTAATTGTTCTTCAAAAAGTGTGTGGCAATCAAGAAAAATCTCTTCGCTCGCTGAAAAATGAACTTAAAGAAGTAACTGAATCATCTATTGCTGAGAAAAATACACTTATGCAGGGTAGGATAATTTTAAGTGTAAAATCAAATGAACTCCAAGAACAATATTCCAAATTAGAAGAATCTTATTCTTCTCTTGCGAAGGAAAACACTTTTCTCATCTCTAAGGAAAAGAATTTAAAATCTCGACTGAAGGGTTTAGTTGGAGATAAATTTGATGATGCGATGAATCATTGGGAGAATACTTGCTTGGCATTAATTCAAAATATAATTTCGCAAAAGGAAGGTAGTCATTTTGACTGCCTCAACCATTTTTTCTTTGATAAATTTCCTTGCAATATTCTCTTGCGAAGTACTCGCCCAAATAATTTTTGTTCTTACTTTTTCACAGAATCTGAAAGAAAGCTTCATACTTCCATTTCTACTTTGGATTCTAAACTTTCCAAGCTTCGCAAAGAAAATGGATTACTTGCTGCTCACCTTGTCTGTTCTCGCGATAGAGCAGAAAGAGAATATGACTACCTTACTTACTTCAAAGACATGGAGATTAGAAACCGTGATAGAGCTTTCCTTCGCCAGGCTCATCTTAGCGCTAAAGTTCTTGTGAATGAGATTTTGCTATCCAAATCTCTTCCTACTGTATCAATCAAACCTCTGGAAGTAGATGAAGATGAAACTCCTCGTGCTGCCGACACTGACCTTGATTATGAAAGTTGCGGTGAAGATAACGTTTCTCAAGAACATTTAGAAGAAGAAGAAATCCCTCTTAAAGAAGGAGCTGCTGGTGATGAAACAATTGCTGGTGATAAGCCAAATGAGGGAGAGGCTGGAGTTGGAGTCGACCAGAATAAGGAAAACACTAGAAAAGAGGATAAAGCTGATGAAGATGAGAAAATTAGCGAAGAGGATAAAGCTGGCGAAGAAGATACTGTAGTTTGAGTTCTAGTTATATTTTCTTGAGTTACTCTTTCTTTTCTTGCGAACGATGTACTTTAGACCATTTTTGAATTCAGTTATACTTCTGGTATTTTAAGTACTCGCGAGAAAGATAATATCATCTTGTTTATTAATTCCCATACTTGCATCTCATTATCTTTCTTGCGATGGATGATCTGCATAAAAAATAGTTAGTATTTATAAATCTTTTGTTCTGTTATGTGGTCTTATTTTTCCTTCCTAGTTAAAGGTCTTATTTTGCCATCTTTTTTCTTTTGCGACAAAATCGCCGGACGTCCCTACACTTTCATGTAGAAACCCATTGATCTTGCCTTAAATTTTTATTCTTTGTATTTTTGCTGTAACAATATGACAGGCCTAAATTTTCTTGCGAAATTAAAGCCCCATGACATTGTCGTCTTGCGACGAAATCGCAGGACGTTTCTACATTTTCATGTATAAACCCATTGATCTCGTCTTAACTTCTATTTTGTATTATTGCCTCTTCAGGACTGTTGCAAAAATATGACAAGTCTTAATACTCCCGTGAGTAAAAAGCCTCATGACATTTGCGTCTTAAGACACTTATCAGCTCCATAATGGAGGGTGCCACCCTTATCTTCCCCCTGGTTGCCCTTTCAAGCAGACGTACTTCTGCCATACAAGACTAGCTCCTCCCATCCAGTCTTAACAACAACCAGTTGTGTTCGCATCCTCTTATACCTTTTGCCTATATGGCTTATGGTTACGAGATTGCACCCTAAGTGGGTTTTCTTCGGGTCGAGTGCATCATAGCCAAAACTTGCCAAGAATGGCCAGGGTAGTTTCATACGCCCCGGGCACTCTTGGTTCAACCGTGTACCTTGGCGCCTTGGCCATACTCTTCATCCCTTAGGAGAGCTCTTATTACCTTAGTCGCCCAACTCAAGTCATATGCTCAAGTTGAGAATCTAAGGTGTCTCTCCTGGATGGGCTTTCATTGACCCCAAATCTCCATGACTCAGGTTCCAGCATCGGTGTAACCTTATCGATGTGCCATGCAACAGATACCCCCTTCTATGACGTACTTTAGGTCTTACATTTGCCTTTTGCGAAATTTTATTCGCGAACTAGGGTGTACACCATAAAGGTTCGTCCCATTCTATTTTGATTTTCTCTTGCGAAATTTTCGCATATTCTTATTTTATTTTGATCTTGAATAATATCGCAGTGAATTTTTCATAAAAAATTTGTTCATACTTACTTTGCTGCATCATACATCATTTCATCATCTAAGGATTCTCAAAGTTCCTCACGGGTAATATATCTTTAAATATAGTTTATTCCATGGTCTGTCAAGTCTTGACCAACATCTCTAACCTATGGATCCATCAACTTATATGCCTCTGTTCCAATTATCTCTTTTATAATGTAAGGTCCATCCCATTTTTTCGCTAATTTTCCACCACCTTCTCGCTAATAAATTGGCGTCTCGCGAATAACCAAATCACCTGGATGAAATTCACGTGGCTTGACACGCTTATTGTATTCTCGTGCTAATATCCGTTTATAATTTTCATGTGTTGTAAAGATTTTTCTCTCTTCTCTTCTAATTCATCCAGTTTGCTTAAGACCCTTCCAGCACTAAGTTCCTCTCTTTTTTCTTCTAATTCAGCAATCGATCATACCATCACTAATGCACCAGAACCCATCAGAACTTTCCAGTTAAGCGTGGGAATAGCAACTTCTGTTGGTAACATTGCCTCAACCCCATATGTTAAACAGAAAGGTGACATTCCAGTAGCTTCTCGCCTAGTTGTGTTGTAGGCCCATACTGCATTATGTACCTATTCACACCATGCTTTATGATGTCCTTCTAATTTTTTCTTCAATATTTCTGAGATTGTTTTATTTGTTGCTTCAACTTGTCCATTGGCCTGTGGATATAGAGGGGTAGATTTTCCACACTTTATTTTGAATGCATTGAGTAACATTTCTATATTCTGCCCTTCAAATTGCTTCCCATTGTCAGATACCAATTGTGCTGGAATTCCAAATATACAAATGATATTTTCAAATATGAATGCAAAGATGTCTTTGTCGCGAATATGTTGTACTGCCTTTACTTCTGCCAATTTCGTGAAATAGTCTGTTGCAACAATTAGGTATCTTTTTTGTACAGACCCTGGCACAAATGGTCCCACAATATCTAAGCCCCACTTTCTAAAAGGCCATACACTGGTTTAGGATGATAAGGGTGCTCTAGGTGCATGTATTCTCTTTCCATGACGCTGGCAATATTCGCAAAGTCTTGATACTTTTTTTGCATCTTCATGCATATATGGCCAATAATAACCTTGCATTTTTGTTCTGTATGCCAAAGATCTTCCTCCACTGTGACTGCCGGCGTCTCCATTGTGTAACATTTTTAACACCCATTCTCTTTCCTCTCGTGTCAAACATCTAAGTGATGGTCTATTAAATGATTTTCTATACAATATCCCATCTCTTAATTCATAAATTTCTGCATGACTCTTTAATTTGTGTGCCTCCAATATGTTTCTTGGTGTTTCCCCTCTTTCTAAATATGCATGAAGTTTTGTTCTCCAATCTGCGATATTGTCTCTTGGTTCTCCTTCACCCCCTTCTATTTTCATTACATCTACCTCTTCTTATTCTTCTTCTTTATTAATTGATGGCAATAAAAGTGTCTGTATTTTTATGCATCTCGCAGTTGGATCTGTCATCATGCTTGAAATGAAAGCATAAGCATCTGCGAGCCTATTATCCTTCCTTGATATATGCCTCCATTTTATTATTGGGATTTTCGCTGACAATTCTTCAACAAGTTTCTTGTATTTCTTCAAGGATGGTTCATTTGTTGTGTATTCTCCTTTTATCTGGCGAATGACTTGATGCGAATCACTGTTAATTCTAGCATTTTCTAATTTCATTTTTATTGCGAATTTTAGGGCATGTACCACAACTTCATATTATGTTTCATTATTAGTGGATGCAAACTCCAACCTAAATGAAAAAGCCATCTTTGTTCCCTCTGGTGAAATCAAGATAATTCCAACTCCATTACCTTCCCCATTTGAGGATCCATCCACCAATATCTCCCATCCATTTGGTTCTGTTAACAAGTCTTTTGGATCTCCTTTTTCTTCTTCTATATCTATCATCTCCTCAACATCTTCATCATCTTCTAAAGGAAATTCTGCTAAAAAGTCTGCGACAACCTATGACTTTGGTGAAGATAACACTTCATATTTAATTTCGAAATGTCCTACTTGCGCATTCCATCTCTCAACTCTGCCTGATCTTTTTGATTTCTTCATTACTGATTCAATCGGTACCTTTGTTAACACTTTAAATTTATGTGCCTGAAAATATATGCGGAGCTTAAAGGTCGCATAAACCAATGCTAGAATTAGTTTTTCAATCTTAGAATAATTTCTCTATGCGACATTGAACGTCTTGCTGATGTAGTAAATTGGTTTTTCAACTCATGCATCTAATCGCAATAACACATCACTTAATGCATGCGAAGTTGTCGCAAGATAGATTAACAGCTCTTCTCCCGGTTCTGCCTTTTGTAAAATAGATGTATTCACCAGGTATTCTTTTATTCCTTGAAAAGCTTTCTCATACTCATCTGTCCATTTGAATTTTTTCCCCTTTTTAAGGATGTTGAAAAAATATTTGCATTTTTCTGATGATCGCGAGATAAATCTTCCTAACGAAGCCAAGAGACCATTTAACTTCTGCACATCTTTTACTGTTGCTGGAGTTAGCATATCGTGAACTGCTTGCACTTTCTCTGGATCAACTTGTATTCCTTCCTTGGATACAATATACCCTAAAAACTTCCCTGATGCAACTCCAAAAATGCATTTTTCTGGATTCACCTTCAGATCTTTTACGTGGTTTTTAGCTTCTTTACTTTTATCAACATGTAATCTACGTACACCTTTAATGTTTTATGTATCCATTTCGCGAACACCTTTTCTACCATTCAATGATATGTTGCTCCTGCATTTTGCAAACCAAATGGCATTTTCGTATAACAATATAACCCTCTTGGAGCGAAAAAATCAGAATGTTCTTGATCTTCTTCAGCGAGAGGAATCTGGTTGTATCCTTTATACCCATCTAAGGAAGATATTCTATCATTTCCTGCTTCTGATTCGACCATTTGAGGTCTGGTAATGTAAAACTGTCTTTTGGACAAGCTTTGTTTAGATCAGTAAAGTCTATGCAAATTCTTATCCCATTATTTTTCTTTGGAACCACAACCATGTTTTCTATCCACTTCGGGTATTTTGCTTGTCTTATAATTCCTGCATAAAGCATTTTCTGCAGCTCCTCTTCTGTTTGGGGTGGTAAGTGGTTGCGATTTTTCTTTTCCTCTGCTTAAATGGTCTTGTATCTTTGTTGATTTACAATTTATGACACACAACTGATGGATCTATTCCAGGCATCTCATCCATGTTCCATGCGAAAATGTCTTTATATTCTCGCAAGAGATTGACAGTTTTTTCTTCCTCGTCTGTATCCATCTTAATTCCAATTTTCAGCATTTTAGGTTCTTCTTCAGTTCCAATATTTACTTCTTTTGTTGGTTCTGCTGCAGTGTAACTTGCTTCAGGTTCTCCCATTGGTGTTGGTTCTTTTATAGTTTTCGCTGGTTTATCTCCTTCCTGCGAAATTTCGCCGGGTATTCCTTTTCCTTCTTCTGCTCTTATCATGTAGATTTTAAACTCATCTTCTTTCTTTGCCTCTCTCGCCATCTTTCTGTGAGTTTTTCGCTTCTTTACTCGTCTTTCATAATTTTTTTACTTCAATTTGATAACACAATTTCGCACCATCAATATCTCCTTTAATTTCTCCAATCCCGCTTGGCATAGGGAACTTGATGCACTGATGTAATGTTGATGCAACAACTTTAATTGCGTGTATCCATGATCTTCCCAACAACATGTTATATGGTGATTCTATATCCACCACACATAGCGTTATTTGCGTTTCAATTTCCCCCATCGAAATTCTCACTGTTATTTCCCCTTTTGGTTTAGTTGTGGACTTGCCGAAACCATGAATATGATAAGTTGGATGAGACATTTCCTCATCTTTGTATCCCATTCCTTTGTATGCATGATAAAATATTACATCCACTGAGCTTCCCGTATCCACCAAAGTTCTATTCACCGCCTATTCTTCCATAGATTTTGCTGATTTCTCCTTTTATTTTCATATAGCCGTAACTGTGATTACCAAAGGAGATGTGTGTCTCAAATCTTCTTTTGGTATCTCTGTTGCTGTGAACGTAATTTTCTGCTTTTCCCAATCCCTCAATGGAGATATATTTTCTACCGTCATAATCTTCTTTCATTCAAAATCTCGTCTATGTATCCTCCCTCTAATGTTCTCATAGAATTCATTAACCATCGTTTTTGTGATTATGTTACACTCCAACCTTCTTTTATTCTCATTGATCTTAATCATCTTTTCTCCAACTAATTTGTTGTTTTCTTTTATCATTTTCTTTATTTAAACAGCTTTCACAATAATCTCCACAATATTCAATCCACGGGTTCAATATGTCCCTGTTTCTAGCGCCAATATGTAGTAGCATGAAATCCCACACTACACCCCTCATAAGAATTCATACAATCAAATCATTTTTGAGATCAACAATCACAATTTTATTGATTAATCTCATCAATTTTACAAGTTAGAAAGGAAATAAACTAAGGAATTAACAACCGCTCTGGACTTTCTCTCTCCTAATGACTTGCTCAACACTCGAAAAAGATCCGTCTCTTCCTTGTTCCTGCTCGGCTCTTTATATAGGGAATTACATAGTAAATGACAGCTAATATGTCCTTTATTTTAGGATCTGACTTACGATATTCTCGCAAGAGTTCTGTAGTTGCAGGAATTCCCACATTACACCCTTGTTAAGATTCTATAAAAATATATTGGAAATCAATTAACTTCAAATATTTAAACGACACTTTATTATTCAAATTTCAGAAATGTTTACAGAATTGGAAGAAATCAAGATTACAAATATTCTCTAAAAGTTTCTCTCTCCTCAAGACTCTTTCAACTCTCAAAAATACATCGTCCTTTTCTGGATTTATCGAACCCTTTATATAGGGATTTACATAATGGATGACAACTAAGTTTTCCTCCTATTTCGGATCTATTCTGCGATCTCATCACGATCGCTACAATGTTCTCTATCGCAAGAATGATGACCATCGCAGGATCAACATATTCTTCTTTTATTTCTTCCATCGTCAACTTCTTTTGGATATTCTGTGACGCTCGTGAAACGTTGTTAAAGAATTGGTAGTGACGCTCGCAGAAACGTTGTTAATATCGCAGGAATAGCGTTGTAGCGATATTCTGGTCCTACATCTTGCCTCTTCTCATGTCTCTTTTGTGAAGAAGAGAAGATCATGAGAACCAATATTCTTTATTACCATCGCAACTCCTTTCCTTTTTAATACTTTCTCCTTGACAAGATTCCGTTAATCTAGCCTTTCCTACACGTGTTGTGAATTCCTCCATTTATTGACACGTCTCTGCTCAATAGGTCCACCCCCTTTTTCCTATAAAAGGTAGAATTAAGTTTCAAAACTAATTTTCTTCTTCAGTTTCTTCATCTTCTTCATTTTTCTGCTTCGTCTTCCGTCTGCAAATTTTTTTCTTCTTCATATCCTTATGCTACTGTTCTAATGGAATCATCAAGGTATGTTTCTTGACTTATGACATTTATTTAAGCCAATTTTTACTTTCATTCTCCAATCTTTCTTATTTGATTCTTCATAACTTCCATGTTATGTCTTCTCTTCAGCGGAACTATCTATAACACACAATCCACAATTCAAAACCCTAATACTCTCAAAAGACTAGCAGAAAAGAAGAAGAGGAGTTCTGCGAATGATAAGGTAGTAAGAAACATATTCTATTTTCTAATAACAATATTGTTGCCTCTGTTTTTTATCTGAGTTATTGTTCGCAGAATGACGAGAATCCTGTTAAGCCTCCCAAAAGATCTCGCCACTTTAAGACTCTTGGGGATAATCTCATGATGCCCACGCTAACATCCGTGAGGAATACTCCCACACCATCGCAACCAAATCTTTCTACCTTTGTTTGCGAGAATATCGCTACCCATACTTCTTCTTCTTCTGATCCTTTGACATATCAGGCTTCAAAAATTGCTGTGACTGAGACTCCTTATAGTCCTTTACGGCCTTCAACTGTTGTTTTTCCACATACTCCTCCTCCTGACAATTAAACCATCACAAATGATCATCAACTTGCTCTCATTACTACTTCACCTTCTACACCCCTTCCTTCATCAAACGAAACTTTTGCAGGTGTTGATGTTGCTTTTAAAATCTTGTCTAACATTTTAGACAATGCTAGAAAGTCTTCCACTGACCCTCTCCAACAGGAAGCTTGCGAGACTTTTTTCAATTATTTTGGCTCTGATTGTAATGTTTCGCGAGCGTCTTTGGAAAATGAAATTGAAGCTCTGAGGAAAAGCTTTCAAGTTAAAACTACTGAATGTGATACTTTGAATCATATGCTCCGCAATTCTTCTCTAGACTGCGAGAATCTTCGCAGAAAAAATGACGAGCTGAAAGGTACATTTTTCTTGCCTCTGCTCTTTCATTTTTCTGTTTTATTTTCATATTTTCTGTACTCATGCTTCCTTCTTAAATTCTTGATTCATATATTAGTTTCAAATCGGACTCGTTTCATAGAAAGACTCAAATTTGAATCTATCGCTGAAGAAGCTCGCATTGAAATAGATTCTTGGATGGATCAACATACTAGACTAGACAATATTTACACTTATTCAATTGATCATATAAATAATCTTACTAATGAGAATAATCAATTATTGCAAAGGCAGAATTTTTTAAGTGGCGAGGTTGATCGCCTCTCATATTTGTTTTTTAAGGCTAACTTGGCGATGAAATCTTTATCAGATGAGAATAAAACTTTGTCCCAAGAAAAACATAGATTTTCAAGCTTGATGGCGATTTCCTCGCAATAATTAAGTAATCTTCAAAGCACATGTAATAATCAAGAGCAATCTCTTTGTTCTCTCAAGAATGATCTCAAGGGATTAACTGAATCATCTGCTGCCGAGAAGGATAAACTTATCAAGGGTAGATTAACTCTTATTTTAAGGGCCAGCGAACTTCAAGATCAATACTCTCAATTAAAGGAATCTCATTCTTCATTAGCAAAGGAAAACTCATATCTTCGCAACAAAGAAAAAAGCATGAAATCTCATCTGAAGGGTATGGTTGGCGATAAATTCGATGATGCCATGAATCAATGGGAGAACTGTTTATTTTCATTAATCCAAAACTTAACTTCGCGAAAAGAAGGTAGTCAATTGACTGCCTCTCTAGTTGATCTTTTCATAAAATTTTGTGTTATATTCCTTGTGAGATTTTTGTCTAACTGATCTTTTATTATTTTGTTGCTCGCAGAATCCGAAAGAAATCTTCATTCTACCAATGCTGATCTGACCATTAAATTGGATAAAGTTCATAAAGAAAACAAGTCTCTTCTTTCCAATTATCTTGATGCCCGCGACAAAGCAGAAAGAAGACTTGATTATATCGAGTACTTTAAAAACATAGAGATTAGGAATCGTGATAGAGGTTTCCTTCGCAAGGTCCACCTCAGTGCTGAAGTTCTTGTGAATGAGATTCTGCTCTCCAATTCTCTCCCTCATGTATCTGTTCCTCCTTTAAAGGTTGATGATGATGAAATTCATCTTCCCATGGATGAAGATTTAGAGTTTACTAATGATGAAGAAAATATCTCCCAAGGAGATGGTGAAGAAGAAGAAAGAAGTCCCCCCAGATAAGTAACTGCAAGTGGCGAAGTAATCACTGATAAAGAATCAAAAGAAGGAGAGACTCGCGATGAAAAGGATGCTGATGAAGTTGATAACTCTGGCGAAAATAATAAATCTGACGAGCAAGACGAATAAATCTGGCGAAGCCATTGCTGAAACTTTAATATTATCTTTGCTTTCTTTTTCTTCTTCTTTCTTGCGAGCGATGTAACTTTTGAGACATTTAGAATTTAACTTTCAACTTAGTTTACTCAGAATATTTTCAAGGAAGATAATGAAATGTTACTTCTCCATTCCCCTATCTGCCCTTTATTATCTTTCTTGAAATGGTGAATTTTCCCTTTATTTATATCTGCGATGCGATGAATACTGTTGCGATGTTCTGAAAAATTCTGAAGGAATCTACAATGTTAAGAATTTTCTTTCTTATACATTGCTCTGCGATGAATGAATATTTCCTGCAATCTTAAAATAGAATAGTTAATTGGTAAGATTATTCTTTTGGTCTTATTTTGCCTTCCTAGTTAAAGGTCTTATTTTGCCAAACTTTTTCTGTCTGCGACAAAATCGCAGGAATTCTTAACATTTGCATGTAAAGACCCTTTGATCTTGTCTTATCCATGTTCTTTCAAAATCTTTGCGACAATATGATAAGCATAAACTCTCTTGCAAGAATTTAACCTTATGACATTGCCATCTTGCGATGAAATCGCAGGACGTCTTTACACTTTCATGTAAAAACCCATTGATCTCATCTTAACATTTCTATTGTGGCTTGTTGCCTCTATATCATTTACGTCACGCGAAAATATGACAGGCCTAAATGTTCTTGCGATCATAAAGCCCCATGACATTTCCGTCTTAAGACACTTATCAGCTCCCTAATGGAGGGTGCCGCCCTTATCTTCCCCCTGGTTTCCCCTTCAATGAGGGAACATCGGCCATACAAGACTAGCTCCTCCCATCCAGATTTGCCAACAACCAGCTGTTTTCACAGCCTCTTGTCCTTTATTCCTATATGGCTTATAGTTACAAGACTGCACCCTAAGTGGGGTTTTCTTCAGGCCAAGTGCATCATAGCCAAGACTTACCAAGAATGTAAAGGGAGTTGCGTACGCCCTTGGCACCCTTGGCTCAACCGTGTACCTCGGCGCCTTGGTCATACTTTGCACTTCTTGGAAGAGATTCTCGGTCGTCCAACCAGGGTATAACCATATATAGTTGGAAATCCAAGATCGCTCTCCCGGATAGGTTTTCTTTAACCCCAACATCTGCATGACTCAGGATCCAGCAGCGGTATAACCTTACCCCTGAATCATGTCAAGAGATACCCCCTCCTATGACGCGCTATTAGGTCTTACATTTGCCTCTTGCGAAATTTTATTCGCGAACTAGGGTGCATGCCATAAAGGTTCGTCCCATTCTTTAATCTCTGCGAAATTTGTATTCGCTTTTCTTGCGATAATGCTCGCTGTTTTTGTTGTGCTTTGTTATCAGAAGAATTTTTCAGTTGTAAATAAAGATAGAAGAATTTATTACATGTTTCATCATATAACATACCAGTATCTCTTATCTTGTAGAATATGTCATTGATAATACCTTTTCAGAAATAATCTATTCCATGGTCTATCGAGTCTTTGACCAACATCTCTTCCTTCAAGATCCATTAGTTTGTATGCACCAGTTCCAATTATCTCTTTGATGATATATGGTCCATCCCATTTTCTCGCCAACTTTCCACCACTCTCTCGCTGATAACTTGGTGTTTCTCGCAGCACTAAATCGCCAAGTTGAAATTCACATTTCTTAACGCGTTTGTTGTACTCACGAGCTAATCTTCGATGGTAATTTTCCATACGTTGCAAATTTTTTTCTCTTTTTTCTTCTAATTCATCCAATTTATTTAAAATCATTCCAGCACTTAGATTTCTTTCCCAAGCCTCTCTTTTTGTTGTAGGAATAGCGACTTCTGTTGGTAACACAGCTTCAACTCCATATGTCAAACAAAAAGGTGACATTCCAGTAGCTTCTCGTCTAGTTGTATTGTAGGCCCATATTGCATTATGCACCTGTTCACACCATGCTCTGTGGTATCCTTCTAACTTCTTTTTCAAGATATATGTGATTGTTTTATTAGTTGCCTCAGCCTGACCATTTGCTTGTGGGTATAAATGAGTAGACTTTCCACATTTTATCTTAAATGCATTGAGTAACAATTCTATATTCTGTCCCTCAAATTGCTTTCCATTATCAGATACTAATTGTGCTGGAATCCCAAATCTGCAGATTATATTTTCAAAGATGAATGTAAAAATATATTTATCGCGAATATGTTGTACTGCCTTTACTTCTCCCCATTTTGTGAAATAATATGTTGCGGAAATCAGATATCTTCTTTGTCCAGAACCAGGTACAAATTGTCCCACAATATCTAACCCCCATTTCCCGAAAGGCCATACACTTGTTGAAGATGATAATGGTGCTCCTGGTGCATGTATCGTTTTTCCGTATCGCTGGAAATCTTCGCAACGCCTTGAGATTTTATTTGCATCCTCATGCATATACGGCCAGTAATAACCCTGCATTTTTGTTCTATATGCTAAAGATCTTCCTCCACTGTGATTACCAGCGTCACCACTATGTAACATCTTTAATACTTTTTGTCCTTCTTCTCTCGTCAAACATCTTAGCGATGGTCCATTAAAAGATCTGCGATATAACACTCCATCTCTTAGCTCATAATTGGTTTCCCTACTTTTCAACTTGTGTGCTTCTAATCTATTTCTTGGAATTTCTCCTCTCGCAAAGTATGCATGAAGATCTGCTCGCCAATCCATGATATTTCTCGTGGGTTCTCCCTCGCCAGCTTCTACCATCATTACATCTGTGTCTTCTTCTTATTTGTTTATCGATGGAAATGAAAGTTTTTGAATTTTTATGCACCTCGCCAATGGATTTGTCATCATACTAGATATGAAAGCGAAAGCATCTGAGAGCCTATTATCTTTCCTTGATATGTGTCTTCATTTTATTTTTGGAATTTTCGCAGATAATTCTTCAACGAGTCTTTTGTATTTTCTCAGGGATGGTTCATTTGTTGTGTACTCTCCTTTTATATGGCGAATAACCAATTGTGAATCGCTGGTGATTCTGGCATTTTCCAAATTCATTTCTATCGCAAATTTTAAAGCATGGATCACAGCCTCATACTCTGTCTCATTATTAGTGGATGCAAATTCTAATCTAAATGAAAAAGTTGTTTTTTCTCCTTCTAGCGATATGAAAACAACTCCAATTCCATTTCCTTCTCCGTTGGATGATCCATCCACTAATATTTCCCATCTGTTGGGTTCTGTTAATAGCTCTTTTGGATCTCCGCATTCCTCTTCTATATCTATCATCTCCTCCACAGCTTTATCATCTTCTAAAGGAAATTCATCTAAGAACTCTGCGATGACGTGTGATTTTGGCGAGGATAAAATTTCATACTGTATATCAAAGTGTCCTACTTGTGCATTCCATCTCTCAACTCTGCCTGATCTCTTTGAATTTTTCATTACTTGGAACTTTCGTTAACACTTTTACCTTAGGTGCTTGAAAATAGATGCGAAGTTTGAAAGTTGCATGTACCAATGCTAGAATTAGTTTCTCAATCTTTGAATAATTTCTCTCTGCAGAATTGAATGTTTTACTAATGTAATAAATTGGTTTTTCTACCCCTGCATCTACTCGCAGCAACACAACACTTAGCGCATATGTGGTTGTTGCAAGATAAATCAATAATTCTTCTCCCGATTCCGCTTTCTGTAAAATAGTTATGTTCGTTAAATGTTCTTTTATTCCTTGAAAAGCTTTTTCGCATTCATCTATCCACTTGAATTTTGCTCCCTTCTTGAGTATATCGAAAAAATGTTTGCACTTGTCTGAAGATCGTGAAATGAACCTTCCCTGCGAGGCTAAGAGTCCATTTAATTTTTGCATATCTTTTACCGTTGCAGGTGTTGGCATATCGCGAATTGCTTGTACCTTTTATGGATCAACTTGTATTCCTTCTTTTGATACAATATACCCCAAAAATTTCCCTGAAGTTACTCCAAAGGTACACTTATCAGGATTCACTTTAATATTGAATTGCCGCATTTGATCGAAAATCTCTTTCAAATCTAGCACATGATTCTCAGCTTCTTTGCTTTTGATCAGCATATCATCTACATACACTTCTAATGTTTTGTGGATCCACTTTGCAAACACCTTCTCCACCATTCTTTGATACGTTACTCCAGCATTTCGTAAGCCAAATGGCATCTTTGTATAACAATATAATCCTCTTGGAGCAAAAAATGCGGTATGTTCTTGATCTTCTTCGGCGAGAGGGATTTGATTATATCCTTTATACCCATCCAACGATGATATTCTAGCATTTCCTGCTGCTGATTCAACCATCCGTGGAATATCCGGTAATGGAAAACTATATTTTGGACAAGCCTTGTTTAAATCAGTGAAATCTATACAAATTCTTATCCCCTTATTCTTCTTTGGGACCACTACCATATTTGCAATCCACTCTAGATATTTTGCTTGCCTTATAATTCCTGCGTCGAGCAT
The DNA here is from genome assembly GCA_023529315.1 of Papaver bracteatum. NCBI lineage: Eukaryota > Viridiplantae > Streptophyta > Magnoliopsida > Ranunculales > Papaveraceae > Papaver > Papaver bracteatum. The sequence goes on from JAJJWX010003638.1 coordinate 696,575, forward strand.
CTTCTGTAATTCTTCTTCTATTTGAGAATGATATGTTGTTGCGATCTTCCTTATTCTTTGCTTAAATGGTCTTATGTTTTTGTTGATTTCTAATTTATGACATGCTATTGACGGATCTATCCCTGGCATCTCATACATGCTCCATGCGAATATATCTGCATATTCTCGCAAAATATTTATAGTTCTTTCTTCCTCATCTGCCTCCATTCTAGTCCCAATTTTCAGTATTTTAGGCTCTTCTTTACTCCCAATATTTATTTCCTTTGTGGGTTCTGCTGCGATATAACTGGCTTCAGGTTCTCCCATTGGTGTTGGTGCTTTCATAATTCTCGCGAATTCATCTCCTTCTTGTGGGATTTCACTGGGTATTCCTTTTCCTTCTTTTGCTCTTATCATGTAAACTTTAAATTCTTCTTCCTTCTTTGTTTCTCTCGCCAATTTTCTGCGAGCCTTTCGCAGTATTGGACGTTCTTCACAATTTCTTATAATTTCTTACTTCAATTTGGCAGCACAATTTCACAAAATCTGTCTCCTCTAATTTCTCCAATTCCACTGGGTATAGGGAATTTGATGCATTGATGCAACGTTGATGCTACAACCTTGATTGCGTGTATCCATGGTCTTCATAATTTCATGTTATACGGTGATTCCACGTCTATCACACATAACGTTACTTGTGTTTCAATCTCCCCTAATGGAATTCGTACCATTATCTCGCCTTTAGGTTTTGTTAATGTCTTTCCAAAGCCATGAACATGATATTTTGAATAAGACATTTCTTCATCCTTATATCCCATTTTCTTGAAAGTACGATAAAATATCATGTCTACAGAACTTCTTGTGTCCACCAAAGTTCTATTCATAGCCCATTATTCTACATATTTTATTGATTTCTCCTTTTCCATTGGTATAGTGATTACTGTGACTACCAATGGAGATGTATGACTTAGATCTTCTTCTGGTATTTCTTCTGTTGTAAACGTGATTTCTTGCTTTTCCCAATCTTTCAATGATGATATCTGCTCCACTTCCATAATCTTCCTTCCTTTAAAATCCCGTTTATGTATCTTCCCCTTAATGTTTTCATGAAATCTATCAACCATTGCTCTTGTTACCATATCACATTCCAACTTTCTACAATCCTTTTGATTCTGATCATTCTTCCTTCAATTATCTCACTGATTTGCATAACGATTTCCTTAATCTTGAACAATTCTTATCATCTTCTTCGTTTTTTCTTCAATTTTCGTTAATTCATTCCCTGTTTCGGGCGCCAAAATGTAGTTGCAGGAATTCCCACACTACACCCTTGTTAAGATTCTATAAAAATCTATTGGAAATCAATTAACTTCAAAGAAGTAAAAAGAAGAAAAGAGAAGAGTGAAGAAGATATATATAAGAGGTAAAAAATCTCGAGAAGATAAGTGCAATTAATACAAGGAAGAGACGTGAATGGTTGGAATGCGGCGATTGAAAGGGACATGTCAGAATTTGAATGGATTAAAAGATACGTATAACAAACTTGGCGAGAGATGTAGATACGTGTCAGAGTGAAAGAACGTGAAGAAATAGATAGCTGCGGCATTCCAAAAGATTTCAGTTTCTCATGATCTTTTCCCTTCGCAGAAAAGACATGAGAAGAGGCAACATGTAGGATCAAAATATCTCCACAACAATACTCATGTGAGATTTACAGCGACAGTTCTGCGAGCTCTTCAATAACACACTGCGAGTGTCACAAAACGATTGAAAGAATGACGTAACAGATAACGATAGCTAAAACATGAGAAGAGTGTGACCATTCTGCGAAGGTTACATCATCTGCGATAGTTAGCATAATCACTGCTGTGATAAGATCGTGAGTCAGATCCGAAATTAAAGAACGGCTTAGCTGTCATCCATTATGTAATTATCCTATATAAAGAGATCCAGTAGGTTCAGAAGAGGATGATGAATTTCTAAGCGCTAAGAAATCTTTGAGGAGAGAGAAAATCCAAGAGAACAATTGCATTCTTGATTTCTTCCATTTCTTGTAAACATTTTTGAGAATCAAATAATAAAGTGTTGTTTTAAATCTTCAAATATGTGTTGATTATTGTGAATTCTTGTGAAGGGTGTAGTGTAGGTTTTCCTGCAACTACATGAACCTTTGTATCAAGTAAACACATTTTATTGTTGTATTGTCTCGATCTCGTATCCATAGACGATGACACAAAGTGTGAACCGATTTGTTGTATTGTCTCGACTCAGTCCATAGACAATCACTTTCGGGAAAAGGACTTATAGGAAGGAAAAGTTATAACTTGAGGTATATTTGGGGTGCCCTCGCCTTTTCAGTGGTAAATCGATTTTAAGTGAGTAAGTATGAAAAAGGACTTACAAAAGGAAAGATGTCGACACACTTTGAACACGCGCATTAATGTGCGTCTTTCATTGTTCAAAGATATTCCTTAACAGCTAAGAAAGAAGTAAATTCCAAGATCGAATTTAAATAAGTTAAGAATCTTTTGATTAAGGTTTTTAATTATATATGGAAAATAAGAATTAGTAATGTGCATTTACTGGTTAAAGATTTTCCAGAGAGATTTCGATCATAAATTTGGACAGTGCATTCTCAGGAATTATGAAAACCGAATTTGGAATAATATTGAATATCTTGAGAATATTTTCGATTTTGGAAATTCCTTGGTGACCAAACTTCCTTGTCTATAAATACTTTGAGTTTGAATTTCTAGCAAACTAATCCTTCGTGACGGTAAATTTCCTCTGTTGTACTGTTACTGGTGAAGCCGCCTATTCGGAGAGGAGAGTAACCTAATTAGGCGAAATCTCTTACGGCCGCTTAGTTTAAAGTCTTCTTTGGGATTGAGAAGCTCTAGTGTGTACCATTGGTGGGAAACTAGATAATTGTGGTTTATCTTTAGTTTTCATATTGATTTGATTAACTAACAATGGTTGAACTTTGACTGCACCTAATTTGTTTATGCTTGAGAATCTTCTTTTCTGATATAAGATTCCCTCAAACTAGTTCAAGATTTCGACAGGATCTTTAGACTGTTGTTAGATCTAAAGACGATCTTGTGATAATCTATTATTAACAGAATCCGTTCTGCGTGTCATTTATCACAAGAGATTTAAGTAGTTATGTGAAGGTGTTTATTGAAGATCTAAGAAGATTTGGAATACAAAGAATAGATAAAAGATTTCTGATTTGGTTATATAATCTTTGGTGTGCACAATACTTGTTTCGGTAATATAGGATCCAACTATAATCGATTTATCCTTGTGGTATTTTGATAAGATAATTGAGAAGATCGGCATCAATACATTTCCTTGGGATTAAAGGTGTTGATAGAAAAATCTTAACGATTAACTTTTGGTGATTGAACATAAGATAGATCTTGGAACCTGGCAAAGGAGTTTATGTTAAGATAAACAGAAGATCCTTTGTGCAACTCATATCACTTGGTTGAAGAGAGTTGATACCAAATAGATTTGTTGTTCCTTTACTGTTTGGAATACGAACCAAAGGAATTGGTCCAAGTACGTGACTTTTTTTACAGGTTGGAGGCGTGGGAATATATACATAACTAGGTGAACTATAGATTTAGTTGTTTGGTCTCAACTATACGAAGTTGGTTTATTTTGTATAGCGTCTTAATCCTGAGAGTTTTCAATTCTGGACTAGGTCCCGTGGTTTTTCTGCATTTGCGGTTTCCTCGTTAACAAAATCTTGTTGTGTCATTTACTTTATATTTTCGCATTATAATTGTTTTATTATAATTAAAGTAAATTGCACAAACGTTAATTCCTATTTACTTGATATGCAATCCTATTGAGTTTGGTTAAGTCCGAACCTTTGTATCAAGTAAACACACTTTGTTATTGTATTGTCTCGATCTCGTATCCATAGACAATCACACGAAGTGTGAACCAATTTGTTTTATTGTCTCGACTCAGTCTATAGACAATCACTTTCGGAGAAAGGACTTATAGGAAGGAAAAGTTATAGCTTGAGGTATATTTGGGTACCCTCAACTTTTTAGACTTAATGTTTATGATGGTTTTTAGTATAGGGCAAAAAACGTAAAAGTCTTTCTACCTGACCCGTCATCGGAAGTAGTACACCTTGATATGTCTATATTACGCAAGGAATTTGAAGAATATATCAGAATTTGATGAGTGCCTATGTCTCTCTTCATATTATATTGAAACTCAAGCTCCTAGATAAATTGTTCACTAGTATAGAGCCTAATTTAAGCTCCTAGCTACATTACTCACTAATGTCGGAGCCTGCCGAGTATTCGTTCTATGCTATGTTCCCCAGCCGAACTCTTGATGTTGACATGACATGACAATTAGTGTTCGCTCGCAACTGATTAGCATGAATTTCCTGAAGTGTCGGGATTAATATATACATGGAAATACTCAATTAGAGGCACGCAAGGTTATGATGCCCTCTGAAACATAATTAGTTATTTTGTATGAACATACAAAATTCACCAGAAATTGATTGATTTTGTGCCAGCTCACAAAATTCAATCTTTCTAACCTAATTTTATTAATTTACAAAATTAGGTTTTTTGCGCCCTGTGCGATATTTTGAACCCTATTGGTCGAAACTAAACCTAGGCAAAGTAGGAAATTGATCCATCATGGATCCAGTAGGAGCAAGATCCTACCAAAATCAGAAAACAAAAAATAAAGAGGAACTGCGACAAGTAAGAACAGCGACAAAAGGAGGTGGTGGCCGAGCCACTTGGCCGATCAATTGGCTTTAACAGGCCCCCTTTCCCATCGACCAATCAAATCACTTTAAACGCGTCGAACGCACTTCCAAATAAAGTTGGAAGTTGGTTGGTCGACGCGCTTAATTCCTTAAGGAATATAATATAGACGGCCCATGTTGGTCTTAAAACGATCACAGCTGTACGTTTTGGCCAGTCAATTTATAAAGTTTGGCCGCTTCCTGACGTGACTAGAAAAGCACCACCATGCCACCTGTAGACGGTGAATTTTCGACAAAGGCTAAAACCGTAAACCCGTGATTATACGAACTTCTGGTCCAGCAATCAGACGTGAGTATTGAGACACGGGTCTCTCATCTAACCTATGACTGAGAATACTGTCTCTCAGAGTATATACAGATATGTAGTCTCTTGGCTGGACAACAGCATATCTCTTGAATACTGAACACTTCAGTAATTATTTCTATATAGAATCACGAGATTGACGGCTCCTATACAGCTTGCTCTACTAGTATAGAGCGATAACGTCTTCAGGATACAAACAACAGTTTTCCCTGACTATATAAAGGATATGAAGCTCCATCAAGCTCATATCAGGATAATTAATGCTCCTAGACAACTTGCTCTGCTAGTATAGAGCCATCAATTAATTATTCTTAAATTCTTGGATTCATCCACTGAATTTCTGAACATATTCAAATATTTTTTTTTGAAAGTATTCAAATACTTTTGTAATATTTCCTTACTTCAATCCATGGTTCTTCCCAGCAGAATTCCATGGGTTCATAATAAATATTCGACAACACGGGCATCTGAGCTACCTCCAAGTAAGCCCCGATTCAAATGGTGCAAGTATACTCGACGATGATGCACTAAAAATCACCGTACGAACAAGTATTTCAAAATACGACGAGACGATGAACCTATGAAAAATAGGAAGGAAAATAATAAATAATCAAAAATTGACCAAGGCGCTGGGAGCATGGGCCCACTGACTAGCCGGACGTGTCGTGGTCAATCCCACGCCAGTTTCATATTTTTATTATTTTCCTTGAGTTCATGAAAATCCTTTCACTTGAACAAATATCTTTCGTTTTGAGGAAACTCCTCAGTTTCATGGTGTTTCCCTCACACCAAGGAAATAATACAAAATTAGGAAAAATATTGTGGGGCCGTGATTACTGGCCATACCTTGATCCTGGACGGCCCCACAACTCATGGTTCCTCATTATTTTATTATTATTTCCCTAATTCATGAAAACTCCTTAATCTCATGATATTTCTTTAATCCCATTAAGATAATAATATAAAATTAGGGAAACCCGTGGGACTGGTCCCAGCCGGCCGGTCATGCCCAAGCTGGCCCCATATGCCCTATTTTGTTTTATTATATTTTATGTTTCCTTAATCCCATGAAATTCCTTGATTGAATGATATTTCCTTCAAATTATGAAAATTCCTTTAAATCATGAAATAATACATAAAATTAGGGAAAAACTCACGGGACCAGGATCTAGCCGGCCAACCATGCTCAAGCCGGTCCCACACGTCCCTTATTTTATTATTATTATTTTTCATGTTTTCCTCATCTCATGGAAACTCCTTGATTTCAACAAAACTCTTGATTTCAACAAAACTCCTTGGTTTTAACAAATTCCTTGGTTTTATCATATTTCCCTAAAATCATGAAAATATTATAAAAATTTGGGAAAAACGTGTGGGATTGGGCCCTTTGGCCGGCCGGCCATGCCTTGGACATGACCGGTCCCACACTTCATGATTCCTTCACTTTTTTATTATTTTTCCTTCATCTCATGAAGTTTTGACGGTTTCATCAAAAAACCCTTGATTTCTTCATATTTTCTCAAATGATTGCTCAAATGCACATCTGAAAATATCAAAATTCTCATAACTGAGATACGAACGCTTTGGTGACATGAGCATATTACCTTGACCAACCAAGGTTGTATCTTTGGCTCGCAAGGAGCCGGTCCCGCGTATTTGCACAATTTGACCTAATTTGCGCAATTGCACGTATTAGGTCCAAAACTCTTCATGGAATGATCGTCAGTCGATCCCGTGATCACCTAGGGCCGATTTCATGACCCCTTCATAATTAATTAGGTTTTATCACCTAAAGCTCAGATGAGCATTTTTCGAATAAATGATTAAACCAGCATTTGATCATTCTTTCATCAATAAATCACCAACTCTTCAAGAGTCCTTGGCATTTGCTCACACAAGCATATAGGAACTACATGGTTTATCCATGGTCCAATATAACCGGTTCCTCCTTTATTCCATGGTTATTTTTCAATTAACCATGAATTGGTCATCAATTGATCAAATTAGGGTTTCTGAGTCCAAGGATCATAATTCTAGATTCGAACACTAATGACTTTACGAAGATCTCATGATCAGTATTCTTATTAATTATGCTCGGTTCAACTACCAGTATTTTAATTAATATTTTATTTTGGTCGCGCTACCAATAATTTATCAGATGAGAAACACTTGCTCAGACGAGCAATATTTGCTCAAACCAAGGAATATTGGTTCAACTATCAATATTCAACAATTCATCTAGTGAGCAACGCTTGCTCACCTCAAGGTCAGAATTTTATTTCTGTCTCAGCAGACATGTTCAATTCATGAGTTTTAGAATATTTTTTCTAATCATGTTCAACTTAGCAAATACATGGACTCATTGTTTCATTAAATGATGAAGTCAGCAACTGACTAATTAACCACGAGACGTCAATCGTGTCACTTGGGGGGATATCAACTAGGGTTTTGGTCTGGCGGTCTATGGCACGTGTGTTCAAACACATGATGGAATATGAGAAAATAGTGCAATCAGTTGAAGGATTTAACAAAGTAGTGGATGGAAAATCGACCAAGTCTCCGCACGATGAGAAACTGGTTTCAAACACGATTTCCATTTCCCCATTCCTCGATTCCATCAACTGTCAAACTTCATGGGGTCATAGTGTCTACAATTCCAGCAATATAAATAAGTCTCTGAATCATGATTGAATACACAACAAAAAATCTCACGTCTCACTGACAATACAAGATCAACAACTCATCAATTGAGCAATTACTCTCAACTGAGCAATTTCAATCATTAAAAACTTATCTTATTCAGAATTCACAACACACCTACAATCTTTAATTACCATTGATTCCATATATTTCTTATCTTCCCTCCTACAGATCAACCCATCCTCTTTTGTGACCGAATTTACTCTGGAATGGCCATTGTCTTGGTTTAGGCCGGAGTACTACAAATTGATCTCTCGAATTCAAAGTACCCCTTTTGCAGCGGTGCATCTGTGTGAGGTTGAACATTTTGCTCGGTTCAAGGAGTCCCCTTCGTACGGTCGTCTTCTCAATTCCTTAAAAACCAGCAAATCGTTTTTCCCCAGGTACTACAAAATCTAAAGGTTATCAAGGCAGTATCCAGCGGGTACTACAAAATCTTAAAGGTTGATGGAGGAGTAGAAGGAAATATAATCAACGACAAATGGATCAAAGCATATTACGCCTAATCCATAGATGACAACTACCTTTTCATCAATTTATCATTTCAAACATTTTCAGAATGTATTTTATTTTCTTTCAAAAGGCGAGCAAAATGATTCTTTGTTCATTAAAACATCCCATAAATGAACAAAAAGTTTCCTCATGTCATCATCAATCATCCTATCTAAGAAAAGCCTAAACCTATTCGAAAACAACAATTATGAATATTCATTCAGAGCAAACCATCCAGCAGTGGATAATACCTATAAGAAGCTTTGTCAAGTTTCTTCTGAAAGATCCTAGTCTTTACCTTCAAATCCTCAACTACCTTCTCGACCCTGGTTGATTCCAGATCCAATATCTTCTCCTCCTCCAATAAAGCAGTGGTAATGGAAATTATATCAGCAGCCTCCGATGCCTTATGAATCTTTATTATCTCGAGTCGACGACGAAGCCAGCACACATTAAATTGAAATGTCTCACAGTTTGAGATCATCTCATCCCATTTATGCAGCTCATGGTTCTTGACATCTCGCAAGTGCATCTGGTTCATTTCCTCAATTATTGGCAACAACCAAGCTACTGTGGTTAGAAGGGTTGGAAGAAAGCCTTTCTATACTTCTGTAGTGGTAATATGGCCATACTTCTTCCTAATTTTATTATACAGAGGTGTGTGACATTTGGGAATGACGAATCCGCCAACCACTTCATTTTCCGGGAAAGTATTGATCAAAAGGGCTTCGAATGAGAGTCCCGTTGTGGGATATTCACGAACGTGAACACTGTCTCCTATCTCCATGGATTCTATAGAATCTTCCCCAACCCGGTCGTTGATATCTTCAACCTCGACTACAGTCACAGACTTTCCGCTCCTTATTCATCTGGCATCGACCACGACACGAACATCCTCCTGCGACAAAACGAAGGAGTATCTAATTTCACCGAAATGGAGCACAGTGGGATCTTAAGAGTTATAAGATTACTTACAGATGATCCAGCCTCAGCACGAGCTGATCTATACCGGACAGGAGCTCTAATAGTTTGTTTGGGCCTCGAAATATGAGAAGACATATTATTCTTCTGATTATCCTGCAATAAATCATTTTCTTATGATCAATAATCTTGATCAGACAAAGATGAAAAAGAGATACAACTTACTGAGATGGACGTTGTTATTTCACGCTTAGACTGAGGATCATCTTGAGAAGAATTACTACTTTTTGACATAGCAACAACAAGGTATGATCAAGAATTCTCTACACGATGAAACTGACTCAGGAGTGGGGAAAATATTCGCGTAGGGGATAGACTCAAAGTCTTGAAGATATATATAATAGATACGGTGGAGGTTTATCTTTTGCGTATAGTCAATTTAGTTACGAGTTTTACTGAAACCCTAAGTTTCAAAGGTTGATACTGAAGACGCGGAGGAAAATAACGTATTGGGGACTGATAATGACATAGTCAAATAAAAGAAATGCGGCTTTGTACGTGTCATGAGTCTCTTAACTGTGTTATGCTACTTCTCATAAGACAAGACAAGACAAAGATCATCAAAAGAGATCATGGCGTATTTTAAGCGCATGGACATTGGTTCATTTCATTCGATTAGAAGGAATCAACATTTTTAAAGTATTTTATCAGAAGAAAGCCCTAACTCTGAAGCAAAACCATTCAAGTCATCGAAGAAATGTCTTCTACGAGACCTAAAGAACATTTAAATGTTTAAAAAAAGAGAGGAGAAGATGAAATAAAACTACTCGTCAGACTCATCTGAATTGTCAGACTCGTTATCACAGTCCTTCTCATCATATGATTCATCTGAGTTGTCATCGCTATCTTCCTCTTCATCAAAATCAGTGGAGATGGAGTTCGGATAAGCTTCAGGATTATCATCTGAGTCTGAGTCCTCTTCTGCTTTAGCTTCAGCTTCAATTTGCTTCATGGTCTTCCGGAACTCTCTTTCATATCGATCAGGTCTAATCTTCCGCTCTGAGACCTCCCATGTATCTTCTTCTTCAAAAGCATCAGTATCAGAGTCAGAAGGCCTCCCATCCAAGAATTGACGTCTCTCTTAAGTCCTTTGTATTCTGCGCCGGATTCGATTCTTTTCACGCTGACGAGCCTCCTTTTCATCGTCCTCAGCTTCTTTTCCTAAGTTCAGCAAAAGTGACCCTACTCTCATTCAAGGGTACGCTAGGCTTCGCTTCCTCATTCAGAGTAGCCCCGTCTTTCGATTTCGCTACAGGAAATTTGGAATCCTCATCAAAAGAGCTAGAAGAAAAGGAATACCAATAATCGTAATCGTTTTTGTTGGTAGTTGACATTTTCTGGAATCAGAAGCACAAAAGATTACCAACCTGCGAATGGATCCATTAAAAAAAACGGTAACTCTTAACTCTTACCTTTTATGCTTCCACTAACAATAGTGATAGAATTGCTAGAGTTAACACCTCAAAATCGTTCGTTTCTTCGAAACCTACAAAAGATGTGCGAAACTCGGATTTTTCATAAAATCATGAATATTTATACTGTGTGAACATTCACCATGGAATTACGAAAACTAAAACAATATTTCATCATAAATAATTGTTTACTTCTGAGTAATACTACACAAAACTCAAGTTTTAATATTAAAGAGAATAATATATATTTCCATATATATATAAAGAAAACGTGATTTAATCACGTAAATAACTTTTTTTTAAACGTGAGCAAGGCTCACGAAAATAAAATTTGAGGACACTCCACGGTTTCGTAAAAAAAATAAAATAATCTTTTCCTTCATAGCGTCATACGTCTTTGAAACGAAGGTTTATTCCAATTTTGTGAAAACATACACATTATAAGTTAAAGTTTTGATTTATATGAAATCTCATAAACAAAATTTTATTACTGGACGCAAGTTCATATATAAAAAGAAGGGAAAACTCTTTCTTCGTATCATCGTCATTCTTTAAAATGAAGGTTTATTTCGGTTTTGTGAAAATTCACCTTTTCATGATAAAGCTTTGATTCACATGAAAGCTCATAAACTTAGTTTATCAATAGACCTAAGTCTACATATATAAAGAAAAATCTCTCCTAAATTAGGGATTATTATTAGTTTTCAAAACTAACGATCAAACGAACATACGTTTTCCAAAATGAGGGTTTTCGACGAAACCCACGCTCATATATGCACATGTGCATAACTTTATCATGATCAAGATATGAACAACTCATAGAACTCATGAACATCAGCAAAAAAAAAAAAAAAAAAAAATCGCACATGGTCGGTGTCGGACGGTCGGCAGCGCTGAAGCTCCGGCGAAAAGTTTCCTCCCCTGCTGATGGTATGAAGGTGGTCGTGGGGAAAAAAAAAAGGAACAATTCCTTTTATATCAAATTTTATTTCCAAAACCTAATTTTCTAAGGATTTCCTTATTGGGCCCGGCCCGCGAATCCTAAACGACCAAGGTCCCGTCGTCTGAATCAGCGGTTCAACACCAATTTATGTTCACCAAACGACACACTATCATGCCACTTGGATCTTCATTCAAGTCATGGTATGCTCGTACTATCGAAATCTGGTAATATCTTAACTTACGAATAAGTTAAATTACTGATATTGTTTATGACCGGAAAATCATCATTCAATGCTGACTGAGGAACAAGGCTTTCCTCACTAAGTAGGGGACTTAATGTAGATGGTGTATTTTCGACAAAGGATAAAATCATAAACCCATAATTATACGAACTTCTGGTCCAGTAATCATACTGAGTACTGAGACACGGGTCTCTCATCGAACCTTTGACTGAGAATACTGTCTCTCAGAGTATATACAGATATGTAGTCTCTCGGCTGGACAACATCATATCTCATGAATACTGAACACTTTAGTAATTATTTCTATTTAGAATCACGAGATTGACGGCTCCTAGAAAGATTGCTCTGCTAGTATAGAGCGATAACGTCTTCAGGATACAAACAGCAGTTTTCCCTGGATATATAAAGGATATGAAGCTCCAGCAAGCTCATATCAGGATAATTAATGCTCCTAGACAGCTTGCTCTGCTAGTATAGAGCCATAAATTAATTATTCTTAAATTCTTGGATTCATCCAGTGAATTTCTGAAAATATTCAAATATTTTCTAAAAGTATTCAAATATTTTTGTAATATTTCGTTACTTCAATCCATGGTTCTTCCCAGTAGAATTCCATGGGTTAGTAATAAATATTAGACAACACAGGCATATGAGCTACCTCTGAGTAAGCCCCGATTCAAATGGTGCAAGTATACTCGATGATGATGTACTAAAAATTACCGTACGAATAAGTATTTCAAAATACGACGAGACGATGAACCTATGCAAAATAGGAAGGAAAATAATAAATAATCAAAAATTGACCAAGGCGCTGGGAGCATGGGCCCACTGACTGGCCGGACATGCCGTGGTCAATTCCACGCCAGTTTCATATTTTTATCATATTTTTTGTTATTTTCCTTGAGTTCATGAAAATCCTTTCACTTGAACAAATTAATTAGGTTTTATCACCTAAGGCTCAGACGAGCATTTTTCGAATAAATGATTAAACTAGCATTTGATCATTATTTCATCAACAAATCACCAACTCTTCAAGAGTCCTTGGCATTTGCTCACACGAGCATACGGGATCTACATGGTTGACCCATGGTCCAATGTAACCGGTTCCTCCTTTATTCCATGGCTAATTTTCAATTAACATTGAATTGGTCATCAATTGATCAAATTAGGGTTTCTGAGTCCAATGATCATAATTATAGATTCGAACACTAATGACTTTACGACGATCTCATGATCAGTATTCTTATTAAGTATTCTCGGTTCAACTACCAGTATTTTAATTAATATTTTATTTTGGTCGTGCTACTAATAATTTATCAGATGAGCAACACTTGCTCAGACGAGAAATATTTGCTCAAACCAAGGAATATTGGTTCAACTATCAATATTCAACAATTCATCTAATGAGCAACATTTGCTCACCTCAACGCCAGAATTTTTATCTCTATCTCAGCAGACACGTTCAATTCATGAGTTTCAGAATATTTTTGCAAATCATGTTCAACTCAGCCAATACATGGACTCATTGTCCCATTTAATCATGAGGTCAGCAACTGACTAATTAACCACGAGACGTCAATCGTGTCACTTGGGGGGATATCAACTAGGATTTTGGTCAGGCGGTCTACAACACGTGTTTTCAAAGACACGATGGAATATGAGCAAATCGTGCAATCAATTGAAGGAATTAACAAAGTAGTGGATGGAAAATCGACCAAGTCTCTGCACGATGAGCAACTGGTTTCAAACACGATTTCCATTTCCCCACTTCTCGATTCCATCAACTGTCACACTTCATGGGATCATGGTGTCTAGAATTCCAGCAATATAAATAAGTTTCTGAATCATGATTGAATACACAACAAAAAATCTCACGTCTCACTGAAAATACGAGATCAACAACTCATCAATTGAGCAATTACTCTCAACTTAACAATTTCAATCATTCATAACTTATCTTATTCAGAATTCACAACACACCTACAATGTTTGATTACCATTGATTCCACACATTTCTTAGCTTCCCTCCTATAGATCAACCCATCCTCTCTTGTGACCGAATTTACTCTTGAATGGCCATTATCTTGGTTTAGGCCGGCGTACTACAGATTGATCTCTCGAATTCAAAGAATCCCCTTTGCAGCAGTGTATCTGTGTGAGGTTGAACATTTTGCTCGGTTCAAGGAGTCCCCTCCGCACGGTCGTTTCCTCAATTCCCTAAAAATCAGCAAATCGTTTTGCCCCATCTACAGATTGGCAACCAGAGTGGGAGATCATTCTCTCGATTGCAACCTCAAATTTTCATAGGATGGTTGGTGTAGGACCAGAATATCTCCATGATATTACTTTTGCGAGATTTAACAACACTTCTGCGAACATCACCGCGAGTTCTTCAACAACACTTCGCGAGAATCATAGAATGATTTGAAGAATGACGTAATAGCTGACGAATGAATAAATACGGGAATAGTGTGATTATCCTATGATGGTTACAACGCTTGCGATGATGGACATTATAACTACTGCGATAACATCGAGAATCAGATCCGAAATTAAAGGACAGATTAGCTGTCACCCACTATGTAACTATCCTATATAAAAAAAACCATTAGATTCAAAGGGAGGATGATGTATTTTTGAGTTTTGAGAAAGTCTTGAAGAGAGATAAAATTCAAGAGAGCGGTTGTATTCTTGACTTCTCCCATTTCTTGTAAACATTTCTGAGAATCAAATATAAAGTGTTGTTTTTAATCTTCAAATATGTCCTAATTACAGTAAATTCTTATCAAGGGTGTAGTGTAGGATTTCCTGCAACTACATTTTGGCGCCCGAAACAGGGATGAATTATTGATTTTCTGAAGAAAAAGATAAGAATTGACATTGTAATTGAGAAGAATTTGGAGTAGATAGTGAAGCATTTTTTTTTACTCAATTTCCAACAACTCTTGAAGATTAATGGCTAGAAAAAGAAATACATCAGAACCACCAACAATTGTAAGGAGGAGTAAAAGACTTGTAGGAGGTGAGACAAGTGAAATAGAAGAATCTTCAAGGTTCGAAACAAGAAAAAATAGAACAAGGAATGAAGGAAAAAATCAGATTCAACAGCCAAATCAGCAAGCACCAATACAAGGTAGAACTATGGATTATGATAGGGTGAGCGTGCATATTTGGCGATCAGATTCAATAGAAGAAGCAGAAGATCGACAATTAAGAAATGAAAGAAGAAAAAAAAAAGATCAAGGAATGGTTGAAGGATTAATTCATGGAGAAGACGAAAATGAAACAACAGATGATTTAAGACAAAGAATACAAGAGGAAAGGAGGTTAGAGGCAGAAGAACGTGCGAATCTAACAAGACAAAATCATGAGTTAAGAATGGAGAATTTGAGGTTACAGAATAGAAGATCAAGAAGCACAGCGAGATCAAGTTCGAGAACAATCAGAAGTGGAGTAAGAAGAAGATCACCTGTAACAAATGTTGAAAAAGAAAATTGTGATCCAAATGGAGGACATCGCGAAAGGAGAGAAATAAGGGAAGATCTTTACATACCACAAGGTGAAATTCAACAAAATGAACAAAACAACATAAGGCTGGAGAATGGACAACATCAGCCACGAAATGACCAAGATGGCGAAGAAGATCAAGAGGAAGGAATAAGGATATTGCATGGTAGAGAAACTCTAAGAAATCCGCAGATAATTGAAAGAGAAATCGAGAGACATTATGCTGAATAAGTACGCTTAGCTTGCGAAAGGGAAAGACTGAGAGAAGAGGTAGAAGAGCAAGAATTCCAAGAGGCAATTCTCCAGAATAATCATGACAATCGAGAAATAAGACGAGAACAAAATCGTAATAATGGTACTATTAATGAAAAATACGATAGGGTGCAAAGAAGAGCAGAAGAAAATCGCAAAAGAGAAAGTGAGAGATATAATGGTGTGCGCATTTGTGACAGAAATGTAAGAGAGGATAGCAGATAAAATAATGGAGATAGAAATCAAAATCTCACAATACAAGATAGGCAAGAACGCAGAAGAAGGGAAGCTGCGCTGAAAAGACCAATGGAGAAAAATTTAGCTGGGAATGAACAAATTTTAAGAGAATTAGCAGAAATGAGGGGAATATTGAATAACAAAAGAGAATGAGGCAGAAGGAAACTTGATGAAGCCATTAAAGAAGCTGCAAGAACTCCATTCACTCAAGAAGTACAATTAGGAGAAATCCCCCCAAAATGCAATTTACCAGCATTAACCAGTATCTTCGATGGGACTACCTGTGTTGTTCAACATGTCAAGGCTTATGTTAGGTTTATGCTACAATGGGAAAACAATGATGTTGTGTTATGCAAATACTTTGCATCTAGTTTAACTGGCGAGGCGTTAAAATGGTTTGAAGGCCTACCTAAAAATACAATAACCTCTTTCAACCATTTGCAATCTACATTTCTGGGAGCATATATAAGCAACAATTCTTCGCGGCCCGGTATTGAAGATGTGTTTGGGTTAAAACAAAGGATTGGAGAGAGTCTGAAACACCTAACCATAAGATGGAATACAATGTGCAGTGAAATGGCAGGAAGAGTGGATGAGATATACCTCATTTTATCTTTCATTAATGCAATGTTCGCAACCAATCTGCTGTACATATAAATTTTCAGAATAAAAAATACCATCACAATGACCGAGCTACGAGAACTACAAGAAGAATATATTGCTTTGGAGGAGAAAAAAATGAGATGGAATCATATCCAGTCGCAAACACCAGCTCAATAGCGGCAAACGGGAGTTTACTTCCTAAAATGATTAATAATGTGGCAAGAACCTCACAGCCACAGCAAGAGAAAGTGGTTATTGAAAACCAGCAGAAGTTAGTAGCCATGGGAAGTCGAGATCAAGAGGAGTATGAAAGAGAAAGG
The DNA here is from genome assembly GCA_023529315.1 of Papaver bracteatum. Taxonomy (NCBI): domain Eukaryota; kingdom Viridiplantae; phylum Streptophyta; class Magnoliopsida; order Ranunculales; family Papaveraceae; genus Papaver; species Papaver bracteatum. The sequence goes on from JAJJWX010003638.1 coordinate 713,356, forward strand.
AATTATTACAATCGTGGTGGAAATAATAAAATTCAAAGACTTGATCAGCCGCAAGAGACTTATGGTGGTCAGAGGCAAAATAATTTCAGAGGACAAGGGAATCAAAGAGTAATATGGGAAGAAATTAAGATGCCACCCCTGAATGCTAGCATAGAAAATTTTTGGGAAGCTATCATTCTGATGGAAAATATACCATCACCCTGGAATATGGGAAAAGAGCCACATCAAAATAATCGAAATCAAGAATTTTTTCCTTATCATCATTTTCATGGACATTCAATAAACGATTGCAGAAATGTAAAAATAATAATTTTGAGGATGATTGATCAAGAAAAGTTAAATCATTTTCTAATAGGACATCCGCAATCTCAACAGTTACCACCAGCACCAGATATTCGCAGAGTAAATGATGTAAAAGGAGCAGAAACATTTGTGATAGAGGTTGGACCCAAGGCAAAGAATTTGTTCTGTAACTCCATCATACATTCATACAAGACTATTGAGGATTTCCACGACAATGTTCTGAGCAGATTCTTCGCGAGAGACATAGATGGAAGAGAGATAATGAATATTGCGAAAGTCTCGCCATTAGAGGAGTGGCAAAACAAAATTATTTCTTTTACTGTGCAAGAAGTACCAGAGCCTGGCGAGATACATGACAACCCACTGGTGGTAAGGTTAGAAATAAATCCAAAACAAATAAAAGAATAAGATGAAGAAAATAATGATAGTGAAACTGAGGATTCCTGGGCCATTAAAAGAGTTCTAATAGATACTGGAAGTTCAGTGGATATCTTATTTTATCATACTTACAGAACCATGGGTGGAAAAGACGAGGATCTGATACCATCAACCTATAAAATCTATGGTTTCAACGGCACTTCCAACAAGCCCAAAGGGGAAATTACAATGCGAATTCCATTAAAGAGGTTATCTTCTAAAATTCTATTCTGTGTTGTGGATATTGTTACACCTTATAATGCCCTGATTGGCCGACCTTGGATACATGGGATATTAGGTGTGGTGTAAACTTTCTACCAGTGCATTAATTTTCTTCATCCCAATGGTGTTGGAATTATAAAAGGAGACTAGATTGAGGGAAAGAAGTGTTATGTGGTTGATATGGAGTCTTGCGAAGAAAGGGCAGTGAGGAATAGAAATTGGAAACATAACATTAAGCAAAAACAAATAGGTGATAAGCTGATGGTTGATACAATAGAGCGGCGAGAGGAATGAATACTGCGAAATCAACATGAGTTGCAAACTGTAAATGGCGAGCATCTCGCAGATAGAAAGAAAATAGCAAAACGCAACAAAAGGGCAGAAGCAGAAAGTAGTAAGTACAAAGGTAAAATGATGAAATTTAAGAAATTTATGAATGATTTGTTTAATACTAGTGTTTTGAAAACCAATAGCTCTTAGTGTTTTGATATTAATATTAACCCAAATTAATACTAGTTTACTAATTTGTTTAAAAAGAATATTTCATTTAAAAAAAAAAAATTTGAAAAGTATACTAGAGTTGAAATGCAAATAAAGAGAAGATCAAAGAAGAAAAAAAAATCATCAGAGTTGCAATACTTGCAAGAAACGCGAATAAAATTTCGTAGAGACATAAGAATGGGACGAACCTCTATGGCGTACACCCTAGTTCGCGGATACAATTTCGCAAGAGGAAAAGGTAAGACCTAAAGTGCGTCATATAAGGGGGTATCTCTTTGCGTGGCTCAGGGATAAGGCTATACCGCTGCTGGAACCTGAGTCACGGAGACTGGGGTCCATCTCATTGAGATACCTATCCAGGAGATATACTTTGGATTTCCAGCTATATAAGGTTATACCCTGGTTGGACGACCGAGGGTCTCTTCTAAGGGGTGTAGAGTATGACCAAGGCGCCGAGGTATATGGTTGAGCCAAGAGTTCCCAGGATGGACGAACCTACCCTGGCCATTTTTGGTAAGTCTTGGCTATGATGCACTCGGCCTCAAGAAAACCCCACTTAGGGTGCAGTCTCGTAACTATAAGCCATATAGGCATAAAGGATAAGAGGATGCGAAAAAAACTGGTTGTTGTTAAGATCAGATGGGAGGAGCTAGTCTTGTATGGCCGATGTGCCATCCTTGAAGGGGCAACCAGGGAGGAGTAAGGGCGGCACCCTCCATTAGGGAGTTGATAAGTGTCTTAAGACGGCAATGTCATGGGGATTTATGTTCGCAAGAGCATTTAGGCCTGTCATAATATCGCGTGACAAATACAGAGGCAACAAGCCATAAGAAAAAGTTAAGATGAGATCAATGGGTTTTTACATGAAAGTGTAAAGACGTCCTGCGATTTCATCACAAGACGACAATGTCATGGGGATTTGTTATCGCAAGGAAATTAGGCATGTCATATTGTCGCAGACATTTGATGACATATGGATAAGGCAAGATCAATGGGTCTTTACGTGCGAATGTAAGGACGTCATGCGATTTTGTCGCAGAAAGAAACGTGATGAAATAAGACCTTTAATTAGGAAGGCAAACTAGGACCACAAGAGATTAACACATGACTGCGATATTATGGTTGCGATATTTGCACAATTTTATTAAGAATCTAATATGCTCAATCTTTTATATTGCAGACGAATAACAGAGGCAAGTATGGGAATGAACAAAACGATAATATTGTTATTCATCTTTATATAACAGATTTACGCACAGGTAGGTAAAAACTTATAAATATATTACTTAACCATATTGCGCAAAATAAATTGTCTTTTAATATATGCAGGAAGAGATAAGAAGAAGTTCATACACTAGAGAACATTAGAAGTTGGAAAAATTCACAGCAAGTATACTACAAAGAGAAAAGGATAAGTGTACAGATATCACAGGGAAGAATATAAGAAATCTAATTAGATCCATCGTTGTCTTCGTCGGATTTCTTTTCTTCATCTCCACCACCTTCATCATGACCTTCATCTTCTTCAGAATCTTCAGCTTCGCTATCAGAAATGACAAGATCAGGAACATTTTATGGAACTTCATGCAAAATGTCAGGATACTCAGAATGAGGAATTTGATGATCATCGCAGACCAATTTAATGGAGTCATTGTGAACCCCAAAAAGAGTGTTACTAAAATTCTTTCTCATAATTTCTTACTGTTCCTTCAGTCTTGAATACTTTTCGTTGCGAGAAGCTAGAGTTTTTGCGAGCACTCCCTTATCATCTTCAAGTTCTTTAACTCTGACAGAGTATCTCTTTTCAACTCTTGTGAGTACAGAATGGAAAATCAGAAATTTAGTAGAAAAATATAAATACGAAAGACCAATGAGAATGAATAATTAGCAACCTTCTCTTTCAGAAAGCATGTCTCTAATCAAGGATGCCTGTTTAGTATGAAGACTAACATCTACACCTATATTATTTCTGGCATTATCAAGAACTTTCGCAGCCCAAGCAAATTCTTCCTCATTGCTGATAAGAAGACAAGAGCGAACTTGGTCCTCTCTCGCAAGAAAATATCTATTTTCGCCGATAAGTCTATCCCTCTCAATTTTAACATCAGTGAGGATTTTATGGAAATATGCTAGGGCTTGAGCACCATTTTTAACAATAATGTCTTTCTCATCAATAAGATCACTATTCTTACTTCTCAATCTAATAGTTTCTTCTTTCGAATCAAGATAAAGACGCTTAAACTTATTGGTTAAGCCCAAGTTGAATTTGTGCTTAATTTTTAAGAGATGAAGTTTGGATTTAAGTTAATCTATGGAAAGAGATCTAATTTGATCATCTGAGAAACTACTTAAAGAGCTATTAAGACGAGCAAGAAGGGTATCCTCATCTACAGGTTCAGGGAAAGATCGGAAAATTGTAGCCTCATCAGTAAGGTCATAAATATCTGCAAAAATGGTTACTTGAATGAGCCAAAATAAGGAAAAAGAATTAAAAGAAAAGAAGGAAAAGTTTATACCATAGAGTTGTTGATTAGCCTTTTCAAGATCAGAAATCTTTTGTTTATCACTCGAAGCATAAATTTCTAATTGCTTATAATTCTCCTTTACTCTTGCGAAGATCAATAGTTTCAGATTCCAATTATTCCTTTTGCTTGCGAAGATCTGCAGATTTAGACTTTAAATTTTCATTTTTGTTGCGAAGGTCAGCACGTCTTTTCTCCAAATCTGAGGCAGCGACAAAAGAAGCTTTTCCAGCCTGTGAAGAAATGTAAAAATTGCTAAGATAGATATAGTTTGAAATCTAAGGTATAAAGAAGAGGCAAATAAGTGAAAACATACCAAAATGCTGAGTGAATTCAAAAGACTGGGAGTCAGCAATCTTGATATTCCCTGGAAAGAATCATTGTCAACCAATAGGGAAGCATCACAAACCTTTGCGAGAGCTTGAGATACTTCATTAACATCTTCATCTTCATAATCATTTGAAATACCATGCGTGACATCGCCGAAAATCTTAGATAATTGGGTCATAGGAGATTCAGGAGAAGAGGAATCCTTCATATGAGAGACGTCATTATTATCTTCGTCTTCATCATCATTACTCGGATTTTCTTCGTTAGATTGAGGAGTTGAAGAAGAAGAGATTTGGGTTTTTCTTTTCTTTAAGGGAGGAGCACCAGATTTCTCTCTGTGAGAATAAGCAGACTTCTCTTTGAGAGGGGCAATAGATTTCCCCTTGCGACCAACTATGGATTTATCTTTAGTTCTCGCAGGCTTCACAGGCTCTCTTTCTTCAATTTCATGCGAACACAAATAAAGATAAGAAATAGAGGCAACAATATATTGTTAAAAATTATAAAGAAATATTTCTTACTTCATCGGTGAGAAATTTGAGAGCTAAGTAAGTAGCAGGTTTCCCTAGCCTATCGTAGCTGGCTTTCAACCTTTCAATCTGATAAAAAGGAAATAGTCAGTGAGAATCTAAAAACATGAAGAAAATAATAATGGTAACTTATTACGCAAAGGATTAAGAGAACATACTTCTTTATTTCTCTTAGGCTAGTTGAATACCCACGGTTGGAACTATGCTAGATTCGCAGGTAGAACATGGGTACCAGAAATATATGAACCCTCTAAAATTAAATGGAAGATATACCATTTGTCATCGCTAGAATGACGCGAACCTTGATTAGTACTAGTATGTCAATCGATATCCAGCATAAGCATTTTATCTTCCGCGACATCATCTTTCTTTTTCAAGCGGACACCCCAGCAGGTGCTATCCCTCTTCATGTGGATTATGTCATAGTTTATGAAGAAATTATCTACAGTATACATTGTGGGAATAATTGGAACATCCTTGAATTTAAGATTCTTCGCAGTATCAGGGTAGCGAGATTCTTTATTAGCACCACGAGTAGCATACTCCACCAGCAGACGGATGCAATCCCCACCCAGTTGATATATGGCTCGCGAGAATTTTGGATGAGAAATTATCTCATAGAACAAAGGAAGTTCAGGATTATAAAGAGGAATAGGAAGACCAGCTTCAAGTTGTCCTATAGAGACTATAATCTTCTCGCGAGAACTTGGATGATCAGAAAATAGCTTAATAGAAAGTTCAGCTTTAGGGCTCTGATCTGGAATTGTAGACAAAGTAAAACCTTTATTTTTAATCTTTTCTCGCATCTCACCAAAAGCAACCAAATTTTTATGACCAGGAGCAACCATTTTTGAGTATGGGAATGAAGGAAGAGATTGAAGAACGAAAAATAAATCACAGCAGTAACAGATGCGCAATTTACGGAAGAACAGGAAAATTGCAGAGAGATTACAGAGACAAGAAAGAAGAAGTAAAAAAAAGAAAAGAAAAGAAAAGAAGGAAAGAAGTATTTATAGAAGAAGAAAGTTCTCGAGAAGATGAATGCAATTAATGCAAAGAAAGGACGTGAACTGTCAGATCGCAGCGGTTGAAAAGGACGTGTCAAAAATTGAATGAAAGGAAAAGTACTTGAAAACAGCTGGCGAAGACTACAAAAACGTGTCAAAGCAGAAGAGCCCAAAAAGATAAACACCTGCGGCATTATAAAAGATTCAATTCTCATGATCTTTCCTCCTTCGCAAAAAATACATGAGAAGAGGCAAGATGTAGGACCAGAATATCGCCATGATATTACTTTTGCGAGATTTAAAAACACTTCTGCGAACATCACCGCGAGTTCTTCAACAACAATTCGCGAGTATCACAGAATGATTTGAAGAATGACGTAATAGCTGACGAATGAAGAAACACGAGAATAGTGTGATTATCCTACGATGGTTACAACGCTTGTGATGATGGACATTATAACTGCTGCGATAACATCGCGAATCAGATCCGAAATTAAAGGAAAGATTAGCTGTCACCCACTATGTAACTATCCTATATAAAGAGACCCATTAGATTCAAAGTGAGGATAATGTATTTTTGATTGTTGAGAAAGTCTTGAAGAGAGAGAAAATTCAAGAGAGCGGTTATATTCTTGACTTCTCCCATTTCTTGTAAACATTTCTGAGAATCAAATAATAAAGTGTTGTTTTTAATCTTCAAATATGTCTTAATTACAGTAAATTCTTAACAAGGGTGTAGTGTAGGATTTCCTACAACTACAGTTGGTCTTAGGACTAATTCAACTACTCTAAATACAATCCTAAATCTTTCAAACGACAATATTCCTCCTTCTAACTCTATGTCTGACAGCACGGAAAACAGAGAAGTCCCAACTCTAACTGAGTTGGCAAGAGTCTTAGAGATTCACACCAAGAGCATGGATATGATGAAGGATACCATGAACCACATACTCGATTTCCTCATCAAACTGACCTCCGAGTTAGGAAGAATCTCCTCTTCATAATTCCTAGCACCGGGGACTGACTCGTCACACGATGACCCTCAAAGCAACAATTTCACTACTTTTGAGAAGTCGGTGGACCAGGAGATTACACAGTTAGTTAAAAACTTGTGTGAACTCTTATAATTTTTCGGGAAGCAGCGAACAGACACGTTTTTTGCACTCAACCAGATATCATCTGAGGTACCATCAACTTCCTTATCTCCAGCAGTCGAAGAGATGTTCACGATGTCTGAGCATTCGATCAACAACATCACATTCGGAGAAGGGGACCACATGGAAGATGAAGGACATAACCGAGCCCTATACGTAACTGGTTTTATCCAAGACTCTGAATTCAAGATAGCACTCGTTGATACAGGCGCTTCTACAAATATTATTACCATGAAGATTATCAAGGCGGCCAAGTTCCCAAAAAATAAGATCGTTCGTCATCCCATCTTGATGACAGGTTTTGAGGGAACCAAAAACCATACATATGGATATGCGTACATAGACCTGAAGGTGGGGCCTATTCAATCAAAAGCCAAATTTTACGTGATCGAACAAGAGCCTGACTATCACATGATACTCGGACAACCGTGGCTCCATGACAACAAGGTGGTTCCTTCAACATACCATCAGTGCATGAAAGCTCTAATCAATAACAAAATTGTTCGTATTGCGGATTCATCATCTCCTTATGCTCCGGTCTATGACGCTGAATTCCTTGAGTCTCAGAAAAACATCCCTGAACCTCCAAATAGGATTTACAGTACTCCACTCCCAAGCTGGGAGTCCATCGAAAAATTTGCAGACAAGCTATCAACCTCAGGCATCAAGCCAGCTAAGTCATCTGCTACACCAATTAAGCGCCGCAAGGATCAAATTTCAACTCAGTGATCTAATTTCATCACCAGTCACGATGCGGGGTTGAGAATCATTTACCGACGCGAAGATTAACAATTAGCTGGGGATAATGATGAAGAGTCTCCCTTCCCCAAAGAATCATGTCAAAGTGAACCATCACTTGAAGAAGAGGTTCAAGATTCTCCTAGACAATTATAGGATGGCACTGACTCAACTACTGATGATATCGAAACGATCAACATCGGAATAAAGGATGATACAAGGCCGATTCTAATTAGATCAGCATTGTCACCATAGGAACAGATGGAATTAATAGCACTACTGAAAGAGTATCAAGATGTCTTCGTCTGGACGTACGAAGAAATGCCTAGTCTAGACGATAAATTGGTTTCTCATCATCTGCACATCATCCCTGGCTCCAAAGCTGTCAAACAACCGCCTAGGCAGTTTAGACACGAAGTCGAAGAGCAAATCAAGGTCGAGATTCAGAAACTATTAGCAGTATGGTTCATCAAACCTATTTAACACCCAACATGGCTGGCGAACGTTATTCATGTCAAAAAGAAAAATGGTCAAATCAGATGCTGTGTTGATTTTAGGAATTTGAAAAAATGATATCCGACAGATGACTTTCCTTTAGCCAACATCGATATGCTCGAAGATGCAACCAGCGGTCACGGTATGTTCTCATTCATGGATGGCTACAATGGATACAACCAGATCAAAATGTATGAACATGATGCCAACAAGACCGCATTTCGTACTCCTATTGGGAATTTCCACTACACTGTGATGCCCTTCGGATTAAAGAATGCCGGTGCTACCTATCAACGAGCCATGACTGCCATATTCCACGACATGATGCACAAGCAAGTGGAAGACTATGTTGATGATGTAGTGGTGAAGTCAAAGACTCGAGTATCTCACTTTCAAGTTCTAAGACAAGTTTTTTAAAGATGCCGAGAATACAAACTAAAGATGAACCCTATGAAGTGCGCTTTTGGTGTTTCCTCCGGAAATTTTCTAAGATTCCTGGTCACAGCAGAAGGAATCAAAGTCGATCCAGACAAAATGAAAGCCATTACTACCATGCCTCCTCCACGCACTGTGAAAGAACTCCAAAGTTTTATGGCCAAGGTAAATTATATTCGACGTTTCATCCCTGGATTAGCTCAACTCATTGCTTCATTTACCCCTCTATTGAAGAAAGGAGCGAGCTTTGCATGGACTGACGTGCAACAAGAAGCATTCCATAAAATACAACAGATAATGTTGTCACATGCTGTCATGAAATCACCGGTGCAAGGACGACCACTGATACTTTATACAGCTTCTAGTGATGTTTCCATCGGAGCACTCCTTGCTCATGAAGACGACGAACGCATCGAACGACCAATCTACTACTTCAGTCATACAATGCGAGATGCTCAACTCCGATACCCAAAGGCTGAGAAATCATGCCTGGAATTAGTGCATGCAATTCAAAAATTCAGACACTACTTACTATCCAACAGAGTCGTGCATGTTTCCAACGCTGATCCTATAAAGTTTCTACTATCGAAGCCAGGATTGATAGGAAGACCAGCAAAGTGGCTACTTCAGATGTCAGAATTTGACATAACATGCACACCACATAAAGCAATTAAAGTCCATGCCATAGCAGACTTGCTCGCTGCTTTTCCAGGAGAAGATGCAACAATGTTACATGAAGATGTACCTGGTGAATTTCCAGAAATCTTAGTCATCAAACAAGAGACGTGGCTCTTATACTTTGATGGATCCACCACCCCTAGCAATGACACTGGGAGAGCAGGCATAGTACTAGTCTCCCCATCTGGCAAAGTTTTCTCGCATTCATTGAAGCTGGATTTTCACTGCACCAACAATTCAGCAGAATATGAAGCCTTCTTACTGGGATTGTATCTAGCCAAGCAAGCGGGAGCAACGCATCTCGAGATAATGGGAGATTAAAAACTACTGGTCAATCAAATGAATTGAACTTACTCTCTCAAAGAAATCATGCTTGCCCCATTCAGAACTGAAGCTCAACGGCTGTTAACTTATTTCGCTGATGCAATGATTGTCCATACTGGATGAACTCACAATATGCGTGCCGACTGCCTGGAAACTCTCGCTTCTAAGCTGCAATTTGAAGGAGCAGAAAAAACCATCACTGTACAAAGGCGTACCGTGTCATCCACCTGGCTTGCTCAAGTCGAAGATGTCCAAGTAGATGATTGGCGAGCACCTATTATTTATGAATTGAGCAGTTCCCTTTCAGAAGGGAAAGTCAGTCTCAAAGAATTAAAGAATTATTTTTTACTTCATGAAGCTTTATACTATCGAAACTCTGATGGGTCATTATCACGATGCCTTGGAAATGATAAAGTGGATGAACGACTCAAGCGCATACATGAAAAAACGTGCGGAAAAACGTTGGTAGTAACACTCTACAGAAAGCTTCAAAGAATGGGATACTATTGGAATTCCATGGAGGCTCAATCAAGAACTCTGCAAAAGTCATGTCCCAGTTGTCAGATGCCCCCTCATCACCTAGAAGCTCTGACAGCCCATCACACTGGGGACTGGAGGGAACCCTACATCAAATATCTCCGGGAAAATGAACTTCCGTCAGAAAAGAAAGAAAAGATCAAACTCATTCAAAGGGCTAAGAGATTTGTCTTTCTTGATGAAATCTTATACTGCAAAAGCTTTGGTAGAAACTTGCTAAGATGCTTTGATAAGCATGAAATCCTAATGATTTTAAAGGAGATGCATGATGGAGAACATCAAGGAAAAAAGAAATTATTTTTCCAGATTCATGAGAAATAATATTGACCGACCATGGAAGATGATGCAGTTGCACACGTTCAAAGGTGTCATCAATGCCAAGTCCATGGTAACCTTATTCACACTCCCTGTCTTCCATTGAATTCCGTTAATAGTCCGTGGCCTTTCTATAGCTGGGGACTGGACATTATCGGGAAAATCAATCCAGCATCTTTGAAGCAGCATGAATACATCATCACTGCAACCGAGTATTTTACCAAATGGGTTGAAGCTGTTCCTATTCGAAGCACCACTGGAGTCACGATTGCATCCTTCATCAAAGAATATATAATATGCAGATTTGGTGTTCCCAAACACATTATTATTGATAATGGAACTCCTTTTGCCAACAAACACGTGACAGAATTACTCGAGGAATACGGCATCAAACAAGTCTTCTCTACACCGTACTATCCCTAAGGAAATGGAAAAGCAAAGAGCACCAACAAAACGTTGATCCGCATTCTCAGTCGAATAGTTCATGATAATCCCTGAAACTGGCATGAACAGTTGCCTATGGCTTTATGGGCTTAACGAACCGCACCAAGGAGCTCGACCGGGACCTTACCATAATCTCTCGTCTATGGGGATAACGCCATACTACCAGAAGAAATCAAAATTCCTTCAGCAAGGATCGCAATATCCAGTGGAGTGAAATATGATGAATCCGAAGTGTCCAACTCAAGAGTTGTTGAACTGGACATGCTCGAGTCGAAACGGGCTAAGGTGGAGAAATATGTAGAAACCTACAAACAAAGAATCTCCAGGGCCTACAACAAAATGGAAAGACCTCGAACATTTCAAGTAGGGGATATTGTATTAAAGAAAGCAAAGCACATTCAACAAGACATGTCTTATCACAAGTTCTCTCCGAAATGGGAAGGACCATATGTAGTTATCAAGGCAGTATCTAGCGGGTACTACAAAATCTTAAAGGTTGATGGAGGAGTAGAAGGAAATATAATCAATGACAAATAGCTCAAAGCATATTACGCCTAATCCATAGAAGACAACTACATTTTCATCAATTCATCATTTTAAACATTTTCAGAATGTAATTTATTTTCTTTCAAAGGGCATACAAAATGCTCCTTTGTTCATTAAAACATCCCATAAATGAACAAAAATTTTTCTCATGTCATCATCAATCATCCTATATAAGAAAAGCCTAAACCTATTCGAAAAATACAATTATGAATACTCATTCAGAGCAAACCATCCAGCAGTGGATAATCCATATAAGAAGCTTTGTCAAGTTTCTTCTGAAAGATCCTAGTCTTTACCTTAAAATCCTCAACTGCCTTCTCGACCCTGGTTGATTCCAGAGCCAATATCTTCTCCTCCTCCAGTAAAGCAGTGGTAATGGAAATTATATCAGCAGCCTCCGATGCCTTATGAATCTTTATTATCTCGAGTCGACGACGAATCCAGCTCACATTAAATTGCAATGTCTCACAGTTTGAGATCATCTCATCCCATTTATGCATCTCATGGTTCTTAACATCTCGCAAGTGCATCTGGTTCATTTTCTCAATGATCGGCAACAACCCAGCTACTGTGGTTAGAAGGGTTGGAAGAAAGCCTTTCCATACTTCTGTAGTGGCAATGTGGCCATACTTCTTCCAGATCTTAGTATACAGAGGCGCGTGACATTTGGGAATGACGAATCCGCCAACCACTTCATTGTCCGGGAAAGTATTGATCAAAGGCGCTTAGAATGGGAGTCCCGCTGTGGGATATTCATGAACATGAACATTGTCTCCTATCTCCACGGATTATACAGAATCTTTACCAACCCGATCGTTGCTATCTTCAATCTCGACTACAGTTATAGACTTTCCCGCTCCTTCTTCGTATGGCATCGACCACGACACGAACATCCGCCTGCGACAAAACGAAGGAGTATCTAATTTCACCGAAATGGAGCACAATGGGATATTAAGAGTTATAAGATTACTTACAGATGATCCAGCCTCAGCACGAGCTGATCTATACCGTATAGGAGCTCTAATAGATCATTTGGGCCTCGAAATATGAGAAAAAACATTATTCTTCTGATTATCCTGCAATAAATCGTTTTCTTATGATCAATAATCTTGATCAGACAAAGATGAAAAAGAGATACAACGTACTGAGATGGACGCTGTTATTTCACGCTTCGACTGAGGATCATCTTGAGAAGAAATACTACTGCTTGACATAGCAACAACAAGGTATGATCAAGAATTCTATGCACGATGAAACTGACTCAGGAGTGGGAGAAATATTCGTGTAGGGGATAAACTCAAAGTCTTGAAGATATATATATATATTAGATACGGTGGAGGTTTATCTTCTGCGAATAGTCAATTCAGTTACGAGTTTCAAAGGTTGATACTGAAGACGCGGAGGAAAATAACGTACTGGGGACTGATAATGACATAGTCAAAGAAAATCCATGCGGCTCTGTACGTGTCATGAGTCTCTTAACCGTGTTATGCTACTTCTCATAAGACAAGATAAGACGAAGATCATTAAAAGATATCATGACGGATTTAAGCGCATGGACATTGGTTCATTTCATTCGATCAGAAAGAATCAACATTATTAAAGTATTTTATCAGGAGAAAGCCCTAACTCTGAAGCAAAACCATTCAAGTTATCGAAGAAATGTCTGTTACGAGATCTAAAGAACATTCAAATGTTAAAAAAAAATAAAAAGAGGAGAAGATGAAATAAAACTACTTGTCAGACTCATCCGAATTGTCAGACTTGTCATCATTGTCCTTCTCATCATCTGAGTCATCAGAGTTGTCATCACTATCTTCCTCTTCATCAGAATCACCGGCGATGGAGTTAGGATAAGCTTCAGGATCATCATCTGAGTCCGAGTCCTCTTATGCTTCAGCTTCGGCTTCAATTTTCTTCATGGTCTTCCGGAACTCTCTTTCATATCGATCAGGTCTAATCTTCCTCTCTGAGACCTCCCATGTATCTTCTTCTTCAGAACCATCAACATTAGAGACAGAAGGCCTCCCATTCAAGAATTGACGTCTCTCTTCAGTCCTTTGTATTCTGCGCTGGATTCGATTCTTTTCACGCTGACGAGCCTCCTTTTCATCGTCCTCAGCTTTTCTTTTCCTAAGTTCAACAAAAGTAGCCCCAGCTTTCGATTTCGCTACAGGAACTTTGGAATCCTCATCAGAAGAGCTAGAAGAAGAGGAATACCAATAATCATAATCGTTGTTGTTGGTAGTTGACATTTTCTGGAATCAGAAGCACAAAAGATTACCAACATGCGAATGGATCCATTAACAAAAACGGTAACTCTTAACTCTTACCTTTTATGCTTCCACTAACAATAGTGATAGATGTGCTAGAGTTAACGCCTCAAAATCGTTCGTTTCTTCGAAACCTACAAAAGACGTGTGAAACTCAGATTTTTCATAAAATCATGAATATTTCTACTGTGTGAACATTCACCATGGAATTACGAAAACTTAAACAATATTTCATCATAAATAATTGTTTACTTCTGAGTAATACTACACAAAACTCAAGTTCTAATTTTAAAGAAAATAATATATATTTGCATGTATATATATATATATATATTATACTAATATAAAGAAAATAGGTAATTGTTTGGTGAATCCTTATTTTGGTGAAGCCTTTTCACATGACAATAATACCCCTATTAACTAAGCTTTTAGTTAATATTTGTATATTTACAGGAATGCCATTGTTTTAAAAATAGATAAAAAATATATATTAAAACTTAGATTTCTTTAAAAATACACATCGGATTAATGAGTACAAACAAGGATATTAAATTTTTATTTTAAGATTTTTTTTCTTCTATTATTATCAAATTTGGTATTGTTAAAAGAATCCAATTCAAGCATGTGCATCGCACATATGGCCTTACTAGTATATATAAATAAAATGTGATTTAATCACGTAAATAAATTTTTTTTTAAACATGAACTAGGCTCACGAAAATAAAATTTGTGGACACTCCACGGTTTCGTAAAAAAAAAATAATCTTTTCCTTCGTATCGTCATACGTCTTCGAAACGAAGGTTTATTCCAATTTTGTGAAAACATACACATTATAAGGTAAAAGTTTTGATTACATGAAAGCTTATAAACAAAATTTTATCACTGGACGCAAGTTCATATATAAAAAGAATGGAAAACTCTTTCTTCGTATCATCGTCATTCTTTAAAACGAAGGTTTATTTCGGTTTTGTGAAAATTCACCTTTTCATGATAAAGCTTTGATTCACATGAAAGCTCATAAACTTAGTTTTATCACTGGACCTTAGTCTACATATATAAATAAAAATCTCTCCTAAATCTGGGATTATTATTAGTTTTCAAAACTAATGATCAAACGAACATACGTTTTCAAAAATGAGGGTTTTCGACGAAACCCACGCTCATATATGCACATGTGTATAACTTTATCATGATCAAGACATGAACAACTCATAGAACTCATGAACATCAGCAAACAACAAAAAAAAAAAAAAAATCGCACATGGTCGGTGCCGGCCGGAAATTGGCCGGACGGTCGGCGGCGCTGAAGCTCCGACGAAAATTTTCCTCCCCTGCTGATAAAGTGAATGTGATGAAGAGATGATGAAGGTGCTTGTCGTTGGAAAATTAAAAAAAATAGGGAACAATTCCTTTTATATCAAATTTTATTTCCAAAACCTAATTTTCTAAGGATTTCCTTATTGGGCCCGGCCCGCGAATCCTAAATGACCAAGGTCCCGTCGTCCGAATCAGCGGTTCAATACCAATTTGTGTTCACCAAACGACACTCTATCATGCCACTAGGATCTTCATTCAAATCATGGCATGCTCGTACTATCGAAATCCGGTAATATCTTAACTTACGACTAAGTTCAATTACTGATATTGTTTATGACCGTAAAATCACCATTCAATGCTGACTGAGGAACACGGCTTTCCTCACTAAGCAGGGGAGTTAATGTAGATTATGGATTTTCGACAAAGGATAAAATTGTAAATCCATAATTATACGAACTTCTGGTCCAGCAATCAGACGTGAGTATTGAGACACGGGTCTCTCATCGAACCTCTGACTGAGAATACTGTCTCTCATAGTATATATAGATATGTAGTCTCTTTGCTGGACAACATCATATCTCATGACTATTGAACACTTCAGTAATTATTTTTATATAAAATCACGAGATTGACGGCTCCTAGACAGCTTTCTCTGCTAGGATAGAGCGATAACGTCTTTAGGATACAAACAACAGTTTTCCCTGACTATATAAAGGATATGAAGCTCCATCAAACTCATATCAGGATAATTAATGCTCCTAGACAGCTTGCTCTGCTAGTGTAGAGCCATCAATTAATTATTCTTAGATTCTTGGATTCATCCACCGAATTTCTGAAAATATACAAATATTTTCTGAAAGTATTCAAATGCTTTTGTAATATTTTGTTACTTCAATCCATGGTTCTTCCCAGCAGAATTCCATGGGTTAGTAATAAATATTCGACAACACGGGCATTTGAGCTACCTCCGAGTAAGCCCCGATTCAAATGGTGCAAGTATACTCGACGATGATGCACTAACAATCACCGTACGAACAAGTATTTCAAAATACGACGAGACGATGAACCTATGCAAAATAGGAAGGAAAATAATAAATAACCAAAAATTGACCAAGGCGCTGGGAGCATGGGCCCACTGACCATCCGGACGTGTCGTGGTCAATCCCACGCCAGTTTCATATTTTTATCATATTTTTTTTTCCTTGAGTTCATGAAAATCCTTTCACTTGAACAAATATCTTTCGTTTTGAGGAAACTCCTCAGTTTCATAGTGTTTCCCTCACACCAAGGAAATAATATAAAATTAGGAAAAATATTGTGGGGCCGTGATTATTGGCCAACTGGCCATACCCTTATCCTATCCGGCCCCACACCTCATGGTTCCTTATTATTTTATTATTATTTCCTAATTTCATGAAAACTCCTTAATCTCATGATATTTCTTTAATCACATGAAGATAATAATATAAAATTAGGGAAACCCGTGGGCCGGTCCCAGCCAGCCGGTCACGCCCAAGCTGGCCCCACATGCCCTATTTTATTATTGTCAAATTTTATGTTTCCTTTATCCTATGCAATCCTTGATTTCATGATATTTTCTTCAAATTATGAAAATTCCTATAAATCATGAAATAATACATAAAATTAGGGAAAAACTCACGGGACCGGGATCTAGCCGGCCAACCATGCTCAATCCAGTCCCACACGTCCCTTATTTTATTATTATTATTTTTCATGTTTTCCTCATCTCATGGAAACTCCTTGATTTCAACAAAACTCCTTGGTTTTAACAAATTCCTTGGTTTTATCATATTTCCCTAAAATCATGAAAATATTATAAAAATTTGGGAAAAACGTGTGGGATTGGGCCCTTTGGGCGTCCGACCAAGAATTGGCCACGATCGGTCCCACACTTCATGATTCCTTCACTTTTTTATTATTTTTCCTTCATCTCATGAAGTTTTGACGGTTTCATCAAAAAACCATTGATTTCTTCATATTTTCTCAAATGATTGCTCAAATACACATCTGAAAATATCAAAATTCTCAGAACTGAGATACGAACGCTTTGGTGACATGAGCATGTTACCTTGACCGACCGAGGTTGGATATTTGTCTCTCAAGGAGCCGGTCCCGCGTATTTGCACAATTTGACCTAATTTGCGCAATTGCACGTATTAGGTCCAAAACTCTTCCAAATAATTTTTGGGATTTTTATGGAATGATCGCCAGTCGATCCCGTGATCACCTAGGGCCGGTTACATGACCCTTTGGTCGGTCCTTCACCCCTTCATAATTAATTAGTTTTTATCGCCTAAGGCTCGGACGATCATTTTTCGAATAAATGATTAAACCAGCATTTGATCATTCTTTCATCAACAAATCACCAACTCTTCAAGAGTCCTAGGCATTTGCTCACACGAGCATACGGGAGCTACATGGTTTACCCGTGGTCCAATGTAACCAGTTCCTCCTTTATTCCATGGTTAATTTTTAATTAACCATGAATTGGTCATCAATTGATCAAATTAGGGTTTCTGAGTCCAAGGATCATAATTCTAGATTCGAACACTAATGACTTTATGATGATCTCATGATCAGTATTCTTATTAATTATGCTCGGTTTAACTACCAGTATTTTAATTAATATTTTATTTTGGTCGTGCTACCAATAATTTATCAGATGAGCAACACTTTCTCAGACGAGCAATATTTTCCGAAACTAAGGAATATTGGTTCAACTATCAATATTCAACAATTCATCTAATGAGCAACACTTGCTCACCTCAACGTCGGAATTTTATCTCTGTCTCAGCAGACACGTTAAATTCATGAGTTTCATAATATTTTTGCAAATCATGTTCAACTCAGCAAATACATGGACTCATTGTCCCATTAAATCATGAAGTCAGCAACTGACTAATTAACCACGAGACGTCAATCGTGTCACTTGGGGGGATATCAACTAGGGTTTTGGTCTGGCGGTCTATGACACGTGTGTTCAAACACACGATGGAATGTGAGCAAATCGTGCAATTAGTTGAAGGAATTAACAAAGTAGTGGATGGAAAATCGACCAAGTCTCCGCACGATGAGCAACTGGTTTCAAACACGATTTCCATTTCCCCACTCCTCGATTCCATCAATTATCACACTTCATGGGATCACGGTGTCTACAATTCCAGTAATATAAATAAATCTCTGAATCATGATTGAGTACACAACAAAGAATCTCACGTCTCACTGACAATACGAGATCAACAACTCATCAATTGAGCAATTACTCTTAACTGAGCAATTTCAATCATTAAGAACTTATCTTATTCAGAATTCACAACACATCTACAATGTTTGATTACCATTGATTCCACACATTTATTAGCTTCCCTCCTACAGATCAACCCATCCTCTCTTATGACCGAATTTAGTCTGGAACGGACATTGTCTTGGTTTAGGCCGGAGTACTTCAGATTGATCTCTCGAATTCAAAGCACCCCCTTTGCAGTGGTGTATATGTGTGAGTTTGAACATTTCGCTCGGTTCAAGGAGTCCCCTCCGTACGGTCGTCTCCTTAATTCCTTAAAAACTAGCAAATCGTTTTGCCCCATCTATACCACCATACCGTGGCCACATAGTCGCACGCGCCACTTTGGGTTTCGACATGCCAAACCCTAATTTGGATGGAACTACTATGCCATCCTATGTCAAATAATACCACCTAGGCATTAAGTTTGATACAACAACTATAAGCCAATATCGTTTAGTCATATTTGGATCTAACACCAATATGCCAAGATATAGTGGACATAGTTACGCTACTATGCCACTGGCAGGCGCCAGTGCCCCATTGTAACACTGTTACACTATATGCTACTTGTTATTTTTACAGCTTTATGATGGCCATGAACGCGCCATGCTAAGGTTACGAATCGGCCGACCTAACCCTTTTTTTAGGTAGCCAACAATTTGTGGCCATGATCAATGGCCACCCCTTTTCCAAAATGAGCTATGGCCATGATCAACGACCACCCCTTTTTCCATAATGAGTTGTGTCCATGATCAACGACCACCCCTCTTCCATAAGGAACAATCGGCCATGCCGCGGCCTACCCATATGGCTTCTAAATGATCACCCATAAATTGGAAGAACAACTGGGATCATTTTCTAAATAATTTTAGTATGAGCTACATGCCAAAACTTTAATATGAATTTCTAGCATAACATACTAAAAAATCACATCAATCGGATTAACGAGCTAAAAGATACAGCTTAAAAGGCGAGCTAGGTCATGGTTGAAAACTTTAGAGCTCAAAACCTAAATATTCTCATATGGGAAGATAGGAAATTCTTTTCTGATAAGAATGGAGGGGTGGATAGTCAAAATACGAGTTCGTATGAGAATTCTACAACAGTTTTAGTGAGGGTCTCACATCTAAATTAATTTATGATTACGAAATTTCATGAATTAGCACAAACTTCTGCAAATTATCTCAGCCATCCAACTTGGCTAGCCAACTTAACCGGTTTAGATTTAATTTGGTCCAACCAATAGGATGTCAAAATGGCTACCAGCCACCATTCTCCTATAGGGACTGATCACCACATTTTTAATGTACATATATAGCTCCTGGAAGCTACTCACACATGACCACCCACCACCTAGCCTGCGCGTGATTGGTCAGAATAACTAGGTCTTGCAAATAAGACCCATTCAGCAGCCTGCTGCATATTTTCCATGAAAATACTCGAGACATCAAACATGTCACAAACTGGGGGATGTTCATCAGGGTATTGGTATGTAGGTCTACAGCGTGCGGCGTGCAACACGCCTATTACAAGAAAGTGTCAGGAAAGGCGGGCAGTTAGTGATGATAAAGAAGTAGTGGGACGAAACTACCCAGTCTTCCCCTCATCGTGGAGACGTGGTTTTCACCATCCTGCACGATCCCACTCCTCCATCACTCAACTATTCCCAGTTCCTATGAGATCAGGGTGCGTAAAACTATGACTGATATAAATAGGTTTTTAACCTATTTCAACCGACAACATAGTTTTGGTTAACAACACAGTACCCAGAAAATCATCAAAGAAATGATAGCTTACATTCTGCAAGCCAGTTCCATATTCTGATACAAGTCATAAAATAGCTACACCTTCAGAGTTAACCATTCTGATCTCAATATCTTCTTCGCTTCCCTCCCTAAGATCAACCATTATTCTTCATTTTGTGACCGAAGCAAGACTGGAACGACCATTTCTTGGTTTAGGCAAGGATTGTACCGATTGATCTCTCGAATCTAAAGTACTCCCGTGCAATGCATTTGTTTGGGGGTTTGGATTCGTTTCTCATCAACGCACCCAAATTTACCAAAACCAACAGAATCAGTTTTTACCCCAAAACATATCTTCTCTAAGCTTTGATCGAGATTTGATCTCTGATAGGCAAGATAAAAAGTAATCATAAACACCTTCATCTCATCGTTTGTGATTCCATAATATCTAGTTTCGCCATCATACGATTTAGATTATTGTGAGGTGATTGATAATACTAGGGTGTTCTTCAGGAATATAAGTTCGGTTTATCAATTGGTTCATGTTCACCTTGATTTATCAAAATACGGAACAAAAAAAACTCTTGGGTATTTCCGTGGGAGACACATTTATTCATTATATAGACTTTTCCGTGTGATAAAGATTTTTTTATCAAGTCTTCGACTTTGGGTCGTAGCAACTCTTAGTTTTGGGTGAGATCAGTTAAGGGAATCAAGTGCATAGTATTCTGCTGGGATCCGAGACGTAAGGAATGCAACTGTACCTTGAATCAGTGTGAGATTGATTAGGGTTCAACTACAGTCCAGTCCGAAGTTCATTGGTAGTAGGTTAGAGTCTGTAGCGGCTTAATACAGTGTGGTGTTCAAACTGGACTAGGTCCCTGGGTTTTTCTGCATTTGCGGTTTCCTCGTTAACAAAACTTCTGGTGTCTGTGTTATTTCTTTTCTGTATTATATTTTGTTATATAATTGAAATATCATAGGTTGTGAGTTAAGATCAATCAATCAGATAATCTAACCTTTGGTTGTTGATTTAAATTGATTAACACTTGAATATTGGTTTTTGGTATCGTTCAAGTTATTTCACATAATAATCAGGCTCGTGGATTTCTATCTGTTTGATTTGCTGATTACATTATGAAACAGAGATATTAAACTCTTGTATATACTTTTTTCTAGATTGAGTTTGACTGTCTAGTTGATTCTTTAGAAATTATATTAGAGTAAGTCCTCTCAGATTTCCAAACGAATTGTTGGGTGTGGTTGTTATACCCCCCATATTTTCAAGTATTATATAATATGTACAGTAAATACAGCTTCACAGTTATGTTTTCAATATAGCACGACTTGAAAGATACGTTAGGAATGAAACAATTCAAGTCAATATTACTAACCTCAAGTGGAAGGATGATGCCGTCGTTTTAGTTCATTATTTCTTCACATTCTTCAGGTCTTCAGAGTAATACTTGTATGTCTCAATGTTCCTAGACTTTCTAGTCTGACCTAAACGAAGTTGACTCTAGTATATATAATCAAGCGACTTTAGATGAGTTTTGACACACTAAAATATGACAACCAAACTTGACATACCAACGCTTGGTGAGTTCAACCGAGCTATGCGCTAACACATATGCCATACAATCCCAAACTTTAAGTCTTTTTAATTTTGGTTTTCCTTTAAACCACAATTCATAAGGAGAAGTATTCTTATTTTTCAAAAAGAACTCTATTTAAAATATTGATGCATGTGGCATAACTTCATCCACAAAAGAATAGTCAAATTAGAACTAATAAGCATAACATTAACCATCTCAACTAAAGTTTTATTTTTTCTTTCATCAATACCATTTTGTAAATGTGTATAAGGTGCAGTAAATTGATGAATTAAACCATGCTCTTGACCAAAGAATTTTAAGCTCATTAGGATAATATTCACCACCAATATCAGAACGTAATATCTTAATTTATGTCATAATTATGTCTCTACTTCTTCTTTGTATATTTTAAAAATATCAAAGATATTATCCTTAGATTTTATCAATTATAAGCATACATTACCCCAAAACGAAAGATTACTGAGATGCGGCTTTTATGGAAATTGATAGGATCTGTCTGTCAACTCATTTTTGATAGACCGTCATTTTCAATCCATGTGAAGTGGGCCAATTTATTGGGACAATTATTCCGATAGAACAAAAAATATTCATTTATCTTATTCTAATAAGTTTTATTCTTTCACTTGAACCGCCGATAAACTCTCACGTCTCAAAAACCTCTAGCTGGTGAAAAATCAATCTATAACCTAGATCTGATCATCAAAAACAATCAATTCAACTCTATTTAGTTTTTGTCATACTTAAAAAACCTATATCGTCATTAGCAGAAGTTATTCTTGGAGAGGAATTCTGAAATAAAGGAAAAGTTAAGGAGAATCAATATCATCAAACTAATATGAAGATTAATCATTGAAATATATTTTATAGATAAGTTTAATCTGTTAGAGCACTGCTCGGTCGAACTCGCAAGCGTTGCTATCTCAAGCTTGTTTGTCAATGTTAGTGATCAAAACTATAAGTCTTGATTTCTAGTCTACTTAAAGTAATGTCTCGGACTAGGATAGATTGTATAGTTGAGCATTAGACTTCACGGCGGTCATTAATTGAAGACGAAAAACTACTAAGGAGAGCTTGTGGAACTTCATCAACAAAAGGTATGAGGAGACTAAAACACATCTATCACTTGGAAAGTCTATTTCTACTATATCTCCTATATTGAGACAAAAGTCGTATTACTATAGTTTTCGATTATACACATTTGATATTTCGAGTTGGGTTTAACTCGCTTACATATTTCTCGAAATATGTGTTGGTAAGCTTTCGCTTCAACCAAGTTCATCTTATATTCTTGACAAAAGTCAAAATATGATCATGTGAAAATCGTCGAGTAACATCTTACATGGTTTGTGTGATACAATCATTTGATGTAGACTTGGAATGTTTCGTTATGATTATTTCAATAACTTGAAAATTACTTTGATGCTAATAGTGTGTGAAAATGGATATTTTCATCCTCTAAGAAAGTTTCAATGATTGAAATAAGAGTTTAGAACACTTAACCAACATTGGATTATAAACATGTTGTGCACTCTTGCATATGTGTGATCCATGTCCACGAACCATAGTATGCATACCCGTATGCGTACATGTTGGTTTAAGAAGTTCGGGAACCTAAGTGCGCGTACCCG
The DNA here is from genome assembly GCA_023529315.1 of Papaver bracteatum. Lineage (NCBI taxonomy): Eukaryota > Viridiplantae > Streptophyta > Magnoliopsida > Ranunculales > Papaveraceae > Papaver > Papaver bracteatum. The sequence goes on from JAJJWX010003638.1 coordinate 736,741, forward strand.
TACGCAAAATGGCGAAAACCAAACTTGATCCGGCTATTTCAAGTATGCGTACCCATTTGCATACTTGAATGGTTAAAGTTCTAAAATGGGTTGTGACATGAAAAAATATATTTATATAATAAGAAATGCATTCTTTGCAAATCGTGGCTATAATTTTCATGAATCGATCCGAGTGAAACAAAATGATTTTGCTTCAGTTTTGTTCTTGTATACTTCTAAGAGAATATAGTAATTGAACAACTTTTTAACTAGTTTCATTTGAGTCATTTGAACTAGTTATGGTTAAGATGAATAAGGTTGATATGAGAGTTTTCATATAGCTAACCTTGGTTAACTACTGTTGAGCCAACATAGTGTACACGTTTAGGTATGGTTACATAAACCTAAATGAGGGTACATTTCATTTGTGTATAACAAGCTAAGTTCGATCTAATGGTTGAAAGATATAAGCTTGGGTTTAATCAGGTTTTCATCTAACGGTGAATATTGAATGCTTTGTTACCAAGGTAACTTAGATTGCAAACCCTTATTTGAAAACTATATAAAGAAGAATTCTTGCAACTGGGAAACCTAATCCCCGCACCTCCTGTGTGATACTAGTTGCGACTAGAGTCGATTCTCCTTTAACCTTAGGTTTTTCACGAAACCTTGTAGATTAACGACTTAAAGACTTCATTGGGATTGTGAAGCCAGACACAACTATTTTCTATGTAGTTGCGTGTTCTGATCTTACTTTTAATATCGTGATTGAGTATTACCTTTGCTAAGATTTGCTTGAGATTTATATCTGATAGGTAAGATTAAAAGTAGTCACAAACATCTTCGTCTCATCGTTTGTGCTTCCACAATATCTTGTTTCGCTATCATACGATTAAGATTATTGTGAGGTAATTGATAATACTAGGCTGTTCTTCGGGAATATAAGTCTGGGTTATCAATTGGTTCCTGTGCACCTTTATTTATCAAAAGATGGAACAAAACTCGTAGGTATTTCTATGGGAGACAAATTTATTTATTCCAATATACTTTTATGTGTGAGACATATTTGTTTATCAAGTCTTCGACTTTGGGTCGTAGCAACTCTTAGTTGTGGGTGAGATCAGCTAAGGGAATCAAGTGCGTAGTATCCTACTGGGATCAGACGCGTAAGGAGAATGACTGTACCTTGAATCAGTGTGAGATTTATTAGGGTTCAACTACATTCCAGTCTGAAGTTAATTGGTAGTAGGCTAGTGTCTGTAGAGGCTTAATACAGTGTGGTGTTCAAAGCTGGACTAGGTCCCGGGGTTTTTCTGCATTTTTGATTTCCTCGTTAACAAAACTTCTGGTGTCTGTGTTATTTCTTTTCCGCATTATATTTTGTTATATACTTGAAATATCACAGGTTGTGCGTTGAATCGATCAATTGGTAAATCTAACCTTTGGTTGTTGATTGAAATTGATTGATCCTTGAACATTGGTCTTTTGTACCATTCAAGTTATTCCTCTTATATTCAATCGGGCTCGCAAGTTCCTATTTTTTGTTTGCAGATTGAATTAAGAGATAGAGATATAAAACTCTTTGATACACTTTTCTCTAGATTGAGTCTGACTGTCTAGTTGATTCTCTTGAAAGTATATTGGAGTTTGTCTATTCAGATTGCTAAACGAAATATTAGGTGTGGTTGTTAGACCCCCGCTTTTTCATAATATATGCTTATTGTTATAATTTGATCGCAAGTCTTTATTTATCGATTTTGGAAACCTAATTTCAGAAGAAAAAATATCACGATTTAAGATAACCTAAAATTTTGATTTCAATTATTTTTTAGAATAAATAAAAAAAAACTACAGTTTAGAGTTTTTGGTTCAGATATTGATTTAATCAAATATTTGTCATACTATAACAACATATGCGATACGATTTCAATCCCTGAGTTATAATATCTAACTAATTATTTTTCTCTTAACATAGCCTCCATTAATTGTGAAAGTGATGTTGTATAGTATTTATTGAAGAAGATAAGTATTGTGGAGTCCCAAAATCCACTTATTCAGAAATCTAAGAGACTGTTCTACATTCTGAGGCATTAAGGATCGAAAACATGAATTTAAGCAGTAATTTATAGACTCTAAACAAAGATTAATCCAAATCTAATCTTTTCTGAAATATTTTGTCAAAAACTCCTCGTAGATGATACATATACAATAGTGAGTTGATCTGCAAACAAAATATTAATACAAAATAGGCATAACGGAAGCTAACCAGTAAACGAATTTCAATCCTCTAAAAAAGATGCTAATGATTGTTTTCAATACTGATGTTATGGGAGGGCTAAAAAGGTTCATTTACATGCCTCTAAATAAGGTTCATTTACATGCCTCTAAATAAGGTTCATTTACACTTTCCTCTAAATAAACGAATTTCAATCCTCTAAAAAAGGTTCATTTACATGCCTCGGTCCCCCGCGTTTTCATTTTTTGTGTTTGGGTTGATACCCCTCCTAATTTTTATGTTTTGTTTTCAATACTGATGTTATGGGGAGAGCCTTCCCTAGATCTATAAGGTTCATTTAGTTTAATTTACAAAATTTTGCTTACCAGAAAAAAAAAAAAAAAAAAAAAAAACAACTAGCAGTTTATTTAGGGGTACTATGTAGTGCATGTAAGAGCTAAGCAGATAAAATATTATGAGTTCAATAACCATTGGGGTTTCAAGACTATATAAGGAAACCCCCTTCTAAAGTATAAATTTCTCCAACTAGTTGTGTTTTCATTGATTTCTTCTTCTTAATATTTTACCTGTACAACTTAGTTGCATGTACATCTTTCATTTGAAACAGAGAAATGATATCTTACAGTTTGGATGAGAATTAATGGATTGTTCCAGCGTACATAATGGCTATGAAGGGGAGAGTTTTTGGGGGCTATTTTACTAAGTGGAGACTTAATGTTATAGGGGGAAACCAAATCAATAGGAAATGTCAAATATACTCTTTCTTATAATTATACTATTATTAAAAAAAAAAAAAAACATTAATCTTCGCTTTTTCTTCTTCTCTTCTCCTTCATTTCATCATGATGATCAAAATTTTATCATGATGAAATCGTGATTATTAAAAAACTTAAATCTTTTTCTTTCTCTCTTCTATTTCTTCTCCATCACTTCGTGATTCTTCATTGCATCGTGATGAAGATGATGATCCTAAAATAAAAATATATTACTTTTCTTTCTCTTTTCTTCTTCATCTTCTCCATTGCGTATATAGAGATGATAGAGAAACAAAAACTAAGAAAATCCACCGTTTATTTTTACTTTTAAATGGTTAAAAAATATGATTCTATGAATTTCGGGTTAAAAAAAAATCTGAATGTGTTTACGGCTAGGATTTCTTATATTCCCATCTAAAAGTATATGTTTCGTCTTGGTTTTCCAATCCAAATAAGTTTTTTTTTTTTTTTTGTTTCCAGAACCGATTACTATTTGGGAAAACCCAAAGAGATACGTGTTACTACTGGAAAACTCGGGCGAATCTGTTCTGGTGGAAAACCCGCCTTAACTGGTTCTAAAAACAAAAAAAAAAAACAAAAAATGATTTCGGCTAGGAGTTCTTTATTTCCCTTCCGTAAATAAAAAATACGTCTTGGAACACTATCATTACGGTTGGGTCGACAAATTATCTCAGCCGAATAAGTGTATTTTGCGGCTGGGTATTGGTGTTTTCCCAGCCTAAACTGCAAATAACCCAGATTTTTAATTGATGTTTTCCGATTTGAATCAACAAAATCCTCTACATATGCAATCCAAAGAAGGGAGAAGAACGAAAGAAAGGTGGTTTAGCCAGTAAATCGTATTGGAGTAATATTTTTGAGATAGGGTTGAATTGTATCTTCGATTTTCAGACATATGTAAAAATGTGGAAGAATATATGGCTTTACATCGTATGTGCAACCAACTTCGACTTAGAGGTGAGACTGACAGAGAAGTCGCGGCTCAAGCTAAGAAGGAGTGGAGAAAATGGAAAGGTTATGATTTCAACTTGGAAGCTCAATTCACCATCATCAAAGACTTCTTAACACATCAAAAGGGATGTTATTAAAACCAACTTTGTAACGAGGATCTATTAAGTATGTAATGGGTTTTATTGTGGTCTAATTAATGAAAGTATTACTAATTTTCATGTTGAAAATGCAAAACAGACTCAATTACGGACGGGAAATATAAGAATTCCCAACCGTAAAACAGACTCAGGAGATTCTCGTTGAATAACGGCTGAAAGTTCTTAACTTTCCATCCGTTTTTATGGTTTACAGCTGGGAAGTCATAATATCCAAGCCGTAATAAATGGATTACGGCTGTGTCGACATAATTTCCCGGCCGTAACAGCATCAAATTCCAGATTTTTTCAGATTTTTGACGGATTTGAATTGATGAAATTGATGTTGGGAGTTCATTATAAACTTATCTTGAGTTTTGTGATGAAGTGTTTTATCATTTTGCTTCAAAATAAGTCAAAATAATTTCACCAAAATCACCATTTTTCCTCCTTCAAAACTCAAAAAAATCAAGTTTTGATTTTCAAAAAATTATAGTTTTGATTAGTCTAATTAATTCACTAAAAATGATTAATTAGCTTAATCAAGTTAATTAACACTAATCAAATTAAGGATATATTAGACATTAGAAAAAATGATGGATAAGGGGTGGTATGGGCTGCTATTTCATGAACCCAAATAACCCCAAAAACCCATCCGTTTGGATTCATATTAAAAGCAAAAACCTTTTTATATGCCAAAATAAAATAACGATGAAGTTGAAATACCCAAAAAAAGAAAGAATGACGACGAGAAGATACCAAAAGTAAATAATGGTGATGAAGACAAATCTCTAGCCGTAACTCAAAATGAAACTGGTTGCGCCACATACCTATTTTGTAGTCGTACGCCTGACAAGTTTGTGTAGTACATTGGAAATAAAAATGACAGAAGCATTGATGACATCCAAAATAGATTCAAAGTTATGGAAACAATATTGAAAACGTTTATTAGCCGTATGTTGTTGGTTAACCAAAAGATGCCTCAAAAAAAAAAAAAAAAAAAACCTACGGTTTGGGCCGGCTAGCTCCGGTTTTTTCTCTAATTCTTTCTCTCTTGCGTTCTTGAGTTTTTTAGGGTTTAGCGTCAAACTATGGCGCTAAATCAATCAATACCACCTGATCTTAATGATCAAAATCATCAACAGCATTCACGGGGACGTTTTAATCAACCCCCAAACAGATTTCGATCGAAATCTAGAACAAGGAAGGATCAACAATCGGGAAACCCTAATGCTAACACTGTTTGGAAACCGGTTGAAGCTGGGAAAGCTAATGCAGTTATAGCAGGCGCTAACCAAGATGAAGGACAGTCCTACGCGTCAGTTCTTAGGAAGAGAACCCATGTTTTGTCAAAGATTTATGCAGATTCACTATCTCTACCTCCGGTTCATACCAAGCATGGTGATGTGATTATCAGGATACCGAAGGCTACACATACAAGAATCATTGAAGTTTGGAAGTATAGTTTGGTTGGGCGTTTAGATTTTAAAACACTAAGATTTGAAGAAGCTAAGCGCGATTTTCTAAATCAACGGAAGTTATCTGGTTCGGTGCAATTTATTCCATGGATTCGTGGGTATTTTGTTATCAAGCTTGACAACGAGGATGATCGTAAGAGAGTTAGCTATGATGGTCCATGGTGGGTAAAGAAGCAACTGCTGAAAATCCATCCATGGAAGCCTATGTTCAATCCTGATGTTGATAAGGTCACGAGAGCTGCGGTTTGGGTTCGTTTTACCAATCTTCCTTGGGAGTTTTGGGATGAAGAGACGTTGTTTAGGTTGGCAAGGGGTCTTGGGAAACCTGTAGCTGTTGATCCAAGAACTTTATGTCATGAATATGGTTACTTTGCTGCAGTATTGATTGATATTGACTTTGCTAAACCTTTGGGCAATATTGTAGTTAATGACGAAGATGTTACTGAAGGTTTCTATGTTGATTATGAAATTATGAATCAGCCAAGCTTCTGTGACTATTGTAAGTCAATTGGTCATGAGAACAAGGACTGTAGAATTAAGCTTCGCAAGGAGTTGGAGGATCAGGAGAGGATTGAGAAGGATCCGGAGCTTAAGAAAAAGCTTAGGGATCAGATTCATGAATTACGGAATTTTTGGCGCCTCCGTAAGTATAATAAACCAAAAGATGATGATGTTAATGACAATCCACCTAAGGGAGATGATGTGACCGTTCCTTATTGCTCCTAAGAAATCACCGAAAGTCCCATTGACTGAGTTGTTTGTTGGTGCGCATACTTACATTGCTACTCCAGCAGCAAGCGCACTAAAATATCCCATTCAAACAACATGCCTAACCTAACTGATGTGGCTCCAATAAGTGTTGTATCTAAAAATGTAGATTCATCTGAGGTTGAATCAACGCCTCAAAATATTGATAGTGATAATGAGGATAATGAAGAGCTTGAGGCGATTCGGGAGTTGGAGGAGCTAAAGAAGAGAGCTACGGAACTTGACAAGTCAGCCGAGATGGATGCAATAGAGTTGGATGCTGCAAGGGAGAAGGTTAATCACTTGCGGGAATTGGCCTTGGAGAAGAGGAAGGCCAAAGAGGTGGAAGCATGCAAGAGGGAGGCGAAGGCGCGCAAAGCAGCTGATGTGGAGGCGCGTAGGGCCAAAGACGCAGAGGTGCGCAAGGATAAGGAAACTGAGGTGAATGCTAGTATTGGAGTGGCTTCTATTATTGAGGTGACTGCTAAAAATGGAGCGGATGCTAATATTGAGGTGATTGCTAATTCTGGGTGAATTGAATATGCGGGTGGAGAATTTCCAATTGCAGATCATGTTTTAGAACAAGTAGTGGGCGATGGATTTAGTCCGGCTACTAGAATTTCACGAAGATCTTCACCAGTCAAACCTGTTGATGAATTGGCGACATCAAACATGTTTGATACTGGGACTGACGATTTAGAGTTGGTGGAGGAGGAGGTTTACTCGGAGGTACCACATACTTCCGTGGCTACTCCTTCCGTGGCTGCTGCAACATCAGTTGAGGAAGAGACTAAGAACTTAGAATGGAGCGCGGTGCAAGATCAGGAAGAGAGGACGAAAAAAGAACTAGCTGCTAAGCAGAAGTTGGATGCTACGGCTAGGAAACTGGCAGCGGGGAAGACAAAGCCAAAAGATCAAGTTTCTATGACAGCCAAATCAGAGGTTAGCACAAGAGGCAGAAGTAAATCTCGTAAGGGTTCGGCAAGCCCTCCTAGAAAAGGGGTTGCTTAATGTGTGTCTTCTACTGGAATGCTCAGGGCTTGGCTAAAGATGGTGCAAGGTCCAAGTTGGAGGAGATTTATCACTTGCACAATCCTGACATCATTTGTATTGCAGAGCCTCAGGTTATTTGCAAGACGCATTTTGTTAGGAAGTTGAGATTATTGGATTTTTCGGAAGATGTTATTACTAATGAGGTGAATAAGGAGAAAGGTAATCTTTGGGTCTTATGGAGGAATACTTTAGCAAGGCCGGATGTTTTGTCTTCTTCAAAACAAGCTATTACCTTAGATTTTGCTGGAATTTATATTTCGGCGGTTCATGCTTCTTATGCTCCGATGGTTAGGAAACAATTGTGGCGTCAACTAGGTTTGGGTGTTATTTCTAATCCTTGGTTGGTGCTTGGAGATTTCAATTATGTCTTGCGTTTGGATGAGAAAAAATGGGGTAGGCCAATGTTGGATTTTCTGATGTATGAATTCCGAAGTTGGATTGCTGATAATGGAATGGTTGAAGCGGATTCTCTTGGGAAGAAATACACTTGGTGTAATTCTAGAAAGGGTAATAAACATATTGTTTCTAAGCATGATATGGCTATTGTTAATGAAGCTTGGAGTGATAGATTTCCTAATTGGATATGCAAGGCACTTCCTAGAATCTGTTCGGATCATTCGTCTCTTATTGGGTTTGCTATTGTCAGTCCAAGGCCGAGGAGAGCTCCTTTCATATTTCAAAAGATGTGGCTAAGTCATCCTTCTTTTATGAATTTGGTTGATGGGGTTTGGAACACTTTCATAGCTGGGGCACCACCATTCGTTTTTATGGCTAAGATGAAGCGGTTGAAGGAAGCCTTGAAAACTTGGAATCTTGAGGTTTTTGGAGATATTAATTTTCGTTTAAAGAGGGAGGAAGCAACTTTGGAGGCTGAATCTGATTTGCTTGACTATGAGCCACGCGATGAAGTTCAATTTCTTAAGGTGGCGGAGGCCAAGAGGGTTGTTGATGAAGTGCGGAATGACTTGGCTACCATGCTCAAGCTGAAGGCGAGAGTTTCTTGGTTGGAGGATGGTGACCAAAACACTCGTTTTTTTCATAATAGCATTCGCATGAGGAGGAGTCAAACACACAATATCGGATCTCAAAGTTTCATCTAACTCTACTTTGTTTTTGCAAGATAATATCAATCATTATATTGTGAATCATTACCGTGACAAGTTCAACGGTAGTGGGGTTACAATTGATCCAAAGTTATTTGATATTCAGCATGAGCGTATTTCAGCTGAGGAGAGTGATTTTATGGATGTTGTTCCAACTATTGAAGAAGTCAAAGAAGCCGTTTTTGACTTAGGCGCGGATTTGGCTCCTGGCCCAGATGGTTTCACGGGTTCTTTTTATAGGCATTGTTGGAGCATTATCTCTGGAGATCTTTTTAAGGCCATTACTAATTGTTTGACTATGCGCAAAATTCCAAATGGCATTAATTCTAGTTTCATTGTTTTGATTCCTAAAAATGGTAAATCTGATGCTATTAAGGACTATATGCCGATTGGTTTCAGAAATTTTTTATTCAAGATCATCACGAAGATCATGGCTACCAGATTGGGAACTGTTCTGAATAAGTTGATTTCTGAAGAACAAGTGGCGTTCATGAAGGGTCGCAATATTCATGAAAATATAGCTTTGGCGTCGGAGTTGATCAATGAGTTGAGCATCAAAAGGAAGTATGGAAACGTGGGCTTAAAGCTTGACATTGCCCAGGCTTTTGATACGGTAAGCTGGGATTTTATTGTGGGGTTTTTTAAGCAGTATGGTTTTTCGGAAGATTGGTGCAATTGGTTTCTCAGTATTCTTCATTCTGCTCGGATTTCTGTCATGATTAATGGCAGCCCGGAAGGATTTTTCAGCATTACAAGAGGTTTGAGACAAGGTGATCCTATTTCTCCTTTGATTTTTGTTCTTATTGAGGATGTGTTGAGCCGTAATATTACGAAGCTTTTTACTTCGAAAAGAATGCAACCTATGGTCTGCAAAAAAGGTGTGGCCCCTACGCATTTGCTCTTTGCAAATGATATTCTTATTTTCTGTAAGGGTAACTTGGAAAGTTTAAGTAGCCTGAAGGAGATGCTTGGCATATACCAGTTAGCTTCTGGCCAAAGTGTTGGCTATGCCAAAAGCAAGTTCTATTTTGGTGGTGACAGAGTTTCTCGCGCGATTGCAATTAAAAAATTTCTTGGCATGGAGAGGGCTTTTTTTTCGGACAAGTATTTGGGTGCTCAGCTGAAGCCTGGCATTGTTCGACACATTCATGTCCGTGTAGTGGTGGAGAAGATTATGGACAAGCTGGCCTGGTGGAAGGGTAATCTCTTATCTTTTCAATCAAGGTTGGTTTTGATTAAGTCTGTTATTTCGAGTTATGTTATTCATTCTATGGCTGTCTACAAATGGTCGTGCAATATGATCAAGCAGGCGGAAAAGGCCATTAGGAATTTCCTTTGGTCTGGTGATGCGGAAAAACATAAGTATTTTACGGTTAAATATGACTCCTTGTGATGTCCTAAACGTGAGGGTGGTCTAGGTTTGAAGAAGTTGAATGATGTTAATAGGGCCATGATTATGAAGTTGTGGATTTCTATCCGTGACTCCAACAAGACTTGGGCCAGATTCTTGCGTGCGAAGTACTTCAAAGTGAATGGTAATTTAATCAACTATAAGTTGGGCTCCTCGGTTTTCCCAGGAGTGTGCTTGGTTTACAATTTCGTTCAAAAACACACACGTTCAATTATAGGAAATGGTGATAATACTTCCTTATTCTTTGATAATTGGTGTGGTGATTTTTCGATGGAGGAGAGGCTTGGAATCTCTTCAAAAGGTCCGAATAATTTTAAAACTAAGGTGAGTGATATTATTGTAGATGGCGCTTGGTCCATACCTCAGGCTACTAGAGATTTGATGATTCGTTGCAATATTGATATGGATAATTTGCCTATCATTGCTGGTGGGGATGATTACAAGATTTTGGATCTAGATAAAAAAGGGGCTTTCTCGGTCAAATCGGCCAAGGAGGCCATTAGGGTGCCTGCGGAAGTTGCTCCTCATGCTGTTCTTTTTACTCGGAAGGTTGTGCACCCAACTTTGAGTATGCAATATTGGAAGATTTGGGCTAATCAGTGCTGTGCTACGGATGATAATGTTATCAGGCAAACACGTAGGTCTATGCCTACCTTTTGTCGCATTTACAAGAGGGATGGTGAGACTATGCGCCACATCACTTGGCAGTGTAGGTTCGCGAGACGTATTTGGGCCTGGGCTGCGGGGATTTTCAATATGAGGCCTATGGAGGGCCTGGTGGACTCTTATAAGGTTGCTAAGGGGCGTAGTAGGATGATCAAGGATTTGTGGCTTGTTTCCCACCTTGCAATTGCAACGGAGCTATGGAAATTGAGGAATAACATCTATTTTGATGAGGCGAAGGTAAATTGGCTTGGCTTTAAGGGCCGAGTGTATCAGTTGATTCATGATAGTTCGATCCGTATGAAGGGTTACATGTACAACAAGGAATATGACTTGCGGATCTTGAACTACTTCAAGGTGGCGCACAGGGCTTGCATGGTTTCAACGCCTTTGGAAATTGCTTAGTGGACTCAAAATCCAGGTGAGATTAAGATTTGTTGTGATGGCGCATCCCTTGGAAACCCAGTCCAAGCGGGTTGTGGCGTCACTTTCCGTGGCTCAAACGCTGAGATTTTGGGCAGCCTTCTAGTTGGCCTAGGATGGCAAACAAACTTCTACGCTGAGGTATGTGCTATTATTTATGGAGCGATGATTGCCAAAAGATGGAATATCAAGCAGCTTTGAGTTCGATCAGACTCAATGAGTTGCATTCAAGCTTTTCAGGAAGGGGAGCTGCCGTGGCAGCTTATGCAGAAGTGGAGAATGGCTAGATCTTTTTATGATAATATTAGATATGTCCATAGCTATAGAGAAGTTAATTTTTCAGCCGACGCCTCGGCCAAACAAGATTGTTTGTTGGCCGAGGATATTTTTGAGTTTTATGAGGGTAGGCCAGTTCCACTAAAATCTATGAGTGGCCTGGAGAAGTTTATTTTCGTTTCAATTAAGTCTTCTACTTCTGATAGCCTCACGGCTATGCATTAGTAAGGTTTAATCCCTGTACAGTTTTTTCGTTTTTTAATATATATTGACCGAGTAAAAAAAAATAACCAAAAGATGCCTCGATCAAAGTTATACTCCCTCCATACCTATATTATATACGCGTAATTTTGCTTTTTATTTGTCCCACTAAATAGGCGGAGTCCTAATTTCAAGATGATTTTTTCCTAAATACCCTTATTTATTGTGTATGGAAAATTGTAGTATGAATAGGACAAGGGGTAAAACAATAAAAGGTATGAGAAATTATGAATTCAATGCAATTTTCTTAATCTAAGAGAATTGTCCTCCTCCGCCTATATATGTGGTACGGAGGGATTGGTAACTTATACTCGATTGCAATACTTGGATCTCCAAAAAGAAGAACTCTTGCACGATTTTTGTTATGAAGTTTTGAAAGAAAATATCGAGGGATTTTATCCTTTTTAGGATTTGAGTAAGTGCAAAATACCAGTCGCAACTAGCATGGGCATGATTTTAGATCGACGAATTTGTTTCGAAACATCTTTTTTGTATGTTTTTTACTAGGTATCACGTCGGCCTGCGGCCGGCACTCAACCTCTCGTCTATTTTTTTCAAATCGGATATGGAGACTTAGTTAAGTTTTGTTTATTGTTCATTTGTTTGATCGGTAGATCAGTATCTTCTCATGCAATTTTAGTTTGTGGTCATAGAAGAATGGTCCCAATATTTAGTTGGTCGTATCATATTATAGTGTGTTAGTTAGTCGGGTCACAGTAGCATGTTTAATTAGTTGGATCATTGTAGCCCGAAGGGGCTGGGGCCTATGGCCATTTTTTAAGGCCACAGGATCCTCGTACCAACCTCTTGTCGATTATCAAAAAGTTGTTCTAAGCTTATGCAGATGAAAGGTTATATTACATTGTGCTAGTTTGTCGGGTCATAGAAGAAAATTCCAAATATTTAGTTAGTCGAATAATATTATAGTGTGGTAGTTAATCGGGTCACAGTAGCGTGTTTAATTACTTGGAACATAATAGCCGGAGGGTCCGGGCCCTACGGCCCTGGCGGTCGAGAAAATTTAAAGACAGATGTAGTGCCCACATTTAAATTAGTGTGTTAGTTAGTCCTGTCTATAACAATCGAGAGCATATTTAGTTAGTCGGGTCATAAGAGAACAATACACATATTTTGTTGGTCGTGTCATATTATAATATGTTAGTTAACCGGGTCACTGTAGCGTGTTTAATTAATTGGATCATAGTATCCGGAGGGGTCGGGTCCTACGGCCTCGGCGGTCGAGAAAATTTAAAGGAAGATATAGTGCCCACATTTAAATTATTGTGTTAGTTGGTGTTGTCTATAATAATCGAGAGCATATTTATTTAGTCGGGTCATAGTAAAACGATACAAATATAAGGTGGAAGGTGGTTCCAAAATTAACCGTGCTTAAAATTAGATAACCGTTTTTAGTCCTATAGCGGTTAGGAAATGGATACAAAATTAAATTCATCCTCCAAATGTATTAGTAACACTTATATATAGATATCCACGGTACACTAACTCCCGTTCCTTGAGATGAACGGCTTTCTCTTTAGACTTGCAACTCCCGTTCCAACCACACTTGCCATCATGTTCCCGTTCCAAAAAGATAAAGAATGATTAGTTAATTTATATGTTGTGTTACCATCAAACCTGCATGAACCAAAACCCGTCCCAAGTGCATTTTAAATCTCCTCGCGGCAACATCAAAATATTAGTACTCGATCTAAAATAAATAGGTAAGCATCCAATGCAAGTAAATAGCTAGTGATATACTGCAAGAGTTATATACAGACCAATAAATATACAACTTACATGAGGCCCAGAGTTCAAGTTCAAAGTGGAACCAAATTCAACACTCAAGTTTACCTTTTGCCCCTAAAAATGTGAACCGCACCTCTTCAAGGATTAAATCCAAAAAGAACGGATCAATAGTGATCCAAGAGTAGAAAGTGAAATCAATTTTTAGAATTTTAAATTAGCCTCTACTATCAATTTGCATCAAGTAGAAGCAGGATTTTTGGATCATCGCGCGCGTATTAGGAAGTTTGACACTTTATGCAACTTCTGACCACACCAATACAATCATGTTTGGTGTATACAATATAGTTATATGGTTATCTTCTGGGCCAACAGATAATGGCATATCTCCTGATATCGGCCATATCAGCACGAATGAGGGAAGGAGCAGATAACATATTTACGGATTCATCGACATCAGTCATTAGCACAAATTTCTTTGCCTTCCTTCCACCTGATGTTTCTTCTCTCAAATAATAAGAAAAAGGTATAGGGTTTGCTAGGGTTAGTTGCGATTATTTAGTTGTCAGGATATGTCAAGCTTTAAATCGGGTCACGGCATAATCTCTTATTCTGAAGAAGCAAAATAAAAATAAAAACAGCAACAAACTAATTATAGAGTTTCCATGTGTATACCTTCAAACCACAAATCTTTTCATCATCATATTTCTATTTCTGCTTTGTCTCCTAAACCACAAAGCAAAAATCATGAAAACAAATCAACAAACTGAAATCGTGTAATATCAAATAAAGCTAATTCACTGAAATCAGATCAAATAGAATTTGGACACAACAATATTTACGGAAACAGAGTTATAAGAAGAAACGTTCTATACACGATTAGTGTCGACATTATTGACGGGACCTAACTATGTAAGGAAACCATCGATCCGACAGATGTTCGCGCCTTTGGTAAGGGAAGGAAATTTCGGTGGATCACGGTTCATGAATCTTAAAAATTGGTCACGATAAGAAACGTCTTTATGTAGTCCTTATTAAGTGTTCATTCTTATGGAGAAAATTTAAAGGCATGTATAGTGCCCAAATATTTAGTTGGTCATACCATATTATAGTGTGTTAGTTAGTCGGATCACAGCGTTTTTAATTAGATGGACCCTAATATCCGGATAGGGGGCCGGGGCCTACGGCCCCGGCGATCGAGAAAATTTAAAGGCAGGTGTAGTGCCCAAATATTTAGTTGGTCGTACCAAATTATAGTGTGTTAGTTAGTTTGGTCACAGTAGTGTTTTAATTAGTTGGACCTAATATCCGGATAGGGGGTCGGGGCCTACGGCCCTGACGGTGGAAAAATTTTAAAGGCAGGTATAGTGCCCAGATATTTAGTTGGTCGTACCATATTATAGTGTGTTAGTTAGTCGAGTCACAATAACGTCTTTAATTAGTTGGACCCTAGTATCCGGATATGGGGCCGGGGCCTACGGCCCCGGCGGTCGAAAAAATTTAAAGACAGGTGTAGTGCCAAAATATTTTGTTGGTCGTACCATATTATAGAGTGTTAGTTAGTCGGGTCACAGTAGTGTTCTTAATTAGTTGGACCCTAGTATCCGGATAGGGGGTCGGGGCCTACGACCCCTGCGGTCGAGAAAATTTAAAGGCAGGTGTAGTGCCCAAATATTTAGTTGGTCGTACCAAATTATAGTGTGTTAGTTAGTCTGGTCACAATAGCGTTTTTAATTAGTTGGACCTAATATCCGGACAAGGGGACGGGGCCTACGACCCCCTATCATGTCAGCAATGTATTCTGGGAAAACCTGCCTAATTAACTCTTCATTCCACCTCCTAATGTCAGCAATGTACATTTTTAGATTTTATTTGAGAACTTAGTCACGGTACGTAAACCTGCACTTAACCCTGTTTAGGATTTTAGTGGCTAGGATGGGGTAAGCCTTGCCCCCAGCTGCGACATAATCCATGATTATTCTAAATCATTCTCTTGCGGCATGTCTGCTACATTAAGCTTTGTAACCTGGTAAGCCAACAAAATACTTTGGTGAACTTAGGGTAAATAAGCAGGTGTAAGCATCACCGATCTTGGGCAAAGTGAAATTCAAAATTTTACAATTCATGTGTTTTACTCCAGCTTCCATGAAAGTGGTATATTTTGCATATATGAACACAGATTTATAATGAGGAAACGAAATATTAACCCCAACCCCAATACTATGAAAATTAAAGATATAACTGGTTTGTGTTGGGGATGGAAGAAAATGAGCATAAGTTAAGCACTTATGGATATGAATCGAGTTATACCAGCTTAGAGACTATGCCACAACGCAGGAGTATCTTGAATGGACTTTAGAATTTCCTCCATTATAAAATTATTATGAGGAGCGTACTTCTTTCCACATACAGTTAGGTGATTCGTGCTCTTCGTTGTACAAACTCTCCATTGATTTGACATTAAATAACAATCCAAAAACCAGATTTAGTGGGCACATAATACGGGACATATCATTTCCACATTGTTGGATAACTAGTCATTCACTCCAAACTCCGCCTTGTTCCTCTTTCAGGTTAACCGTCATCAAATTTAGTTTTCTTTCCTGAAGGAAAATGCTCGAATTCCCATCCAACTCAAGTGCCTTCTTGGAAAACTCATCATTAGCAAACTCAATACAACGGGTTTCCTTGTAATGTACATCCTTATTGCGCACATCAACAACTTCCCCAACATATTGTTTAAAGAACTCAATTAGATAAGATCTATTCAAAAAGCCATTCCAACATTCAGAACCTGATGGTTTGCAACACCAATTTTAAAACAATTATAAATGAAGATGTGTAAAAAATTATGACGTTGATCATTTTTCTTTAACAGGTAGTTATATATCGCACATCAACTACTCACTTTACAACATTAACCTTAAAGAAAGTGTTTAGACCTAGTTTAATCAAGTATGCTTATATTAATCTGTATAGATTGGTTAAAAAAAACAAAACTATTTAATCTAATCAATTAGTTACCATAGCTACTGAATCTCTTGCAGACAATGCTAGCTAGAATATCTCTGCACAGGAAACAACTCCAGGGCACACTTTTTTCACTGCAGCCTTTGATTTTACACAACACCAAGACAGACCCGAACTGTACTTGTCTTCTCCATTCTCTGAATTTCGTAGAAACCCTATCAACATCATCATCTTCTCAAATTCCAGCAAAGTACAACAAAGAATGAGAACTTAACGAAGAGAAAGTACACGAAATATGGCTACAACAAAACGATTATTATTTTTTGGTAACTAATGAATAAGGAAATTTTGGCTACACTGTTCGATTTGGTATTCAACTACGTCATCTGGACATTGACTTTACATACTCAGAAGTGCATAGTGTTCCATCTAAGTATCATTACAAACCAAAAGATAGAGCAGACCAAGTATAAATGAGCAACAACACGTAGTCGTTAACCTGTCATGAAGAAAACAGCACATGGAAATAGGAATATCTATTGTAGTTGGCGGAACAAAACCATGAATGAAACAAAGTATTTTTAGCGATTAGGAATATCTATTATGTACCCCGGCAGGCACAACAATTCCTTTTCCGGACCTATCATGCAATACAGGACAAATGAATCAGAATAGCCTACATGAGCAAACTTCAAACAACCAAAAAATAGATTCAAAATACATATGCACACCAGTACCTTTTTAATAAGAGAAGAAAAATTAATAAGCTAGCATAACTGTGTTTAGAATGCTGTAGATCACTCACTTTATATAAATCCCTCAAGTAATCAAATATTTCTAAGCAAACAACTAATTGACGTAATTAGGCTTAAACTCTAGTGATAGAGAGAAAACTAAAAAGCTTTCATTTATAATCACAGAAACTGTATTTCCTCTATTATCCATGTGGGATCACCAAGCACCAAACTCTGTCACTCTAATTCATGAGAATCAATGAAAGATCTATTATACTAACTTAATACAGACATGCAATTGCACTTTTGTGCGATTGTGTGCTATTGTATAAAGATATATATTTTTAAGGCACTCATCCATTTGACTACTTAATATGTGCCATATGGCGTCACAACAGCCTTAGCTAGGAAAATCCATCCAGTTCACCACTTAACCGCTGTAATTTTGTGTCAAGCTAAAGGGATGTTGTTAGAACCACAGGGTCCTAGGTGTTCAAATGTAAGCAAAACAGATCTCATGAATGCAAAAATAGGGGACTCACCGTGTTGAGTTCTGCGACAATTGGACCTGACGTGAATCGAACACGTACCCTTCTGACATGAAGTCAGATGCGCTACCATTGCACCACAAGTCCTTGATTTAAAGACTCGTCCAATGGACCATCGTTTTCCGACGCATTACATTAAGTAGTATAAGGGTTTAAAGTGCACATTTATCCTATGATTTTCTCGTTATTGTCGACCCTATAATGCTAATAAAGCCAGGAAAAATTGAACATAATTTAATTTTTGTTGTTATTAACATTGGAATGTTGAGTTGTGAACTATATGTCTAACTGAACCTAAGAAAAAAAGTATAAATCTTAGAAATTAAGATGTGGAACACTAACCATATACCCAGAAGTGATTGGGTGAGGATTCACTCGTTGAGAACCGCCACTAACTTCTGGATACTTCCATTGAGAGTTTCTGCAGACAGAAAATGTTACGAAATCTAATTGAATCAAGAAATCGGTCACGAAGTCATTCTACACGGTCCGACCAAAAAACCTCTCAACATAAATAAACATTAACATCACTCAACAAAAGTAAGATGAAGACATTAATCCATTTCCCTATCCATGATATTTATAAACTCAAGTTTAATCGTACATAAATCTTACTCTCTAACAAAAGACTCCTAAACCGCATTTTCTAATGTCCCAGCTCTTGTACATATATTCAACAACAGACTCCAAAGAGGGCATATCCCAAAGAGAGAGTCTTTCCAGAAGGGATATCCAATAAAATACAGAAATTTTTCGTACAATAAGGCCCTGAAATACCTTAAACTCAATATTATTAAAATAAACTTCACATATAAAAAAAGGAGGAATCGTACCATCCTAGCTAGAACTGTGACAAACCAAAGCCACTAAGCAGAAACTGATGTTGGTACGTTGACTAAACCTTACCCTCCAGGTAGATAGATAGAATGCCTTTACAGTTTACTCCTCAATATTTAGATACCTCCACCCCATATGTTAGAAAAATGAGTTGTTTAACTCCTTTACACATTCTTTCTTTGGTGAATCCGATACGTAGAACTCTTTAAGCTAAAGTGATAAAAAAAAAATAGTCACACAGTGGCACAAAATAACTTATTATTAACCCCACAACTTTAAGTTATTAACCTAAACAATCAAACACACAATATTTGGATGCAGAGAAGCCATACCTTGAGTTAATTAGTGATATATTTGTTGCTTCCAAAACTCCGCTTCATTAGTTAACGTATCCACCATCTTTGCTAGCATCTGATCACTTTCATTGTGTCTGCGCATACAACAATATTGTTGGAAAAACTAACCAACATATAATATAGATGATTAAGTGGAACGTAATCAATAAAGATTTGTGGGCACAAAATTTAATATTAGGTCGTGACTTATGAGCGTTACAAATAATAGAACATACTCAAAAATTCGATAGCATCGTTATACATGTTATTACTGCACAATTTAGCAGACTGCCATATCCTACTGTTGATTCACATGTTATTTACAGACTTTCCTCGCATATGTATAAAACAAAGAAGTGTTGATGTACTGGTGCATACAATCCTGGAGCTATATTTGTACCGTATTTCCTGGATTCACCTGGTTGTATTGCTCCTAAGCTGAAAATTCCAGTTAGCTTAACCTCAGCTTCTACTTTTCCATCCTGTAATATTTAAAGAGAGATTACATGAGCATTATAACAAATTCAACTTTGCACATAATATGGAACAATAAACCAGGACATAAAAGTACATTCAGAACAATCAATGTCTAAGAATACAAATGCAAATGCAAATTCCAACTTGCTTGATAGAAATGCCAGAAGAATCCATACTCATAATTAGCCACAGTGCAAAAAAAGGATATTGTGAGCCTTCTAGATCTTCTAACTTCTGCTAAGCCAGACCTCCAATCTTGATGTTTGCACAGTATACCATGGTCCTCCTCATGTAAGCACACACAATTTTCAATCGTTTCTACTCCCCCGGTAAAATTTGTAAAATGGGCATCGAAATACTTGATGTAGCCTAAACAATCACACCCCTGAAATGATTAATCCGTTTTATCCCAGCCAAGACCAATCGAACAAAAAGACCTGAAATAATCAAATGGACAAAACCAGGAATCAAAACCAATCCTCACCTTTTTCAGAGAATGTGCATTTTTACCCAGGCCATCTTCTTCTGCATCAAAAGTATTTTTCTTGTATTGTGGCTCATTTGAATCACCATATGGGACCACCATCTCAACAAAACTCAGCATGTGAGCTACAGGTCTCCGCCCCACACTACCGTCAGTATATGCAACGAAATATATAACCAAACCCTCTCTGGGAGTGAAACCAACCCGAAAGTTCCACTGCAAACCAGCAATAAAATGAGAATATGCATTTAAATTTGATACGAATAGAAAAACAGAACACTGTCAATCACATATCCTAATGAATAAAGTGTACTTTTTGCTATTCCACAAACTGCCCATTAACACGAAAGCCTGGTCCTTCTGGCTGAATAATCTTTAGGGGCTTCAACTGATGGTTAGAAAAAATAATCTTTTTACCTAGTTCTAAACTCAATTTCACAAATCAGTTAAAAGAACAATACCTCAGCTTCAATACTGTCAGCTCCAACTCAGATTCAAATCCCATTCAAGATTAACACACACCATCAACATCTACTTACTTGTATCTGCTCATCCATCACCAACAGTTACAATCCCAAATTCAGTCCCTGCAAGTCTCAGAGAACACACACATACCAGAACTCATTGCCCCATCGTTGTAGCTTCTCTGGTAGAAACACCAACAACAGCTCTGCAACCACCACTGATTCGAACGCAGCCTAACTGCAATCCACCCATGCACCAAAGCAATCTCCATTCTCCTCTTCTCAATTCTTCAAACACCAATTACCCATCTATATGAACATAGCAAAAAAACAAACGTGCATGAAAAATTACTTAAAGGAGAGATTAAGAACTGGAGAAAAGCTTAAACATCGACGACCACCAATCCCAGAAAAATAAATAATCAAAAACCGATTACAAATTTGAGATACCAGGGAGTAAATCATAACATCCTATATAAGACATGAAGGGTTTACATTGTGAGCACAAACTGCTAAAAGCTCACAATTTTGCATTTCTTTTTAGTACACCTGCATAATGGGTTTACCATGAACCCATTACCTAGCTATGAGATTGCTCACGTTTCTGGTCTGATTTTAAGAAGCCAACTATTTGTTTATTATCTAGTATGTTGTGTAGTGTTCAAGTCTGTACCTCCATTACTGTTAGATGAGAACAAATGCCAACGCTGGTCCTAATGTGAAATAGCGGGTTTGTTAAGTTTGTAGTGGGTGGTAAAATATATGGTCCATGGCATGCTTTGGGGTTTAGATGAGATGAAACTTAGGATGCCATATGTAGCTAGGATCCATCACATGACGTCCAATTTGGAATCACATACCAATAAAAAATGTCTAAACTGGCATCTAAGTATGATTACAAATTAAATGTTAATGAACAGTTTTAGGAAAGCTTACAGAGTAGCGAAAGTTCACCAAAAGTAGGATTCTTGGTAGCACATCACCTCTTATTTACTGCATTAACGACGATGTCCATCAAGAAATTAAAAAAGAAAGATAAAGTAAAATTAGTAACAAAAAAAAATTCATTACTGAATATAAGATGAATCTGAAACTCAAACCGAGAAACACAAATTTATTGAGAAAAAAGAGAACCATTTCAACAGATAAATTTACCTTCTTAATTTGTTTCATGTTTGGCTTCAGCTTGTTGTGGAAATATCTCTTACATTTGAAGTTACAAAATAGGAACAAATACCACAACAAACTCGTCAGACGAAAGTTGGAATTTCAAAATTCAGTTCCAACAAATACTTTACCTGAGAATCGGATCACTCCTAAACGGTAAATCTTTGCACCACTCGATTGAAAAAGTTCAGTCTTGGAAATATAATATCAACACTAGCTTTGCTGACCAAGAACTCATAGTTCCATCAATTTCAGATTCGTAAACTCTTGTTGGGTCTGTAAGGACCAACTCAACGCCACAAACTCGATGATCTGAATCTTTCTCTGAAGACTGGGTAATAATGAAACTGCCAAGTAGGCCACCATGATAGTAAGAACCTCGGTTAACATGTTATGCGAATTTGAACAAATCATATAACATCAGTAGAACCCTTGTAGATGCATGAGGTTTCTGTTTGGAATATTATTAGGGTTTCGATATTTTTTTTATACATAAAACCATAATTCAAAAATAATTGTATTATTAAAAAAGGAAAATCCTTGATAAACCCTTTTCTTTGATTACTGTGAGTTTGAAATTCGTACACATAGTTGGATATTTTCAAAACGTTGAATAAGAAAGAAGAAACAACTGCAAACCTAGTATTATCCAACGATGTTTACAAAGTTTTAGCTATTCCAAGCTGTCACAGTATCAGAGGCTCTATAAGATTTTCAATTTAGCTTCCCCTACAATAAAGATTTGGCAATCAATAGTTCCATTAGAGATAACAAAATCAAATTTAGAAAATGTAGACATGAATATAATCAATAGATCTATTACAATTTAAAGAGGCTATTATTCTAAACCTTTGATTTATTTCAGTTTTCCTTCTTCTAAACACATTCGAAACATAATACTAAGTATCAACAATTTAATAAAAGTTAATTTAAATCATGTAATTGCGGAATAGGCAGAAGGGATGAATACCTTCTTGGTCTTTTTTATGAAAAGTGAAGGCGAAGCCTTGTTGGCCATTTTAGCAATATCTAACTCCAATTGAATTCCAACACACAACATCATTTGTCACCTGAAATCACAAAAGCAAATCGAATATGTAACGACAAAAAGAAGAACCATGAAAGAATATGTGTCATTTTTTTTACTTCCCAAATCCTCGGTGATAAGATTACAACTTCAGCTAATTTATTGTCCAAACAAACAACCTGCACTTGTTTAATAAATCAACAAAATTAAAATCTAAGAAAAGCGTTGCCTTTACATTCATGGTCAAAGTGTATTAGAAAACTACTCACACTTAGTTAAGTATCCCAGAAAGCAGTTCACTCTGGTGAGCGGTGAGTACACCGGCCAACTTTTCAACATATAATGTGCATATTTGAGTAGTCAGTTATGAGTTCGAGGGACAAAGCATCATTTAATATGCAAACAACGTCTCATTAATAAACTCCTCAACACTGCAAAACTTTTTCAGAAGTGAGAGCGGGCCATGTTAACTATATCAATCCATGAACTGTGGACTAAACCACGTGATGCAGAATGAACCAATAAAAAGAATAAATAGAAAAAAATACCAATGTGCTGAGAAGCATTAAGGGGGTGGTAAAGTTGATGTAATGTCCACTTCATACTCGTTACTACTGTTAGTGGTTACAAAAATGATCTGTATAACCTCCGGATCACATAAATTCTGAAAGTGCAGATGACGGAAAAAAAACTAATTCTTGAAGGCTCAATTGAAACAAACAAAAGAGTCCCACAATTCAATCCTGCTAAGAAGACCCAAGAAATTCAGCTGAGATAAACATACACATTACGTAGAAAACACACAATTTCACATTTTGAACCAATGAAGAGAACAAATGATTTTTTTCAAGTATTAAGTTCAGCAGGTAATAGCTTCCCAGATGGGAAGTACATGTTCCATCGTTAAACGACGGATTCCCCAAAGAAATACTTTAAGAGAATGAAAAACATGATCAGATGTTAATCAGGACGAAGAACAGAGCTTAACAGTGCAAACTCGAAATACCTTGAAGGATTTAGCTGTTTGTAACGATATAAGCATTGGACATTGGCTGCATGAGTAAGTTTGCTCACAAATCATCTACCTTGAGAAAGTTTTATAGAATCCAATAAGAGACTGTGTGGATATGCATCGGGCAACTCTACACGAATTTTCTACACACCCTTCAGAACGACCTGCAATGACCAAAGTCAGAAAATGAAAGCATTTAAAATTTCTTTTGATCTTTGGAATTCAACCATTTCAAAAACCTTGGAATTGCAGGAGAACGCAGAAGCATATTTTTATTTTTTTTGAATCATGGAAATCCACATTAAAACACCCTCTTGACATATAATTTTGAGATAGTGACCAGACTATTAAAACACCCAATTCTCTGCTCTTTAAAACCAATCAAATTTCAAAAGCGTAAAATTGACCAAAATCAGAGTCATTCATCTCTGTTATAGTACCCATACCTATTCTCCCTCATGGGCCATATTTAAAAAACCAATGGTTGGTTGTAATAAAAAACACTAATCAAAACCAAACTTATCCGAAAAAACAAATACCTGAAGCATGAAGATGATGAAGAAAGGTTTCAACCCATTGTTCAAATTACCCCCGTTACTTGCTTCTGTAATATCACCACCAACATTAGTCCTTACCAATTTAAGACGAATTAACACATACTGAGATTAAATGGAAGAATTAAGAAATGAGATAAGGCTAAATAAATTAGCAAACCCTAGAATTTTTGTTTACTGCATAGGCAAGATTTTTGGGCAATTTTGAAACAAAGGCATAATTAAAATCATCAAAATAATAACAACATGAGATAAGATTATGATTAAGAGAACAAACCCTAGAATTCGTCTTTACTAATCAAGTCATCTTTCTTCTAATCCTTTTTCTTCATACACCAGTTTTAGCTTCTCCTTGTTAGGGTAACCCAGATGAAGAAAATCCCTAACGATTCAAGCAAACCCAAGAATAACTCAGATGAATCGATCTTTCTGAAATACTACAGCACCAGACTAATAAGTTCGTACAGGTTGCAGAGGAGAGAATTCAGAAGTTAGTGAATAACGAAGAGAGAAAAGTTTCGATCTCGACTTATCCGGCGTTAGAAACAATAAAAACTCTAACTCCAATTTTACCATTATCATCTTCTATGAACTTTTGATTCGATACAAACCCAACCTAATTCAATCAAAACTTAATTCAATCAAAACCACTTCAATTCCACAGGATCTTTGATCGATTGTTGTTGATGGTGGGGATTGATTGTTCTTGAGTTAATTAGAATCACCTGAGCCAGAGAAAATTTCTTCGTTAGAAAAGAAAAGAGAAGAAATATAGATCTCGACTTATCCGCGTTATAAACAATAAGAATTGTAACGGACGGACGGACGGATCTGTCTCCCAGAATTACATCCCAAGATCGTGCGAACGTAAGTATCCCTGAGCGACGATATATCGTGGCCGCACGATCGCCGAATCCGACAAACACCTTTGTCCTGCACATAAGGAACACTTTTTCACGCTCGACCTCTTGTTGATTTTATGCAGATGAAAGGTTATATTACACTGTGCTAGTTAATCAGGTCACATAAGAAAATTCCCACTATTTAGTTGATATTTAGTTGGTCGTATAATATCATAGTGTGCTAGTTAGTCGGGTCAAAGTAGCGTGTTTAATTAGTTGGATCCTAATAGCCAGAGGGGCCGGGTCCTACGGCCCCGGCGGTCGAGAAAATTTAAAGGCAGATGTAGTAGTGCCCACATTTAAATTAGTGTGTTAGTTAGTCATGTCTATAATAATCGAGAGCCTATTTAGTTAGTTAGGTCACAGGAGAACAATACAAATATTTTGTTGGTTATGTCATATTATAATGTGTTAGTTAGTCGGGTCACTGTAGCGTGTTTTATTAATTGGATCATATTAGCCAGAGGGGCCGGGTCCTACGGCCCCGGCGGTCGAGAAAATTTGAAGGAAAAGGTAGTGCCCACATTAAAATTAGTGTGTTGGTTGGTCCTGTCTATAATAATAGGGAGAATAATAAGTTAGTTGGGTCATAGCAGAATGGTCCAAATATTTAGTTAGTCATGTCATATTATAGTGTGTTAGTTAGTTGGGCCACAATAGCATATTTAATTAGTTGGATCATAGTATCCGGTGCCCACATTAAAATTAGTGTGTTAGTTGGTCCTGTTTATAATAGTCGGGAGCATATTTAGTTAATCAGGTCATAGAAGAACGGTCCCAATATTTAGTTGGTCGTGTCATATTATAGTGTGTTAGTTAGTCGGGTCACAATAGCGTGTTTAATTAGTTGGATCAGAGTGCCGGATATGTCTGGGAAAAAACACCTTGTATATGTTCTGGTAAACACTTTGCATTGGGGCGTTGTGATAATAAATCTCTATATGAGGTACTGTATGATAGAAGATGAATTTTATGTCCACTAGTCACCCAAAGGCATTCTTCATAGAACCGTAATCAACCTGTAGCTAAGAAGTTCTTGCACAACTTCAGTTCCATAGGAGGTAAAAGATCTTTAGTATGTACTAAAAACAGTGTACAACTCTTGGTTCGATGCAAGAATTCAAGTGTTGATCCAAAACAAAGTTAAAAATAGTATATCTTTAGCTGATGTGGTTAGTAGAATCTACAAATGTTATACATGTCAATGGACGCTTTAGTAATATGCACTCTCCTCGCATAGTGAACACAACCAGTACAACTTCTTTCGCCAGGCCAAAGAAGAATGCAAATTAATAGATCTACAAAATCAATGGATATTTTAATCATGATTATTAACATGGAAAAATGAAACGAAGCAATAATATTTATACCCTCGTATGCGGCTACCACATTCATCATAGATTCTATCACGCCGTTAAACGTATACCCCTTGTATGCCCCTCTCACACTCATCTTAGGCTCTATCAAGAGCTGTACCATTTGGTCCATTTCCCTTGAAAACGCATCGGATACCCCCATTCAGAAATGCTTCATCAATTTAGGCATTCCAAAGCCATCTTGATAATATTTTGGCACTAAAGGTGCAACCGGCAATGTAAATTACTGGAGCTGCGCATCTCTTGGACGCTATGAAACTCTACAAAAAATCTCTGCCATTTGACAATACCCAAATTAACTTGTGGTGATAAATTCCAAACGAAATGTTACAATAAACTTTGATTTTAATATTAGAAGATGCTTAACAGTAAAAACTGAAAGAGGAAAATAACGCTCAATTTCTCATGTCAGAAATTAATTATGCTATAGATTCCGAGGAGTTTCATGCTGGTCAGTATGCATGTTTTTGAGTATGATCATGCATCCATCAGATGGCTAATAGACTGCCTGCGGTAATGAACATTTTTTTCTCTTATTAAGTTGGCAAGTAAGTTGGCCTCTTGTTCAATGGAAAAATGATGAATAGTAAAAAAATATTGCAAGTTCTTTAAGGTCAAGATGACTCTTTTTATGAGGAGTTCAAGGAATTTTAGCTATCACGTTTCGTGTTTTTTTGGTGTGCGAGACAATAGTTGGGTCAACTTGAGAAGGTATATTAGAGAGGAATGGCAAATAGAACAGAAATTCCAACAAAAAAACAAAATCTAAAACCAGGGTATTCATGAATTAGATTATCTACAGATTGACCAATTACGGCAGTAATATATGGACTCACCTCAACTGAACTGTATCGGGATCAATATAGAACTCAACTCAACGGCTCCACTGAATTAGAAATTCTTCTAAGAATATATAAGTAATATTTGACGCACCAATCTCAAAATCAAGCACCATGGAGATGCTACGATGATTACATGTATTGTTCTTAAGTTACGGAATTGAGCGCCTCTCTCACAATTTAGCGTTTTAATTCTTTGTCGTTCCTACGATATTGATAAACATCGTACATAAACCCTTAAGAGGCAGTAAAATTAGTATAATGGACAAAGAAAAAATAGGTAGGAGAGAAAGAGGCAGTAGAAGAGAAAAAAAATCTCAGAGAACAAAAGCCATTAGAACACACCCGAACAAAACAAAAAAACAGCTGTAAGAAAAACCTACGTTTGATACTTGTGATGTGTTTTACAGTAAAAACCCTAATGGCATTAACCTACTATCACCTGCATTAATCAATAAAAAAAGATCAGTTGTTAAGCGATCATAGTCAGTACTCACCAACCAAACCCAAATCAGAAAAATAAAAAGAAAACCCTAAATTGGCTATTAGTTCATACCTTCAGTAGTACTGATACCGTGGGGTTGGAAATGGACCTAAACATGTGTCTTCAAACAAATGCTGCAATACCGTGGTATTTCACAAAGCAGAACAGGTTAGAGAGGTGGTGTCAAAATTCTTATTTTCAACCGAACTCTATGCATAAAATCGTTGGACTAAGGTGTGATCCAAACATTAAGATAAGTTATGATACCTCAAAAAACTTACAGTATCTTCACTGTCTTTGTGCAAGTTCATCAGCATGAGTTTCCAAGAATTCTGAGAATTTCGGGTCCTGAAACAAACAACAAAAATAATCATCATCACTATCATAGGCATATTCTAGTGAATCGCTTTAATAATTACTGACTACAGGACCAAGAGAGATGTCTCCAACAACTATACTTTCTCAATTAGAGGAAAGTTGTTCCACACCCAGATAATTGAGTAGAGTATGAATTTTGGACCAGATAATTAAAGGAAAGTTGTGGACCATTGAAGCGGGATACATGACAACAGAACTTTAACTCCCAATGTTTTGGTAGCTCCAATGCTGACCCTCGTCAGCAAAATCAAAACACATCAAATTAATTAATAAAAAGGGAGCAAAACCCAATTTTTGTTCCATGAACATATTGGATGCTTCGGTTAATAAGAATAGGATCGATAAGCCAGGATGATTATGTTTTGCTTTTCCATCCGTATGTGTATTAGCACCTGCACATAAGAAAACAAAATAATCAAATAAAAAAAGTAATCTCTAAGAAAAGGATGTGTAAATATCAACTGAAACAAAACTAAAAATCGTTTATTTTTATGTATGCTTGGATATACTCATTGACAAAGACTCTCGTGACACCAACTTTAGCTCAAACCATTCCATCGTACCGAGTCCCATTTACTGCCATATGCCTTACTTTCTTCCACAGTAAAGTAAAACAAACACAACTATAGCATAATATCAGTTCCTAAAAAAGTAATTAGGAATACTAAAATAAGTTATTATTGGAAAATCACATAAATATGCTTCATAACATCAAGGAACTGGCAGAAATATGTAATGTTGCGCATCAAGGATCTTGATACTATACAATGATCACATACCACGGTCTATGGGACTCATAATTTTCAAAATGGTCAACTAACTTGAAAGAATTACTCTTACTCGAATGATAGAAGCCCGAGAAAGCAAAAATTATAGCAAATTCTGCTCACGCAAGGCCAAATACTGTCCTAGCCAAATAGATCAGCGTGTCAGGAACAATGAGTAAAAATGGACCAAGTAATTCAAAATTGAGCATCTCCAATAAAAATTAACTCATGTCCTAAACAGTGATTTCTCAGAATCCCCATGTCCTTATTTAGATATACTTAGGCTCAGCGTATTACTTCAAGTTCAGTGGTGCTTCGCCGCTTACAGATCTTATATCAGTACTTCTTTGGACTGTGTTACATACACAGGTGGCGGATGTAGCCTCAACAACTCTAGATATAGCTATCAAACTAAAAATTTCATCGAAGGAAAAGAAACTCAACTGAGTCTCATGGACAGATTTTGATTTTTTTTTAAAGCATCTTAGACCCTATATATGAAAATCTAACATGAACCTTAAAGTGGTGCTCATGAACCCTGTTCTACCACCAAATAGACACTTGAAATACACATTGTGTGCAAAAAAAAACTAACCACAATGGTTGTGTATAAGTGGACTATTAGTACTGTGACTTTCTACACAGATGACTCCACTACTGTGACTTTTTACCATGTCTATTACTTTTTTATTCCAACCAGGCAACCAAATATAATACTGAGTACTCTAAATGTAATAGTTAATAGTATGCAAGTTTACCAATTACCATAAACAGAACCAATTATCAAACTGAAATCTAGCAAGTTCTCTTGATAATCTTACCAGTCTGTACACAGTACCACCAAAAGCCAGCAAGTACTTCCCATTGACTTCCTCTCGCACTTGTTCTTACACACCACCAGTTCTTGGACCTATTAAATTATATGGACATCCAACACCACCTAATATCAGTTTACCGTCACCATCCACAAAACCTGAACTCTACCACCAAAAAGCATTAATCAAACCATAAAATGCATAAATAATCAAAACTCAAAAAATAAATACGAAGAGAGTGGTACATGTAATGTAGCAAGTTTAGTTTATTTACTTTGAGAGAATCATGGTTTTCTTAACTACCTCGGAAGGCCATGCCACCATGGGGTCCCCACCTTTCTCTAATTTTTGATCTGTTAGTAGGCATAGGAAGGGTGTATCTCTAAGATCACAACCTAAACCCAATGGAATTACTAAACCATTAATTAGTTAACATTAACATTGATGTCAACTCTAAACCAACAAATTAAGTTCAACCTCTTGTCGATTAACTAACTGTAAACCAACAAATTAAGTTCTGCCTTTAATTTATCAGTAGATCGGAAGTTCAACTCTAAACCTACAACTTCAATGGAATTACTGCAATATTCATGAATCTAAAACATTATAAACAAATCCCTAAATTTGACATAAAAACCCTAATTTCTGTGTGAATCAGAATTTCTATTCAAAGAAGAATTTAAGCAAAGATTGAAAGTGACTTCATGAACCCATAAGAATTACTTGTTCATTCGAGTAAAAAGATATTAACCATTATATAACCAGGAAACATCAACTTTAAATTATAGATTTATAGGGTTTCTATATGCTTACATCTTTTCTGCTACTCATCGTCGTCGTCTTTATGATTCAACTTCGCCTTTTAATTACAAATTAAAAAATCAAAATACCTCGATTACAGAATAATAGGATCCCAAAAATAAGAAAAAGGAAAGAACTTCGATTACAAAATCAGAGTAAAAAAATGAAAATATCAAAATACCTCCGTTAGATAAAACCCTAGGTTTGAATTTCTAAAACCATTACAAAAATCAATCATTTGTACCAAAATCTTTACCTTTTAATGCCAGATCGATCTTCACCACTACATATCCTTTGAATCCCTTCATTCTAGCAATAAGTATCAACAAATTAAGAAAAGTCATGAATCATGTGATTCGTATGGGAAACAAAAATTGAGAAACGGGCATAAGAGATGAATACGTTGTTGGAATCTCTTCGTTGTCTTTATGATCTGACTTAACACCTAAATCACAAAATCAAGATGCAGCTAAAACCTATAGAAGAGAAGCGGAGACAATCGCCTAGAAGAAAAAAAAATAATAGAAGAAGAGACCATCGAGAAAAAAAAATATATAGTTATATCCGAAAACATATAACCGATACCGGCCACGGTATGTATGATTCATCGCAGTCACGTTAGGTTAGGGAAACTTTGGACAGGCCAGGACATCATCCACACCGTCCAAAAAATTATAAGTCAAGATCGTGCGAACGTAAATATCTCTCGACGACGATATATCATGGCCGCACGATCGCCGAATCCGACGAACACCTTTGTCCCGGACACAAGGACCACTTTTCCTTAATAAAGAGATATCAATGTAATCTTCTTTCTAGATAAATTAAAGACTGGATTAAGACAACATCAAGCCAAAAGAAGTATGTGTTGTTTTTCCTTTTTAGGGTTTGATTTAATTTGTTTATGCGCGTCAGACAATTTGGATCAAACAAAAAAAATTAATTTAATTTACGGTTTGCATTTTGGTATTCCTTTTCTTACTTAAAGTTAATCCTTAATTTGGGAACTAAATTATATCTAAAAAATAAAATGCATGAATTATGATCTTCAAATTGAATCAAATATTGAATGCTCACGATACCTTTATTTTTTGGAAGACAAGAGAGAAAGAATAAATGAATTATGATGGAAGACCTGTGTTCATATCTGTTTGTACCTAAAGGTTGATCATAGGTAAAACAATTTACAGTCAAAGTACTTTTTTTAGGTTCAAAAATCAAAATTATAAAGGATGAGTTCAAACCAAGATAATGGATGTTCACGTCCTGCTTCCATCACAAAGAAAGAATATGGATCGATCTTAGGGGAGGGAAGCATATCAATGGTGATGAATTTTGTGTGTAAGGTTGTCGAACAATTAAAAATCATACTTTCAAAATGATAAGCTTATTTTGTTCTGATTTCCGAATAGAAAAAGGAGTCTATATATAATTTTTTTGGACACACACTGTTTCTTTGTAAGTAGTGGAGATAGTGAAGGAATAGAGAAATGAGAATCATATAGGTAATGGTGAAGTCGTGTCCGCTATGTCAAAGAAGATCGTAAACCATCACTCTTATTACTTCTCTTTAACAACCACCATTAACTACTTTTTACTTCCTCATCATGGGATGTTGCCACGCTGCATGTTGCCACGCTGCATGTTGCTGTAAACTACCAAACCAAAACCCCATGAAAATCCCCCTATCTGACATGTTTTGATGTTTCGTAGGAATCAGTGGAGTCATGTACTATTAGAGCATTGCTCGGTCGAACTCGCATGCGTTTCTATCTCAAGCATGTTTGTCAATATTAGTGATCAAAACTATAAAGTCTTGATTTCTAGTCTACTGTAGCTAAGGTCTCGTACTAGGATAGAAAGCGTAGTTGATCTCAAGAACTCCATGGCAATCATCATACAAGACGAAGGACTACTCAAGGAACCAGTGGATCTTCATCGACTAAAAGGTATGTGGAGACTTGAACTTATCTATCACTCAAAAGTATATCTACTCTATCTCCTATCTTGAGACAAAAGTCTTATTACTATATAGACTAAGAATATACACATGTGATATTTCAAGCTGAGTATATCTCGCTTATTTATTTCTCGAAATATGTATTGGTAAATCTTTCCCTTTAACCAAGTTCATCTTTACCTAGTGACGAAAGTCATGTTACGTTTCAATCATTTTGGAAATCGCTCTGGCGAAAAATAGTTTATGAATAACAACTATATAACGCCCTATGAGAATGTTTCAATGATTGAAATGAGAGTTTAGACAATATAACCATTGGGGGATATAAACATTGTTGTGGTAACACATATATGTATAAGTCCTTAGCACTTGAACCGAAGTTTGCGAACTTTGTTGATCAAGTGAAACCGGAACTTGAGCAGCCAACTCAGTCCGCGAACGTGCGTAGTTTTCGAACCCAAGAATTTCTGCTGGAGTTGTAGCTCGGTTTCAGTCCGCGAACTCAGTCAACGAACTGACGGAAGTTCCCGAACCCAAGAATTTCTGCTGGAGTTTGTGAACTCCAACCGGTTAACTTGAGTCCGCGAACTTAAGTGGTTATGTCTAAAAACGATGTTTGTGAACTTATCTTAATAAACTAAGGAATGCTATTGCAAACCTTGGCTTTATATAGTTCATGAATCGATTCGAGTGAATCACATCGTTTTTGCTTCATTTATGTCTTGTGTAGTACATGAGATCTCATAGCAATTGAAAAACTCTCTAACTAGTTCATTTGAGTCATTTGGACTAGTTATGGTGAAGAAGAATATGGTTGATATGAAAGTTATCATTTGTCTAACCATTTGGTTAACTAGTATTGGACCAACTATTGTACACGTTTGGGTACGGTTACACAAACCCAAAATCGTCAAGTACATGTGTGTATGACAAGCTAAGTTTTTGATCTAACGATTGATAAATATTAGCTTGAATATAATCAGGTTTTCATTTAACGGTGAATATTGAATGCTTTGTTACCAAGCTAACATTGATTGCAAACCCTGATTTGAAAGACTATATAAGGGAGAACTCTAGCAACTGGGAAACCTAATCCCCACACATTCTGTGTGATACTAGTTTGCTAAGCTAGAGTCGATTCTCCTTTAACCTTTGGTTTTCTTCTTCTAAAACCAGGTTAAAAACTTCATTGGGATTGTGAAGCCAGACCGATACTACTTTTCTTGTAGTTGTGGGATCTGATCTTGCTGTTTCTATAATACGAGTACAATTGTAATAATTGGCTTGAGATTTCTATCTCCAATAGGTAAGATATAAAATTAATCACAAACATCTTCGTCTCATCGTTTGTGATTCCTCAATAATCTTCTTCGCTGCGTCGATTAAGTTTATTGTGAGGTGATTGATAAAACCGAGATGTTCTTCGGGAATATAAGTCTGGTTTTATCAATTAGTTCATGTTCACCTTGATTTATCAAAAGACGGAACAAAACTCATAGGTTTATTTATGGGAGACAAATTTATCTATCTTGTAGACTTTCCTATGTGAGACAGATTTGTTTATTAAAGTCTTCAACATTGGGTCGTAGCAACACTTGGTTGTGGGTGAGATCAGCTAAGGGAATCAAGTGAGAAGTATCCTTCTGGGATCATAGGCGTAGGAGCATAACTATACCTTAGATCAATATGAGATTGATTGGGGTTCAACTATAGTCCAGACCGAAGTTAATTTGGAGTATGCTAGTATCTGTAGCAGCTTAATACAATGTATGTTTAATCTGGACAAGGTCCCGGGGTTTTTCTGCATTTGCGGTTTCCTTGTTAACAAAATTCTGGTGTCTGTGTTATTTCTTTTCCGCATTATATTTTTTATATAATTTAAATAATACAGGTTGTGCGTTGTTCAATCAATTAGAATATCCGACCTTATTGGTTGTTGATTTAAATTGATTGACACTTGGATATTGGTCTTTGGTACCATCCATTTTATCTCTCTTTGATTAAGACTCGTGAATTGTATTTGCTTGAGTAAATCAAATTGAGAGATTGAGATAATAACTCCTTGAGTATTTTCTATTGATTGAGTCTAATTGTCTAGTTGATTCTCTAGAAAACAACTCAGAGTTGTCCATATCGATTGCTAATCGAAATATTGGGTGTGGTTGTTAGACCCCCGCTTTTTCAATTGGTATCAGAGAAGGCAAACATGATAAAGACCTTATAAGTCTGTGTTTGTAGCGATATGATTATGGACATATCTATCTCTAATAACGTACAAGTTCAGAAATTACCAGATGATTCTGAAAGCTTGGATTCACATGAGAGAACTTCCACATCTAAGTTAATATCTAAACATTCTCTTGATATAAAAACGGTTGATTGGGAAACTCTCCTAGAAGAATAGTTGGATGAACTTTCTGATGAAGGTGATTCAGATATTGATAGAGATGTTGATGAGGAAGTCTCCAAATGAAAAGAATGAACTTGTCCCCACTAGTGTGACCACGGGGTAAGTAGTGTATTGATTACAGAAAATTGAACACTAACAAGAAAGACCATTTCCCCTGCCCTTCATTGATCAAATGCTAGAAAGGTTGTCAGACATAGAATACTATTGTTTTTTAGATGGCTATTGCTACAACCAAATTCATAGCATAGAAGACCAACATAAGACTACTTTTAAATGGAACATTTGCTTAATGCCTTTTGGGTAGTGTAATGAGCTACTTTTCAACGTTGATGATGAATAACATGATAGACGAGTTTCTTTGAAATTTTCATGGATGACTTTTTCATCTTTGGGTCTTCTTTTGATGAATGTTTGCATCATCTTACTCGTTGATTAGATGTAAAGAAAAGAATTTGGTTTTGAATTGGGAAAAATGTCATTTCATGGTTGACTCGGGCATTGTTCTAGGGCATATCATCTCGGAAAAAGGAATAAGTAGATAAATCCAGGTTGATATCATTCAACACTTACCTCAACTGAGGGACATAAGAGCCAGTTTTTATCCGATTCATCAAAGACTTTAGTAAAATTTCAAGACCTTTGTGTAATATTCTTGTAAAAGATGTTGCATTTGTCTTTGATGATGTAAGGAAGCATGGGAGCAATTGGTTGTTAGTCGACCACCCGAGTCTAAAATCATCATATATCGACCATGTTGCGTTGAAATATCTTTCTAAAAAGATGCTAAAGCTCGTCTAAATTGATGGATACTTGTTACAAGAGTTCAACCTCGAAAAGATCACTTATCTAGGTTGAACGAATCTGCGATGAATCGCTATTATTAGAGAATCATTCCCTGATGAGCAAAGTATCCTAAAATTGGATATTGAGTAGAATGCCCTCTCATTGGTCTCCGTTATAAATTCTGCGGAAGTTAAACATCAAGTACCGCCAGATCAAATTATTAGAAATCGTCCAAATTCTGAACAAAGGGATGTCATCTCTTTTTGTTGCAAAAATCTTGCGAGTGGTTTCTCGCCAACATTGTTCAAAGATAGCCATGCTTTTGCGTTGCTGACCAATGTCGTAAATTAGGGAAGCATATCTAAAAGAAACATGATGCCCTTACAACCCATTTTGATTGTTGAGCTGTTTGGATGTGGGGTATTGATTTTCATGGGTCCATTTCCTAACTCGAAGGTAAGTTGTACATTCTTGTTGCTGTTGATTATGTCTCTAAGTGGTAGAAGCCATTGCATCCAAAACAAATGAGTTGTTCTTTCTTTTCTTAAAGAAAACATTTTCTCGCTTGGAACCCCTGTAGCAATCGTTGATGGAGGTAGTCATTTTTGCAATAGACCCTTTGAAACTTGTGCAAGTATGGAATCACTCATGCAACACCTTATCATCCTCAGACCAGTGGCCAGTAGAAGTTTCTAATAGGGAAATTAAGCGTATCCTCTAAAAGATCGTTAATCCTTCTAGGAAAGATTGTCACGTTTAAATGATGCTTTGGGCCTATAGAACCGCATACAAGACTCCCATTGGCATGTCCCTTACAGACTTGTGTACTAAAGCTTGTCACGATCGGTCATATTGGGTTATAAAGAAACTCAACTTTGATCTTGATAAGGCAGTTACAAAGGAAACTCCAACTCAATGAGTTGGAAGAACTTAGAAATGATGCATATGATAGTGCAAAGATGTACAAAGATAGGATGAAGGTATCCCATGACAAGCACATTTTGCGCAAGAAGACCAGAAAATTTTATTGTACAACACTCGCTTGCATTTGTTTCCAGAAAGTTACGTTCGATGGTCGTCCATTCTTAAGATCTTGCTTTTTCGATGGAGCTGTTGAAATCGGAAACCCATCGACCAAAAATATCTTTAAGTCAATGGTTTAGATTGAAACCATTTCTCGAGCCTCGTCCAGAGACTTGAAGACCTCGATGTGACTAAGCTAATCCACCCGCACATACATATGGATTAATAGTCCAAAGATCTTTCCCTTTTCTTTTTATTTTTGCATAGTGTTTATGTGTGCTAACCAAACTTTTTATTGTGCTCATAATGTTTGCTTTCAAAGAATTCACTCAATTATGGTTAGCACCAACCTTTTTGCATCTGTAATCTCTTTCCTTTAAATACGCTGTAGTGTTCTCTTGATATGTGTTCTTATGATCCTTTGAAACATTGAGGACATGTTTTTCATATAGAGTTTTTAGTTTTCTAAAAAAAAAAAAAAAAAAAAAACCTTTGTAAATATTTGCATAAAACCTCCAACTTTTAGAGATCCAGAGTCACTAGTATGCTTCTAGATATGTTTACATAGAGAGTCTGATAGCTGAACTTGGAAGTATCTGGAGAAC
This sequence comes from Papaver bracteatum, assembly GCA_023529315.1. NCBI lineage: Eukaryota > Viridiplantae > Streptophyta > Magnoliopsida > Ranunculales > Papaveraceae > Papaver > Papaver bracteatum. The sequence goes on from JAJJWX010003638.1 coordinate 773,727, forward strand.
ACAATCGGGTTTCTTAGGTTATAAAGTGTTAAAGTTGGTTAGGGGTTAATTAGGTGTCAGAAAGATATTAGGTATAGAATTGTGATCACCCATAGTGGAGACTACCCATTTTTACATCAAGCTTATGTATGCATCTTCAATTTGTGACTTTCTAAAAAAATCTTTTAAGTGTGTGTCACTGTACGTCAATTCCGGGTAGGAATGGTGAGCTACCAACTTCGCACCACTTTCAAAGACTATTTTTGATCTCTTGAGTGCTAATTTTGTCAATCATGAGGTGACGCCTAAAGATGAAAACTCCTTCTTGTAGTTCGATGAGAAATTAGCATCACTCTCTCAACAACATCAACAAATCCATAGAAACACATCATCAACTCATTTAATTAGTCCAAGGTTTACATGCAACAATGTATACAATAGAGGTATTTTACAAAAAGAAAGAAAATAAGATGGGAATGAAATCAAGACAATACAAGTTGTAAAGAATTGAGTGATAAAGTCCTTCATCCATGGAGTTAGTAGTTTCGTTATTTTCATATTATTGTAAAAAAAAAAAAAAAGAGAGTAAAAAAAAATTGTAGTTTATTTTCTTAGTTTAGTTTTGATACCACTATGGTAAAGAAGAAGAATTCAAGAAGAAAATTCAAGCAACAAGGAAATTGAAGAGAAAAGTTACAATTTGTCAAATTTTTGAAGTTGAAGGAGTTGAACAACAAGAAATTGAAGACATTTCTATGGATCTTGAAGATTGCTGATCGGATGTGAAGGGGTGAGTACTCCCATAATGGTTGATTTCCTTTGAGAAAAAGATTCTTTTTGTCCACAATGTTGTGGAGTCTGAAATTATTTCGGAAGGTTCTCCTTCCCACCATCAAAGTGTGCGGGATTTCTCTCTTTATTCCTCGTCACTGACACATGAGAGACTAAAAAGCGGTCTTTTGAGTGCAATTATCATAAAACCCTATTAGGTGAGGCGAAGTCGAGGCTTGTGATTATTCTCGAACCCGAATTTTTCATATGGTATGGTTATTTCTTCAACTCTTAAGGATGAGAATGCGTTCTTTGGTAGTTCTAACTTCGTGTTACTAGCATGCAGAAACTCTAAGTCCTCATAGCTCTCGTCCACTAGGGACACTTGGGGTTTAAAGGCTTAGTGCATACGCTAAATGCATTCGAGAGACCGACATTGGTATAGCTAGGATTTCTTAATTTCTGTTTCACTTGAGGACAAGTAAAATTCAGCAGTTTGGGGTATTTGATGAGTGCCAAATAGTGCATATTTACACTTTTTTTATTGGCATTTAACTTATCTTCTTTTAAAATCATATATTATGATTCCGTGTTTTCTTTGTTTTGCATCCAAATTGCGTCGCCTCACACCACGGTTGTCTACCCCTTCAACACTTGTCTAGCCAAACCATCATCTAAAACCCCACCTCGCCTATACTTTTGTTTTGTTTATTAAAACCATTTTGAATTTCATGTAATATTGATGTAACCCATTAAAGAAAAGAACAAAACGAGTGGAAGGGACACAAAGTCGTGGGAGGAAAGAGACGTGCGTGGGGAGAAGCACGTGGAGTCGTTGGAGGAGAAAGAGATAAAGTGGGACGAAGAGACACATGGTGGGAGACCTACCATGCATCAGAGCATGGGCGTGATAAGAAGAAAAGAAGACGTGGGGAAGGAGTCGAGGTGGAGATGAAAGAAGCCAGTCAGCGTGGAATGAAGAATTGATCTGCGTTGGAAAAGAGAGCAAGACTCGCAAGAAGGTGTGAGAACAAACAAACAGAAACGAAAACGAGAAGGGAAGAAAAGTGACAATAGCACGTGGAGGTAAAGGGACAACAAGATGACACGGAAGCGTGGGATGAAGGGACTCAAGTAAATGGGCAGCTGACGAAAAGAATGAGTTGGCAAAGTGCGTTTGAAAAGAGAACACGGTGTGGGCGAGGACAGCAAGAAAACAAAAGTGGAAAATAGACATAAACAAGTGTGAGAAGACAAGAGGAGCAGAGCGTGTTGAAGAATTTGTAGTAATGATGGCAAGTTGGTGAATTCGTGGGCAACACATTATCATACACGCTTGGAAATAATTGCATCTTCTATATAAATATGTCCTAACATCTTTCCAAAGGGGAGAAATTAGAGATAGCATTTTCATCATGTTCTAAATAGTTTAGATGAAACTCTACCTGTCACCAATATGAGTTATTCTTGAATGTTTGAAATTGTTTAAGATATAATTTAATCCAAGTTTGTCAACATTTTGCTCACAATGTATGTCATGTATCCATTGTAGTTAGAATATTATGGCAACTCATGCTAAAAAAATATTATTGATCCTTTGATTAGTTGTGCTTTAACTAGACAATTTAATGCTTTGGAGAAATATTTTAGTTGTGATTAAGTTATCCATTGGAGAAACACCTTAGATAAAGTTAAACTTGAATCGATATAAGGACAAGAATAACATCATAAGTTAAGTGCATATTGTAGGTTAGAAGTGGATTTGAAAGCTCTAAGTATCCATAGTTTACACCTTGTGTTATTTGCATCTTTTACTTCTATTTACTTTTATTATTTCAACAACTTGAAAATCATTCAAACTCCTTTGGTTACTTTTATTTAATCATTTGTAATATTTTGGAGAACAGGATCGACACAGATTTTCTACATTAGACGCTGCATGCAGCTTTATACATAGTAGTAGGTAAGTTACCACCATCTCTCTTTGATTAAGACTGTGGAATTTTTTGAGTAAATCAAATTGAGAGATTGATATTTTCTATTGATTGAGTCTAACAGTTGATTCTAGAAAATTCGAGGTTGGGAAAAATTGGGTGTGGTTGTTAGAACGCTTTTTCAATTGGTATAGGAGAAGGCAAACATGATAGAATATAAGTTGTTTGTAGCGATATGATTATGGACATAACTTTCGAAATGAAGGTGATTCATGAGAGAATATTGATAGAGATGTTGATGAGGAAGTCAGATATTGATAGAGATGTTGATTAGGAAGTATGATAAGTTTTTGGATTCGTTGAAAATGAAGAAGATTACAACTTCACATGTCACATCTCTTCTGACTCCTATATGTCGAGAAAACAAGAAATTGAAAAGGATCTACGGTGGTCTTTATGGTCATAATCGCTCTAGCGAAGCGGTCCTCAAAGATACCGAGGAAAACCTGAGTAGAAACCTGAATGTGATCGTGTATATCAAAAATATTTCTTGTTGGAAGAGAAACTTGCAGAAACTGAAGGAAGGATTGACTTTCAGCAAGCAAGTTTTGATGACAGAGAAAGTGCTTTTTTCGCTCGAGAAAAATTCCTTGAGGCTGATTAAGATGCTGCTCTTGATAAAATTAATATGTTGGAAGATGAATTGAAAATTTTCAATACTAGTTCAAGAAAATTAACCACCATGCTAGGAGCAAGTAAAAATCATCATGATACACGAGGATTGGGCTATAAGGGAATAGATGTTCCAAGTATTAGTAAAGAGGTAAAATTTGTCAAGGCTAGTGATTCTTCTCCAAAAAAGGTTTCCACTGATGGAAAAAGTGAAATACCTTTACTGGAAGTTAAAGTTCGAAAGAGCAAAGTATATCAACCTCCAAAGTTAGCACACACCGATCGAGGTAAGAACATTTCTTATGTTTACCAATATTGCAGAATCAAAGGTTACCTAGAAAGGATATGTCGTTTCCGTATAAGGAATGAGAAACTTCATGATGTTCTTGTTTGGGAATCACAAGAAGTTGTGAAACCAAGATCATATGTTAAGACTAATCCCCTTAACGTTACAGGTTGTAACTGTCCAACCTTTAGGCAAAGGAATCATTGTTGTGATAATCCTAGATTTGCCTATAAATGTCATACGAAGTCTTTTCATAATTGTAATGGTTATCAAAAGGATAACGTTGTAAATACTAAGACAAGATCCGATGCTCCCAATTGGAGAAAGACTAACTTGAAAAAGAATAGTCAATCCAATTCTCTTTCGAAAAATCTTGAAAAGAGTAATGGTAAGAAGGTTCCGATTATTCCTAAACGCACTCAGAAGTGGGTACCAAAGAAATCCAATGATGCCTTGAGTGTGAAGAGGAATGATCTTCCAGAAAATTCCATGACCATGGAGAAGGAAGTATCCATGATGTTGGAACTTAACAAGTTTTTTGGAAAAATGGAATTGGATGTGAAAGGTTCTAAAAGCGATCTCTTTCATGATAATCCAAAGGTCACTTGTGGTGAGCAAGACATTGTTCACCCCAACATAAATTGATTGTGTTGTAAGTGCATCCTCACCAAGGAATGTCTTGCTATGTATACGGTGAGGGAAGCACACGAATTGGGGCGCACAGATTATGTTCGGTAAGGATGTAGAATTCAATTGGACTTTTATAAAAAGGTATGTCTATAAACTTGAGCAAATTTTATGTTTTTATTACTTGTTTAAGTACTTATAATAATCCATGTACCTTGATTATCGTTCATTTCTACCTAACTTGATCTGTGTTTAAGGTTCTTATATGTGTAGGTTTGAAAATAATAGTTCGGGATGTTTGGACTTGATGGTAGACATACCAAGTATGCATAACATCTTTTAAAAACAAAATCCAGGGGTTTAAGCTCGCAAACCCATTTTGTAAACTGCTCAAAGTTAAGAAAATTCGTTTGCAAACCCGTATGCATACTTTCCTGTAGACGTCAATATTCGATAAACTTGTCTTGGCCGTAATTTCTTCGTTCGAACTCGGAATGACCTCATTCTTTTTGAACTATCTTCCTATTTTAATTATCTTCAAAAAGGGGATGAGAAACCTTGAATTTGGATGAGTTAAGATTGGTATTTGTCATGTCTCTTGTTTTTGAGTATTTTGCTCCGTTTCGTTGCACTTGTTCCACTTCTCTTGAACTTGGGCACTTGGATTCTTGGAGTACTACTATTCTAAGATAATTTGTAGATTTTACAAGAATGTTGTTGGAAAATCTTTTTATATGCCTTTGATAGCTATTATTGGTGTAAATCCGGGAGAAAAAAATTGATTCTACCCTCTAAGGACAAATCATCTTATATGTGCATTACGAGTTTGTCTTGATGCCTAGGAAACTTCTTATGAGAATTTATCCTTGTTTATGAGAAGGATTACTAGATTTTGGAATAGCAATTATTGTGATTTCACATAGCTATGTCAAACATTTTCATCTTGCAATGTTTTTAGATTTATTCTAAAGTTGATTTGGAAGAAGATTATTGCAGTATTAATCTTTAAGGTTTTATATATTGCAATATGTTATGGGATATGTGTGTTTGCGTACGTGAACTATTATTGTCCCATACGATGTCAAAAGTTATCTCTTTTATATGTCGATATGTACGTATTGATTCAAAATCGATGAACTTTTGACAAACAAAAATTGAACCTATTGTGTCATTATGCAAATAATTGATGAAAGATATGATGAATTTTTGTTCCCAAGGATTATGTCTATTGTATGTCATTGTGAAAATAGTGATGGAATATAGAATGAATCCTTATATGCCGCAGTATTGATCTTTCCCTGATACATATTTTATGTGTATACTGCAATGCTCCATAAGTTTTTCTTGCGTTGAGCATAAAACGATTGAGTTGATAATTTTTTTATGGTTAACATAGTCGTAGATCCGTAAGTTATCTTATGTCGAGCATGTTCAATTAAATTGATCACTTTTGTGTTTAATTTGATTGTGTATTCCGATTAAATTAATCATGGGTTTTCTTGTGGTTAGTTTGATTGAGAATTTTGGATATAGAAAATCATTTCTAATGGTTTTTGGTGTCCAAAAAATCCTTATTTTCTTTCGAAATTAAGGCCGCTCTTGTTGTTCCTTTGGGAATGACATTTTATGGGGAGAATTCTTTTGAACTTGTGCTTGATTTCCAAATCTTTGTGGGGAGTGCGGCTGTGGAATAATATATGGGTTATCTTGCGTCTTTATAAACTCCTTGATGAATGCATTTAGCTTTGGCTTTATGATTGCATCTAAATAAGATGGTATACATTTACCTTTGGTCATGAAATGTCTCTTACGGAAATTTCATTAGGATCCCGTTCTTGTACCTTTGCCAATTTTATTGACAAAAAGGGGGATAATTAATATGTAGTTCACACTACAAATACATATGATTTTCGGATCATTATGTAAGGGGGAGTGGTTTCCATGTGAGATGGAGTATTGACTAACTGGGAGTGAAGTATCACCATAGTATTGTTGTTGAAGTTGTAATGCAATTGGACTTTGATGCTGTGTAATAATACTATGACATTGTATAACAATGATTGAGAACCGATGCTTTTCTCATTGTTATATCTACGGATTTTCAACAACGATGATGCTAAATTTACAACCTTTGGGATCATTGGACTACTTGGAAGTGAATAAGATTTCGAGTATTGTTGAAGATTAGACATGTGGAATAGGATCTACAAAGTTTATTTATATTTTTTTTGTATTCCATATGTATTAATAGTTTTTCCACTAAAATTGACAAAGGGGGAGATTGTTAGAGCACTGCTCGGTCGAACTCGCATGCGTTGCTATCTCCAGCATGTTTGTCAATGTAAGTGATTAAAAATATAAAGTCTTTATTTCTAGTCTACTATAACTAAGGTCTCGGACTGAGATAGAAAGTGTATTTGAGCTCAAGAACTCCATGGCAATCATCATACAAGATGAAGGAATACTCAAGGAGCCAGTGGATCTTCATCGACTAAAAGGTATGTGGAGACTTGAACTTATCTATCACTCAAAAGTCTATCTATTCTATCTCCTATCTTGAGACAAAAGTCGTATTACTATATAGACTAAGAATATACAAATGTGATATTTCGAGTTAAGTATATCTCGCTTATCTATTTCTTGAAATATGTGTTGGTAAAGCTTTCGCTTTAACCAAGTTCATCTTTACCTAGTGACGAAAGTCATGTTACGTTTCAATCATTTTGGAAATCGCTCTGACGAAAAATAGTTTGTGAATAACAACTATATAACGCCATCTGAGAATGTTTCAATGATTGAAATGAGAGTTTAGATAATATAACCATTGTGGGATATAAACATTGTTTTGGTAACACATATATGTATAAGTCCTTAGCACTTGAACCGAATTTTGCGAACTTTGTTGATCAAGTAAAACCGAAACTTGAGCAGCCAACTCAGTCCGCGAACGTGCGTAGTTTTCGAACCCTAGAATTTCTGATGGAGTTGTAGCTCGGTTTCAGTCCGCGAACTGATGGAAGTTCTCAAACCCGAGAATTTCTGTTGGAGTTTGTGAACTCCAACCGGTTAACTTGAATCCGCGAACCTAGTCCGCGAACTTAAATGGTTATGTCTAAAAACGATGTTTGTGAACTTATCTTAATAAACTAAGGAATGCTATTGCAATCCGTGGCTTTATAGTTCATGAATCGATTCGAGTGAATCACATCGTTTTTGCTTCAATTGTGTCTTGTGTAGTACATGAGATCTCATAGCAATTGAACAACTCTCTAACTAGTTCATTTGAGTTATTTGGACTAGTTATGGTGAAGAAGAATATGGTTGATATGAAAGTTATCATTTGGCTAACCATTTGGTTAACTAGTATTGAACCAATTATTGTATACGTTTGGGTACGGTTACACAAACCCAAAATCGTCAAGTACATGTGCATAACTATACCTTGGATCAGTGTGAGATTGATTGGGGTTTAACTACAGTCCAGACCGAAGTTAATTTGGAGTAGGCTAGTGTCTGTAGCGGCTTAATACAATGTATGTTTAATCTGGACTAGGTCCCGGGGTTTTTCTGCATTTGCGGTTTCCTCGTTAACAAAATTCTGGTATCTGTGTTATTTCTTTTTCGCATTATATTTTTTATATAATTTAAATAGTACAAGTTGTGCGTTGTTTAATCAATTAGAATATCCGACCTTATTGGTTGTTGATTTAAATTGATTGACACTTGGATATTGGTCTTTGGTACCATCCAAGTTATCTCTTTTTGATTAAGACTCGCGAACAGTATTTGCTTGAGTAAATCAAATTGAGAGATTGAGATAATAACTCCTTGAGTATTTTCTATTGATTGAGTCTAACTGTCTAGTTGATTCTCTAGAAAACAACTCGGAGTTGTCCATACAGATTACTAATCGAAATATTGGGTGTGGTTGTTAGATCCCCGTTTTTTCATGTACCACTTCTTGTTTTGGATAAGCCACAATTATGATGTAGCAAACATCAACCCAGGTTGATAAATATCGAGTCTCAGTGAAGTGACATTAAATCCCTGGATGACTCATATTTTAGTAAGCCTTTGAATGAACCCCATTGATATGATTAAAACATTGAATTATGCTATAAGCAATGATAATCAGAGATCCCAAGGTACTGATGGTTATGATGTCGTGATCATGGTCGAGGAAATAAAGGTCATCGCTTAGTGTCCACGTCCAACATAATAGAGGCGTAAAAGAGGCCATGGCAGCCATGTCCAAGCAATATAGGTAAAAGAGGCTATGATGTCGTGGCCATGGATAAGTTGGTGGGGTCATGGCACCAATAGAGAATAAGGCGAGGCTACAACTCCGTGGCCAAGTTGAAGCGGCCATAACATGGTTCCATGTCCAAGAGAGAGATAGGGTTATAACATCGTGGTTGTGATAGAGTCATGTCTGGGAAAATTTTGGAAAATCACAGCCACGCCATGTCATGTCCATGGACGAGAAAATATTGGAAAAGTCCACGATGCCAGGGCCGTGACTAACATGGAATGGATCCTTGTGCCACTTGTTTCTATTCATATGGAAGTAGGTTATACTTGTTACAGTACTCGAGTGGATAGCTGATAGTATATTAATTACAGTTGGCAGAGCCTAGTGGAGCGCTCGAGTGCATAACCAATGATTTAAATTTTTGCTTGCGATGTTAGTGTTGCTCAAGTCCTTACCTACTATTCCACATGTGTAGTTGACATACATGTATTGTCTAATACACATTCCGTCTAAAATATCTTTGTGGTTGCAAAAACCGATGCGGGTTTTGAAAACATGGGGTATCAAAATACACCACCAACTTTTTCTTAGGCAACTTGTATGAACTAAACTCGCATATAATTCCGAGAGTTCAACTTGATGAATCTCAATAAAGGAATTATGCGAGGAGCTTATATCTTTTCCCCCCACAATCATAAAGTTTACAGAACCAAATCCGTGAAACTGACTATGTGTGAGAGTACTTTGACGATCTCAAAAATAAATATCCAAGAATCAATCAAATCGTATCCAACAAACAAGGAAGGATATATCTACTTTGATTGATTTACGTACAACCTGTGATATTTCAATTATAAAGATAAACAATATAATGTGGAAAATACCAGAAATTTTGTTAACGAGGAAGCTGCAAATGATGAAAAAATCCGAGACCTAGTCCAGACTTGAACACCAAATTGTATTAAACCGCTACAGACACTAGCCTACTACCAATTAACTTCGGACTGGAATGTAGTTGAGAACGAATTAAAACCTTACAACAATATAGTCCAGTCATTCTTTTTACGCCTCTTGAATCCCAGCAGGACTCCACGCAAATGATTCCCTAAGCTAATATCCTTTACAGCCTAATAGTTTCTTCAACTCAATTGAAGACTTTAAACCAATCTGCCTCCCACAGATAATCCTATATGTGTGGTTTTCTTTTTTTATCGTAAATCAATGTGAGACTGGAAACCAATAGCAATAGACAAAGTCTTGCTAACCTCAAAATCCAGACTTATGCTTCCAAAAGAGCATCCTAGATTATTATTCACCTCACAAGTATTAAACATGTATATTCACAAAGTCTGAGACGAAGAGAACTTTGCGATTTTTATCTATCTAGTTCGAGTGAGCAGGTCAACAATCAAACAAGATCAAGATACATGAACTATCATGATAAAAGTTAGTTGGCCTAGTTTTGTGAATCATTGGGTGAAGTATTTCTAGTCGCTGAACCCTAGAAGGGTTTTAGGGAAAGGAAGACTCTAATTTACAACTAGGACACACAAAGAATAGTATCAGGGATTCAAAAATCCCAGTTGCTTGAGGTTATCCCTTATATAGACTTTCAAAGTATAAGTTTCTTTAGGTTTAAGCTAAGGTAGCTTTGGAACCAAGCAAACAATATCCACTGTTAGATGAATATTTGAAATGATATTAACATAACAAGATATACATTTTGGTTAGGATGAACCGTAACCGAACCGTGTATAAATACATGATTAAGTCACAACCATAGGTTATAATGTGATCAATCATGCCTATATATTATTTTTAGAGATTAATTTAAATGCCAATTATCTCACAGAAATAATTTTTGTGCATCTGAAAAAATTCAACAGGGAAAGTACGTGTACTCTACCTTGTTCGTGATTGTTTATGTCATGGTACGTGTACTCTTAAGACAAAAATAAGTTCTGGATCTTACAAAACTTTTTCGGGTTGCTATCGAGTATGTATACCACACCCGTTTCAAAATCTACAGTTCTTTTTCCGTATGCATACTAGGTATGCATACCAATCCAGGTTCACGAGTTCACATACTTTTTGTGGTATGGGTACCGAATATGTATACCACTGTGTCGCTGTCGTCGTATATCTATGCCAGTATGTGTACTGGGTACATGTACTATGTCTCCAGACCTATATTAGTTTTGCTAGTTTGTGAATCTAGTATGCATATTGTCCTGTATCCAAATTTACAGTAGTTCTATATTTGTCTCTAAATCAATTCAAAACATTCCTAAATAACATCAATGACACATATCACTGTTCCAGGATATTTCGAATGACAATCTTGAATCATGATTTAGATTATGAACAATAAATTGTTCTTAACTGAAATTCATCAAGTATGAACAAATGTTCATTAAGCTTAGTCATATATATTTCGAGAAATAAACTACTAATATAAACTTGACTCGAAATTCTTGTTATGCTTGCCATAGTCTAATTAGTCATACGACAACGTCTCATAGATAGAAATATGAATATAACTTGAGAAATAGGTGGTTCAGTCTTCACTTGGATTTTGTTGAGGAAGTTCTCCAAAAGCTTCGGTTGATCTTCGTCTTCAAATAGTAGAACGCATTGATGTCCGATTCTCAGCTACACACTTTTATCCTAATCTGATACTTAACTAATTATAGACTAGAAATCAATAGTAGTTTTGATCAACTAAATTTGACAACCAACTTGATATAGCAACACTTGTGAGTTCGACCGATTGGTAGGTTGGGAAACCTACAATAAAATACTGCAAGTGTAGTGTCGAGAGGTTCATATTGTTCCTCAAGGCATTCCAGGATCTAGCATCAGAAACAGAAAACTACACATTCAACGGAAGCTAATGCACATAAAACATATAAGACACAAAGATTAACGTGGTTCGGCAATGTGCCTACATCCACGGGCAGCAGAACTTCACTTCATTCATATATCAGAGAATACACAACACAATTGACATTCAACACCCCTTCTTCTTTTTCTTCTTCTTCTTCACATTCTCAACTCACCTTTAACTCTCTCCCAACTCTCCCATCCCTAAAGTTATAAGAGGATCTACATATTTTTAATGGAGAGATAACTTCTATTCGTTGTGAGGAGATAGATGTATACAACCTAAGGGTTTAGACAAGATTGATGCAGTTTATGTAGATACATATAACCTAAAGGTTAGGCCTTTATTTATAGGCTTACAATAGGGTGATACTTGGAAACCAAAGTTCTACTTTAGTTAGGAAACCAAGCTTTACTTCAAATTAGGTAACCTAAACTATCTAAGAATAGGAAACTCTTATTTAGATAGAAGTCTAAACATAATTCTAAAAATCAGTCAAAACTAATTTAGGAAATCACACTGGTGTTTCCTAAAATCGAGCCAATATCCAACTATTTTCCACCTTGGAAAGATTTCTAGGACAACTTCAACTTCACTATTCTGTGATTTCTCCACCTTGGCATGAAATCTCAACATTCACCTTCCATGCCTTCGTATTCTACTTCCTTCAATCACCTGTAGGAGCCAATCATCCGTAGATACTTCAATTCCACTTAAGGATTTTAATACTTCACTCACCTGTAGGTGCCAATCATTCGAAGATCTTTCACTTCCATAAAAGGACTTCAATACTTCACTCACCCGTAGGTGCCAACCATCCGAAGATGTTTCACTTCCATGAAGGGACTTCAATACTTCAATCATCTAGTGATGCTTTCATACTTCAATCATCCTAAGATATTGCACTGGTACAACTTCCAAAATCCTTGTGTAAGGTTCAAATGTGTCAACTGACACGAACACATCATTTGGTGTTCATCCCTTTTAAGGATGCAATGTGCTTCAACATGTGCTTCAAAAATTCAATCCCATAACAGCTGCAACTGTGTCTAAAGAAACAGATACACCAAAACAGTGTAGCAAACTCAAAAGACATGATTAAGTCCAGGAAGGCCTTACTCGAATTCCACCACTTCTTTTGCTTATTTGCTAATTTCTCAGCAAATCCAATTATATATGAATTCTTGATGCGTCTTCAGCTTCATATATTTTCACATGCACATATTCCCCAAACTTACAAGATTCAATTCTTTGCACATTTGCCTCAACTTGTAGGATATAGTCTTTGACTTCAACTCATCACTTCACTTGTCAAATTTGAGCTCTTCCTCCATCCTACTTCTTCAAATTCCAACACTTCGTCTTTCAACATGGAGTTCAATATTTCATCACATGCAAATGTATGGTGTTCCCACATACCTACGAAGTTCTCTTCAAAAGATGAAATAATTCATAGCTAACAAAGATGCAATTTTTGTAAGTTTCCAAAACATATGTGTGAACACATTCCAGTATACCATGTGGTGACTATTCATGATATTTTCATATCTTCGAAACTGGAACTTTCTACTCCAAGCTTGATTCTTTCTTCACCTTCACACAATGTTCGCAAAATCCTAAACTGCATGATTCTGTGTTCTTCAACTTCATGCCTTAACTGCATGAATTAGTGTTCAACCGTATTAGATTCCGCACTATCTAACACTTCTACTTCCATATTCAACAATACATATTTCCATTCTTCAATACTTTTATCACTGCAACTGCATTGAAAATCTTCTTCAATACTCCACCGTTTAAACAATTTTAAACCCCACAGAGTCAAATGGATCTAATGATTTCAGATTCTTCTTCAAATTTCGGTACACACCGAACAACTTCAAACTTCTCGAGTTGTACCTAAGTACTTCAAACGAATGCTTAATATCTTCAACTTCAAACTCTAACTCTTAAAAATCAGAAAAGCATTCAATCACTCAAAATTTTACACCATCACTAGATCTGCATTTTTCAACATTCACGTCTGAATTTGAAACTTCTTTCCTTGTTTTCCAATGCCTTTTCTTACGACAAAAGGAAATTCAATTCACATACTGCATTCTTCAAATAGTTTTGCGATTTCTTCGCTTAACTATATACTTCACATGTAGTATTGTACCTTACAGTTTTGAAGTGCCACAATGATATCTTGTTCCTTGCAACCGAGTTTTCACCTCAAAAAACCGGAAACATATCTTCACGACCTATTTGTTTTTCCACCACAGTCTTGCACTTTTTCAACTTGATGACTTCAAAAGGTAAACACCTTCATTCTCCACCAAATATCATCAAAACAACAAAGGTAACAAACCACCTAGCTCCTCTTTCAAAAATAGTAAATCAAAGAGGTGCCTGCAAACATCCAAGTGGATGATTCAAAATGTACCATATTTGCGGTGTTCAGCGGTACGAAAAAAATCTGCTCCTACATTGTTGTGGAAACAACAAAAGTTTGAAGGAAATACCATGCTCATAAGCTTATACAAGTAAGCTTCAAACTCAACACATCCAGAAAACCATTTTCTTCAACCATATGCCCAAGGCGCATATGCCAAAAACTGTGTTGACCTCATCTTCAACAGTTTCTCTTCAAAATTGAACAAGAAACTACAGCTCCACCACACACAATATCTCCATATAGGAAATCCAATTTACCGAGTCTCTTCAATATATCATCAACAATTAAATATGCTTATAGCCAGCTGCTTCAAACAATTCTTCCTGAAATCAAACTCTTCACCCAGAATTTATCAACCTTCAATTAGTGCCCTCGCAACACTAAGACATTCAAACGATTGATAATTCTCACACGATACCTACTAATATATTTCTCCAATCCTCGCTACACCATGCAACTGAGGCAAACTTGAGTTTAACTTCTTCTTCAGTTCCTTCGACTACGTCGAGGATAACATGATCGAACTAATGACAACCAGAAACATTCACAATTGTTCCCCTTGGTACTTCGAACAATTCTAAGGATCATGACGAAATTCAATTTTTCATCTTTACCTCTTTCAACATACAAACCATTCAACTTGTACTTCAAACATGACACTCTTGTTTCCTTGCAACTTGGCTTACAAAACAAGCACATTCAAACGGAAAACCAACAAGGTATTCCCAAATAGTCCACAAAAGTCCGAGACAAGCGAGGTAAAGACCAAAAACAACCAAACACCTTTCTCAAACTAGTTAATAAGGATATGGAATTACTTACTCGATGCTATGCAAAATACATAGGGTTTATGCTTCAAGAAGTATACCAACATCAACTCCTCCCTTCAAGTAGAGCTTCAACTTCAAGTGTATCAATCAACAATCAACGAATGTGAAACACTTCAAATACATTCGTTTATGAGTAATTGATACTTCAAACTGTGCTTGCCAAATTAGAAAATCCACCTCTTCAACTTGATGAAATTCAAACGATCTTGTCTCCAAGGTTCTTCACATGAGGCTAAACAAATTCGACAATACTTGATTCTACAACATGCCTATTGATGCATCTTCTTCTAGGCTTTTACTCCAATCTCTAAGTATGTCTTCTTCCACAAATCCACTGCTAATTCAATACACCACGTTTTCTGATGGAACTGTTACAACCTTGCACCATAGTTCTAAGACTGTCACCAATCTTTACCATAAGTTTTAGGAACTATCATGGTTCTTCACTACAGTTTACAGAACTGTAACGAATCTTCCACCACAAATTTCAATCAAGAAAACCGTCATCTTGTCTTTGTGTTCTTCTTCAAATTTGACATCTTCTTTGATATCTTCACATATTGTTTCTGACCCAATTCAAACGAGCAAACCCTAGATTTCAAGAACCTAAACCTCACTCTGATACCAATTTGTAGTGCCGAGAGGTTCATATTGTTCCTCAAGGCATTCCAGGATCTAGCATCAGAAACAAAAAACTACACATTCAACGGAAGCTAATGCACATAGAACACATAAGACACAGAGATTTAACGTGGTTCAGGAATGTGCCTACATCCACGGGCAGCAGAAATTCACTTCATTCATATATCAGAGAATACACAACACAATTTATATTCAACACCCCTTCTTCTTCTTCTTCTTCTAAACTCACCTTCAACTCTCTCTCAACTCACCCAACCCTAAAGCTATAAGAGGATCTACATCTTTCTAATGGAGAGATAACTTCTATTCGTTGTGAAGAGATATATGTCTACAACCTAAGGGTTTAGACAAGATTGATGTAGATACATATAACCTAAAGGTTAGGCCTTTATTTATAGGCTTACAATAGGGTGATACTTGGAAACCAAAGTTCTACTTTAGTTAGGAAACCAAGTTTTACTTCAAATTAGGTAATCTAAACTAGCTAAGAATAGGAAACTCTTGTTTAGATAGAATTCTAAACATAATTCTAAAAATCAGTCAAAACTGATTTAGGAAATCACACTGATGTTTCCTAAAATCGAGCCAATATCCAACAGCAGGTGCACAATGTCTAACTAGTAGAACAATGGCAAGTACAGGTCGTTCCCCCAAGGATTGTGAAAATACTACTACTAATTAATATCAATAATCAAATAATCAAAACTCAATATTTCAGATAATTGTGGAATTATAGCAAAATAATAAAACGTAACCAAAGATGTGAAGGTGTTAAGGTTCCGGGAATCCGTTGAAGGTAGATTATTGTATTCAATCACAAAGGGTTCTAATACGAAAGATATTTCATTTAACGATTGTCGACAAGGTTTATCAAAAAGATTGTTTGTTCTCACCTTAAGGTGGAATTCTTAAGCACTAGATATACATGGCATAAATAGTCAAATGAAATTCATAATTCAATTTATTCCCAAGGTTCTATGAGTTTTTCTACTAATCTAACTATGGACTAATCATGGCATAGAACATGAAAAATATAGCTAGAAGGTAAAATATTGAAAGAGAATCACAAACGATAGCATTAAGTTCAATTGACAGATAACCCTTGTTTAAGAACACACATAAATCAACTACAACTTCATCCTTTCACCCTAACATGAATTAGCTAGACATGGCTTTCTCAAATACCATAAAGAAATCTAAAATCCAACGCTAGATTGTAGTTGCAGGAATTCCTACACTACACCCTTGTTAAGATTCTATAGAAATCTATTGGAAATCAATTAAACTTCAAAGATTTAAACGACACTTTACTATTCAAATCTCAGAAATATTTACAGAATTAGAAGAAATCAAGATTACAAATATTCTCTTGAAGTTTCTCTCTCCTCAAGACTCTTTCAACTCTCAAAAATACATCATCCTTTTCTGGATCTATCGAGCCCTTTATATAGGGATTTACATAATGGATGACATCTAAGTTTTCCTCCTATTTCGGATTTATTCTGCGATCTCATCGCAATCGCTACCATATTCTCTATCGCAAGAATGATGACCATCGCAGGATCAACATATTCTTCTTTTATTTCTTCAATCGTCAGTTTTTTTTAGGTATTCTGTGACGCTCGTGAAACGTTGTTAAAGAATTGTCAGTGACGCTCGCAGAAATGTTGTTAATATCGCAAGAATAACGTTGTAGCGATATTCTGGTCCTACATCTTGCCTCTTCTCATGTCTTTTCTGCGAAGAAGAGAAGATCATGAGAACTTTAAATGCCATAACTGCTTATCTTTTCAGGCTTCTCTATTCTGACACGTTTCTATGTCCTTCGCCAGCTGTTTTCACGAATTCTTTCTTCCAATAAACTTTTGACACGTCTCCTCTAACCGCTGTGATCTGACCACCCATGTCTCTTCTTTGCATTAATTGCCTTCATCTTCTTCGAGAAATTTCGTCCTCTATAAATACTCTTCTCATTCCTTTCCTTTTTCTCTTTTACTTTCTTCTTCTTTCTCCCCATATCCTCTCTGCAAACTTTACTGTTCTTCCGCGAATTGCGTTGCTGTGATTTATTTCTTCTTTTCAACATTTTCATTCCCATACTTCAAAAATGGTTGCAGCTGGTACCAAAAACTTGAAAGCATTTAATGAGATGCGCGAGAAACTCAAAATTAAAGGTTTTAACTTGTCTTTAATTCCAGATCAGGATTCTAGATCTGAACTTTCTCTTAAATTATTTTCTGATGATCAATGTTCTCGCGAAAAAATCATAGTATCACTAGGACAACTTGAAGCTGGTCTTCCCATTCCTCTCTATGACCCAGAACTTCCATTATTTTATCAAATAATTTCAGACGAAAGGTTCTCGCGAGCGGTATATCAACTAGGTGGAGATTGCATCAAATTGTTGCTTGAAAATGATTCTCGCGGTGCTAATAAAGGAACTCGCTACCCTGAAGCTCCAAAGAATCCTCTATTTAAATATTTCCCCATTGTTTCTGAGGATTATACTGTGGACAACTTCTTTGTAAATTATAGTATAGTCCCTATGAAGAGAGATAGAACCTGCTGGGGTGTTCGTTTGAAAAAAGATAAGGTCGCTGGTGACAAATCTCTTATGCTGGATATTGATTTTCATACACCTACCAACCAAGGTCCTCGCCATTCTAGCGATGACAAGTGGTTCATCTTTCCATTATGTCTTGAAGGTCCTTATATATCTGGTTCTCTCCCATTACCTGCGAATCTCTCAGAGTATGAGCCATGGGTCTTCAACTGGCCTGAAAAATCTAAAGAAGTATATTCTCTCGACTTTTTATATTATTATCATTTACTGTCTTCTTTATATTCTCGCTAACTATTTTGATTTTTCTCAGATTGATAGAATGAAACTCGACTATCAAGCTCTTAGGAAACCCAACACTTTCTTAGCTCTGAAATCTTTCACGGATGAAGTAAGAAATATCTCTTCATAAATATTAACAATATATTGTTGCCCCTATTTCTTATCTTCATCTGTGCTCGCAGGAAATTGAAGAGTTAGAACCATTAATACCCACGAAAACCAAGGAGAAATATTTAAAAGAGAAATCTAGGAAATCTTCAAAGGAAAAATCTACTGCTCCTTCTAGGGGAAAACCTTCTGCCCCTCGCAATGAAGAATCTAGCGATCCTCCACCAAAGAGAAGGAAAACTCAACCTTCTTCTTCTTCAACTCCTCAATTAATTCTAGAAAACCCAAGTGTTGATCTTGATAAGGATAATAATGACGAGGGTTTTAATGTTAGCGGTTTTCCTTCAATAAAAAATTCTTATGATTATGATTCTTCAATGACTCATTTATCCAGAATTTTTAGCGATATTTCCCACGGCATAACTTCTAATGACAAGGATGAAATTATTGACAAAACATCCCAATCTCTCGCTAAAGTTTGCGATGCCCCTATTCTGGTGAATAATGATTCTCTCCAAGGAATCTCAAGATCACTGACTCCCAGTCTCTTGAATTCTCTTGGTGCTTTGGTAAGTTTTCATTTCTTCAGTTTGTGTATATATTTTCTCCATCGCTAAATCTCAATTTATATTCTCTTTCGCAGGTTGGAAGAGCTTCTTTTGCTGTTGCTTCTGATTTAGATAAAAGATGTGCCAGCTCTGAAGAGAAAGCTGTTAAAATTCGCCAGGATAAAAAAAATTAGAGTCTGAAGTTATTGAGCTTCGCAAGAAGAATAAACAGCTGGAGACTGAAGCTTCGGTTGATAAGCAAAAGATCTCTGATCTTGATAGAGCTAACCAACAATTATATGGTATGACTAATTTCATTTCTTTTTTAATTCTTTTTACTCTATCGCAGCTTATTCAAGCGGCCACTTTTAACTTGCAGATATTTATGGTCTTACTGACGAGGCTATACTCTTTCAAACTTTACCTGAACCTATAGATGATCATACTCTTCTTGCCTATCTTAATAATTCTTTAAGTAATTTTTCAGATGATAAGATTAAATCCCTCTCCATAGATGAACTTAGATCCAAGATTAATCTCCTAAAAATAGAACACAGATTCAATTTAGGTTAGACTGACAAATATAAGCGCTTTTATCTTGATTCAAAGAAATAAATAAATAGATTAAGACATAAGAATAGTGATCTTATTGACGAGAAAGATCTTGCCATCAAAAGGGGATCCAAGACCCTAGCAGACTTTCATAAAACTCTCCTTAACTTTCAAACGGACAGAGATAAACTTATCTGCGAGAATGAAGATCTTCTTGTGAGGGAGACTCAAGTTCGATCTCGTCTCCTCATTAATAGCGATGATGAGTTTGCTTGGGCTGCGAAGATTCTTGACAATGCCAGGAATGACTTAGGTGTAAATGTTAGCCTTCAAGTTGAACAAGCGGCCTTAATTAGAGATATGATTTCTGAAAGAGAAGGTTGTTTGCTGTTCTTCTTCTCGCTTTCTTTCTGTTTTTATTACTCTTTTATACAAAATTACTAACTTGTTGTCATATATTCTCGCAGGAGCTGAAAAAGGATATCTTGAAAGAATTGGGGAACTTGAAAATACCCTTGCTGCTCGCAATAAAAAATATTCACGATTGAAGGAGCAATTTGACATTACTACTGCGAATTTCAATAGATCTCTCATTGTTGTTCGTAATGATTCCGTTAAGTTGGTCTGCAATGATCATGGAATTTCTCCTTCTATATATCCTGATCTTGCAAAGGAAATCCCCGCAATAATCCCAAATCTTAACATCTCTGATAGTGAAGTTGAGGATTCTGACGAGGATGAAAATGATAATGATAATGACGAAGGAGAAAAATCTGGTAGAGGAGAAGAATATGATAAAAATGAAGATAATGATGATAATGACGAAAGGGAGAAATATGGCGATGAAGAAAAATCTGATAAAGAAGATGGCGATGAATCTAGCTAGTTCTTCTTTTTCCTTATATCTTCCTTGTATATTTATTTTCTTCTTTCTGTAACATTGCTATGAGTTTCTCCAATTTTGTGAATTTCTCTTGCTTCTACCTGTATGAATCAGAAAACAGTTATTTTTCTGCAAGTCAATCAATCAATATAATTATTATTCCTTAATTATCTGCGTGCATTTACCTATACAATTTTTATATAATAGATGAATAATAATTTCATCGTTCTCATGCATTCCCATACTTGCCTCTATTATTCATCTGTGATATAAAAAATTGATTAAAGATTAGATATTAATGGTAAATAAAATTTGCCTTAATATTGGCGATCCTATCGCCAGCAATAACTGTGTGAAATCGCAATTCTCATAACATCTGCGAGCATTATCGCAGTAATCTTGTGGTCTTATTACGCCTTCCTAATTAAAGGTCTTATTTGCCACGCTCTTTCTTTCTGCGACAAAATCGCAGGACGTCTTTACATTTGCATGTATTGACCCATTGATCTTGCCTTATATTTCTTCTTTGATTGTATTGCGACAATATGACAAGTCTAAGCTATCTCGCGAGATCAAAGCCTCGTGACATTGCCGTCTTGCGATGAAATCGCAGGACGTCTTTACATTTTCATGTAAAAACCCATTGATCTCATCTTAACTTTTGGCTTGTTGCCTCTGTATAATTTACGTTACGCGACAATATGACAGGCCTAAATGTTCTTTCGATCATAAAGCCCCATGACATTGCCGTCTTAAGACACTTATCAGCTCCCTAATGGAGGGTGCCGCCCTTATCTTCCCCTTGGTTTCCCCTTCAAGGAGGGCACATCGGCCATACAAGACTAGCTCCTCCCATCCATATTTACCAACAACTAGTTGTTTTCGTAGCCTCTTATCCTTTATGCCTATATGGCTTATAGTTACAAGACTGCACCCTAAGTGGGGTTTTCTACAGGCCAAGTGCATCATAGCCAAGACTTACCAAGAATGGCAAGGGAGTTTCGTACGCCCTTGGCACCCTTGGCTCAACCGTGTACCTCGGTGCCTTGGTCATACTTTGCACTTCTTGGAAGAGATTCTCGGTCGTCCAACCAGGGTATAACCATATATAGTTGGAAATCCAAGATCTCTCTCCCGGATAGGTTTTCTTTAACCCCAACATCTGCATGACTCAGGATCCAGCAGAGGTATAACCTTACCCCTGAATCATGTCAAGAGATACCCCCTCCTATGACGTGCTTGTAGGTCTTACATTTGCCTCTTACGAAATTTTATTCGCGAACTAGGGTGCACGCCATAAAGGTTCGTCCCATTCTTTAATCTCTGCGAAATTTTATTCGCATTTCTCACGAGTATTGTAACTCTGATAGAACTTCATAACTTTGATCTTCTTTCTTTTTGTAAAATCTTGCGATTCTTTCAAGCAGAAAATTCTGTTCAATTACATATTCTTCAAAAAAATCATTCATAGAATTCTCTAAAGTTCATCGTTTTACCTCTCTACTTACTATTTTCTGCTTTTCTGCTACGTTTTACTGTTGCTTCTTTTTCTGCGAGACGCTCGCCATCAGATTTCACATCCTCTTTCCGCTCTATTGTATCAATCATTAACCTTTCACACCTCTGTTGTTGTTTGATTTTTTACTTCCAATTGCTATTCTTTTCAGCTCTTTCTTCTCAAGATTTCATATCGATTTCATAACATTTCTTGCTTTCTCCCCAATCTCCTTTAATAACTCCTACACCTTTAGGATGAGGAAATTTAATACACTGGTGATAAGTAGATGCTACACCTAATATCCCGTGTAACCAAGGTCGTCCTATCAAATCATTGTAAGGTGATTCGATGTCCACAACACAAAATAAGATTTTTGAAGATATTCCTTTTAACGGTATTTGCATTTCAATTTCCCCATTTGGTTTGTTAGCTGTACCATTAAATCCATAGATTTTATACGTTGATGGTATCAAATCTTCATCTCTTCCGCCCATGGTTCTATAGGTATGATAGAATAAGATATCAACTGAACTCTCGGTATCTATTAAGACTCTGTTGATGGCCCAAGAGTCTTCAATTTTACCATTATTTTCTTCATCTTCCTCTTGTATTTGCTTTGGTTTTATCTCTAATCGTACCACCAATGGGTTGTCATGCTGCTTGCCAAGCTCTGGTATATCTTGCGCAGTGAAAGATAGAGTTTGTTTCTGCCATTCTTCTAATGGCGAGGCTCTCACTATATTCATTATATCTCTTCCATCTGTATTTCTCGCGAAGACTCTACTTAAAACATTATCATGGAAATCTTATATAGTTATGAATGAATGCATAATGTAGTTACAAAATAAATTCTTTGCTTTAGCCCCCACTTCTATCACGAATGTTTCTGCTCCTTTTACAACATTCACTCTGCGAGTTTCTGGTGCTGGCGGTAGTTGATGAGGTTGTGGATGTCCTAATAGAAAGTGATTTAACTTCCCCTAATCAATCATCCTCAAAATTATCCTCTTTACATTCCTACAATTATTTATTGAATGACCATGAAAGTGATGGTAAGGATAAAATTCTTGACTTCGATTGCTTGGATGTGGTTCTTTCCCCATGTTCCATGGCGAAGGTATATTCTCCATTAGAATAATAGCTTCCCAAATTTTTTCTATGCTGGAATTAAGAGGTGGCATCTTAATTTCTTCCCATATTATCTTTTGATTTCATTGCCCTCTAAAGTTATTCTGCCTTTGTCCGCCATAAGTTTCTTGCGGCTGATCAAGTCTTTGAATCTTATTATTTCCACCGTGATTGTAATAATTCTTCTCCCTTTCATATTCTTCTTGATCTCGACTGCCCATTGCTACCAATTTTTGTTGGTTATCAATTACCACCTTTTCTTGTTGTGGCTGCGAGATGCTCGCCACATTATTTATCATTTTAGGGAGCAAACTTCCACTTGTCGCTAGCGAGCTGGTGGTCGCGATTGGATATGATTCCATCTCATTTTGTTTCTCCTCCAAGGCAATGTACTCTTCCTGTAGTTCTCGCAGTTTAGTCATAGTGATTGTATTCTTGCCTCTGAAAATTTGTATGTACAGTAGATTGGTTGCGAACATTGCATTGATAAAAGACAAGATAAGATATCTCTCGTCAACTCTTCCTGCCATCTCACTGCACATTGACTTCCATCTTATGGTTAAGTGTTTCAGACTCTCGCCAATTCTCTGTTTTAACCCAAACACATCTTCAATACCTGGTCGCGATGAATTATTGCTAATATACGCTCCTAAAAATGTAGCTTGTAAATGATCAAAAGAAGTTATGGTATTTTTTTGGCAATCCCTCGAACCATTTCAACGCCTCACCAGTTAAGCTAGATGCAAAATATTTGCACAGCACAGCATAATGATTCTCCCATTGTAACATACATCTAACATAAGATTTGACGTGTTGAACAGCACAAGTAGTTCCATCAAAAATGCTGGTTAATGCTGGTAAATTGCATTTTGGAGGTATCCCTCTTAACTGTACTTCTTGAGTAAATGGAGTCCTCGCAGCTTCTTCAATAGCTTCATCAAGTTTCCTTCTACCTCCTTCTCTTCTATTGTTTATCATTCCTCGCATTTCTGCTAATTCTCTCAATATTTGCTCATTCTCAGCTGAGTTTTGTTCCAATTGCCTCTTTAATGCTGTTTCCCTTCTCCTGCGTTCTTGCCTTTCTTGTCTTGCTAGATTTTGTGTATCTCCTTCTTCATCATCATCTCGTCTTTCTCTGCGATTTTCTCTTTCATCTTCTTCTCTGCGAATTTCTTCACTTCTCCTCATTTCTCTTCGCTGTCTCTCTATTCTCCTCTGTATCCTATCATATTCCTCTTGAATATTACCATTGTAGCGATTTTGCGTACGTCTCCTTTCTCGATTTTCATGATTATTTTGTCACACTGCTTCTTGAAATTCATGCTCTTCTACTTCTGCCCTTAATCTTTCCCTTTCGCGAGCTAGACGTGCTTGTTCAGCGTAATGTCTCTCAATTTCTTCTTCAATTATTCTTTGATTTCTTTGATTCTCTCGCCCATGTAATATCCTCCTTCCTTCTTCTGTATTTTCTTCTTCAATTTGGTTGTTTCTTCCATCTTGATTTCTATTGTCACGCGGATTATAGCGATCACCAATTATCTCCTCTTCTCTATTTTGCATTTCTCCTCGAGTATTTTCTCTAACATTTCTTATAAGGGAATTTTGCCTTGGTTCTTCTCTGAATGATCTTGAATTTGATCTAACAGTACTTCTTGATCTCCTTCTTTGTAACCTCAAATTCTCCATTCTTAGCTCATGATTTTGTCTTGTTAAATTTGCACGCTCTTCTACCTCTAATCTTTTTTCTTCCTGTATTCTTTGTCTCAAATCATCTACTATTTCATGTCCTTTATGAATTAATCCTCCAACCATTTCTTGATTTCTTTCTACTTCTTCTTCATTTCTCAATTGTCGATTTTCTGCTTCTTCTATCGAATCCGACCTCCAAGTATGCACACTCACTCTATCATAATCCACGTTCCTATCTTGTGTTTGTGTTTGTTGATTCAGTTGTTGAATTGAACTTTCTACTTCATTTCTTATTCTATTTCTTCCTGATCTTATCCTTAAAGATTCTTCCAATTCACCTGTTCCCTCTCCTGCAAGTCTTTTACTTCTTCTCACAGTTGTCGGTGGTTCTGATGTATTTCTTCTTCTTCTAGCCATTTCTTCAATTCTAACAATTTCTTCAAATCTTCAAGTTGTAATTAGAGATTTCTTAGCTTAATTCTCCCTGTTTCTAGCGCCAAAATGTAGTTGCAGGAATTCCTACACTACACCCTTGTTAAGATTCTATAGAAATCTATTGGAAATCAATTAAACTTCAAAGATTTAAACGACACTTTACTATTCAAATCTCATAAATATTTACAGAATTAGAAGAAATCAAGATTACAAATATTCTCTTGAAGTTTCTCTCTCCTCAAGACTCTTTCAACTCTCAAAAATACATCATCCTTTTATGGATCTATCGATCCCTTTATATAGGGATTTAGATAATGGATGATAGCTAAGTTTTCCTCCTATTTCGGATCTATTCTGCGATCTCATCGCAATCGCTACCATATTCTCTATCGCAAGAATGATGACCATCGCAAGATCAACATATTCTTCTTTTATTTCTTCCATCGTCAGTTTCTTTTAGGTATTCTGTGACGCTCGTGAAACGTTGTTAAAGAATTGTCAGTGACGCTAGCAGAAATGTTGTTAATATCGCAGGAATAACGTTGTAGCGATATTCTGGTCCTATATCTAATTAAAAACCAAGTGGAGAAAATGAATCTCAAACCCTATTTCCTGTGTTCGGCAGTGTAGTCGCGGCTTCCAACTCCAGTCGGCCTCCCCTCTGTATTTATCTCTCTGATTCCTATCCTATATATCCCTTCCTGCGAACAAGTCATAGAAATAAGACCTAGAAGAAATCTGTAAAGGCCCCAGTCCACTAAAGTTTGGCCACGGAACCAACTTCTCATATTCTCTTAACTCCATACAGCACCAAAGACGAATAAAACCAACCACCGATTACACTCACTCCAAGTATATTCTCCTGACCACCCGAACACCATCAACTGCCAGCTCTCTATCTCCGGTACACCACCATTCAATCAACACCAGAACATGATAAGGGCCTATGAAAAACCTCCTGATACACATGGCCACTTCCACTAATTAATTTTTCTCGGTCTTAAAAACTCTAGGTGATGAAACAAATGTTAGAAAAAACAATGTTTTGTTTTAATCAAAAAATGCATGGACCATGTTTTGATCCCAAGACCTATTGCTCCCTAGATGTTTTTTCATGTGAATGAATAAAACATTAGTCCCATATAGACTAAAACACTAAGAGTTTTAGACTTAAATAGCATTGGTTTAGCCTTAAGGGTATGGCCCTTTGGGTCTTTAGACCTTTGTGTATGGGGAAAGCCCTAGACTATGGCAAGGTTGCCTAAACCTTATTGCATTTCTTATTGCCTTTCCCGTTCGCGCGGTGCTTCGCACAGAAGCACGCACGCTCGCTCGGCTCGGCTCGGCTCGGCTCGGCGTGGGAGTGGGTGTGGGTGTGGGTGTCGGTGTGGGTGTCGGTGTGGGTGTGGGTGTATCCGACCCATCCTTTCTTTTTGCTGAAATTTACCACACGCTTCTCCCACACATGTAAAGAATTTTATTCTTTGCCTTCTCGGTTTTGGATATCCGACAGCCACTAGAAGCATCTTTAGTCACACACGGTTAATTCTCACGCGTGAATTCTCTTAACTGTTTTCATCGTAAAGAATCTTTAATCTCACGCGTGTGGACACCTGTGCACAGAGATTTCTCGTCGAGAAGAATCTTACCCGACAGATGCGTTTTTTTACTGTTATTTTAACGGATGCTTTTTGCTTTTACTCGTCCGACAAATTGAACGCGTGATTTACGGATCTGTGTCTCAAACGTTCGAATTCTTACCTATAAATACGAGTTAAGGCTTTCAGTTTAAAAAACATACCATTAAGAACTCTTATCTTTTGAATTTTTCCTTCTTCTCTAATAATTTTCAGAAACTTAAGTTCTTATTAATATTTGTCTTAAAACTCAGAAAACGTTCAGTTCTTTTCTGAAACAAGTTGTAGTTTACAGAAACTCTTAGGTCTGACCGTGGCGGTGAGTATGTGATACCCATAGGAGATTTTTGTAAAAATAATGGAATCATTCATGAAACCACTGCACCATATTCACCTGAATCGAATGGTGTAGCCGAAAGAAAAAATAGAACACTCATAGATATGGTAAATGCTATGTTGACAAGTTCAGGGTTATCTTCGAACTTGTGGGGGGAAGCTATCCTCTCGGCATGCTATATTTTGAACCGAGTTCCATTTAAAAAATCAGATAAAACTCCCTACGAATTGTGGAATGGTAAACAACCTTCATATGCATACTTTAAAGTGTGGGGGTGTTTGGCCAAGGTGGCCATTCCTCATCCCAAGAAAACTAAAATAGGTCCCAAAACAATGATTGTGTTTTCTTAGGGTATCCTGAGCATACAATTGCACACGGGTTTATGGTCATCGTTCGACCATAATAATATTGGTCAGAATACCATATTGGAATCTAGAGATGCTGTGTTTTATGAACACATATTTCCTTTAAGGTCTGGACCACGGAAAAGGGTCCATGATGACCTCTCGGATGTTCCATCGACTAGTCAAACTCCAACTTTGGAGTATGAGACTGAACCAATAAGAAGTAAGAGGGTTAGAACTGAAACAAGTTTTGGCCCAGATTTTTTGACTCTTACGGTAGAGTCTGAACCCCAAACCTACAAGGAAGCTATGACTTCTCCAAGCTCCTTTCGGGAAGAAGCTTCATTAAATGAATGGGAGTCCATTCAAGCAAAAACGAAACTTGGGAGCTTGTAGACTTGCCTCCTGGAAGTAAATCCATAGGTTGCAAATGGGTGTTCAAAAGGAAACTTAGAACAGATGGAACTATAGATAAATATAAAGCTAGGTTGGTAGCTAAAGGCTATAGACAACGGGGAAGGAGTAGATTTCTTTGATACCTATTCACCGGTCTCTAGAATCACCTCGATTAGAATGTTGATTGCTATTGCTTCAATTTATGATTTGCATGTACATCAGATGGATGTTAAAACTGCTTTTCTATATGGTGAATTGAATGAAGAAATTTATATGGATCAACCTGAAGGCTTTATAGTAAAAGTTTATGAAAACAAAGTATGCAAGTTAAACAAATCTCTTTACGGTTTAAAACAAGCACCTAAACAGTGGCATGAAAAATTTGATCATGTTATGATAACTAATGGTTTCAAGGTTAATGAATCTGATAAATGTGTTTACATTAAATCTGTGTATGATTCTCATGTTATTGTTTGCCTATATGTTGATGATATGCTCATATTAGGCAGCAACCTTGATATTATTAATACCATTAAAAGCATGCTTAGAGATAATTTTGACATGAAAGACTTAGGCCCTACTGATGTAATCTTAGGGATGAAAATCAGAAAGACGTCTGATGGATATAGTCTTAGTCAATCTCATTATGCTGAAACCGTATTAAAGAGATTTAATTATGAAAATTCTAAACTGCGTCTACTCCATTTGATCCCACTTGTAAATTGAAAAAGAACAAGGGTGAGGGTATTGATCAACTTGAGTATTCTCGCATTATTGGTAGTCTTATGTATCTTATGAACTGTACAAGACCTGATATTGCTTACTCTGTGAGTAGATTAAGCAGGTATACTTGCAACCCAGTACAGCAGGATCACTGGAATGCTCTCTTCAGAGTTTTACGTTACCTGAGAGGGACCTCAAACTATTGCTTAAGTTTTGGGAAGTATCCTGCTGTACTAGAAGGGTATTGTGATGCCAACTGGATATCAGACTCAGAAGAGTGCAAATCTACTAGTGGGTACATCTTCTTGCTTGGAGGTGCGTCTGTCTCATGGAAGTCTACCAAACAGACATGTATAGCTAAATCCACTATGGAGTCTGAGTTTATAGCCTTGGAAAAAGCTGGAGAGGAAGTGAATGGATGCGATGTTTCCTGGGAGGAATTCCACTCTGGCCCAAGCCTGTGTCTTCAATTGCCATCCATTGTGACAGTGAAGCTGCTCTTGGTTGCGCAAAGAACAATGTATACAACGGGAAGTCTATACATATACGAAGAAGACATAAGACGGTGAAACAACTACTCTCTACTGGTATTATCTCGATAGACTTTGTAAAATCCAAAGATAATCTTGCAGATCCTTTGACAAAAGGCTTAACCAGAGAGAAAGTTAAATTTACATCGAGGGGGATGGGACTTAAGCTCATTGAATAAATCACCATGAAGGATACTCAACCTTGTGATTGGATTTCCAAGATCAAGGTTCAATGAGACAACTAATTTATGGTGATATTGAGAAAGCACTATCTTTGTCCCTCCCTATGGTGTAATCGTTCGATAGTCTTCCTGCAGAAATTAAGGATGATCTTTTGCGATCTTAATGGGTACCATGGCTTTGATTAAAGCGGGGTGTGGCAGGACACTCTTTATGGACCCACCTTTGTGGATGTTGGAAGTGTGGCCGCTTCCTATGAGAATATGAGCTGATTCTCTAGAGACATTCATTAAGTCCGGGATTTTAGCCCACGGCCAAAATGGGCACAACCGCAAGAGCTTGGCAATTTGTTTTCTTCGGTTGAGGCATCAAGTGTGGCTGTTATTTCTGAATTGCATTCTTTGTTGGCGGTTCAAGACATTGCGTTCACCGTATCAACAAGCATTCAGGTAACCTCTCACTAAGTTAAGGTTCAATCCTTGGGACACCTTAGCCTATTTTGTTGCCTTATGTTTTATCGTGTTTTATCGACATGTTTTATTATTCATGTGGGGGATTGTTAGAAAAAACAATGTTTTGTTTTAATCAAAAAATGCATGGACCATGTTTTGATCCCAAGACCTATTGCTCCCTAGATGTTTTTTCATGTGAATGAATAAAACATTAGTCCCATATAGACTAAAACACTAAGAGTTTTAGACTTAAATAGCATTGGTTTAGCCTTAAGGGTATGGCCCTTTGGGTCTTTAGACCTTTGTGTATGGGGAAAGCCCTAGACTATGGCAAGGTTGCCTAAACCTTATTGCATTTCTTATTGCCTTTCCCCGTTCGCGCGGTGCTTCGCACAGAAGCACGCACGCACGCTCGCTCGGCTCGGCTCGGCTCGGCGTGGGCGTGGGCGTGGGCGTGGGCGTGGGCGAGGGCGAGGGCGAGGGCGTGGGAGTGGGCGTGGGAGTGGGAGTGGGTGTGGGTGTGGGTGTATCCGACCCATCCTTTCTTTTTGCTGAAATTTACCACACGCTTCTCCCACACATGTAAAGAATTTTATTCTTTGCCTTCTCGGTTTTGGATATCCGACAGCCACTAGAAGCATCTTTAGTCACACACGGTTAATTCTCACGCGTGAATTCTCTTAACTGTTTTCATCGTAAAGAATCTTTAATCTCACGCGTGTGGACACTGTGCATCTCACGCGTGTGGACACTGTGCACAGAGATTTCGTCGAGAAGAATCTTACCCGACAGATGCGTTTTTTCGTTATTTTAACGGATGCTTTTTGCTTTTACTCGTCCGACAAATTGAACGCGTGATTTACGGATCTGTGTCTCAAACGTTCGATTCTTACCTATAAATACGAGTTAAGGCTTTCAGTTTAAAAAACATACCATTCAGAACTCTTATCTTCTGAATTTTTCCTTCTTCTCTAATAATTTTCAGAAACTTAAGTTCTTATTAATATTTGTCTTAAAACTCAGAAAACGTTCAGTTCTTTTCTGAAACAAGTTGTAGTTTACAGAAACATAATTTTGTATAACTACCTCTTGATTTACAGAATTTTAGTTCACGAAATATAGTTTACGTAAAAACATAAAATTGTTTTTACATTACTCGAAACAATTTGTATTTTCAATTTGTGTTTTTGTTTTTACTTTTGCTGCCAAGTTCTAAGGGTTCTCTCTCTGTGTATGCTACACATAGAGGAGAACTAATAGTAGTTGTATCCTGGAGGTAATTTGTTAATTTCTATAGCATCTCAGAGGAGTAGCAGGCAATATTACCTTTAGCTCAGCGTATCTCATACGTGCCTCTACTAAGTTTATTGATTTGTTTGTTACTACTATCAGTGTAATCTAAGTATTATTTCCCATTTGCATTCGATTATTGTAATTAATTCCAACAATCTAAAGGTAATATTTGCCTTATTGTAATATTGTAATACTGTAATATTCTTTGTTGTAAGAACATGGGAAAGAATACTGTAGAAAAACCACCAAAGTTCAGTGGTAAGGACTTTAAGAGATGGCAGTCTAAAATGCTATTCTTCCTAAACGACCAAAGGTTAGATGGATATGCTTTAGAAAAACCCTCGAGAAAACTTCATCGCCGTGGTAATGAAGATAAATTGGACAGGTGGAATAGGAAGAATTATTTGTGCAAGAATCACATTCTTAACTGTCTTGATGACTCCTTGTATGATTTCTATAATGCAAAAGAAGATTTTAATGCTTTTGATTTATGGGAAGCTCTAGAAGAAAAATATCATGCTGAAGCTGCTGGAAGTAAGAAGTTCTTGATGGCTAAGTTCTTAGAATACAACATGACTGACGAAAAGCCTTTGGTAGAACAGTTCGTCGAACTTCAACTCCTCATCAGCGAGATTCTTGCTGAAGGCTTGACTTTTGATGAAGCTCTACAAGTATCGGCTGTGATTGAAAAGCTTCCACCCTCATGGAGCGAATACAAGAGGAGGCTGCGACACAAGACTCGTGAAATCACTATGGTGGAGCTTGGCAAAAAGATCCAGGTTGAGGAGATGATGTGCAGCAAGGACAAGAGCATGATGCTGAGCAAAAACATGTCCAACAAAGCTCATGTTTTGGACGATAAAGCTGCTTCAAAGAAAACTCTGGAGAATCCAAAAAATGGGTAATAGACGTAACAGACGTCGAAAACCCAGAGGTAACAATTTTAAGCCTAGAGGTGGTGTCACTAAGCACACCATCAAAGGCGATTGTTTTAATTGTGGTAAACCTGGACATATGGCTAAAGACTGTAAGGCCCCTAAAAGGATCAAATATGATCCAAAACAGAAAAATAAGGCAAACATAGTAGAGGACTCGGATATTTCACCGGCATGGTGTCCAAGTCGACCTTGTCTCTAGTATGACTAATGTGAGAGACTGGTGGCTTGATTCTGGAGCCACCAAGCATGTCTCAGTAAATTGAGAATGCTTTCTCCTCCTATGCCATAGTAGGAGATGATGAGAAATTGTTCATGGGAAATTCTTCCACCGCGAAAGTGGTGGGGAAAGGCAAGGTCGAATGAAGCTAACTTCAGGAAAAACTCGCATTGAATGACGTATTCTACGTCCCAGGACATATGCAAAAATCTCATCTCGAAACCATCCCGCTAGGAAAAGGTTTTAAAATTGTTGTTGAGTCCAATACTGTTGTGATTTCTAAGCATGGTGAATTCGTAGGAAAAGGTTATGTTACCGACAACATGATTAAGCTTAGTGTATCTGATTTGAAATTGAATGTTAATGCATCTTCTTCTGTTTATGTTTGTGACTCCTCACATGTTTGGCATGATAGATTTGGGCATGTTAATTTCAAATCGCTAGAAAGACTTGCTAATTTAGGTTGCATACCAAAAATAAACTTTGATAAAAAACAAAGATGTGAAATCTGTGTTGAATCTAAATATGCAAGAAAACCATTTAATAAAAGTGTTGAACGTAGAACAGTTCCTTTGGAATTAATACACTCGGATTTAGGAGACTTGAAATCAACACCAACAAGAGGTGGTAGAAAATGGTACATCACTTTTATAGATGATTACTCACGATATTGTCAGGTTCATCTTCTTAGAAGTAAAGATGAGGCCTTAGAGGCTTTTAAGTTTTATAAACTTGAAGTAGAAAACCAAAAAGGAGTTAAGATTAAAACTCTTAGGTCTGACCGTGGCGGTGAGTATGTGATACCCATAGGAGATTTTTGTAAAAATAATGGAATCATTCATGAAACCACTGCACCATATTCACCTGAATCGAATGGTGTAGCCGAAAGAAAAATAGAACACTCATAGATATGGTAAATGCTATGTTGACAAGTTCGTGGTTATCTTCGAACTTGTGGGGGAAGCTATCCACTCGGCATGCTATATTTTGAACCGAGTTCCATTTAAAAATCAGATAAAACTCCCTACGAATTGTGGAATGGTAAACAACCTTCATATGCATACTTTAAAGTGTGGGGGTGTTTGGCCAAGGTGGCCATTCCTCATCCCAAGAAAACTAAAATAGGTCCCAAAACAGTCGACTGTGTTTTCTTAGGGTATCCTGAGCATACAATTGCACACAGGTTTATGGTCATCAGTTATGACCATAATAATATTGGTCAGAATACCATATTGGAATCTAGAGATGCTGTGTTTTATGAACACATATTTTCTTTAAGGTCTGGACCACGGAAAAGGGTCCATGATGACCTCTCGGATGTTCCATCGACTAGTCAAACTCCAACTTTGGAGTATGAGACTGAACCAAGAAGAAGTAAGAGGGTTAGAACTGAAACAAGTTTTGGCCCAAATTTTTTGACTCTTACGGTAGAGTCTGAACCCCAAACCTACAAGGAAGCTATGACTTCTCCAGAAGCTCCTTTCTGGGAAGAAGCTTCATTAAATGAATGGGAGTCCATTCAGCAAAACGAAACTTGGGAGCTTGTAGACTTGCCTCCTGGAAGTAAATCCATAGGTTGCAAATGGGTGTTCAAAAGGAAACTTAGAACAGATGGAACAATAGATAAATATAAAGCTAGGTTGGTAGCTAAAGGCTATAGACAACAGGAAGGAGTAGATTTCTTTGATACCTATTCACCAGTCTCTAGAATCACCTCGATTAGAATGTTGATTGCTATTGCTTCAATTTATGATTTGCATGTACATCAGATGGATGTTAAAACTGCTTTTCTATATGGTGAATTGAATGAAGAAATTTATATGGATCAACCTGAAGGCTTTATAGTAAAAGGTTATGAAAACAAAGTATGCAAGTTAAACAAATCTCTTTACGGTTTAAAACAAGCACCTAAACAGTGGCATGAAAAATTTGATCATGTTATGATAACTAATGGTTTCAAGGTTAATGAATCTGATAAATGTGTTTACATTAAATCTGTGTATGATTCTCATGTTATTGTTTGCCTATATGTTGATGATATGCTCATATTAGGCAGCAACCTTGATATTATTAATACCATTAAAAGCATGCTTAGAGATAATTTTGACATGAAAGACTTAGGCCCTACTGATGTAATCTTAGGGATGAAAATCAGAAAGACGTCTGATGGATATAGTCTTAGTCAATCTCATTATGCTAAAACCGTATTAAAGAGATTTAATTATGAAAATTCTAAACCTGCGTCTACTCCATTTGATCCCACTTGTAAATTGAAAAAGAACAAGGGTGAGGGTATTGATCAACTTGAGTATTCTCGCATTATTGGTAGTCTTATGTATCTTATGAACTGTACAAGACCTGATATTGCTTACTCTGTGAGTAGATTAAGCAGGTATACTTGAAACCCAGGCAGGATCACTGGAATGCTCTCTTCAGAGTTTTACGTTACCTGAGAGGGACCTCAAACTATTGCTTAAGTTTTGGGAAGTATCCTGCTGTACTAGAAGGGTATTGTGATGCCAACTGGATATCAGACTCAGAAGAGTGCAAATCTACTAGTGGGTACATCTTCTTGCTTGGAGGTGCGTCTGTCTCATGGAAGTCTACCAAACAGACATGTATAGCTAAATCCACTATGGAGTCTGAGTTTATAGCCTTGGAAAAAGCTGGAGAGGAAGCTGAATGGATGCGATGTTTCCTGGGAGGAATTCCACTCTAGCCCAAGCCTGTGTCTTCAATTGCCATCCATTGTGACAGTGAAGCTGCTCTTGGTTGCGCAAAGAACAATGTATACAACGGGAAGTCTATACATATACGAAGAAGACATAAGACGGTGAAACAACTACTCTCTACTGGTATTATCTCGATAGACTTTGTAAAATCCAAAGATAATCTTGCAGATCCTTTGACAAAAGGCTTAACCAGAGAGAAAGTTAAATTTACATCGAGGGGATGGGACTTAAGCTCATTGAATAAATCACCATGAAGGATACTCAACCTTGTGATTGGATTTCCAAGATCAAGGTTCAATGAGACAACTAATTTATGGTGATATTGAGAAAGCACTATCTTTGTCCCTCCCTATGGTGTAATCGTGCGATAGTGCCGCCTGCAGAAATTAAGGATGATCTTTTGCGATCTTAATGGGTACCATGGCTTTGATTAAAGCGGGGTGTGGCAGGACACTCTTTATGGACCCACCTTTGTGGATGTTGGAAGTGTGGCCGCTTCCTATGAGAATATGAGCTGATTCTCTAGAGACATTCATTAAGTCCGGGATTTTAGCCCACGGCCAAAATGGGCACAACCGCAAGAGCTTGGCAGCTGTTTTTCTTCGGTTGAGGCATCAAGTGTGGCTGTTATTTCTGAATTGCATTCTTTGTTGGCGGTTCAAGACATTGCGTTCACCGTATCAACAAGCAGTTCAGGTAACCTCTCACTAAGTTAAGGTTCAATCCTTGGGACACCTTAGCCTATTTTGTTGCCTTATGTTTTATCGTGTTTTATCGACATGTTTTATTATTCATGTGGGGGATTGTTAGAAAAAACAATGTTTTGTTTTAATCAAAAAATGCATGGACCATGTTTTGATCCCAAGACCTATTGCTCCCTAGATGTTTTTTCATGTGAATGAATAAAACATTAGTCCCATATAGACTAAAACACTAAGAGTTTTAGACTTAAATAGCATTGGTTTAGCCTTAAGGGTATGGCCCTTTGGGTCTTTAGACCTTTGTGTATGGGGAAAGCCCTAGACTATGGCAAGGTTGCCTAAACCTTATTGCATTTCTTATTGCCTTTCCCGTTCGCGCGGTGCTTCGCACAGAAGCACGCACGCTCGGCTCGGCTCGGCGTGGGCGTGGGCGAGGGCGTGGGCGTGGGCGTGGGAGTGGGAGTGGGAGTGGGAGTGGGTGTGGGTGTGGGTGTGGGTGTGGGTGTGGGTGTGGGTGTATCCGACCCATCCTTTCTTTTTGCTGAAATTTACCACACGCTTCTCCCACACATGTAAAGAATTTTATTCTTTGCCTTCTCGGTTTTGGATATCCGACAGCCACTAGAAGCATCTTTAGTCACACACGGTTAATTCTCACGCGTGAATTCTCTTAACTGTTTTCATCGTAAAGAATCTTTAATCTCACGCGTGTGGACACCTGTGCATCTCACGCGTGTGGACACCTGTGCACAGAGATTTCTCGTCGAGAAGAATCTTACCCGACAGATGCGTTTTTTACTGTTATTTTAACGGATGCTTTTTGCTTTTACTCGTCCGACAAATTGAACGCGTGATTTACGGATCTGTGTCTCAAACGTTCGAATTCTTACCTATAAATACGAGTTAAGGCTTTCAGTTTAAAAAACATACCATTCAGAACTCTTATCTTCTGAATTTTTCCTTCTTCTCTAATAATTTTCAGAAACTTAAGTTCTTATTAATATTTGTCTTAAAACTCAGAAAACGTTCAGTTCTTTTCTGAAACAAGTTGTAGTTTACAGAAACATAATTTTGTATAACTACCTCTTGATTTACAGAATTTTAGTTCACAGAAATATAGTTTACAGAAACATAAAATTGTTTTTACATTACTCAGAAACAATTTGTATTTTCAATTTGTGTTTTTGTTTTTACTTTTGCTGCCAAGTTCTAAGGGTTCTCTCTGTGTATGCTACACATAGAGGAGAACTAACAGTAGTTGTATCCTGGAGGTAATTTGTTAATTGCTATAGCATCTCAGAGGAGTAGCAGGCAATATTACCTTTAGCTCAGCGTATCTCATACGTGCCTCTACTAAGTTTATTGATTTGTTTGTTACTACTATCAGTGTAATCTAAGTATTATTTCTCATTTGCATTCGATTATTGTAATTAATTCCAACAACAAAATCACCAGCACACTGGACTGCCCTTCATCTTTTTCCTTTATTTCCCAACTAAACCATTCTTCCATCAACTGATTGCAACACGCCTCAATAATCAACTCCAAAATTCGTTGTCGTCAGTAGCTCTCACAGGCAAACTCCATTATCCCCATGGCAGCTGCAGCTTGAGTCAAAACACCTCCAAATTCCATTAATCAAGTCTCCATCTGAACAACTGGTGCTAAGAGTAACAGCAGCTTCAACAAACCCCAACTTTCATTTCTCAAACTCCATCACAGCAATAATTTATTCTCGGCACAAGATATTCTCAGCCAACACACAACTCCATTCACGTCTGCAAATCTCCCATCTACTGTTGCTCGCCATCCATAACTTCTTACTCAAATGGAAGTAACATTAGTGATTAGTTATGTGCTCTTCTCGATTCATCTCCATGAACTTTATAACTTTGTATTACTAGCAATTAGTATTACAGCTCGATCTCGTCTTCATTTGCGTCTCCATTTGATAGCAGCTTCAACCAGTTCATGACCAACAAACTAGCACCAACAATAACACTCATCTTCACTTCCACTTCTCTCGATTTCTGAGCACCTTTATTCGCAGCTATGGTAGCAACAACAGTTGCTAATTCAATCGACTGCAGACCATCTTTCCTCTAATAGTTTCATCTCGAACCAAACAACCCCATAGAAAATCATTCAAACCAATACCCATTTCAGCCTTCGTTGCCTGAATTCTCAATTCAGTTCACTTTACGAACCCCATGTTTCTTCTCCAGTCCATCTCAGAGTTCCCAGTTTTGCCAGTCCATACCGATAACATTTTAGACGACTGCTTGCAAGTGATTTCGACATGACCAACTCAACCACGACACCAATCTCTATCTTCTGTCCGTCAGACTTCAGCTCCTTCCCATACTACTTCATTTTGAGAAAAAGAGAAGATGCTGTTCGAGAGTTCTCTTCAGATTAGAAAGCCAAGCACGAAATTGTTGTGGTCTGAGTATAGTCCACGCCCCACTATTTCCTTAAGCTCTTATGGACTCTATGTGGTCTGCTAGTGCCTTTTCAACTTCCAAGTGTGGCTCCACGTTCTTAAGCAAATAAGTAAAAACTTCTTTGTTGTCTTGTCCTTTCTGGCCATGAGTTCATTAATGTGATTGGCATAATTAAACAGGCAGCCAAGTTAACTCGTGCTCTTTTGGTGCCATGAACTGAGGCATAGGTATTTTGAGTCGCAAACGCCTCTTTAGCTGCAACTTCGTCATTTATCTTTTAATGACCGGATTTGTTTGTACTTTCTACAAAAGCACTAAAATAATGTCATTAGCCAAATAAATTGAGTTCTAGCTAATACAAATATGGGTATAAAATTTAGCATCTACGTGCTTATCACCGATCAATGCTCTAACATGTTTATATTCATTGTGTTAAGAACCGTGATGTAGTGACCATTCAATGATAAAACTCAGAACAAGAATAATAACAATGATACTCTCTACACTCGAGGAGTGCAGCCTCTATTCAATTTTCTTAACTTCTTTACAAGGTCCCAAAACAACTTCTTAAATACTGTAAGAGAAAACCTAATGTAAACCCTAACTACTGAAGACCCTACACGTGCAGCGATCGTACACGTTAGGTTAGAAGTAAAATAAATCAGTAATAACTGATTTTAACGGCCTAGTAATGATTGCGGTGTTAGTACACTCGCATAATTGTTATGGGCAGCCAAGAAGGGTCATAACAAATACCCCGTTCTTCAGACAATCTTTGTCTTCAAAGATTGAATTTAGGGAAATGGGCTGTAACATTTGCAACATCCACCCAAGTAGCATCAGCTGGTGTTTTGTGGACCATTGAATGAGGACTTGAGATACTGGTGAGCCTTGTCGAAAGTCTTGACGAAAAGCTAGAGCTGTTACAGGTGTGAGGACAATTTCTCCATCTGCATCAGTGGAGGGAAGTGTGGGTGTACAAGTTGTAGAAGCTCCAACCTTTTTCTTGAGCTGAGAAACATGGAAGACTGGGTGGATCTTGGACTCAGCTGGAAGAGATTACTTGTAAGCAACAACTCCAACTTTCTGTAACACCT
This sequence comes from Papaver bracteatum, assembly GCA_023529315.1. Lineage (NCBI taxonomy): Eukaryota > Viridiplantae > Streptophyta > Magnoliopsida > Ranunculales > Papaveraceae > Papaver > Papaver bracteatum. The sequence goes on from JAJJWX010003638.1 coordinate 812,745, forward strand.
TTAAAGGACCAAAATATCTGGCAGAAAGTTTCATGTTGCTCCTAATGGCCAAGTAAGATTGCCTATAAGGCTGCAACTTGAGAAATACTTCATCACCCACTTCAAAAGATCTTTCAGTCCTCAACTTGTCAGCATAAAATCTCATTCTTTCTTGGGATTTGATGAGAGACTCTTTTAGGATGGCTAGCAGAGCATCTCTTTCTTTAAGATAGTCTTCAACCACAGCTACTGAAGTGGTTGCTTCCACAGGAAATACCATGTGAGGTGGTGTATAACCATACAATGCAGTAAAGGGTGGCATCTTTAAGCTAGAGTGGTAGTTGGTGTTGTACCATCATTCAGCAAAGGAGAGCCATCTACTCCAGTGTTTTGGCTTATGACCTGTAATGCATCTTAAGTATCCCTCCAAGCAAAAATTTAATCTTTCAGTTTGCCCATCTGTCTGTGGGTGGTAGGAGGTACTCATGTTCAGCCTTGTTCCCAAACACCTAAAAAGTTCTTTCCAGAATGTACTGGTAAATACCTTGTACCTATCTGAGACTATAGATGATGGTAGGCCATGAAGCTTGAATATGTTGTGTAAGAACTCTTGAGCCACAATTAAGGCTGTATATGGATGAGTGAGAGGAATGAAGTGAGCATATTCGGTAAGCCTGTCCAAAATTACCATAATAACATCTTTTTTGTTAGATTTGGGGAGGCATTCTATAAAATCCATTGAGATGTGCTGCCAAGATTGAGATGGTATGGGGAGAGGTTGAAGCAGGCCTGTAGGGTGAACATGTTCTCCTTTATTCCTTTGACAATTATCACAATGGCTGACAAAAAGGGTAGTATCTTTGTTTAACCCCTTCTAGTAGAAATGTCTTTTGGCCCTCTGGTAACTTCCCTGTACTCCAGAATGACCTCCAACAGCTGAAAAATGTATAAACTCTAATAGTTTATTTTTAGGCCATTGTTGTCTCCAATATAAAGTCTACCCTTGTATCTGAGAACTCCTTCTGAGTAAGTATAGTGAGGAGCAGCCTTGGAGTCAAGTAAAAGCTGAGGAATGAGTGTAATTGCTAACTGATCAGCTTCATAACTTTTAGTAACTTCATTGGCCCATGTGCGAATGGAAAGTGCCAATGCATTGCAGCTGGATGATGAGGTGTTGCAGGGAATCCTTGAAAGTGCATCTGCAGCTTTATTTTCTGCTCCCTTTTTGTATTGTATTGTATAATCAAATCCTAGTAATTTAACCAACCATTTTTGCTGTAAGACTATAGTGAGTTTCTTGTCCATAAAATATTTGATGCTCTGTTGGTCAGTATTAATGAAGAAGTGATGTCCTAAAAGGTAATGTCTCCATCTTGTAACTGCCATAACAACAGCTTGAAGTTCTTTTTCATATGTAGATAGTCTCATGGCTTTAGGGCCAAGAGGTTTACTGAAGAATTCTATATCCCTCCCCTCTAGCATAAGTACTGCACCAACTCCATGGGTACAAGCATCAGACTCCACAACAAATGGCTTTGAGAAATCAAGTAAGGCTAACACAGGTGTAGAGCACATAGCAGTTTTGAGAGCATGAAAGGCATCTAATGCTGTTGGTGACCAAGGGAAAGAGTTCTTTTTTAATAAGTCAGTGAGAGGTTTTCAAATGGAGCCATATCATCTAATGAATTTCCTATAGTAGCCAGTAAGGCCTAAGAATCCTCTTAATTGCTTGAGGTTAGTTGGTATAGGCCATTCTTGCATACACTGAATCTTCTCTGGGTCAGCATCTACACCTTGAGAAGTAATTATGTGGCCCAAATATTGCAGAGAAGGTTGTGCAAAGGTGCATTTTGAAAATTTAGCAAAGAGGCTATGTTTTCTGAGTAAGGCAAGTACCAAGGAGATGTGTTGTAGATGCTCTTGTATATTCTTGCTATAGATTAAAAATGTCATCAAAAAAGACTAGGACAAATTTTCTAAGATATGGACTGAAAATTGAATTCATTAAGGCTTGGAAGGTGGCAGGTGCATTGGTTAAGCCAAATGGCATAACTTTGAATTCATAGTGCCCATGGTGTGTTCTAAATGCAGTTTTATGAATGTCAGGGGTATGCATTCTAATTTGGAAATAACCAAACCTTAAATCTAATTTAGTAAAAATAACAACACCATATAGCTCATCCAATAACTCATCAATGATTGGGATGGGAAACTTATCTTTTACAGTGGTGTCATTGAGTTGTCTGTAGTCAACATAGAACCTCCAAGTGTTGTCTTTTTTATTCACCATAAGTATATGAGAAGCAAAATGGCTTTGGATGTCTTGAATGATACCATCTTGCAACATAGTCTGCACCAAAGATTCTACCACTGACTTTTGTACATAAGGGAATTTGTATGGCCTTAGAGAAACTGGAGAACTATTTGGTTTCAATTGAATCTTGTGGTCTAAGGTTCTTTGAGGGGGAAGTTGAGTGGGTTCAACAAATATATCTGTAAAGTCCTCAAAGAGAGTGAGTACTTTCGTTGGTATTTTAGTAGGTGCAGGTGTAGCTATAATGTGAAAAAATTGACCTACTAGAGCAGGTGTATTCTTTTTTAGGAATCTCTTCATGGCACTGCCATTCATCATCATGATTGATGGTTTAGAAGTAGATCCTTGAAGGGTAATAGTGTGATTATTATGAAGGAAGGAAATTGAGAGTTTAGATAAGTTGAATGTCACATCCCTCAAGGTGCTTAGCCAATCTGCTCCTAAAAATATATCACAACCACCTAGTGGAAGTAGTCTTAAGTCTCCAAAAAATTCTTCATCCTGCATTTTCCAGTGGAGATTATGGCATACACCAATGCTTGTTGTTTAAGCTCCATTGGCCACTGCGACAAGCATGTTTGGTATAGGAAGTATTTCACAACCCAGTTGAGTGACAAGTACAGAATCAATGAAGCTATGAGTGCTTCCAGTGTTAATTAAGATAGTGACAACATGATTCTTGACAAATCCTGGAATCATTATTGTGTCAGCACTAGTTGTCCCTGTGAGAGCATGTAGAGAAATCTCCATATCTGTATCTAATAAGGATTCAGAAGCCTCTGAAGTAGTTGTGGAAGTAATGTTTGGTGTCTCCTCTTCAGTAATGACCATAAATAAGTGTTGTGTCTTGCATCGATGGCCATGAGTATATTTTTCATCACAGTTATAACAGAGTCCTTGAGCTCGCCGTCTGTCTTGTTTATCTCTGGATAAACATCTTATGGGTTGGGGCACATACAAAGACTTGGTTGGTTGGGTTGAAGAAGGAGGTGTGGTAGTCACAGGACTTGTAGGAGATATGGTAGTAGGTTTTGGTGTGGTTGGAGTGAATTTATTTAAGTAAGTGGTTGTGGTAGGTGGCTTGTAGAAAGAGGGTTTGATGTGTGGTGGTGGTTGAAGGTTAAGTGAGTTTTATTGTAGGCGTGCTAGATAGAAAGCCTATGACAATGATGTTGGCTTTTGCATCTCCACAGAATATTTGATTACATCTTTTAAACCCCCCAAAAAACTCATCACAAAATAGTCTTCTTTCAGGTTTGGATTATTGAGAAGCATGAGATTTTCAGTGGTTTAAACTTTTCATAATAATTGTCAACAATGGTGACTTGAGATAACTTATTAAAACAACTAACAAAATTCTCATTGGCTAGATCTTCAAAACGTTCACAAATGGATGTAAAAAAAACAGACCAAGGGATAAAAGTTTTACCCGTTTGAAAGTCTTGAAACCACGAGTCAGCTTTACCTTCTAGATGTAAAGCAGCCACTTCAGTTTGTTAGTGTTCTGAGACAGATTTTAAATGAAAAAATATTTCACACTTACGGATCCAGCAACGAGGATTATCGCCATTAAACTTAAGGAAATCTAGTTTAGGGGTTTTGAAATTTGGGTCTTGAGGTATGTGGTTAGTGTTGTGAGATCCGTGAGTTGATTCAGATGTGGTTGGAATAGATTTATGTATATTGGTTGATAGGGTGTTGAGTGAAGCAATAAGTGAACTATATCCTCTGATTGAGACTTGGCAGTAGCAGCACGTTCTTCAGCATCTTTGGTATGATGTTCAGTGAGTTTATTCATCATCGTTGTCAGCTCAACAACTTTATTATCAACATATTTAATTTTTGGTCCTTTTATTGTAGTTGAAGTAGATTGATCGACTGGGTGATACCAATTGTTAAGAACCGTGATGTAGTGACCATTCAATGATAAAACTCAGAACAAGAATAATAACAATGATACTCTCTACACTCGAGGAGCGCATCCTCTATTCAATTTTCTTAACTTCTTTACAAGGTCCCAAAACAACTTCTTAAATACTGTAAGAGAAAACCTAATGCAAACCCTAACTACTGAAGACCCTACACGTGCAGCGATCGTACACGTTAGGTTAGAAGTAAAATAAATCAGTAATAACTGATTTTAACGGCATAGTAATGATTGCGGTGTTAGTACACTCGCATAATTGTTAGGGGCATCCAAGAAGGGTCATAACACACTGCTTCCAAGGTACTTAGGTAGTGGGCAGTAAAGTGTGGGTTGATATTTATCACACCCATTGTATTTTTTTGGTGGCCAAACAATTATGGGTTGACATACGTCATTTCCATGCTACTTTTGAGGTTGTAAAACCAGATGTGGTTTGATATACTTCACGTCTAACTTAGCTTTATGGTGAATAAAATAATATGGGCTCACGAACATTGTGTCCTACATATTCCTGCACTTGCTACATTGCTCTGAGAAAGAAATTGAACGACCAATTTTGTTTTTCTAGTTTCGAAAAAAATAGTGGGCATAAACCCTTTTTAACTAAATTTTGGAGACTTGTGTTGCCTTAGGCTTGGCTGACTACACTTTCGTGTAGTCGGATAATTTTTATCGTCTATTTAAGGTTTTCTTGTAATGAATATAAATAAGATGAGAAGGTGAATGATCATTCCCGTCCTCTCATATGGTTGATTTCCTATTTTAAAGATCATCAGAAATTTACAAAAAAAAAAAAAAGTTTTCAAAAAAGAGCTCGCACAATTGGTCAATGGTGGAGAGAGCGAGTTACAGGTCGAATGATTGAATCCCCCATCACACATATTTTTTGGGATTATTCTTCATGGCAGATGCGATTCATTACTGCTACTTGGCATCGGTTATCCAGACTCTTCCCCTTCAGTCTATCATCCTATGCAATATTATGTTGGCCAGTCCATATCTTAGTCTTCAGCAAGCTATGGAGTTATTTTCCAGTGTATGTCCTGATGTCGACGTTGATCTTACCGCTCCTCATCCCATGAAGTTCTTGGTGGTTAAGTATTTTGAGGTTGTCATGAGTCATATGCCGACAAGTTCTCTATGCCTACACGAGATTGTGCTCTTTGGCAGTGTAACAAGTCTAACTATGCATTGGATTTTCTCAATGCACTACCTATTGAGGGGCTCAATCAGAGGTTAAGTGCGTGCCAATTTAGTGCATTCCTTTGCTACCGTCTCGGTATTCCTTTATTTATTGTGGGTAGTCATTGTGCTTTTTGTGACCGGGACATGGATTTTTTTGGGGATCACGCCTTTCATTGTGCACTGGGGTGACATTATTGCTGATATATGTTTTCGGGTTGGTGTGCTTGCTGGGAAAGAGGTTTCTTTGGATTTCTTTTCCAATGATGGTGGGTCTTTAAGACCTGTGGATATTTTGGTTTACAACTAGGATAATGGCCGAGACGTCTGTTTTGATGTGACTAGGGTGTCGCCGTTTACTGGTGGAGGAGTACGTACTTTCCAACCGGGCCTAGCTTTGAGCAACACCATTATGCGTAAAAATAAAAAATACCTTGATAAATGTTTGGCTCAAGGTTTTGGTTTTGGTACCTTATCTTTTTCGACATTATATATTTGTGAATTGTGTGGGGATACAGTTGATCTTTTAAAAAAGGCTGCATAATCATTTGTCTTGGTTCGATGTTAGTGCAAAGAAATGTAATTTCTTTTTCACAGATTAGGGACAATCATACATAAAGATGTTGGAGACCAACTTGTTGTTAGGATCCCAACTAGTTTATTATAGGCTCATCCTTTTTCTTTTTCTTTTTCTTTTTCTTTTTTTCATCTGCATTTTTTTCATTTCAAAAAATAAAAAGTTTTAAGCGTCGCCATATGACATACTCTCTCCATCCGGAATTACTTGATAAATTAGGATTTTGCAAAACTATTTAGGAATTGAAATTATTTCCAAGTGGACCATCAATATCTCGAATTCTTTATTTAATATACTAGTTTTTGATTTCTTCTTGATAATCATGAAATTTTAGGAATAATTTGAAAATTTTCTAGTAAACTTTTGCTAAAAAATACCTATTTTATCAGCTAAATCCGGACGAAGGGAGTGTAAGTATTCTCTTTTTATTCCTTCTTACACACACATATGCGACCATTTTCTATCGTCTTATGAGTGACCAACTGGTGAGAAAGAAGTCGCGGTGAAATACTTGTTTGATTTCTATTGAGGCTGCATTCTTTCATATGGCATCAATACATTACACTCTCTTTCAAAACAATTAAGCTTGAGAATTAATATTTTTTTTGTACTACTTCTAACTTCTTATTAATAGTGGGAAGAAACTTTATGTCTTCGTAGCTCTTTGGTTTCTTGTGAATTTGGAACACTTAGAATTTGAAGTAGGTTTTGTAGGTATATTTATTGTAAATCTTCACGAGACTATAACTCGTCTACTAGGATCACCTAGGGGTTTAAAGGCTTGTTGCGCATGCTAATTAAGTGCAACCGTGACTTCAATGAAAATGAGTTGTTGTACTTTAATTCAGGTTTGGTAATTTCCCCGAGGACTAGCAAAAGGCAAGTGTGGGGGTATTTTTTAAGTGCATATATTATTCTTGCATATTACTTCTCATTACATTTGTTTTTTTATCTTATGTATTGTATTAGGTAATCATCCCCAAAAGAGTGAAAATGGCTACCTAAGAAATGAAAAACTTCAAGTATCTAAGTTTTTTGTGCTAAGAGAAGTGTAAGAAAAGAAACAAAAAATAGAGCATTGAATGCGGAGGAGCCAAGAGTGATAAAAAAAAACTTTAAATCCAGGAGTTCTTATCATCATTTAGAAGAGAATTAAATTATGAAACCAACGCAAAAATATTGAGGCCATTCCTAGTTCGGACGAAGAGGTTATGAGAAAAATAGTGAAACCAACTTGGATTTGGTTTCTGTTAAAAAGGAAAGAAGAAATTTATCAGAACACTGCTCAGTCGAACCCCGAGTTTTTTTTATCTCAAGCTTGTTGTAAATATTAGATGCACAAAACTATATCTTTATTTCTAGTCTACTTAAGTCAAGTCTCAAACTAGGATTAAAGTATGGTAGTTGAGTATCAGACATCATTGAATAACCCTCGAAGATTGAAGATTGAATATCAAACGAAGACAATATTTGAATACTTCATCAACAAAGAGGTATGTGAAGACTGAACCATTCTATTTACTCACAAGTATTACCATTCTATCCATATGAGACTACTTTGTATCACTTTTAATAGATATTGCAAAGAAGAAGTTTGGAGTCAAGCTTGTCTTATTGAGCTTCTCGAAATATAAGTTAAGCAATGGATATTCATAAGTACTTAGCAATCTTAATTCGAAACAATTTATTGTTCAAAAGCTATGTTTGTGGATCATTTGGAAATTGCCCAAGTAATGTGAATGTTTCAAAAATCAAAAAGAGAGTTTTTAGAAATTTGAAGTCAGGGTAGGTACGCATACCATGGTGTTCGGGTAGGTATGCATACCTAGTTCAGGTACCATGATATCTAATTTTTTGGAGTATAGGTAGGTATGCTACCCAGTACGCGTACCATGGTGTTCTAAATTCATAAATGAGGGGAGATGTGCATATCCAGTACTCGTACCTCAAGAGCCGAAGTTCGTGAATAGTCTTTGGGTACGCATACCCGGTACGCGTACATTGTCCATCTGAATTCACAAACTGGTTCATAGGTACACATACCTCATATACCTACCCAATGCGAATTAACATATGCTTATGAACTATTTTCACAAATACATTTAGCATTGCTAAAACTCTTTTGAACACCTCTAATAGATATTTGATCACTAAAACACCTTGTGTATGTGCATCATGATTCAAGTCTTAAGTATTTAAATTAACACAATATGGCTTATTAGTTCTAAAAACATATTTGCTATGAACTATCATTATACAAGGTTCCGGTACCTAGACCATAATGTATATTCTTCTATGTAATTTCAAGATAAATTTCTCACATGCTTACATGAACTCCTAGCAAGAATTTCATATAAACTGAGAAAATGTTTGCTTGAATATCAAGTTATCTTAGCTTGAATTCTAAGCAATCATAGTTTTGAAAGTCTATAAATAGAGAGACTCAAACAACCAAGAAATTCAATCTTTAACACTTCTGTGTCCTAGTTGTTTGATAGAGTCGTCCTCCATGAACATAGGTTTCCTTTGAGAAACATAATCAGATTTACGACTGAAAGACTTCACTAATTAGGGATTCATGAAGCCAGATCCGATTATCTTTACCTTGATAGTTTGTGTATCCTGATCTTGTCCTTCTGGTTATCGAGGTTATAGGAATCTCTTTCAGGAACGAGATAAATAGATTTCACAAAGTTTTATTCGTCTCAGACTTTGTGATTCCTCAAGATAAATATCTAAAACTCTTCTTTATTGATCGATTTAATAATATTCTTGAAAAGTAATTGATAATCCAGGCTTCTCAGCTCACTATGTGTAAGTGTTCCAGATTTATGAGGTTTTCTAGCTATGTCTATTTCAAACATATTTCCAAGCCTTGATCTATTAATTTAAAGGGAAATTAAATAGGATTATCTGTTCGAGACGGATTCGTATGAAATGTATTCACCTAGGCTGAAGCAACTTTTAGGATACAAAGGATGTCATCTAAGGGAATCAATTACGTAGAGCATTGAAAGGTTCAAGAGAAGTAAGGAGAACGACTGCAACATAATTGTCTGGAGGGTGAATTCAGTCTCAGCTACATTATAGTTTGAAGTCTAATAGTAGGCTAGTGTCTTGATTACTTAAGTTTCAGATTAAATAACCATGATAATATATCTATAACTAGACTGGGCTTTGAGATCTGGAATTGTCGAAAAACTCTTGTCATAAGTAGATGAGCATAGTTTCTAACGAATGGATGTTGTGCGATTATCTGTAGAAGCATAACCTTGGTTAAATTTAAGTGGCTCTTGCATCGAATTAATTAAAATAACCTAACTCATAGATATCGTTGCTTTCAATGATTAAAATTGAGCAACTCTTGCGCCCAGTTATTCAGTAGAGAAAATTCAGAGAGTCGCTCTTGCACCTTTGATGATTATTAGAGTTTAGTCGGAGTAACCCCAAAAATGGATGCTTTAGTGTCATTGGTTTTGAGAGAATAAGAAAATAAATCTAACTTGTTGATGTTGATCATATGTTTGGTAACGGATAATGACTCCTTTAACCATCGTTTTCATTTTCATTGTTTAGTTTAAAATTCAATTCACAACCCCCTTTTAGTTACATATGAAGTTGAAAACAAATACAATTATACATCTCATCGAGGGAACGATCCTTACTACCGCTAAATTACTTGTTAGTATCAGTGGAAAATATCTAAACTAATTTGTTTTACTTACGACCAACACCACCCACCACTGTGTATAAAAAAATCAAAACCATCATTTTAACACTTCGTTGATGATCCAAAGACTCCACTCGCTATGTTAAATCATCAGGTATACTTTTACTAAATCTTGAATCACCCCAATAATTAAGAGCACACTAAAGGCAACGTAGCTTGAATTGTTTGCTTGAAGTTTGATCACCATAAGAGTCAAACTTTAGGGAAGATGATAGGAGGTCTAGAATCCTAAGACAAGTCCAATGGGCTAGAGTTGACTGCTAGATTATATAAAAAGCATTGCAGATTATACAAAAAGAGTTGCCTATTTTTTAACACTACTTCTCTTTCCAGATATGTCTCGTATTCCAACTAGTAGCGGGATAGTTTCGCTGAGTGGTTCAGTGCAGAGAAAACCGAATTTTCGCTGTTTGGTTTAGCGTAGATTTATTTATTTATTTAATCCGACAATTGAGATCGTTGCACTGTTCCATTCAGTGTGGCCACGAGAAATGGTTCAGTCATCTAGATACTAGATTAGCCATAAGACTTAGGGGATTATTCTTCCTGACGTGGACTTTCAATCTAGATATCGGATTAGAACAATACTTAGCCTAAGAGAAGTTGACACTATCTCCAACTTCAATATAAGAGGGATCAATAGCCAAGGAAAGTGACTCGATAACTGGGACTTTGAGACTACTACTGGTCAGTGGAGGATTCCTGACCAGTAGTAGTCTCAAAGTCCCTGTTATCGAGTCGCTTTTCTTGTCTATTGAACCCACAGCTGACAAGATCTTTAGGATGATCAAAGCACTGCTGGTGATAGAATTGGGGAATCGGCTGACTCGGAGCTCTGCAACTAGGCGATCGACTCAGTCAATTTTTTTCTCCATTTTTTCATCATTTTACGAGGAAAACATCATTATTTCAGGTAGATTTCTTACAGTTTTAATGATTGGAGGTCAAATTTCTTTCAGGTAGTAGTGTGTAGTCTTTAATTCAGGTAGTTGTTACTGGAAATTATGTCAAATCCAGAAATGGGTTTTTCTAATATTGATGATAATAATTTTGTGAATCTGGTTAATCAAGTAGAGGAAAGTCCTTCAATTGATCTTATTCAGGGTACTGATGATAGATGCTCTGCGTGGAAATTATCCTTAATAGGTAGACTTGATTTGCTTCGTATTAAATTTTCTGAGGCTGTATTAAATCTAAACAGTCAGTGGAAATTAGAGGGTCAATGTAAAATGATCCCATTGGGAAAAGGATTCTTCACGATCAAACTTGATAATGAACGGGATCAAAGTTATATCAAAGATGGAAAATGGGAAGTTCTTCATCAAGACTTATGGATTCGTAATTGGATTCCCAATTTTCGCCCAGAAAATCATCGTACATCTTCAGCCAATATTTGGGTTCATCTTCCTGGACTCATCTTAGAATATTGGGATGAAAAAATATTATTTACTATCTGCAGTGCTTTGGGAGATCCTGTGAAAGTTGATGAAGCTACATTAAATTTTGAAAATGGTCTATATGCAAGAGTTTTGGTCACTATTGATTTAGCAAAGAAGGTTCCTCGCAAGCTATGGATTAAAACTAAATTTGGAGGTTTTATGCAAAATGTGGTTCTCACTAAACTACCCAAATTCTGTCATAACTGCAAAATTGTAGGTCATCTGTTATCTGAGTGCAGAATTAATAAAGTATCTCAAGATTCAAATAACATACAAAATAACAATTCTCCATTATTTGGTTCAACAGTGATGAAGACTCAAGAAAAACTAGATTCTAATAATGTGTGTGAAGACAAGGGTACTAATTTTAAAAAAGGTATATCTCCAACAAAAACTGTATCTTCTTCTATAGACACTGAGAAATTTGATATTTGTTTTACTCCTATAACACATATACATCTACAAGAGGTAAATCCAATAACTCCAAGCAATGCAGTGAAGATTACTTCAGGGAGATTTGGTTCATTAAATACAGTGATTAATTAAAGAGGAAATGAGTAAAAATATAAATGAGGAAGTTTTTAACCTTGACCCAACAAGGATATCACAAATAGTAGAAGAGAATACAATTGATAAGAGTGTTATAAAATATATCAATGGGAAGGATGGATCAATCTCAGAGGAGAGAGTACCTTCTACTTCTTGGTCAAGAATAATTCAAAAACCAACTTCTTCAAATGCTGCATCCAATGTTGAGGCACAAAAACATGAAGCATAACCTAAGGCAAAAGGTCTACAAAATACTACTAAATACAATTTCAGGAAAAATCAAGTGAAGGGGGGCAATAAAGGCCTCCATCCACAACTATGAAGGTAATTTTTTGGAACTTAAGGGGCCTAAGAAGGACTAGGTCCCAAGATAAATTATGGTCCTTAGTAAATCAATTTAATCCATCATTAGTTTTTGTAGCTGAACCAAAAATTATATGTAGTGCAAGTTTTTGTAGCAAGTTAAATCTCCCTGGTATGGAAAATATGGTCATTCATAACTCAATTAACAATCACAAAGGTAACATTTGTATTTTTTGGAACAAAAATTTACCTACTCCCTATGTTGTGTCTATGTCAAGTCAAATGATAACAGTAAGCATTGGGGGAGCTCTTATTTCTGGAATTCATGCTCATGTTGGAGTAGTTCAGAGAAGAATATTATGGGCTGAAATGGAAGCAATCAGTGAATTAAAACAACCATGGCTTGCAATTGGTGATTTTAATGCTATCACATCAGCTGAAGAAAAAGTGGGAGGCATACCAGTAAACAGAAGAGCAATGCTTGAATTTTCTTTATGTTTAGATAATTGTGAACTGCAACAAGCTCCAAAAAAGGTCTTCAACATTCTTGGTCTAATTGCCAACATGGGTCAAGTAGAATCTTATGTAATCTGAATAGGGATGTATACAATAATCCTTGGATTCAGAAATATGGAGGATGGGGATATAAGGTTGGTCTTAGAATAGCATCAGATCACTCTCCACTTCTGGGTGGTAATGTGAGTATTCTTAAACCAAAAAATGTACCACAAAAGTTTCAGAAAATATGGATTGAACATCCTGGTTTTTTGCAAGTTGTGGAAAATAGTTGGTCTAAACAAGTAATGGGAGATCCAGCCTATGTGTTTCAAAGTAAGTTAAAAAGACTCAAGAAAGATCTAATTATTTGGAATTGGACTGTATTTGGTAATGTTAATGTAAAAATCAAGGAAGCTGAAAAAAGGGTTCAAGAGTCTATGAAGGCATCTGATCAAGACCCATCTAATGAGAATTTACTAGATAAGCTTGTGGAAGCAGAAAATGAGCTAAACTCTAAGGAATTTCAACTAAACACAATACTAAAAATGAAGGCTAGAACTAAATGGGTAAAGAAGGGATCTGCAAATATAGGGTTTTTTCATACAAAATTCAAAGTCAGGCAAGCAAGAAATTTTATTGGAGAATTGGAGGATGGTGACAATAATTTATTACAGATCAAAATAAAATTGTTGAAGTGCTTATTAATCATTTTGAGCAGAAGTTTAAATTCAAATAAGTGGATATAACAGAATCCTTACTTGAAGTGATACCAAATTTTATAACTGAAGATGACCAAGAAATGTTAGATGCTACTCCATCAGCTGAGGAAATTAAAAGTACATTATATGAAATGGATCCTAATAGCTCTCCAGGACCTGATGGATTCTCTGGAAGCTTTTACAAGGCTTGTTGGCATATTATTCACAATGATGTGGTGAATGCAGTTCAGTTTTGCTGGAAAAGAAGATTCATCCCCAAAGGTTTAAACTCAAACTTTCTTGTTCTGATTCCAAAAGTGGAAGGTGCTAGATCTCCTAACCAATTTAGGCCAATTGGTCTCAACAACGTAAGTTTCAAAATCTTCACTAAAATCATTGCTTCATGAATGTCTACTTTAATGAATAAACTCATTTCTCCCCAACAAGCTGCCTACATTAAAGGGAGAAATATCCAAGATCAAATTACTCTTGCTTCTGAGATGGTAAATGAAATGAAGAAAAAAAGGAGAGGAGGTAATATTGGACTTAAACTAGACATTTCCCAGGATTATGATTCTGTTAGTTGGAACTTTTTATGTACAGTGCTGTTGAAATATGGATTTTCAGAATCTTGGTGTCACTGGTTGTGCATTCTTTTTGAATCTGCTAAGCTATCTGTGTTAAGTAATGGTGGTCCAAATGGCTTCTTTTCAGTTGGTAGGGGACTTAGACAAGGGGACCCTTTATCTCCAATTTTGTTTGTTCTCATGGAGGATGTTCTCAGCAGAAATATTTCAAAAATTGTTGAGGAAGGTATGATAGCTCCAATGGTGATAAGAAATGGAATTCATCCAACTCATATGTTCTTTGTTGATGATGTCTTTATATTTTGCAATGGATCAAAGAAGAGCACTGAAAATTTAATGAAACTTTTAGAGTGTTATCAAGACAGTTCAGGACAAGTAATAAATAAAAACAAAATCAAGTTGTTCATTGATGGCACTACTGAAGAAAGGAAGAGGTACATTCAGAATTTGATTCACATTGAATTAAGTACTCTACCTGACAAATATTTGGGAGTTATACTTCATTCTGGGAGAGTTAAAGTTTCCACCATTTGGCATATGGTTGAATATATGCAGAGAAAACTTGCTTCTTGGAAAGGAAAATTGTTATCTTTCCATGATAGGTTGGTATTAATAAAATCTGTGCTATGTAGTGTTCATATCTATAACATGTCAATATACAAGTGGCCTTCCTCTGTGATTAAGACCTGTGAAAAAATTATAAGAAATTTCTTGTGGTCTGGAGATGGAGATACCAGAAAATATACTATTTTATCTTGGAAAAAGGTGTGCACCCCTTTCAGTGAAGGAGGCTTGGGTATTCAAAGGTTGGAAATACTTAACAAGGCATTGTTTATGAAGTTATTATGGAGAATCATGAATTCAGAGGCAGAGTGGGCTCTTTTTATAAAAGCAAAGTACCAAGATAAGCAGGGGCAATGGAAAAGCAATTGGCAATTATCATCTATTTGGCCAGGTCTAAAATGGGCTTGGAATCATTTAAAGGATAATATTAGATGGTCTTTGGGAGATGGAAAAAAGATTTCTTTATGGTTTGATGCTTGGATCACTGATGCTCCTCTAATTGAGGAAATTGGTTACACAGAATATGTAAAAAATTACATACATATGAAAGTGGCAGATATAATCATTGATGGAGAGTGGAGTATGTCTGGGGAAATCAGTCAAATCATTTCAGCATATAACTTGCCAGAAATTGGAGCAGAGGATGATCAACTGATCTGGAGAGGTGATTTAAAGAGTAAGTTTTCAACTTCATCAGCAATTAACATGATAAGACATAAGGAACCTATATTACAGGGGCATAAATTTATATGGAACTCTTATCTTCATCCAAGTATTGCAAGTAACTTGTGGAAAATTGTTCAAGGTGTTTATGTTGATGACCTGAAAATGATTAAAAATGGCTATTATATGGTGTCAAGATGCTGCATTTGTGAATAATCTCAGGATAATATGCAACATCTCTTATGGGACTGTAAATTCAGTACTGAGATTTGGAAATGGGCTTGCTCTGTGTTCAATTTTACAAAACCAACGTATTTTGAAGAGATGTGGAGATGTGCAAGAAATAAAAGTCCTCTGGTAAAAGAATGTTGGATAACTACAGCCAGTTCAATCATCAAGGAACTTTGGTTTCAGAAAAATAAAAAGATATTTGAACAAGTCAATCCCAGCTTGCAGAATTTTAAGTGCAGAATCAAGAAAACTGTATGTAAAGGAGGGATTAGAATGAAGGGTAATAAATGGGATCAAATTTATGACAATCAGATAATAATGTTCTTCAATCTGGGTCTAAGAAGGATAAGATTTCAAAGCATTAAAACTTGCTATTGGTATCCTCCAGAAGATGGAATTGTTCTTTTTTGTAGTGATGGGGCATCTTTTGGTAATCCCGGAGCTGCTGGCTTTGGAATAGTAATAAGAGACCACCTTTGCCAAGTTATGGGGACTCTCTCTGGTGGCATTGGTGTGGCATCAAACTACATAGCTGAAGTGTATGCAGTGATTTGTGCAGCTGAACTTGATGTGAGTTGGGGATTGAAGAACATAATAATTAGATCTGATTCAATGACAGTAATAAATGAATTTACTGATAATAAGATGCCCTGGTTTGTCAGAACAAGATGGCAGAAAGCAATGAAGAAAATAAGCACAATCACATTCAATCACTGTTTCAGAGAAGTTAACTTCTTTGCAGATACAGCTGCAAAAAGAGGGGCCAGATTGGTAGCTGGACAAAGGCAGATTCACTATGGAAGACCCAATTTTCTGACAAGAATTGAACTGCCAAGTGTTGAGTATTATAGATTTTGTTAGATTGTCTTAGATTAACTTGTTCTTTGTTTCTTTTTTCTAAAAGCCTATGCAGTTGGCTTCCTTTCTGGTTTTCTTTAAATTCTTGTAATACTTTTCAATTTTTTCAAATCTAATAAAAGTATATGTGATTCAGAAAAAAAAAAAAAAAAGTGGAGATTCCTGTATCAACAACGAGTTACTACTGGTCAGGGGAGAAACAAAACATGCACACGTGACAAATTACAGACGTAAAACTTATCAAAACATAATACTCCTAGAAGCACCAAATCAGTCTTTCCTAAAAAAAACAAGGCAAAGTGAAAAGAATCACAAACTTACCAGCCCTAAATCCTAAAAACTTCGAGCATCTCAAAAACCCAACTCCCATACAACAAAATCTCATAGCTGCTTTTGATTGATCATGGACCATGTAAACCGTCAATAAATTTTCGTCAATTTCTTCTGGTATGTACTTCCATTCTGATTTCTCTCTTTACATATTTCCATAATTCGTAAATAATTCTTGATAAAACCCTAGATTTCGTTTATAGTATTACTTCTCTGAATTTTAGCTGTAAGAGTTGATAGAAACTAGAAAGTAATCGGATTTCTTTATAAGCTTACCTCATAAGCCCAATAAAACACCTTCACATTGTTAGTAACTACGGAAATTGGAAGAAATGATAAAGGCAGGTTCTAGCTCGTCTTATTGCAAACCCTAGAAACCTAAATTTTTATTAGGTGAGTGATGATAAGATTCTAGAGGCAATAGTTTTTTTCTTGATTATCAATTTACGTACTCTATCAATGTTGTATAGAAGTAAAACATTATTACTCAAATTATTGTTCTACTCTCCTGAAGTATTAAATTTTGCAATTTGACCAAGAATATAATTAGTTTGGCTACTTTCTTGCTTGTTACTTCACAGACTACGATCGTGTTTGAATAGCTTGGGTTATTGTGTGTGTTTTATAGTCATATGGGTAAGAATAAAGGGGGGAGGCCGGGTCCTTTCAAGAAACGACCTGGGCCTCCTGGCGTCCAATTTGAGAGAAATGGGGGTGGCTTCAAAAGAAGTAAAAGGTTTGATTCTGGTTTTGAACAAGATTTTGCAATTCCAAGTGGGGAGGAAGAGACAGTATATCGGCTTCTTTGTCCGATCAGAAAGATTGGTAGTGTTATAGGGAAGGGTGGAGGCATAATTAAGGCCATGAGAGAAGAGACAGGAGCGAAGATTAAGGTTGATGAAGCTATTGCTGGGTCTGATGAGAGAGTAATAATTATTTTTAGCCCTGCGGCAAAAAAACCTAGGGTCCTTGATACTACGGAGGAGCGAGATGATCCTGAGAATGATGTTCATGTTGAAAAAGAACTGGAGGAAATGGAGCCACATTGTTCAGCCCAAGATGCTCTATTGAAAGTTCATCAGAGGATTGCTGAAGACGATGAGCTATATGGTGGCAAGGAACATGACGAAAATAACGAGGACGATATTGTTACGGCGCGCCTTCTTGTTCCAAGCAATCAAGTAGGGTGTCTCTTAGGTAAAGGCGGGCATATAATTCAGAAGTTGAGAACTGATACTGGTGCAAATATTCGTATTCTCCCTTCAGACCACCTTCCAACTTGTGCAATGCCTACTGATGAATTAGTGCAGGTAGCCTATTTTCTGCTTTCACTATTTTCCCCACTTGTGCATCTCATATTTTGACAGGTGAAGGAAAAACCAGATACTAATGTTTTTAGCATTTCGAATTTTAATCTTATTTAAGTTTGGCTTTTCCTTCAATGCGGCAAGTTTTCACTTTGAATTCCTGTTTGGGTTTATGAGTTTCTAGTCGGGGTGGAGGATAATAAAATTTCTCAGTGCTTTGGCTTCATCTTAGTTCACTGTTTCTTTACTATTAACTTATAGTCAGTTTAGATGAAAATATTGCACGAAATGTATTTTGAGTTGGTTGAGTTAATCAAAGTTAGATTTGATGAATTTCGTCTAATTCAAAAAGTATTAAAGGTGTAATTGGTAACTACTCTGTAAGACCTCCCTGGATTTGCACTCTCATTAGGACTAGAATTTTAGTTAGATATGAAGTACTTCATGAGGTTTTGCAGGTTCTCGCCTGTTAATTTGCATTACCTTGTTGATATTTCATATATAAGCAAAATCATTTTTGATACCCTTTTTCACCCTTTGTTTTTCATTTTGATACTGGATTCTGCAAAATATAGATGGTTAATCTTCCAAAATTTTGTTCTGAAGGGTCCTGCATGGTCTTTGTTGTCCCTAATAATCTCTAACATCTAAAAGCACTTTTCAGATATCTGGAATATCAGCTATAGCAAAGAGGGCACTTTACAACATTTCAACTATGCTACACCAGAATCCGCGCCCGCCAATGAATACTGGTGGGGGCGGTTTTTACCCCCCCGGTCCTCCCATGGGAAATATGATGCCACAGGAGAACCCTCCATGGTCTCAACGGAATGCTGGGTCACATGGTCCTCCACCGCTGCCTTGGGATGGGGGATATGGGAAGGAACCATCTGGGTTTGGACGAGGTGGTTTCAGTGGCATGTCCTCAGGAAATAATGGAAAAGCGTCAGATGAGTTTTCCATGAAAATTTTGTGCTCGGCTGAGAAAATTGGTGGGGTTATTGGCAAGGGAGGCACTAATGTAAAGCAGCTCCAACAAGAAACAGGGGCTAGCATTCATGTATTAGATACATCACCAGATGCAGATGAACGTGTGATTCTTGTCTCATCAATAGAAGTAAAATTTGAACCTCCTAGCTTACGAGTAGTATATTGTTATAATTCATTTTGGCAGATTATGGTTTAACTCTTATATGTTTACGTCTCAATTACATATAACTTGTCCGTTTATATACCAATAAAATTTAGTCTTATTAAGGATGAAATATTGCTTCATTGAGTTTTTCTCTTGTAAAAGCTAGTCTTTTTCAGTATGAGCAAGTTTGAACTTGTCGTTTGTCCAATTTTTTTTCCAGGCTGTGTGGGACCCAAGATCACCAACTATTGAAGCTATTCTTCATCTTCAAAGTAAGACGAACGAAATGTCCGAGAAAGGTAATTTTATGACGAGACTTCTTGTTCCATCAAGCAAGGTTGGATGCCTCCTTGGGCAAGGAGGTCATATAATTACTGACATGAGAAGGCGAAGCAGAGCGGATATACGTATCATCTCCAGGGATGGGAAGCCTAATTGTGCATCTCCAGATGAAGAGCTTGTACAGGTAATGTGGTCAGTCACTGCCATGAGCCCGTGGCTCAGAAGTTTGTCTAATTTCTTGTTTGTAATTAACAGTTTTTCTTAATTCGTTTTTTTTTCTTTTAAATAAAGATATCTGGAAATATGAATGTTGCTAGAGATGCATTGTCGGAAATTGCATCAAGACTTAGAGCTAGAAGTCTTGAAGGTACAAGTGCATCTGCTGAACCTGTTCCTCCTGCAAGGCCTTTCAACAGATTTGGTCCTTCAGAGAGCTTCTTTGAAAGTGGACCACCACCATCTGGCAGGATAGGATCTGGAAGTTCTGGTGGATATGGACATGCTCAGGTATCTTCTTAGTTTCATGGTTAAGCCTCTTAATAAGTATAGGTGGTGAGGTGAGCACCAGATATAGGCTGAATTGAAGGCAAATCATTGCTCTAAACCTCAAGACCATCTTTTAAGAGTATTTTTGTTTTGTTTCGGAAACATCTTCTAAGATGTTCATCATGTCTTCAGCACTATGTCATGCAAGTCTTGGTGGATCCTTGTCAGGGGTGGAGCCAGCCCATGGCAAGGATTGGCAATTGCCTTGTTTTTTTTCTTTCTTGATAATATGGGCTTTAAAGCCCAGTTTTGCTATGTTGCCCACCCTAAAAAAAAATTGGCCTCCCAATACCTATATTCCTAGCTCTGCCACATGATTCTTGCTGAACTCTACCATCGTTACATTTATGAATATGTACCATAGAAAACTCTCACATGAAGATGAACGTGCAGATGAGCTTCGCATGTATAAATCATACTTCCAAGTTATATTATTTCTTTAATGTATATAACTGGTATGCAAGTGATATAAGTCGTTCGTGGATGTCCTGACCCTGGCATCATTGGTCACTACCAAATAAGATTAGGGCACTAAAATGTTGGGTGAATCTAAAATAGTTCTTTAATATCAATAGACTATTTCAATGATGGCTGCTAACATGCTACATTCTTGTAGGGTGCTGCGCACGAATATGAACCTCACAATTATCCAGTCCGTCCGCCTGCTACAGCTGGGTATGTTTCTTCTACTAGTGTGTTGCCATATGTTTTCAGTTGTTCAATTTATCTTCTTATGTCAGTGTTATAAAAAAAAAACACATAAAGGAAAAAAGAAACTCTATATTTAGTGATTGAAAAACCTTTTCATCTTTTATGGTTTACAGATACCCAAACATAAGCCACTCTATGGAGATCAAGATTCCAAATGCTGCAGTTAGTGCTGTCCTTGCTGCAGGAGGAAGCAACATTACTAATATTGGCCAGGTAGTTTCTAACCCTATGCAGAAAGATATCTTTTTAATATCTTCAACACTGTTTAAGTGCACAAACCTCTTTAGCAGTACATAGACTCATTCGGAACTACTAATACTCACTGGGACAATGCGTCTCCCTGTAATTTTTTCTTGGTATGCCTAATTGGCTAATTTCATTTGTTTATTTTTTCTAATTTATTTTCATGTAACATTTCAGATGTCAGGAGCTAAAGTGAAGTTGAATGATCAGTCGGGTGGTTCGGAATGTGTTGTTGAGATCCAGGGGTCTTCCGAGCAAATGGATGCAGCACAAAATCTTCTTCAAGCCTACATTGCATCTGCCATACAAAGCCTCAATTCTCACCAGCATCAAGTCCCTCATCAACAAGGTGGCACCCCTTATCAACAAGCCCCTGTACAAGCCTCCCAGCAAGGTGGTACTTACCAACAAGCTTCTCAGCAAGGCGGGCCTTATCAGCAAGCCTCTCAACAAAGTGCGCCTTACCAGCAAACGTCGCACCCAGGCGGGTCTTACCAGCAAACATCACAGCAAGGCGGGTCTTACCAGCAAACGTCACAGCAAGGCGGGCCTTACCAGCAATCGCAAGGTGGGCATTACCAACCAGTTTCACAGCAAGCCGGGCATTACCAACAAGCCTCACAGCTAAGCCCTATACAAGGTCACTACCAGCAAGCGTCACAGTTGAGCCCGATTCAAGTCCCTTACCAACAAACCTCTCAACAGCTGAGCCCTATTCATGGCACTTATCAACCAGCCTCACAACTAAGCCCTATACAGGGCACTTACCAACAAGCTCCTCAGCAAGGTTCTTTGCAACAAGTGACTTACCAGCAAGGCCCTTTCAAATACTAAGTTTGTCTTGGGCGATTTTTGTAACATGATATCCAGAATCCGTGGCAGACCCACATTGGTACCAGCAGAGGAAGTTACCTGAACAGTTCCGAACATTCTTCAATTTTCGTGGAACTTTAGGCATCATATCTTATTATGAAACACCCATCTTAATGAAAATTTATGACATGGGGTTGAAGTTTTATGACGATAATTATGTACTTGATTTTTTTTTGGAGATTAGCCTCGGAAGGAAAGGAAATCAACCGTGAGTTGCACACATTCTGAGAGTATCAAGCAGGGTGTTTTAGGACTATACTGAACCGGTTTCCTAGGTCAGTTTCAAAGGTGTCCGTGTAACATTTAGCTTTTCAATTTATATTGTAGTCATTTCTATTTCCCTTCGTCAGATTGGTTGTATTGTTTTTGTGAACTTTGAGCTGTATGAGCAGTTTATTTGACTAAGAAAGAAAATGGCCTCAGTTGTCTTTAGCTTTGGCTGAGCGTTACTCTGAATTGATACGAAAGCAATTCTCCAACTTCCGTTTCCATACCGAAAAATCCCTATGGGTGGGTGCGAAAGAAAGAGGACGGTTCGACTGAGACTGAAAACGAATAATCAAGTGGTGAGTGAGGTGAAGCAAAGGTCGTTCCATGGTGGATATTAATTCTTCTGGGTTTTTAGACAACGACTTTAACGCGGCTCTCATTCTAAAGCTTGATACCGTTTTTAGACAATGATATCAAGTCATTAATATGGTTACTAGTTATGACCTCATAGATTTAAAACAAACCCTTAAATCTAGTACAGCAGAAAAAATTGATCTTAAGATGGATAAATTTGCAAAGGCAACCGATTGATTGCATTTATTTTCAAAATTTAATGTACAAGAGGAGATACTCGATTAAGAGAGCTGGGAATAAAAAGAAGCCCTAACTCATTTCAGTATTTAATTATCCTTAAACCTGAAACAAGCAAAAACATGCATGCAAGCATGAAACAATATTCAAATATTACCCTATATACTAGAAACTAAAACTCATAGGTACATGCATACTAATACTCTCTCTGCCTTTCAGTGTTGTTGGTAAATTACAGTTAACTAGCTATAGCTAGCTGCAGCAAAGGTTCATAATCATCAAAATGATAAATCAGTACCAACTGAATTTGCCATGAAGGATGCTGATGTCCTCTTGACAAACCTTCCTTTCATTCTAGGTCTCTTTTCAGCGTTCAATTTCCGAACTTCGTATCGTATCTTCTTTGAGAACAATCGTGTTCTTCGTTTCTCTCTGTATCTTGATACTCTAGCTTCTCTTCCTCCATCACCACCATTCATTCCCGCGTGGCCTCCTCCTGCTGCTCCTCCTCCTCCTACATCTCCGTAGCCATGGTGATGAACCTCTGTATTGCGAGACGTACCCTGTAACAAAATAAACATGAAAATCAGTGAATTTCTAACAAACCGGAAGTTACGTAAAAATGAAAACATGAAGTACCGAAAAACACACATGGTAATATACAGTAGTAGATAAGCGTATATATACACAATAATTTAGTGATTCAGTAGTTCATGATGGCTTTGTTTTGGAAGCCTAAAAAAATGAAAGTGCTGCACTGATTTTAGAATGCATACCAGATACTCGGGCCAGTAATCATCAGGGTTGCACGGTGGCCGACCTCCGGTTGTCCAAGGTGAACCCTGCGCAGCCCAAGCAGAGATAACTGCTTCATAGTTAAGCCTCAACGATATGGCCTTCGGCGTCTCAACAACTTTGTTACGTACTCCATCATTCATCATCATAGGAGCAATAGGATGATGAACTACCTTCATGTCCTCTTCTTCCTCTCCAGTTGTAGGTGACTCGTAATCGAAATTCAAATCCAAAGTCTCTCTTGAAAGATCGAATTCCGTGTCCATATGACATGCTACAGAAGTTTCTAGCTCTTCATCATCTTCTTCCTCCTTCACCCTTCCATTGCTTCCAAAACAGCAATAGTCTTCCTCTTTAGATTCCAAAAGACCTAAGCCTTCCATTCCATACGAGTCCTCATCGAGTCCTCTTCCGAGCAAGGTCTCTACATCAGCAGCAAATTCTGTTAGATCCAAATCAGATGGCAGATTCAGACCCGACAGGCTTTCATAATGATCAGACGCTACATGCTCATATTCTGGTAACTGTATTTTCGACGAATTAATGTTTCCTATATTTGTACCGACTTCATTAGTATTATTAGTCGGTGTAGCAACCACTTCGTTAGACATTACAGATGAACAAAATTCTTCAACGAAAGGATCGAATATAGGAACACGGTAAAGCAGCTGCTCTTCATTTTCATCCGGAGATGTTTCATCACTGCCAAGCTCAGGCACGAGAGGAAGATTACTATTAGCGTTATCATTCATCATCAGAAGATGATCAATTGGTTCTTCCTCAGCCTTAGGTGCTTGTTGATGTTGTTGCTGCTGAGACATCGGTTTTCCATGTCGAGGTGTTCGAGCTTTACGACGGAAACCCTGATGCCATGTTGGTATAGAAGAATTAATCTCCACCACCAAGTTTTTATTATTATTACTCCTACCATTAGTATTACTCGTTGGCTTCATAGATGCAGTCTTGAGGCGAACTCTTTCATGTCTTCTTGCTAAAGAATTGGCCGAATGAACAGAAGCATCACAAGCCTGACATAGAAACGCATCATCAGCTGTACAATACCAACGTGCTCTTTTACACATGCAACTATCACAAGCTCTTGCTGTTTTCCCTCCGACGGCGTTTGCCGCCTTCTTATCAGTACTATTCATAACAACAACAAAATCTTTCTACTTCTCTGATAGAATCGAGTACAGACTACAGATAACTGCTCCAGATATCAAAAAATTTCAGAAGATATTATTCAAATATATATCAATGAAACAACACCATATTATATCAGATTATTATCGAAATTTAAGAGTTAAAAGACCCAAATTATGTGTTTTAAAGTATTGAATTCTGGTTGAAGACCCACAAAGAAGCACTTTTGCTGCTAACAAATAATTGAAAAACGCAAACTGCTTTGTAATAAGAATGATACACTACAGACCACCTCTCTCACTCTCATGTCCCTTGCTAGGTTATTTTTGGGGGTATCTGAACAACTGAAAGGATTTTGGAGTTTCAGCGGGACCCATTTCTAACCCTTATCTCGTTTGCTATTGGTCGACTTAATAATAGTAATCTTAATTTTTGAATTTTCATTGGTTCGACTTTCTAATTCAAGGATTTCTTTGTGGGCCATAACAATAGTAGATCCTTTCGTTTCTTTCATTTTCGGACTCTCTCACTTAAAAATGTCGATGTGGTTTCAACGTGATCCCTATTGGTTGATTTTGTCTTTTACCTTTCATTTATTCCTGTGTATAATCG
Source organism: Papaver bracteatum (assembly GCA_023529315.1). Classification (NCBI taxonomy): domain Eukaryota; kingdom Viridiplantae; phylum Streptophyta; class Magnoliopsida; order Ranunculales; family Papaveraceae; genus Papaver; species Papaver bracteatum. The sequence continues at coordinate 837,622 of JAJJWX010003638.1, forward strand.
ACTCAATTTTCTCTTCTTTAGTGGTCCAATTTACCTTTTCTTTTTTTTGCCCTTCTCTATGTGGGCCGGACTTCTATGTGTCACGGTCGGGGTGTGGAAGTTATATGCCACGTAGGATATTTACAGTATGGTAAGTGGGCCTTGCTTTATTTTCTAGAAAAATCTTAGCACGGGGAAGGAGGGCAAAAGATAGATAAGGAACGTACAAACAAATGCATATGGTACCACAGTAGAATTTGAATGGTTGGTTACTTTTTCTTATTTCTGTGAATTTTACCCAGAGCCGGTCCTGAGTAGTTTTTACCGGACAATTTTTTTATCGCCCCCCCGTACGGTACTTATAAATAGAGCTATCCGTCACACAAAGAAAGGGAGAGCCATAGCATTTCTTCTTTTCGTTTTTAGATTAGATTGAACTACCGCACTAGTAACATTTATTTTAGTGAGGAAGATTTAAGGGGGTTATTTCTTCTTTTATGCATTTTGATCTTCATTTTTTTTTTTAAATCTTTTTGCTTATGTTATGATCTGATCAGTTTGATTTCATTATTTAATTTAATCAATTCGGTTTCATTTTTTGATATAATTAATTCGATTTCGTTTTTTGGTCTAACCAATTCCATTTTTTTAGTTGAATATTAATGTCTTTAGAACGCTTTTTCCTGTGCAGAAAATATACAGTCATGGATCTTTATTCAACATTGTTCGTTTATTCACAGAAAAATAAATATGTGCAGGCAATATCTAAATATTGATGGAATCCTGAAGAGTTTTTTTGGCTCTGCTTCCCCGTTTCATGATTGACGATAGGTCTTTGTAGGTATTAATATTTCTCTCTTATCCTTTTAAATCATTTGATTGACGACATGAATAATTTTTCAGATCATTAAGAGTGAGCAAAGGAAAAGTTTTGGTATGTTTTTAAGCAACGAAGATAGTAAGAATCCTATTGTACAGGTTTGTTCCTTTACAAGCTCACATTTATTTGAATGTTCAATCTGTGTAGGAAATATGCATGTTCAATCTGATGATGTATTTTAATTTTTTGTACATCACTATAAACATGATAAATCTTGAATGTAGACTTTATGATATTCAAATGCGATGATATACTATTATACTTGCAACAGTGTCTTTGAAGCCTACATCTATGGTTTGTCTTATTACGTGTAGACATTATTCACAGTTTTTTACGTGCCGACTTTATTCACAGTTCATGTGACTGTAAACTGAACTTAACTCTACATCTATGGTTCATACCACTCTTTCCCACTGTTCATTACTTCCGAAGCAATTGCAGTTACAAAAAGGACTAGAAGGTGTCTTGTAGTCTAAATGTTTGAACATTTCTGGATTAGGTCGTGGACAAGACTAATAAACTTCACCCATCTTTTGAAACTACTACCCCAACAGTTTGAACATTGTTAGATTAATCCGTAATCCTATTTTCAGAGTACAATATGCACAGTGTATTTCTTTTACACTTCTGAAATGTTTGTGTCCTTAGAGCTTCATTTGGTTTTTTAAACTTCCTTGCTCTATGTTTGTTGCCATTATTATAGTCTATATTAAAGCCCTATTATGGTATAGGATGATAGATGTTTCTACTCATTCAGTTAGTGGTGGTAACCTGTATTCTGTAAATGAAAATAAAAATTATACGCAAACAAGGTTTATTATAGTGCATAAACAGAAGAATTTGTGTGCATGCTTTATACACTAAAGAAGCTTTATGCACCAAAAAAAAATTGTGTGCAGACTTTATCCACGTTTGAATTGTGTGCATGCTTTATTCTCTAAAGAATACTACGTGCAGGTTTTATGTACCAAAGAATCCTATTGTACAGGTTGGCTCCTTTACAAGCTCATATTTATTTGAATGTTCAATTTGTGTAGGAAATCTTCACACATTCAATCCGTGTATAAATTCTGCACATATTCAATCTGTGTAGAAAATTTGCACACATTCAATCTATGCAGGTCTCTCGATGCGGTTTACAATGATGGCAGTTGGATTGGATTTTGGAAACATCGCACCAGTAGATAAAGTAACTGGTCAGCAAAACTATTGTCATATACCAGCCTAGGCAAAGAGGGAAGACTGTAGAAATGATATTTTGTTCCACTTTGTGCCATTCAACTTATTGTTACTTTAGTGTTTCGACATTAACATGGTCAGCAAAACAATTGTCTTATACTAGATCATCATTATTTATAACCAATACATTCTTTGATGCTGTTAAGGCATATGCAGGATTTACTGAGTGTACATTTTGGCTGATGACATTATTTGAATACGTATTTCTTGCATTTGTGTGCATTATTTATATCGCTAGAGAATGGAAAGAGAGTTCACGAACAACTGGCTATGGGGACTACAAGGTGGCCTTCTAACCCAGTTGCAACAATCAACACGCCACAAATGGAAGATAATAAGAATCTTATTGTACAGGTTGGCTCCTTTACAATCTCATATTTATTTGAATGTTCAATCTGTGTAGGAAATCTGCACACATTCAAATAAATATGAGAATGAACATAACTAGTATTCTTTTCCCAATTTTTATGGATTGTATTAATGTAATTTGTATTCTTGTTGTAGTGAATGGAATCATGAAGAGTTTCTTGGCGTTGTTGCATTATATTGCTTTATGCTTAACAACCTCACATTTGTTTGAATGTTCAATCTGTCTAGAAAATCTTCACACATTCAATCTTTGCAGGAAATCTGCACACATTCAATCTGTGTAGAAATTCTAGAAATATTCAATATGTGTAGGAAATCTGCACACATTCATGAGATTTTTACTTTTGATTTTTTAGTAATTTATGGTTTCTGAAATCTGTAGGTTTTCACAAGTGCGATGTAGATTTCTTCATGTGGAGGAATATACACACTTCTGACGTTATCTGTATCTTCTTTTTTGATTTTTTTACTTGTAAATGGAGATATTATTTTTGGATCATGTTTTTTTAGAATGTTAGTAACTGATGAGTCCTTTTTATTTTTTGTAGGTACATTACACACTGTGTACGATTACATTGATCCTGGTTTTATAACTGAATGTTGTCGTAATGCCTATTCACATCCAATTGCTCTTGTTCTTGATGTCAAGAAACCGAATGAAGTTGACGAAAGCACTAAGGTCATCACTCCTTCTTGTTCTCGATGTCCAGGTCACCCAGGTGAAGCTCCAATCACAACTGGTCGAAGAAGAGGACATGGATTGGGAAAATACTTTGGCTTAAATTTTTTAGTTTGAACTACATTTTTATATAGTTTTTTTTTATTGTTTCCGAGATGTTAAATTCAGCTTTTTACACATTTTTCTTTTTCTTTTCATGTTATTTTTTTGTTTTCTTCGGAAGGAATAATCTTTTTTTGTTTAGACTGCATTGGTTTTTATGTCAAGGTACTATGTAAAGAAATTATTCACAGAGTTTTTATGTGCAGGGATCATATACAACTTTATTCTTCTCTGTTTATTTTTGAATAGTTATCGAAGAAACTACTGGGATCAATTATAAAAAATGAACGTCACATCTTAAACAAACTTGAAATGTATCTACAACTCTTTTTTAAAATCAACTTTTTTTAAACTTGCTTATATTATGTGCAGAAATTTACTTTGTGAAGAATTTATCCACATGTTTTATTCTTTGCAGTAACTATTCACACATTTGTTTCTCTACAGATTTTCACATATCAACATGAAATTTAACTCAAATCTACATGAGCTAAAACACATGTATCTGCACAACAAGTACCAATTAAGCAACAAGTACAAATTACCTAAAATTCATTATGTGAAGATATTACTCACACCAATTTTTTGTGTAGATAATATTCACACAACTACTTTTCGCACATTTTCAAGTACAAATTACCTAAAATTCATTCTTTGAAGATATTACTCACATATTCTAGTTGTGAATATTTCTGCTGCTCGCCAGTGGTACTTTTAGCTGGTAGATGAACGAACTGAAATTTCTCATCATGAAGATTGAACGAAAATAATATCTCCATCTCTTCATTAACAAAATTACACTTCACAACAACAACTATTACCACCCTGAAAGTTGAGTGCACGTGTGTTGCACGTCAGTGAAATATGCGTGTTCTATTTGTGTATCTTATGGTTCCCTTTGCAAAAACACACTAAATCTGCTTGTTCTATGTGTGTATATTATGGTTCCCTTTGCACGTCAGTGAGTCTCCATGATCAGCTGCTGCAACTTATATTTGCTACAGTGTAGAGTTTACTGCCACTTTGATATTGAAACTTTACAATGATGCATATCTGAGATGAAAATCGATGAGGAGTTAACAGCTCAACCTCGGTTGTAAGCAACATTATCTCAACCATCATAGTAGTTGGAGCTAGAAGAAGTCCCGAGTGATGATTATTGTTACAGCCTTGACGAAAATTCACCATAATCTCCTTACTCATATGCATCGGTGTCTTGCATTCAAAATTCCAAACCTACAGTGAGTGACAAACTTAAGTTTACCAACTGTGATGATATAAACAACTGAAAACCGTGAAGATGTGCGAAAAATATACACATTTTGAAAAATTCATTATGTGAAGATATTAATCACACCATATTTTTTGTAGATACTATTCACACAACTTTACATGATTTGGCAGTATAAAATAATTCACCAAAGTGTGATGTTATACATGAAGTAAAGAATCATGCAACACATGTTCAATAATACGAAGATATCAATATACTAAAAATTAGAATATGCACTAAAAATTTCAAAGAAAATTGATATGTGTAGAAAGTATGCACAAGCTTAATCTGTGAAAAAAATATACATCAATAGATCTGTGAAGATAATATACACGATATAGATATCAATAACTCAAAATATAAATTCATACACTCATAGAAATAATCTTCAATAATCAGCGCAGGAGATATGCACAACTCAATCTGTGCAGCAAATATGTACATTCTTTTACCAAATCAATTTCAGGCTTATCCATACACGGTTTGATCGCAGAGAATATATACACATCTAAGAAATACAGATCTGTGGAGAGATTATCCACACATCGATTTCTAAACAACATAGATTATTTGTGATCAACACAAATGAAGAAACATAGATATTCACATATCAACTTCAAAGCAACACAGACTTTATAATCTCAAAGAACAATTTATAATGGCTGCACAAGAAACATGACATTTAATGAAAATATTCTAATTTACGGAAACGAAGTGACACAATTTCTTTAGCGAACATGGTTTTCACCCAATTTCTTTAGTATGATAATGAAAACATACTGGTTTTCACCCAAATTCTGTGGTATATAAAGCATGCACACGAATTCAATCATGCATGAAGTCTACAAGCAAATTTTTTGGTGCAGAAATCCTCCACGTAATATTCTTAGTGTATAAAGCCTGCAAACAAATTCAATCATGCATAAAGTCCACTCTCAAATTCTTTGGTGTAGAAAACCTTCACGTAATATTATTAGTGTATGGATCCTTCACACAATTTTTTTGGTGTATGCACTATATGAATGTACTACTAATACATCTTCTTATGTCTGTTTCCATACATATTTCTTATGTCAGTTTGCTACAACAAAAAGACAGAGCACTGAAGCAACTTGTCAAAGAACACTCTCTTTTATGTTGGACAAAGAAAAAATAAAGATAGACCTCACGAAACAGAATGAAACCTAATATGTGACTAGTTCAACATACAATTAATGAACTAGGTAATCCAGCCGCCAAATTTTCATGATCCTTCGAATAATCCAATGTCTTGACCTTATAAATTAGTTCTAAAGATATATGGATCGCCATATACAAACCAGCATTCATCTCTAAATCAATTGTCAACCCACTTGTTTGAACCCGAAAAATAACATCTTCTACTCTGGTTTTTCTTTTCAACAGAATGGAAAAGTGCAATAATCAGTTATAATCAACATTCAGTTCTAAATTATGGATTGTTGTATGCAAATAAACATTCAGTTCTAATGATAACTAGGGTAGTACCTTCTTATTCATCGATACTGATATCTGTTTGATCCTCCTACAAAAATAATGAAAATTTTAATGTGTGCAGTTAATATTCACTGACAGGTCATTTACATCAAATTGAATTTTCTGCAAGCATTTATGTAGTACTTTCTTTTTCATCACGATCGATTTCTGTAGAACAATTTAGTGTGTGCATGTAACATTCACGTAATCAAATAGAAAGAGAAATCAACATAACTTATGCCTTTATTTGCTTTTTCTGCTTCAATTTCAATTTCAACCTGTTTCCTCTTTTTCATCACGTATTCTGTAGTATTAGGTTTCTTAGATGTAGATCTAATTTTTTGTTATATGCTCTTACAAAAACATAGAAAGAGAAATCAACATAACTTAATCAAATAGAAAGAGAAATCAACATAACTTATACCTTTCTTTGATTTTCTCCCTGAATCTGCTTCAATTTCAACATGTTCTTCATTTTTCCTCTTTCTCATCTTGATTTTTCTTTCGATGATGACGACGAAGATTACGATGAAATCTACAAAAACATAATCAAGATGATGAAACCTACGATGAATATTACAAAGATTACGAAGCACAAAATCGATATGATGAATATTATTGAAGATGGGAGGAAAATGGAGATTTGCAGAGAAAATGGAGGAGTTACTATGGCCGGTGGGAGGAAAACTGAGGAGTTAAGTGTTTGTTGCTATCTTATTGAAGGTTATTTTAGTAATCTAATATTCAATATTATTAGAGGGCCACTATAATAATTTTTAAAACTTATTAAATAACCCTGGGGTCATATATGTATAACCCATAATTTACAGGGTTATTTAAATAATTTTCTCTTTATTTTAGTTTCTATAGGTAACTGTATTTCATTAAGATTCAATTCAATTTAATACCAAAATTTATAACCAAAGACTTAACATAATCTTAAAATTTGATGATCCAACAATAATAATAGTAAACTATAAATAAAATTAGCATATACAAGAATACAAAAGAAAAACGAGAGTTAGCATAGTTTTTTTTTTTTTTTTTTTTCACAACAAAAGATTTTATTAAACAAAAACAAGCATTACAAAAAAAATATTAGGAAGCTAGATAAGGACAACAAGTCCAGGCCCAAATTTAACAGCAATATTTTACTAGCCAACAAGCTATCATTCAAATATTTAATAAGTAGTATCTGACCATTCCATTCTGTGCATATTAGGGGGTCTTGTAGAGAAAATCATTGTCTGCTCCTTAGGTAGATGAACACCTTTTTTAGCAAAAAAAATCTGCAGAAAAATTTACTTCTCTATAAACATGATTGAAGCGAATATGTTTCAGTATAGCACTAACAAACTTCCATCTGTTCCATATAAACCAAGGAAGTTTGTTCTTCATATAGGCAGAGATAGCAGCAGTGGAGTCAGAGTTAAAAGTAATTTTCGCTTCCTTGTTTTTCACAGCCCATAGCACAAAGTGCCTCCATAATTTCTGCAATGAAATTTGTGGATATTCCCAAGCCTCCCATTTCAGCTATAATGAATTCACCCAAACTGTTTCTGACAATAAACCCATACCCAACATTCATTGGATTACCTCTAGAAGCACCATCACAACAAAATAAAAGATTATCTGATTCAGGAAGAAGGAAAGAGCATTCTATAGCCTTAGCAGATTTCACCTTCCTACAACCTATATTAAATAACTTAAGAATCTTCAAATCATAAGTTGTGTTGAACATAAAACCTTTCAGTCTAATCTCACAGTCATGCACCATTCTTGTTATCTTAGATTTAGCTTTGTCACTTTCAGGCAGGATATTATCAATGAAGACTATGTTTATGGTGAACCATATATCTACCATTATGTTAAATGCTGCAATGTACCACAGTTCTTGAATAACTGAGCTCTTATGTTTGCAAAGATTTATAACATCATTAAAAGATTTTGGATTTTTAAAAGCAAAGATATTGCCTATCCAATTCCAAAAAATATGACTATAATTGCAGTTCCACAAAATATGGTTCATGGTGTCTTGATCTTTATGACAAAGATAACATCTGGATGCAAGTAACATATTTCTCTTAGTGGTGTTTTCATCAGTATTTCCAGCTCCTCTTGTAATTTTCCATATATTGCTTGAAGTGGAAGGATGAACACAAGAATTCCAAATTTTCTTATACCATTTTAGCTTTGGATGCTTCTTTCTGATCACATTGATTGCACTAGAAGTAGAGAATTCACCATCTTGAGTAGCAGTCCAAACTAATTTGTATTTTGAAGAAGTAATAACAGGGAGATATTCAATGGAAAATAAGTTAAGCATCTCTTCTAGAATATTTCAAGTATCATTCACAATCAGTTGTTTAACCTTCATGTTAATGTTTTGCTGAATATATATAAATTCTCAGGGAAGTTTTTAATAATGGTTGTATCGTAAATCCAAGAATCATTCCAAACAGAAATATCTTCACCATTCCCAACTAGCCATCTTGTGTTTTCTTCAAAATCTTGAATAACCTATTTAATACCTGGCCAAACTGATGATTGCTTATAATATGAAATCCAAATACCATTTTTATCCTTATACTTGGCTAAAAATAATTTTTCCCATTCTTCATTTGAATTAAGAATTCTCCACAGTAATTTCATCAATAAAGATTTGTTAATATCTTCAAGTCTTATAATTCCTAGTCCTCCTTCCTCCAAAGAAACACAAACTTTTTCCCAAGCTATAGTGATGTATTTCTGTTCTTCAGCATTTCCACTCCATAGAAAATTCCTCAATACTCTTTCACATGCATCAATCAGTTTTTTCGGCCATCTGTATATAGACATATTATATAGAGGAATACTGCTAAGAACAAATTTTATAAGAGTTAATCTGGCTTGAAAGTTTAATAGTTTGCATATCCAAGTAGCCAGTCTCTTTTGCAGCATTTCAACAAAGGACCAAAGATGTTCAGTTTTGATTTTTCCTTTAACCAGTAATACACCCAGATATTTATCAGGAAAAGTAGACAAGTTCATGTTCATATATTCTACAATATGAGTTTTCCTTGTGTCATAAGTTCCATAAACAAAATTTTTGCTCTTAGAACCACTAACAAGTTGTCCAGAAGCATTTTGGTATTCAATACGTAAGTGTTTAAGATTCATCAGACTTTGTTTGCATCCACTGCAGAAGATAAAGATATCATCAGCAAAGAATAAATGTGAAGGGAAGATACCTTTTCTGATAACCATAGGTTAAATTTTCCTCTCCTGAATTAGTTGATCCAATTTTCTACTTAAAAACATCAGCATCCAGAACATAAAAAATTGGAGATAGAGGATCTCCCTGTTTCACTCCTCTTCCAACACCAAAGTACCTAATTGTTGATGGTAGTTTTTAACTTAGGGGTAAAATCGTAAAACCCTAGCCAGACAGTGACGTCACAGAACTTAAATGCATTTATTGAACCCTTTAATATGTTTGCGAGAAAATTACCAGGGTACCTTTTTTTTTTAATACTAATTAGGGTTTCGATAGGCCAAACCCTAATTCCCACACTAATGTGCCAATGGAAAACCATGCCAGCCACATCTACCGTGCCAAGGCATGCCAACCATGCTAGCCGCACCACATGTGCCAATGGAAAACCATGCCAGCCACATCTACCGTGCAAAGGCATGCCAACCATTCTAGCCTCACCAATGTTCCAATGGAAAACCTTGCCAGCCACATCTACCGCACCAAAGCATGCCAACCATGCTAGTCGCACCACTGTGCCAATGGAAAACCATGCCAGCCACATCTACCGCGCCAAGGCATGCCAACCATGCTAGTCGCACCACTGTGCCAATGGAAAACCTTGCCAGCCACATCTACCACGCCAAAGCATGCCAACCATGCTAGCCGCACCACTGTGCCAATGGAAAACCATGCCAGCCACATCTACCACGCCAAGGAATGCCAACCATGCTAGCCGCACCACTGTGCCAATGGAAAACCTTGACAGCCACATCAACCTCGCAAAAGCATGCAAACCATGCTAGCAGCACCACTGTGCCAATGGCAAACCATGACAGCCACATCTACCGCGCCAAGGCATGCTAGCCGCACCACTGTGCCAATGGCAAACCATGCCAGCCATATCCACCATGCCAAGCCAAACACACCTTGCCTTGGCCCTAGTCATGCTAGCCATACCATGTGCCAACGACATTACAAACCCTTGGCCCTACCATGCCAAGCCGTCCATGCCAAGCCCTTGCCCCCACCGTTCCATGCCAAACGCACCTCGCCATGGCCCCATGCCAACCTAGCCGCGCCACCATGATGGCCTTCCCTATGCGGCTACCAAAACGAAGGCGTGCGATAATCAACGGCCGCCCTTCAATCCTAGGAGAAAATCCTAGCCATCCAAGGTCACCAAACAACACCCCTCTTGAGATCTTCCATAGTTTTACTTTCGGGATGTTTTCACCTCCCGAAAGAGCTAAAAACCTAGATATTCCCGCGTTAGAATATAGGAAATTCTTTTCCGTGCAGAATTGAGGGGCGTACCATCAAAATCTGAGTCCGTATGAGAATTATACATCGATTCTAGTGAAAGGAGATAATTAGGGTTTCAGCATGCCAAACCCTAATTTAGAGAAAACCACATGCGCTTCCCTTCCAAGCCATGACCGATCATGCTTTCATACCGCTGGCTACCAAACGAAGGCCTGCAACAATCAACGACCATCTTTCCATCTAAAATGAAAATCTTAGCCGTCCAAGGTTACCAGACAACACATGGTAACCTTTGACCCAAACCCTAACTTGGTCACGATCCTATCTTGGTCATGCCAAACCCTTGGCCCCACCATGCCAAGCCAAACCTCACCTTGCCTTGGCCCTAGCCATGCTAGCCGCACCAGCGCCCATGGCATACCAAGCCCTTGGCCCTACCATGACAAGCCAAACTGTCCATGCAAGGCCCTTGGCCCCCACCGTGCCATGCCAAACGCACCTTTCCATGGTCCCATGCCAACCTAGCCGCGCCACCATGCTGGCCTTCCCTATGCGGCTACCAAAACGAAGGCATGCGACAATCAACGGTCTCCCTTCAATCACATGAGCAAATCCTAGCCGTCCAAGTTTACCAGACAACACATGGGAACGTTTTTCCCGAAACCCTAGTTTGTTCACGCCTAACCGCGCCAATGGCATGCCAACCTAGTCGCGCCACCATGCTGGCCTTCCCTATGTGGCTACCCAAAACGAAGGCGTGCAATAATCAACGGTCTCCCTTCAATCACAAAAGCAAATCCTATCCGTCCAAGATTACCAGACAACACATGGTAACCTTTGACCCAAAACCCTAGTTTGGCCACGCCAAACCGCGCCAAGGCATGCCATGCCAATGGCATGCAAACCTAGCCGTGCCACCATGCTGGCATTCCCTATGTGGCTACCCAAAACGAAGGCTTACGATAATCAACGGTCTCCCTTCAATCCCAGGAACAAATCCTAGCCATCCAAGGTTACTAGACGACGCATTGTATCCTTTGACCTGAAACCCTAGTTTGGCCACGCCAAGGCATGCCATGTCAATGGCATGCTAACCTATCCGCGCCACCATGATGGCCTTCCCTACACGACTACCAAAACGAAGGCGTGCGACAATCAATGCCCCCCTTAAATGCCAAGAGAAAATGCTAGCCATTCAAGGTTACCAGACAACGCATGGTATCCTTTGGCCCGAAAACTTAAGTTTGGCCATGCCAAACCATGCCATGCCAACGTCTTGCCAACCTATCCGCCCAACCATGCTGGCCTTCCCTATGCGGATACCAAAACAAAGGCGTGCGATGATCAACGGTCGTCCTTCAATCCCAGGAGAAAAACCTAGCCATCTAAGGTTACCATACAACACATGGTAACCTTTGACCCAAAACCCTAGTTTGGTCACGCAAAACTGCGCCAAGGCATACCATTCCCATGACATGCCAACCTAGCCACGCCACCATGCCATGCCAATGGCATGCCAACCTAGCCGTGCCACCATGCTAGCCTTCCCTATGCGGCCACCAACAAACGAAAGCGTGCGACGATCAACGACTACCTTTCCTCTTAAGATGCAAAATATCGACCGTCGAAGGTCACCAATCTAGCAAGTCTCCCAATCTCAACTTGCCAGACAACAGCAAACGTGCTACATATTTTCCACAAAAGCATTCGAGACATAAACACATATCACAAACTGGGGGATCCTCATTGGGTATTGGTTTGGCGGTTTACAGCGTGCGACGTACACTACGCCCGTCATAAGGAAGTATCATAAGGATGAGGCGGTTAGTAAATACCGGGAGTTAATGGTGAAATGCTCTTTTTATGGAACATCAATTCCATGCGTTAATTGTTACCACCTCCTCCCATTTACTCACCCATTTTTTCATTCCTTAATGAGACTAGAGTATGTTTCACTTTGACTTGTATAAATAGGTCTTACCTATTTCCACCGAACAACAAGTTCAGTCAGGAATAGACACCACTCAGAAAATGTTTGCTAGCTTTCCATCTGTTAGCTTCCCACTTTCTGAAACAAGTCGTAATGCAACTACTCTTCCAGAATCAACTATTCTGGTCTCATCACTTTCCTTGTTTCCCTCCATAAAACCAACCCATTCTCCTTCACTTTGTGACCGAAGCAAGTCTGGAACGTCCATTTCTTGGTTTAGGCCGGACTTGTACAAATTGATCTCTCGAATCTAAAGTACTCCCTTGCAATACATTGTTTAGGGTTTAAATTCGTTTCTCACCCACACACCCGAAATTACCAAAATCATCAGAAACCATTTTCACTCACAAACACCAATATGACTCCCATTCACCATAATAGAATTTTTTGTTGTTTTTAGTAACACCAAAATCCAATTAGTAAAATTCTCTGAAAAGCCATATTTCTTCATCACTGCTACTAAGTAATCCCAACTTATAGTATCATAAGCTTGAGAAATATCCAACTTTAAGGCCATATTTCCACCTTTTCTATTAGTATTCATTTCATTAACAAGTTCTGAGGCTAACAGGACTTGTTCATGGATATTTCTCCCCCTGATGAAAGCATATTGTTGGGGAGAAATGATCTTTTATAAAGAGAGTTAACATAGATTAGCTGTGTAAACTAGTAACCGGATGTATGAAGTATCCAAATTCCAAGTCGAATGACAAGTGACCGGTTAGTGCCTGTGGATTTGTAACACACTAACCCATGATTCTGTACATAAATTGTCATTTTTGGATCAAGAGTATTCTCAGTGAAACAAAAAGAGATTTAAATGACACTAACCCGTGATTCTGTATATAAATTGTCATTTTTGGATCAAGAGTATTCTCCGAACATTTTAAGTCTTCTCAATAAAACAATTTGATCCCAAATCCTAAAAGAGAATCAGCATATACAAGAATACAAAAGAAAAATGAGATATTAAATATTATAATTATAATACCTTTAAATCTTTACTCTTAAATCCTCCTAATAGCTCATATTTGTTTTTTTTTAAGCCGGTCGATAAGGATTATCCAATGGAATGAGTAAAAAACTTTCATATTAGCCATAAAACTTTTCAAATTCTTCCCTACGTATCACATAATTCGTGAATAAGTCCCTAACAATAATTTTGTTTTTGATGAAATCCCCAAATGCAAGACAACTATTTTGTTGCCCCCTAGGCCTTGTTGCCCCAAAGTGGATCTTTCCCTGCTTCCCTTATTGGACCGACCCTGATTTTACCGCAGACTATCCTTGTCGTTGTGAACGTTAATGTCGGTAGACAATGTCAGATGATGAGTTCTTATTCCAAAGATTCCAAACTAGAATTAAAATCAAACGAATAAAAAATAAAATTTAATATAGAAGTGAAGTTATATACAACTTTTATGGTAGAATTTTAGTTAAGCGTTAACCATCTTATGTTTTTCAGCTATTGCATTTTCCTTTTATGGGTGAACGAATAAGAAGAAAACTGATTGATACATTTTCAAGAAGATGTTTTTAGAAAAAATATACAACAATTACATTAATCCATGCTAATTATAAATGAAGTGTTTGAAATTCAGTATTTGCATAACTTTAATTTAGACACCAAAAAATAAACTTAAAGCAGTTTCTATGGAATGAATAAATCTTTGTTTATTTTGCTTCAACCATGGACTCAACAAACTTGAAAAACGGATGGGCCAACCAACAAATTTTAGGGTTTGTTGAGTGCTACAGTAGATTAGGTGCGCGCTTGATCAACAACTGCGAGGCGACACCAAACACGCTGGTGTGTTATCCAAGATGCCGACGTGTGACCCAAAACAACCAACAACTAAATCTGGACGACTGAAAAATCTTATCATCTAACGGCTATTTTGAGTTCTATAAATATTCCTCATTTTACCTCCAAATTCACACATTCTACGCCTCTGGTCTCTTACTGTTCTTCACGGAGCTTGAAAAATTCTTCAATTTAACTAATTTGTCGAAAGATGTCTCGGCCCTTGTTAGTTCGGCGAGCTCCGTATACTGAAGAAGAAGAAGATGAATCTATTTGCAGAAACAGTGCTTTTTTATTTACTCAGCCCGCTTTAGCAAAATATCCATGGGTTAATTTTTGGGCGGTTATTCACGAGGAGTTCTGCAGTGACACCCGTAATCTGAGTCATCGCGATATATGCGACATAGAAAATCGTTTTAATATAATTAAGAAAGAAGTAAGTGAGTTTGTATCTTTAACTATGCAAGCCAATCGATATACAATGAGAGGTGAAACTGATACTGAGATGGTAAGAATATCCTTAATTGAATGATGAAGATGGAAAAATATGGATTTTAGTTTCGTAAAATGTTTCGAAATCACTAACGTGTTGAACAATTTGAACCCCTTCCTTGTAGTTGTTGTTCCACCTAGTACTTATCATAAGTGAAGATAATGTAAAATTCTTAATTTTAAACATACGTAATTTCATATAAACAAACTGTTGTACTTTTAATTGATTAAAACTAGAATTACAAATGTAGTAGAATTAAAAATTACAATCTCTCTAACATCGATTGTCGTTATCTTCGGGGCCTGGAGTCAGCCATTTTCCAAGACCTGGGATATCCCCACTTGCCAACATATTTATTAAATTTCCATAAGGGAGAAAACTTGGTTGAAGAACACTAGGAGATTGGAAAACACTCGGTCCTCCAAACATGTAAAATGTTTGTTGTTGTTTTGGTGGTGTAACAGTGTAACAAGTATAATTTGGGTTGAAGGGCGAGAATGATGATAAAATGTGCCTAGGATCTGGCTAAATTACTTGAGGTTTAGATACATGCACAGTTTGCGGTGAAGTAATGTGTTGTACTTGTGGTGAAGTAATGTGTCATACTTGTGTTTCTCCCACCACTGTATCACTCTCGTGCCATGATCTGTTGCTCCTGGTGGAATCGGAAGACTATAAACGCCCATCAACATTTACAGTTGGACTCAATCTAAACATTGTGTTTGTTTGCATAGTTCCTGGTAAAATATCACAGGTTGTGCGTAGTTCAATCACAGTTGATAAATCCGACCTTGTTTGTTGTTTATAAATTGATTGACACTTGGGCATTGGTCTTTGGTACCACCCAAGTTATTCTCAGATCAATCAGGCTCACGGATTTCTATCTGTTCGATTTGCTGATTGTATTGAGAAATAAATAAAGCTCTTTGATATATTTCTTGATTGAGTCTATTTTTAAGTTGGTTCTCTCAGAATTATATTAGATTTTAGTCCATACATATTTTCGAACGAAATATTGGGTGTGGTTGTTATACCCTCGCGTTTTCATGATCAATTTGTCATTAAAATCTATACATATATTACCAAAATCAACATGCTCCACAAACATTTCTGCGCATTTAAGTTATTTATAATGGCTTCAATTTAGTCATGGAGGATACTTTGATTATCAAGATACACGTACTAGAAAGTAACCAAATTTATTTAATAAAGTCACGTTTAAAGAGAAGGTGAAAATCAATTTCACTAATCTTTATATAGTATTGTCGAACACCATCAGTTTCACTAATTCTACAGACTAACCGTAAAAATGGACTCCACCCTATGAGGTTATTCGTTAATCCAAATGGAAGAGTTTGAGTAACCAAGCACTCGATTAGACATTCATCCTTATGGTAACTGGTGAAGAATCCAACAATATTTGGTCGTTGGCACGAAAGTTATAACCTTATAGGAGTCTATAGCTCCAAATGTGCCACACAAATTGTAAAATATTTTAATTAAACAATAACTTTACGATATTTTTTATTTTGTCTTTACAAAATATTGATACCTATTTAAATTTTATACTTTTTCAAAACTATTACTAGTTTTTTTTTTTTTTTTTACACAAATTATAAAATTTATGGTCTTTTTTTCACTGCTTGAGCCTATTATAGTAATGTCAGTTGTCCTCCCTAGTCCTATGCATGTGCCTCTTTCACTGACGGTAACCTCGTACCCCGAAATCAATGTGTGGCTAATACATGCTAATAAATATTGTATAAATTAGTCAATGTTTTAATTATTACTTTACTAACACAACTAAGATGTCTAGTTTTAAAAGACCAAATTACATATTTCCTTCTTATTCTCATTTTGTTGATTTTTTTTCTAATTCTGAAGATATCCATATCTTTAATTAGACGGAGATACTGGTAACAGTCACTTTGAGATACCATCTTCGCATCCAGCATGTGGACGCTAATTTGAAAGTTGTTTTAGCTCCCAATGTCAATATTCAAAATATCTTATAACTTTCATGATCTTATCACACAAAGCATCTTCAGAACCCAACCTATTATTTTACGGTAACATTCTCATACTTTTCCATGCATAAATTCCCTGCCTTGTTTTTCTTTAGAACGAGAGTGGGAATCCCATTATTTTTGATGAATACCCTTCGTGTTTTCTGGATCTTCATCCTAATTAAAATTCACTAAGATTTTATTGATTTTCTTACTTAGGTTTAAATTTAGAAATCATTTATCCGAAGAATATTCACCTGTTTATAGCATGGCTCTATTGAACCTTTTAGTCATTGGTACGTCAAATATGGAAAATTATAAAATTTAAATGCTAAACCTTATCTTGAGAGTGTGTTTGTTTACTTCATGGAGTTTGATTCTTAAGTTAATACCCATCATCATTGTTGGTTGTAAACATTAAGGATCAAAGAAATAAAGTTTCAAAAAGCAGAATTCAAAAAAACCTTAATAAATGCAATACTTTATAAAGAGATATTTACACATATTTTTAAGTAAATTATTTATACCCATGTTAGATATGGTCTGATTGGTCTTATGGTCATAAACATAGAAGGACTAGCCTTGCTAAGTAATAGAATTGAGGATTTATTTCAAAAAACATAAATTTTGTGTAGGAAGAGTGTAAATAAAAAACTTCTAAAAACAGTTTCGAAATTGTGAAGTAATAAAATTTTGGTTTGGTTTTGAATTCATGATGAGAAGGTTTCACTAACCTGCTTCCTAACATGCTATTTAATTACATCATACAACAAAAAACTCTTGAGTAAAACAAATACAACTTTAAGCAATGCACATCACTTTGACATGGTTACGAGGATTCCTTCTAATTCGCGCACGATAATTTTGAGCAATTTTTTCATTTTTTTTTTGATCTTCTATTGTGCTCCTAAAATATCACTACATAAGTACAAAAAAACAAATTATTTACACTTGTATTTGATCGATCATGTTCATCAATCGTTGCTTCAAAAAAATGTTCATCAATCGAAGGAAATAATCATTTAAAATGTATTTTATACAATTTTTCATTAAGAAAACAATCAAATAGATTATAAGAGATCCGATCTTCTGAAATGTGTGGTAGATTTGCTAAAAAAAAATAGAATTTTTTTAAAACATCAAATACATGGATAATTTAATAAATTTTGTAATTTGAGTCCCATTGACGGCCCATTGTAAAAGCATAGTAACGGTACCAATCGTACTCCAAAAAAAATAAACCTAATTTCTTTGAACACCTCATCTTAAAGCCTTTGTAACCACTCCATTTTCATGTATCGAGAACTTAATGATAATTTTTAACTTTATACCGTATTCTGTAATTTGATTTATTTCTTGTTGGATGTCTACAATTTCCAAACTCTTTCCTAAAAAAATTCTTGTAAAACAAAACACTGGAATCATCTGTTTTTACATGAAATTAAAAAGCTTTGGAATTAATACTTCCTGGATAATTTAATTTAACTGGGTATTTTTCAAGAATACCAAGTAAGTGCAGGCCAGTTGACACCGCACGCCCAGCCTAACTGGCTCCCAAGCCTATTTATCCTTACTTGCACATCTTGGATTCTTTTTTGCTTCCCTTAAATCAAATATCTAGCTCCGCCCGTGATATCAAGGCAAATGAGATTTGTTGAATAAGAAAAGTAAAAAGATAGTCAAGAATATCTGAATTCTATTACCTTTCACGATATGGTGGGCTATTCATAAAAACCTAATTGCAGAATTTATAGGCATGCAAGAATGAACTTTGGTCAGCTAATTATTTTTGTTATGTTTATTTTATTCATCTAGTCTTTACATACTAATCTTATTGATGGGTTTTATTTGAGTACTTTGAAATGTAATTGAGATGCTATCATTGCCCATACTTAACTTTGTTGCACCTTTTTATATTTTATCTTGACTCTAGTTTCTTTCATAAGTGCTATTTTTAATGAATTTGTCTTTTTTTTCCTTTAAGGATTTTTTTTTAGGTTTTCCTTCTATTTTGCCTTGTGTAAACTTATAAAAATTATAAATCATTTAAACATCCAGCATGATTCACATTCTTAGCAATTTCTTCTTCTTTTTGTTTCAAACTTGTTATAGGGTGATGCGTGTCGTATGCGTCAAAAATAATTCACTTCCTCACTTTACTAATTATGAATATAGTATTCGATAAGAAAGAGTTCGTATCCACATAGAGGCGATTGTTGTTATGCAATTTTCAGATTCTTAAGTAAACAAGTAACCAAATAACCCAAGGTGTGTTTTTTTTTTATCAAAATAAATAAAATAAAATAAAGCAAATGAAATAGTTGGAATAATCAATAAGGAGAAGATATTGGTTAAGGGATAGTATCATTCACAAGCATGTATTTTTCATCTATGATTAGAATTGGTATTTAATCTATCAATTATCAAAAGTCCTAGGATATCTTGATCGCAAGAGTATCCCGTTTATTTCCTGATTTTATCACAAACAACATTAAAAGATGCTATTGTGAAATCTACTTAAAAATCAACCTAAAGTGTAAAAGCACAATTAGATTTAACTCCCTAAGAGCAATAAATTCTATGAAATAAGACTAATCGATGCAAACAAACGTGTAAGAGCACTAATTCGTTTTAACAAAGGTTATGATTCATATGCGATTAAAAAGATGTATCACTACAAGTATTAACCACAAGATGCTACTATAAATCATAGATAACAACTTTTACGTATTGAAAACCCTAATATAGCTATAGAGATGAAAACAAATCCAATTGATTCTGGACTCAACCAAACTAGCATTCAAATCATATGATAATAGAAATAATGAATCACAAACGATGAAATTGAGACAAAACTAATTCATAGAATCAAATAACATGCTTGAAGAAATCAACTTTTATCCCATAACCAATAATAGAATTTAGCTACTCATATTCATGTAGTTCATCATCATAATATTCAAAGAAAATAAGATGAAACATAAAATAAATCAAACCCTAGAAGTAGTTCTCTGCAAAAGCTCCAAGAATAAAATAAAACGTTATCCCCAAAAGAATAGAAACTTCTTCTTTTTATAGCCTTCCCAACTTTCCAAAATTAAGTTTTCAAAGCCCAAAGTCCAATAGCAAGAAGTCCACCAAGCCCATGAACCAAGTGTGAGAAACCCAGGTGAGAATATGTCCCAAAAATATGCTCGCCGGAAAACTGGTGGACCGGCCGGAATCCGGCGCCGGAAAAATCTCAGGTGACCGACAAAGTCCGCCCGGTCACCTACGTACGAGTCAGCTCGGGTCGAGTTCAGCGAGTCAACTCGGAGTCAACTAAGCCAGTTGACATGAGTTGGTCCAAGACAAATGCTGTAGTTCACGGCCAAGATGGCTGTGTCTTCTCTGTTTCAGTCACGGCCAAGAGGGCTGTATTCTGTTGCACCTTCTGTCACTTCCCCTGCACTTAATTCCCAGCCATGAGGGTTGTGTCTTGCAACTCCATTTGTTGCCACTGCCACCAACCAATTCAAAACCTCATTCATTCACCAGCTCAAGGCAACATAGATTCAAACCTTATATCCCTGATTTTTATGGCAACACACACAAGCTGCAGCTGCAACAGTTCTCTTTCCTTGACTTTACCTTTCATCACCAGCAGTAACCTAGCCATTTCTCAAACCATCCACACCTGCAACACACAGTTTTATTTTTCCAGTGCCATTGCCTCATCTGAAATGCCTCAATCTGTGCTCCACCAATTCTCTCATTAGTCACAACCTCTCCAACTGAGCTCACTGCAAACTCTGCAACACTAGCTGCTGCTCCACCAGAACCACTAATGCACTAGCTTGTGAGTACCAGAAACAACAACAACTCCATTCCAGAACCATCACACACAGCTGAACTGTAACACTGAGCCCTGCAGTTTTGCAATTTTAGTTCCATATTACTCATCTTCCCAGCAGTTTCTTATTACACAGCACCCTGTCCTAGGCATACATCTAAAGAACTCATTCAACATTTCAGAGAGTTCAATTCCTTCCTTATTCATAACCAGTTCAACTGTCACTGATACAAACCCAACATATAGCTCCATAACTTCTCATAATCACCATCAGGTCACCTCAGATTGATTTCACAACAGTAGCACTCCAGCTAATTCCCATCAGTTCTTTCCCTGTAATTCAATGTCATTACCTCCTGAAACAGAAGCAGCTCAACTTATTCAAATACACACACATGCCAAAGACCAATAAGAATTAAAGCCTTCAAAACCCCTGAATTTCAACCATTGGTGATAATCTAGCAATTCCATTACTTCCACTGATTTCAACAGCTTCAGATTCAATAGCAGCCAATCATCCTAACCATCTCTCAACATCATAATTTCTTCCTCAAGATCCAACTAATCTGTAGCTGCACCTGCAATTTCCCTCTCACCAGTTCACCATTGCTCAAGTTCATACCCATCTGCTATATTCAGCTACAGAACCATTGATTCAACCTCATCTCAGCTACCTCCTTATCAATCAAGTCCATTGAGCCAATCAACTACAGTTGCAGCTGCCATTCACAAGCACTAGCTGCAATTCACAAGTACTTTCTGAGTCAAGATGCCCAACACCACCACCAATTCTAACCCTTGATTTTCACTAATCACCACAACCTCAGTTCATCAGATGCAAATCAAAGAAACCCTAACTTCTACTTGAATCAACCCCATGAGATGCCAACACAAACCCATTTCGACCCTGTTTCAATCCTCTTTGTTGAAAACAAATTCACACAACAAAAACATCACCAGAATTAACAAGACAAGCATCTTCTTGAATCTCTGAATTCTTCATCTTTGTTCAGTATCACCAAGAGATAGCCCTAATTCGGATTCACCAGTAGTAAAACAATCCCCTCTCAAACTCTCAGTTTATGGTTCTCACAGCAGCCATTTCTGATTTTCCTTTTCTTTCTTTCTCAATTTCAGATGAAATGATTGAGAGAAAATATCTCTCAAATCTAGGGTTATTGGTTTGGGAATGATTGGATGGATTGTTACACCCCACTATAGAACCACCCAGATGGGTGCCCTGAGTTTCTTCCTTGGTGCTTTTAGCAATTCATTTTAAGCACAAAACTGACCACCCCTTAACATCAGCGGTCTTTAGTGCTCCCGTAGACTGGTCGATCCTTAACCTTGATTCAATTCTCCGGATAGTGTTCTCCTAGGAAATGACAGCTTTGCCCCTTTATGCTCTAATTTAATGCTCTCTCCTTCTTTCGATTTCCTCCGCTAACAGCAACCGTCCCTTATTTCTCATATTCACTTATACTCTTCAATGAGAGTCATCACTAAAGTTGTCGTGCTTTTCAGACAGAATTTGCATCACTAAAGCCGACATACTTTTCAGACAGAGATGAAGAAATAAAAGCCAATAATGATACACAATCCGCCTCCACTAACATTTGCACCTTTTGCCCTTTTTCTTCTTCTTTTGCTCCAAACGACTCCAAAGTACCTAAAAAACTCAAATTCACACATAAGATACACAATTTACATGAATACTCGCAAAGAAAGCATAAATACTAGATATAAAATTAGGTGTTTATCACACCTGTCAAATTCCCCCACACTTAGACTTTGCTAGTCCTCGAGCAAATCAAACAAAATAATTCTAAAAGATACATACAACTCCGTCTCGTTGAGGCTACGGTCACTTTAAGCATAAATAACAAGCCTTTGAACCCCTAGATGTCCCTAGTGGGCGAGTTTTAGTCTCGTGAAGGTTTACAAGAGGTCTGCCTACAAAACCTATATTTCCAACTCTGTCTATTTGTGACAAATCAATGAACGAATCCAAAATGACTACAGGAGGAGGTACCTTGAGCAAATTCAATTCATATATTAGTAAATAAAGCTTTAATTAGATAGTCGAACAAGCCACAATACTCGGAAACTAACTAACCACAATCACAATGAAAATATTAAGAAGATGGATATAGATGTAGATGTTGGCGGATGTTCACAAGTGATCGATGTTTTCCATATCTGTCTGAAGGTCACCGCCAAGATGAACCTATGCATCCTATTGGATTGAGCTACTGGTCAATTCTAGTGTCAACACACTGGCATATACAAGGGAACCAGTGGTCAACAAACTTATTTCTACATCAACTCACTGGCATATACAAGGGAACCAGGAGTGACTTTATTCAACAATAATAATATTTTTCTTTTCTTTTTCACTTTTTTTTTCTGACGGCATGATTAAATCTTTTGGAACCAAGTGCATGCTTTTTGTCTGCAAGTACGTGATATTTTCCTTGGATCCTGCATTCCACGCTTGTTTAGGCATCGGAGACAGGGACTACGTTTCACACATACTGCTATGCAAGTGTCTTTTTATTCCGTTTGGTCTAATTGGTCGGTCTCTTTTTTTTTATTTTTCTTTGTTTCTTTCTTTTAGCAACTCAATCACTCTAATTTATCCTAGCAGTAATAACAACTCGATTTTTAGTGACCCACCAAAGCACTTAGAGAACAATAGATAAATATGGAAAAGTAAAAATAGAATGTGATATGGTGATATTCCGAGATATGGTAACAACTATCATGGTATTTATGATTTCTGATCTATGTTCGTCCCTTTTATTTAATTGGTTCCTCAACTCTTGTAATCAAAATGGTTCCATCCACTAATGGTGTCATCCTAAAGGCACAAGTTTCTAGATCTCGGAGTTCAAAAATCACATTTTTTTTTTCTTAGTTTTTCTGATTTTTTTTCTTTTAACTAAAGGCATAAAAGAAACTATACAAACATATAGATGCTCCTCCACACTTAAACTTTACATTTTCCTCAATGTAAAATTGAATCGTCCAAAGAAAGTTCAAGATGGGAAATTCCGCAAATGATATGCAAAAACAAGAAAATAAAGATGAAATTCTTAAAGAATAAAAAGATAAAGATACAAAACTGGTGGGTTGCCTCCCACTTAGCGCTTGGTTTAAAGTCGTCAGCCCGACTATCTCCTTGCTTGCAAAGCCTTAGCTAGGGTCCCATACGTTATGGATACCCGAATGAACATCACTTGGATACCGCATGACTTCAAACATGTTGAAGCGAATTATATCATCTCAAACTTCATAGTGAGTATTCCCTCGTCTAAATTAATGACGGTTTTAGCCGTCATCATGAAAGGTCTCCCAAGCAGCAGGGGTATGGATGCATCCGAGCCATCATCCATTTCTAGAACACAAAAATCAGCTGGAAAAACTAGTTGGTTCACCTGCACAAGGACATCCTCAATAATACCCCTAGGGTAGACATTAGAACGATCCGCAAGTTCAAGCACAATATTAGTTGGTTTCAATGGACCCAAATTTAAAGACTTATAAATAGATGATGGCATGATATTCACGGATGCTCCTAAGTCAAGCATAGACTTACCAATCCTTTTAGTGCAAATCTCTACGGGTATAGTGAAACTACCCAGATCTTTGCATTTGGGTGGGAGTTTCTTTTGCAAGATCTCCGAAGCGTTTTCCCCCACACTCATAACCTCATTACCGGTTAGCTTTTTCTTCTTGGTACACAAGTTCTTCAAAACCTTTGCATATTTTGGTACTTGCTTAATAACATCAATGAGTGGAATGTTTACATGAAGCTTCTTGAAGATATCTAAAATCTCCTTTTCTAGTTCCGCTTTCTTAGAACTTGCAAATCTGCGAGGAAAAGGTATAGGATGAACATAAGTAGAAATATGAGTTTTAGAGTTGGAAGTAGGTACCTCAGAAGTTTGAGGAAAATCATCATTCTTTTCCTCCAAAACAGGTTCCTTTTGGGTCTCCATATCACCCACATCAACATTTCCAGGTTGCACAAGTTATGTACCGCTTCTCAATGTAATAGCACTAACATTCTCTGTTGGGTTGATAGGTTGAGAAGGGAGTCTTCCACTATTTTGTGCCTTCAATTTGTTGATATCAACCGCCATGGATGCCACTTGAGTATGCAACTCCGTGATAGCACTCTTAGTTTCTTGTTGGCTTTCTTTGAACATGGTAAAAATATCTTGCATCATTGCTTTAAGCTTTTCATCGATATCGGAACCTTGGTTTTGCATTGGTTGTTGTTGTTGCTGAAATGGTTGTTGTTGTGGTTGAAACCCGCTTGGACGGTTGAAAGTAGGTTGTGAAACCGCACCTTGATTGTTGGCATAGCTAAAGTTGGGATGATCTCTCCATCCTGGATTGTACGTGTTTGAGTAGGGATCATACCGTATTTGCTGATTTTGAAAAACCGCATTAGCTTGCTCCAACCCTTCACCATGTGAAGGTAAAATAACCGCAGCCATCCTTTGCATCATGTGCTCCATATTGTCCATCCTTTGATCACGGTGTGATGATGATGAATCACTAACTTCATGCACTTTCCTAACCATTGGTTCACCTCTTGTGTAGAATTATTGCGAATTTGCAGCCATGCTTTCAATCAAATCGGTAGCTTGGGCCACCGTCTTGTTCACTAGTGTACCACCACCCACAGCGTTAAGAAGATATCTATCACTTGATTGAAGACCTTCGTAGAAGTATTGGATTATCATCGCGTCGCTGAATTGATGGTGAGGACAGCTTGCCACCAATCTCTTGTATCGCTCCCAACATTCATACAAAGACTCTCCTGCATGTTGCTTTATTCCACAAATCTCTTTGCGAATTTGAGTGGCCTTTGATGCAGGAAAATACCTTTCTAGAAAGAGTTTCTTCAACCCGTTCCATGTAGTGACACTTCCGGCCGGCAAACAATACAACCAATCCTTAGCGCTGTCCACCATAGAAAATGGAAACACTTTCATCATTGCACCATTGGCTTCGGTCTCCGCTAGAAGCATAGCCTTGACAATGGTATAGAACTCCATGAGATGCTTGTTTGGGTCTTCATTCTCCATGCCATGAAACTTTGGCAACTCTCTAAGCAACCCCAGCTTGATCTCGAAGGTTGAGTTGGTTTGAATACACCATCGTTGTGCATCAACCCTATGAGAAGCCAAATCCTTGAGTGTACGGTTTGCATCACCCATTGCTTCTTCTTCTTCAACTAGAGGTTCTTCTACGAATGGAACCTCTTGTTCTTCTTCCTCTTCTTGATGAAGAGCTTCGTGTTCTACTTCCAAAACTTGTCCTTCTGTTGTGTCTTGCCTTGGTTGGAGTATTGTGCCTCTTCGAGTAGCTATCCCGCACCTTTGATAGTTCCAATCCTTAGAAGCCAGGGATTAGGTACCTGAAAACAATTCTCGCAAACAAGTAAGAACCAAGACAAGAAACAAAAAGCAAAAATAAAAGCAAAAATTGTAAAAAGAAACTAAAAATCAATAACAAGCCGTATGCCTCCCCGGCAACGGCGCCAAAAATCTTGATGCGTGTCATATGCGTCCAAAATAATTCACTTCCTCACTTTACTAATTATGAATATAGTATTCGATAAGAAAGAGTTCGTATCCACAGAGAGGCGATTGTTGTTATGCAATTTTCAGATTCTTAAGTAACCAAGTAACCAAATAACCCAAGGTGTGTTTTTGTTTTTATCAAAGTAAATAAAATAAAATAAAGCAAATCAAATAGTTGGAATAATCAATAAGGAGAAGATATTGGTTAAGGGATAGTATCATTCACAATCATGTATTTTTCATCTATGATTAAAATTGGTATTTAATCTCTCAATTATCAAAAGTCCTAGGATATCTTGATCGCAAGAGTATCCCGTTTATTTCCTGATTTTATCACAAACAACATTAAAAGATGCTATTGTGAAATCTACTTAAAAAGCAACCTAAAGTGTAAAAGCACAATTAGATTTAACTCCCTAAGAGCAATAAATTCTATGAAATAAGACTAATAGATGCAAACAAACGTGTAAGAGCACTAATTCGTTTTAACAAAGGTTATGATTCATATGCGATTAAAAAGATTATCACTACAAGTATTAACCACAAGATGCTACTATAAATCAGAGATAACAACTTTTACGTATTGAAAACCCTAATATAGCTATAGAGATGAAAACAAATCCAATTGATTCCGGACTCAACCAAACTAGCATTCAAATCATATGATAATAAAAATAATGAATCACAAACGATAAAATTGAGACAAAACTAATTCATAGAATCAAATAACATGCTTGAAGAAATCAACTTTTATCCCATAACCAATAATAGAATTTAGCTACTCATATTCATGGAGTTCATCATCATAATATTCAAAGAAAATAAGATGAAACATAAAAGAAAGAAAACCCTAGAAGTAGTTCTCTGCAAAATCTCCAAGAATAGAATAAAACGTTATCCCCAAAAGAATAGAAACTTCTTCTTTTTATAGCCTTCCCAACTTTACAAAATTAAGTCTTCAAAGCCCAAAGTCCAATAGCAAAAAGTCCACCAAGCCCATGAACCAAGTGTGAGAAACCCATGTGAGAATATGTCCCAAAAATATGCTCGTCGGAAAACTGGTGCACCGGCCGGAATACGGCGCCGAAAAAATCTCAGGTGACCGGAAAAGTCCTCCCGATCACCTGCGTACGAGTCAGCTCGGGTCGAGTTCAGAGAGTCAACTCAGAGTCAACTAAGCCAGTTGACATGAGTTGGTCCAAGCCAAATGTTGCAGTTCACGGCCAAGATGGATGTGTTTTCTCTGTTTCAGTCACGGCCAAGAGGGCTGTATTCTGTTGCACCTTCTGTCACTTCCCCTGCACTTAATTCCCATCCATGAGGGCTGTGTCTTGCAACTCCATTTGTTGCCACTGCCACCAACCAATTCAAAACCTCATTCATTCACCAGCTCAAGGCAACATATATTCAAACCTTCTATCCCTGATTTTTATGGCAACACAGACAAGCTGCAGCTGCAACAGTTCTCTTTCCTTGTCTTTCCCTTTCATCATTATCAGTAGCCTAGCCATTGCTCAAACCATCCATACATGCAACACACAGTTGCATTTTTCCAGTGCCATTGCCTCATCTGAAATGCCTCAATATGTGCTCCACCAGTTCTCTCATTAGTCACAACCTCTCCAACTGAGCTTACTGCAACTCTGCAACACCAGCTGCTGCTCCACTAGAACCACTAATGCACTAGCTTGTGAGTACCATAAACAACAACAACTCCATTCCAGAACCATCACACACAGCTGAACTGTAACACCGAGCCCTGCAGTTTTGCAATTTCAGTTCCATGTTACTCATCTTCCCCGCAGTTTCTTATTACACAACACCCTGTCCTAGGCATACATCTAAAGAACTCATTCAACATTTCAGAGAGTTCAATTCCTTCCTTATTCATAACCAGTTCAACTGTCACTGATACAAACCCAACATAGAGCTCCATAACTTCTCAGAATCACCATCAGGTCACCTCAGACTGATTTCACAACAGCAGTACTCCAGCTAATGCCCATCAGTTCTTTCCCTGTAATTCAATGTCATTACCTCCTGAAACAGAAGCAGCTCAACTTATTAAAATACACACACATGCCTAAGACCAATAAGAATTCAAGCCTTCAAAACCCCTGAATTTCAACCATTGGTGATAATCTAGCAATTCCATTACTTCCACTGATTTCAACAGCTTCAGATTAAATAGCAGCCAATCATCCTAACCATCTCTCAACAACATAATTTCTTGCTCTAGATCCAACTAATCTATAGCTGCACCTGCAATTTCCATCTCACTAGTTCACCATTGCTCCAGTTCATACCCATCTGCTATATTCATCTACAGACCCATTGATTCTACCTCATCTCAACTACCTACTTATCAATCAAGGCCATTGAGCCAACCAACTACAGTTGCAGCTGCCATTCACAAGCACTAGCTGCAATTCAAAAGCACTTTCTGAGTCAAGATGCTCAACAACACCACCAATTCTAACCCTTGATTTTCACTAATCACCACAACCTTAGTTCATCAGATGCAAATCAAAGAAACCTTAACTTCTACTTGAATCGACCCCCTGAGATGCCAACACAAACCCATTTCGACCATGTTTCAATCCTCTTTGTTGAAAACAAATTCACACAACAACAACATCACCAGAATTAACAAGACAAGAATCTTCTTGAATCTCTGAATTCTTCATCTGTGTTCAGTATCACCAAGAGCTAGCCCTAATTCGGATTCACCAACAGTAAAACAATCCCCTCTCAAACTCTCAGTTTCTGGTTCTCACAGCAACCATTTCTGATTTTCCTTTTCTTTCTTTCTCAATTTCAGATGTAATGATTGAGAGAAAACATCTCTCAAATATAGGGTTATTGGTTTGGGAATGATTGGATGGATTGTTACACCCCACTATAGAACCACCCAGATAAGTGCCCGGAGTTTCTTCCTTGGTGATTTTAGCAATTCATTTTAAGCACAAAACTGACCACCCCTTAACATCAGCGGTCTTTAGTGCTCCCGTAGACTGGTCGATCCTTAACCTTGATTCAATTCTCCGGATAGTGTTCTCCTAGGAAATGACAGCTTTGCCCCTTTATGCTCCAATTGAATGCTCTCTCCTTCTTTCGAGTTCCTCCGCTAAAAGCAACCGTCCTTTATTTCTCATATTCACTTATACTCTTCAATGAGAGTCATCACTAAAGTTGTCGTGCTTTTCAGACATAATTTGCATCACTAAAGCCGACATACTTTTCAGACAGAGATGAAGAAATAAAATCCAATAATGAGACACAATCCGCCTCCAATAACATTTGCACCTTTTGCCCTGTTTCTTCTTCTTTTGCTCCAAACGACTCCAAAGTACCTAACAAACTCAAATTCACACATAAGATACATAATTTACATGAAAACTCGCAAAGAAAGCATAAATACTAGATATAAAATTAGGTGTTTATCACACCTATCATAGGGGCGGCATGATTTATTAGAGGGGCGGCAGTATGATAGTAATGCCCCTCTAGTTGGTTAGGGGATGTCCTAAAGGGGATTAAATTGACTAGATTACCCTTTTCACCTTAAATCAACCAAAATCAAATCAATTTTTTTAAAACCCAATGAATCAGAAAAAATCAAATCAGTTTTTTTTTTCATCTTCTTCTTCATCTTTTCTTCTCCTCCATTAACCATAACTTCCATTAAAACTGAAAATTTCATCTTCTTCGATTAATCGGCGATTTGAAAAATGTTTGAAAAAACCCAGTTAGGGTTTAGTTTATCGTGTTGGATTTAAGTTAATTTTGTATCAAAAATTAGGGTTTGGTATGAAAATTGAAATTGAAATTTCTTGTTACATGTGAGTTACGGTTGGTAATAACTCAAATACGAACCGTAACTGTAGATTGGGTTGATGTTACGGTTGGTTTTAACTCAAATAACAACCGTAAGTTCTTCGTTTTGAGAATATGTTCAGTTACGGTTTATATTTGTATCATATTTATCAACCGTAATTGAGTTACAATTTGTAACTCAAACAACCATACCAACCGTAAATAATCCTGTGTCTTAAGAATTTATCAAATAATGATTTACGGTTCAAAAGGTAAGTCGACACAACAACCGTAGGTAGTTAAGGTTGGTCTCGATTCATTAGTTACAAACCGTAACTAAATAATTTGTAACAAGACAAAGAAATATTTTATTCATTTTGCGTAGCTTGGCTAGGTGAGTTTCTTAATAGGCAAGGGTCTTTCATAGGCAAGAGATCAATCGAGTGGGTAGTAGTTGAAACAACCACAAAACTGAATGATTAAATAGAATTTCCTCGGTATGCTTCAAAAGTATCACAGCCACCCTGACAACACTGACGTGTCTCTGTTTGAATGGCCGAATCTATATAATCAAGTCACCGAACGGTTTCTACCACTTAAATATCGCCACTTAGCTGATGTCTCATTGTATCTCTTGTTAACTGATTTCCCATGATTTCTTTTGCTCTGGTTCTTTGTGAATAGGTAACTGGGAGGCGAATGTGAAGAACTTACGGTTGGTATCGTTACTTAAGATACCAACCGTAATTTGTCCTATAACTTTCATTCTCTTTTTACGGTTTGTAATTGCATCATTGTGGGCAACCGTAGGGTAGTTACGGTTGGTCTCGATTTGTTAGTTACCAACAGTAATTTAGTTACGGTTGGTTTCCAAATTTAATTACCAACCGTAACTGGTTATACGATTGGATCTTCCCCAAATTTAACCAGTTACGGTTGGTATTCAATAACTTACGCACCGTAACTAAGAGTTACGGTTGTTCACGAGCAAAATTGCAACCGTAAGTTCTTCTGAAAATTTAGAAGTTTTGATTTTGTTACGTACGATTGGATCTTCCCCAAATTTAACCAGTTACGGTTGGTATTCAATAACTTACGCACCGTAACTAAGAGTTACAGTTGGTCACGAGCAAAATTGCAACCATAAGTTCTTCTGAAAATTTAAAAGTTTTGATTTTGTTACATACTTTAGATAATTTTGAGCGAGAAAAAACTAATGAGAACTAATTTAGAAGTATGGGTCACTGGAATCACTCATTTTGGTTGAGTGAATCAAAACACTAAACTTGATTATCATCACTAAACTAGGTTATCAATAATGAGGGCTAAATTTGTCATTTCCAATTTTTTTTAATAAAGGGCACCTAGAATGATCATGTAATGACCATTTTTGTTCTATTAGGATGCCGCCCTCTAATAAAATATGCCGCCCCTATAATAAGATCCTTTTGTTTTCATGAAGTATTAAAGTAATTTGAGTCCAAAATAATGAGAAGAAAAAGACTGAGACAATTTCAACCCAAAATTTACTGCGAAACAAGCAAATACCAACCAAATTTAAGATAAGCAAA
The DNA here is from genome assembly GCA_023529315.1 of Papaver bracteatum. NCBI lineage: Eukaryota > Viridiplantae > Streptophyta > Magnoliopsida > Ranunculales > Papaveraceae > Papaver > Papaver bracteatum. The sequence continues at coordinate 869,244 of JAJJWX010003638.1, forward strand.
ACTACACTACCGGATGAAGTAATTAGCCAAATATGTTGTATCACAAAAACAGAAACTCTCCGGCACCTCTTTAAGCTAAATAATGCGCTAAAAGATTCACTTCTCCCTATTAACACACTCCAAGAAGATGACAGTTAAAACTGTTGAGAACTTCTATATATGGTACGATTCTCAGTAGCAAATAACTACCTTATCAATCAAATTTGTCCCAATTTCAACTAGTACGGTAACTCTGGTAAGAAGATTTACCCAAAAATTAATGCGACTTTGTCGCATGAAAGGCTAGTTTGTCCCGACGTGAGAGGGATTGATTTAACGTAAGATTTGTACAAATAAGAAGATAAGAACCGATGATCGAGTTGAAGATAAAATTACAAAATTATAGGTAATAAATTTCACTTTCACTATAGAATACACGACACGTGGTTCCATTAACTCCATTTCTGCTAGGTCACCCCTTTTTTGGTTGTACCAATCCATTAATTGACTTCACCACGTACAACAAAAAATGAGTTTGGTTACATGTTCATAAGTCCATAAAAATGAAAAATGAAGAAAAAAGAAAAAGAAATTTGTCTGTACAATAAATGCAAACGCTATTTGTTTAATTTTTCTGCAAAAGTAGTGCCTACTGGGTGTAATTCCATGGGTGTCTAGTGGTTGTGCAGAGATCAAAACAAAAGAGTCATGGAGCCGGTGAATGGGTAGTACTGGAGAAAGTCTACCAACCAAGGACCGCTGTTTTATACATTCTAACGGAAAACATTTAGCAGCACAACTATTTTAAAAATATAGAAGAATAAAATATCGGTTCCACCTATTTACCATTCATATTTTTCCTATTTGCCGTTCTCTTCAAAATTTCTGAAATAATTTTACTTTTTTGTTTATTTTTTCCTATTTATCACTTATAAAGGTCAAATTAAATTTGACTGTAACTATCAACAATCTTATTGGTCTTCTTCTCCGTTACACTCTGTGTTTATCTTAAAAAACCATTAAAAAGTTACTAACCCTAGGTTAAAATCCAAGTTAATTAGTATGTTTAAATTTGTTATAGAACGAAAGTGAATTAAGAGGCGGATAGATCGTCTTCTACATCCCAAAATTCGGCGGAGAAGGCTTGGTTATTCCTATGATCGATAACACAACCCAAAATTTGCGATCCCAAAAGAGAAGAAAAAAAATCTGAAAGTACCTAGTCGTCCCACAACTAACAGCGTCTGGGCGATTGGCATTATTTGTCAAAGCTTCAAAGGCTTCTTTTGGTGTTTCTTCACATAAGATAGATACAAATGAAGAAAAAAAGAAAAAAAAGTAAGATTCGGAAATTATCATCGAATGAAACACCCACCCTTATTTTCGGTTTTGATTTTGCTCGAGCATTCCCTATTTTATTTGGAGGGATCTTAATACAAAATCAAAAGATTAGATGATCGGTGGGAGGAGAAGAAGGGGGTGGCGGGTGGCAACTTAAGGTATTTTTTGGTTTGGTGTCTGGGTGGGTTTATTATTGGGTGTAGATAAAAAAGTCAAAAGATATGAGTGACAAATAGGATATGGGGGTGGTAATTAATGAAAGTGGCTAATAGTAAAAATATGGGTGGCAAATAGATGGAACCTAAAATGTCTTTGTAAAAAAAAAAGAACAATAAAATATCTTTGCGAAACGAAGATATTTATGAGTTCAAAGTAGAATTCAAATTATTTTTCCGGGCATGTAGTTCATCTTGTCCTTGCGAGGATCATGCCCAAAATTCGGTCATCCCAGCCAAAGCAAAATTCATTCATCCCAGCCAAATCAAATGATCAGGAAATTATTACGAGTCATTTTCATAGTGGTTAGGATTTGATTTTACGAAAAGCTAATAAATAGCATCCCTAGTGTGTTGTTTAGGCTAACAGCATGTTCGTTTTTTTGCTGACTCGCTGGGTGGATCTGATTCGTCCCGAGTTAGATTCAAACGATTATTTTTGTTTTTTGGAGTCAGATATGACTCGTGATCTGAGTCATACCTAACCCCTGATTCGGACTAGTTTGAGTCAGGTAACAAAATACCCTGATTCATGGGAACAAATCACTGATTTATATTTTTGTGTCATATGAGTCAGATCTGATTCAAAAAACAAACATATTGAGTTAGATCTAGATGATTCAGGTGATTTCAGTCAGATCCAGGAAAATCATACCCAAACAAGTCAGGAGAAAACAAACAAGGTGTAATCTACGGGTTCCCTATGTATCCTTTTCTGTTCCCGACCCAATCAGAGCGAGTCAGAGTGAATCGTGCATTTATAACCATTTGATATAATATTATATATAGCATTATGTTCAGTTATATCATCATCTCCAAGATCTAACCTACACTAATGTCACATACATCTCCGGCCGAAATGATCTTTTATAAATAGTTACATAGAAAAAACAATGTTGTGGATGAAAAAATATAACATGACAACTGAAGAGTAATACAGCTGGGATGCAAAGTAAGACTCAAGGTCAGATGTCGAAAACTTGAACCAGATGTCAAAAGATCAAACCACAATTTGCCAAACACAACAGAGACACGGAAGACCTGAGTCTAGAAGCGAAGCTAAAAATAATCTCGATGTTGTCAGCTGAATGAAGACCTAAAAAGCTGAATAGTTATGAGGAAGAGTTATCCCGGGTACGATCGAGTATAAGGAGGGAAATTTTGTTGGGTCAAAGCCGTCACATAGTCATTTACATGTAATCCTCATGTTCATACAATGTATGTATAACCAGAAAGGCTGATAATTTATAAAGGATCATTTCATTAATAAAAGTCAGACTTTTAATATTTCTCTCTCCTCAGTCCTCTCTGATTCTCTTCTAACATCCTTACTCTAGAAATGACTTAGCAGATAATCAGAAATCCTAACTTTACATCACCAGAAATATGATCAGAGATCATAGATTCGAGTGATAGCCACAATTGAAGAACTACGATCATGAAATTGTGAAGTTATGCTTCTCGGTAGAGTTAACGCATTTTCATTGGCGCCGACTAGGTTTTTAAAAAATCATGATTTAAATCATAAAGCATATTAGAAATCATATTTTATGCATGATTTAATAAAATTACACGAAATTCTTGCATAAAATGGCATGATATGCATATATCTTGATGATCTGAATGTTAATTTTAGAATAACATGATGATTTTAAATAAAATCGAACTTTCAAATGATGATTTCAAAAAATCTAATCATGAAAATGGATTTTTAACAACTATATCTAAAGATCGATGGCAATTTCTTTAATGAAAATGAAAATTTGAGTTCTAGATTTAGCGACTTTTGAATTCCCGTTTTTTAAAATCTTCTTAACTCCGGTTTTCATGAATGCAATATACAGAAACATGTTAGTTTCTTAATAATAATTATATATCCGTAGTTGCTAAGGATTAATATTGATTTTGATCATAAAATCTTGATTATTCCCATATCTAGCACGGGAATCTATAGTAATTTCTGCATAAACTTGTCGATAATATTATGATGATATCAATAAATGATTTAGATATAAAATCATGGATACAAATCACACATTTAAAGCTATATATGATACAAAATTGAACTCTTGCTCAGTTTTCACCAATAAACCTTTTATTGGATATTTCTATGAATAGAAATTGTACGAAATGCATGATTGATGTCCACTACAATTAACATAAATGCTAGATTTGTTTAGATCTCTTAATTTTGATTCGAAATTAAGATCTATTATCATATTATGTGCTAATCATAATATAATTACTCATTTTACGTTAATCCTGATATGTAATTATCAAGCAATGCTTAATCCGTAATAATATGATCTTTAATCAACCAATTCAGAATATTTGCCGCCAAAATTATAAGGCGGCGATCTTTCAAAGTGAGATATAGTCAGTGATTCTCATCTTGACTATATTTTCAATAATAATAGTATATGAGAACTTCTGTAAACGTGAAGCTATAAAATGGAACGTCAACACAGACAATTACTACCACTTCAGGTGTAACCTCACCATTGTGCCAAACACCGATGACGCAAAATGTGGGACACCAAAGCGTACAAACACCAGAGGTGTCCACAATAAGCACACATGCAAAAAGTACACTAACACCAGCTGAGAACACAACAGTTTCTACACCAATTGTCATAGTTATCCTACTGTTGATCACATCATCAACAATGATGGCAGGTGGACAACCACAAGTTGTTTTGATTGGAATCAGCTGCTATGAGCAGTATAAAAAGTTACCAAGACTGTAGAATATAGTCCATTACGTATATGCTATGTCCATTGTATTTGGGTCCTTATGTAATAGTCCAGTGTATATGTCATGTATCCATTAAGCTCTTTATAAATATATACCTCTCTACCCTATTAGGTGTGTGTGAGAGTTTATGTAATTGTTCATGGTATCCAAGCCAGAACTATCTCTCTAAAAACCCTAGCCTCAACTTCATCCTCTCCTCAAGAAATCCTTTACCTACTCTTCTTTTTCTTCTTCTTTCCTTACTATGTCAACTGTATCCATCCAAAACTCTTCTTCCTCTAGCACCATGGCTTCTCACTCGTTCGTAGGAACCCCAACTATCCCTGCATCTTCATCTATGAGCGTAGGCTCTCTTATGTCTTCTCCTTCTTCTTCTCTTTTTGAACGATCACCTTTCCTCCCTTCCTCTACAAAAATAGTTCTTTTAGATAGAACTAACTATCTTCTTTGGGAATCTCAGATTCTACCTATTCTCAAATCCCAAAGACTTTACAAATTTTTAGATGATTCTTATGAGATACTAGGAAAAAGAACTTGTCACCGAAGGCATCTTGAATCCAAAACTCCCAACCCCAGCTTATGAAGAATGGGAAGTTATTGATCAAACCATCATGTCTTGGATCAACTCTTCTCTCACTGATCCTATGAAGTCTGAGTGTGCTCGTCGCGGCAACTCTCGTGAAGTATGGCAATATCTTCGTTCCACTTATGCAACTATCAACCCAGCTAGGATCCTTCAGCTAAAAGCAAATCTCTCAACCATTCAAAAAGGAAATACTTCGGTTTCTGAATATATTTTGAAGATAAAAGAAATTTCGGACTCTCTTGCTGCAGTTCTCCAACCAGTTTCTGATCTTGAACTCGTCTCCACGACTCTGCGTGGTTTAGGTGCGGATTGGTCTAACATCTACACCGCTGTCATTTATCGCACTACACTTCCAACCTTTACTGAGCTTTATGCCCTGCTACTTCATCATGAGTCTCACCTTCAATATCTACAAACTTTGCAAAACAACGTTTCTGACATACAGAATCCAGTTTCCTTCTTTGCTGGAACTTCTGGTCGTGGTCAGGGATTTAACAACACCTCTGGTCGTGGACGTAGCTCCAACAATTCTGCTGGACGTGGTCGTGGAGGTAGTAATGGTCGTGGCAATTACTTCAACAACTATAGAGAATGTAATACTCAGTTCAACAATCGCACCAATGCCAACAATGGGTGGAACACAAACCGAACCTATTCTGGATGGAACAATTGTAATGGTCGTGGCAATACTGGTGGTTACAATTCTGGTAAATATGTATCTGGTTATCTTGGCCGAGGTCGTGGCTATAATGGCAATGCTGCATCATTGCTTGGTCCTCCTCCTCAGAACTCAGTTGTTACATGCCAATGGTGCGGCATCAATGGTCATATTGCTCAGACTTGTCATCGTCTTACTCAATCTCAGAATATTGACCTTCCTCAATCCTTTTCGGCAATGCAAATTCAATCTATGCCGAATGAAAGTCAATGGTTTGCTGATTCTGCTGCTTCTGCTCATATGACATCAGACTCCTCTCAGATGACAAATCGTATGGAGTACAATGGTAATGACAAAATTCTTGTTGGTAATGGTAAGATGTTACCAATTTCAGGGGTTGGTGATATCACTCTTAACACACCTTCCTCTAGATTGGTTTTGAAAAATACACTCCATGTTCCATCTATTTCCAAGAACTTAGTTTCAGTTGGCCAACTCACCAACGATTCTGACTGTGTTTTCACTTTTGATCGTCATGGTTTTTGTGTGCAGGATCGACTAACGGGAACTCTTCTATACAAGGGCAAGAATGAAGCTGGAATGTATCCCATTCTCCACAGTTCTCATCCATACTCCAAGCCCTTATCAGTCTCCGCTCTCTCAGCTACCTCAGTTGGTGTTCGTACAAGTCCTACAATCTGGCATATGCGCTTAGGCCATCCCAACAACAGTGTTTTTCAGCATCTAAAATCGAGTATGTCCTTTGATTCTAGTTCATTTTCTCAGGCTATTTGTCCTAGTTGTGTTGGTTCTAAACATCATCGTCTCCCTTTTCAATCTAGAGCTACTCACTCTAATAAAATTGGCGCTATTATTCATTCAGACTTATGGGGTCCGGCACCTTTTAATTCCAATTGTGGCTTTCGCTATTTTCTCTTATTTGTTGATGAGTGCTCTCGTTTCACATGGATTTATTTTCTGTCCGATAAAACACAAGTATTTCGTTGTTTTCTTAACTTCAAATCTTTGATTGAGACACAATTTTCTACAACCATTCAGATTCTCCAAACTGATGGTGGCACTGAATATGCTGAGCCCTTAAAATCTTACTTATTTGAGCATGGCATTATAAGTCACTCTTCTTGTCCGAACACACCTCAACAGAATGGCATTGCTGAACGTAAGATACGACACATCACCGAAACTGGTCGTGCCTTAATGATTCAAAGTGGTTTTCCTGAAGCTTTTTGGGCTGAATTTTATTCTACCCCTGTTTATTTGATTAATCGTTTACCTACTACTATTTTATCCAATCAATCTCCATACTCTGTTGTGCACAATCGTTTTCCAGACTATTATTTTTTGAAAGCCTTTGGTTGTCGTTGTTTTCCTCTCTTGAATCATTTTCGCAAGAACAAACTTCAGCCTAAAACTCTACCGTGTGTATTTATTGGATACAGTGATCGTCATAAAGGTTATAAGTGTCTTGAAGTTAAGAGTAATCGCATTTACATATCTCGTCATGTCATATTTGATGAGTCAATTTTTCCGTATGCTACTGATGCTGGTGTTATATCTCCTGTTCTCTCTTCAAATCCTTCCACTGCTACCATCTTAAGTTGGCCCAACACTATTTCCGCCACTCATCTCTCATCAAACTCTCCTCCTCGTGTTTCTATATCCCCACTTCCTGGTCAACGTCCATCTACTACCTTCCCTTCACGGGATTCCACTGCTACACCAACTTCTCCCACTTTGTCATCTTCTCCTGACTCACCTATCAATCCAAGACGCCTTTCCTTCTCTACTGATGCTGATTCCTCCTCTCTCCCTATATCTCCTGTTCAAGATTCACCTTCTCCTAGAACTTCCAGTCCTCCATCCACTTCATTATCCTCATCTAACAATTTTTCTTCTCCTCCGTCCACATCTTCAGCAGACTTGCCAATTATACATGAAGATTCTCAGTCGATTCCTAATGCACATCCAATGGTTACAAGGCTCAAGGACAATAATATTCAGCGTAATAATTTTAAGGGTTTCTTTTCTAGTAGATATCCACTTTTACCTTGCCTTGCAGCTTACTATGCTTCTCTTCCACCTGAGCCGTCTTGTTTTACTGCTGCCTCAAAATTTCCGGAGTGGTGGGAAGCTATGCTTGAAGAATTTAATGCGTTACTTCGCAATCGCACTTGGTCTCTGGTTCTTAGACGTCCTGGAATGAACGTCATTGGTTGTAAGTGGGTTTATCGAGTCAAGCAGAAGTCTGATGGCTCCCTTGTGACGCAAAGCTCGACTCGTTGCTAAAGGATACTCTAAACAACATGGGATTGACTATGATGAGACATTCAGTCCTGTTGTTAAACCATACTGATCGGAGTTAGTTCTCAGTCTTGCAGTTTCTTATGGATGGCCACTTAAGCAGTTGGATGTTAAGAATGCATTTTTACATGGATCTCTTGATCAAGAAGTGTATATGGAACAGCCTCAAGGGTTTAGGGATCCCCGTTTTCCAAATCATGTTTGCTTGTTGCATAAGGCTCTTTATGGACTGAAACAGGCTCCTCGTGCCTGGTTTCATCGATTTGCTACGTTTCTTTTGCAACTTGGTTTCAAATATTCTCAATCTGATCACTCCATGTTTATTAAAAATTCTGCTCATGGTATAGTCATTCTCTTACTATATGTTGACGTTATCATCTTAATAGCAATGATATCTGTGGCATTGGTCTTTACTTCCCCAGCTTCAAACTGAGTTCTCTATGACTGATTTAGGTGATTTACATTACTTTCTTGGTTTGGAAGCTACTAAGACTGCTGATGGAATGGTCTTAACTCAAAACAAGTATACATTGGATCTTTTGAAGCAGATTGATTTACATGATGCTAAACTGGTCTCAACTCCAGTTTCTCCTCGTTCTAAGCTATCCTCAAATGATGATGCCTTATTTCCTGATGTTACTCTGTTTCGAAGTTTGGTGGGTGGTTTACAATACCTCAATATGACTCGTCCTGACATCACTTATGCTGTCAATCAAGTAAGTCAGTTTATGCATCGTCCAACTCATACACATTTTATGGCTGTTAAGCGCATTCTTAGATATCTCAAAGGTACACTCGGTCATGGCATTTGCTTTTGGCGTAGTAACCCACTGCAACTTACAACATACTCGGATCTTGATTGGGGTGGTGACCCAGACACCTCCCGTTCAACTTCTGGTCATTGTATTTTCTTGGGTCGTAATCTTATTTCGTGGGGGTCTAAGAAACAGCCTACAGTTTCTACAAGCAGCACTGAGGCTGAATATCGTGCTCTTTCCTCCACATCTGCGGAGTTTATCTGGATTCAATACTTGTTGCATGACCTTGGTTTCCATCTGCACCACTCGCCTATCCTATATTGTGACAATATCAGGGCTACGTATCTTGCGATCAATCCAATACAACACTCACGGGCCAAGCACATTCAAATACACTACCATTTTGTACGAGAGCGGATCGCTTCAGGTGCTCTTCACCTATCTTATATTAATACCGAACATCAGCTAGCAGATCTATTTACAAAGGGGTTATCTACATCACGGTTTCTGTTTTTATGTAACAAGCTTTCACGTTGTTTACCACCGCGTACAGCTTGGGGGGGGGGGTGTAGAATAGAGTCCATTACGTATATGATATGTCCATTGTATTTGGGTCCTTATGTAATAGTCCAGTGTATATGTCATGTATCCAGTAAGCTCTCTATAAATATATACCTCTCTACCCTATTAGGTGTGTGTGAGAGTTTATGTAATTGTTCAAAGACCCCTAGCTCCAAACACAACAGATGTAGTATGAATATCAGGTGACATGTTCCAAGACTTGCTAAGATCAATCAGTTCCCTAGTTCAGAAAGTTAATCAACTAACACTTCCTTAAACTCAATTTGATAACACACTAGTTATAAAAATGCAAGTGTCTCAGGCACCTCAGGGCTCATAGACTAAACATTCGAGTTTACATTTCAATATCCCACCTCTCCCAACCCAACCATCAATGTTAAATCAACTTCCAAATCAACAACAAAGAGACCTGAGGCAGGAGTTTAGGAATTACATATCATTGGAAAATCAATATATGCAAACTCCGAGGTATATAATTTCTGAACTCGCACCAGCTGTCACAGTTGATTTGGTACAATGATAAGTAGATTCAAAGATTGAAAGAATGATGAAGGCTCATGAGGATATGACAAATTAATGGTTAGCAGGTTAAAATCTGACCCAACTTATATATTCAAAGAAAGTCCATTATCCAAAGAGATCCGTGAGTGCCGATTCCCAAAAAATTTCACTTACCAACCTTCAAAGGGTTTAAAGGTGATTCGGATCCGGATGAACATATATTTGATTTTGAGAAGATGATGGCCCTGCATTTAGATAATACTTGGATAATTGCGAGGTTCTTCCCAATTAGTCTGCAAGAAGATGCTCTAGTATGGTTTCGATGTCTCCCATATAATTTAATTCACATAGTTGATGACTTCAAATTAATGTTTATTCAGGACTACTCTTGCAACGTAAAACAAGAAGATGTTCTAGATGAAATCGTAAGATAACTCAAGGAAGTGAAGAGAGTTTTAATGATTTCCTTAGACGATTCAAGGAAGCAACTTCCCCAGTTGATAAAGCTCACAAAATAGTACTATGAAGATTGTTCAGAAATGCTCTTATGTAAGGAGAAATTCGAGATTACTTTACTGGTAAAATCCTTGAGTTTCTAGATGAGGTTTACAACAGAGAAGGAAAGCTTGTCGGGAGGAAGCAAGACAATTCAAATTTTCCCAGATCAGACCATAAAGTATACTCAATTACACAAATATCAGGTGATAAAAGATTTCACTCACCTAGGTTACCAAACCAGCAATCTAAGAAGAAGAACTTCACGGAACTAAAAAAAGAGTCCAAAAAAATTCTCAAGAGGAATGCTACTTCTGATATTATATTACAATATATGAAAGATAAACCATTCTTCGTTGCTCTAAAAAAACTGACGTCTGATGGAAAATGAAAATCTTACTGCTCCTATCATGAAACAAATATACGCCTCACCAATAATTGCAAGTACTTGATTAGGTTCATTGAAAGCATGGCTCGAGAAGGACGTTTAGCAGAGTTCATACTCCATGAACAAGGTCAAAGAAAAAAGTACCATGTTATCCAGGTCAAAGGATGTATCAATATGATACATTCAACACCTAGAGATGAGAAGAATTTGTTATCATACTTAGCTGATAGAAAGCGAAAGTACCCGGAAGTGAATGTAACATGCCTTCATCCCAGCTGTGAATGTTTATTATTACCTCAAGACGATATGGATCTAGTTAGGGTCACTTTTCCACATTCAGATGCGCTGGTGGTTGAGTTAATCATAGATGGTTGGGATTATATAAAGATCTTAATTGATTAAGGGTTTACCTGTGATATCATATACCTTCAATCTGTTAAATAGATGAAGCTGACACGAGAAAGAGATCTGAAAAGCAATGGTTTAGCTATTGTGGACTTTAACGGGTCAAAGACATATCTTGTGGAAGATGAAAAAGCGTGGGTCTAACAACCACACCCAATATTTCGATTAGCAATCTGTATGGACAACTCCGATTTACTTTCTAGAGAATCAACTAGACTCAATCAATAGAATATATCTCAAGGAGTTATTATCTCAATCTCACAATTTGATCTATACTCAAGCAAATAGAATCTGCGAGTCTTTATCAAAGATAGATAACTTGGATGGTACCAAAGACCAATATCCACGTGTCAATCAATTTAAAACAACAACCAAAGAGGTCGGATATTCTAATTAATTGAACAACGCACAACCTGTATTATTTCAATTATATAACAAAATATAATGCGGAAAAGAAATAACACAGACACCAGAATTTTGTTAACGAGGAAACCGCAAATGCAGAAAAACCCCGGGACCTAGTCCAGATTAAACATACACTATATTAAGCCTCTACGGACACTAGCCTACTCCAAGTTAACTTCGGTCTGGACTATAGTTGAACCCCAACCAATCTCACACTGATCCAAGGTACATTTATGCTCCTACGCCTCTGATCCTAGCAGGATACTGCGCACTTAATTCCCTTAGATGATCTCACCCACAACCAAGAGTTGCTACGACCCAAAGTCGAAAAATTTAATAAACAAATCTGTATCACACAGAAAAGTCTACAAGGAAAGATAAATTCGTCTCCCACAAATAAACCTATGAGTTTTGTTCCGTCTTTTGATAAATCAAGGTGAACAGGAACCAATTGATAAAACCAGACTTATATTCCCGAAGAACAACTCAGTTTTATCAATCACCTCACAATAAACTTAATCGACGCAGCGAAGAAGATTATTGAGGAATCACAAACGATGAGACGAAGTGTTTGTGACTACTTTTATATCTTGCCTATCAGAGATAGAAATCTCAAGACAATTATTACAATTGTACTCGTACGATAGAAGATGCAAGATCAGATCAAACAACTACAAGAAAAGTAATATCGGTCTGGCTTCACAATCCCAATGAAGTCTTTAAGTCATTAACCTGGTTTTAGAAGAAGAAACCCAAAGGTTAAAGGAGAATAGACTCTATCTTAGCAAACTAGTATCACACAGAATGTGTGGGGATTAGGTTTCCTAGTTGCTAGAGTTCTCCCTTATATAGTCTTTCAAATAGGGGTTTGGAATCAATGTTAGCTTAGTAACAAAGCATTCAATATTCACCGTTAGATGAAAACCTTATTAGATTCAAGCTAATATTTATCAACCGGTAGATCAAAAACATAGCTTGTTACACACACATGAAATGCACGTTTGTAGGCTTGTGAAACCTGTACTCAAACTTGTACATTAGTTGGTTCAACAATAGTTAACCAAATGGTTAGCCATATGATAACTTTCATATCAACCATATTCTTCTTCACCATAACTAGTCCTAATGACTCAAATGAACTAGTTAGATAGTTGTTCAATTGCTTAGATCTTTATGTACTACACAAGACACAATCGAAGAAAAAACGATATGATTCACTCGAATTGATTCATGAACTATAAAGCCACGTTTTGCAATAACATTCCTTAGTTTATTAAGATAAGTTCACAAACATCATTTATAGACATAACCTACTCAAGTTCGCGGACTTAAGTTCCCGGATGGAGTTCAAAAACTCCAGCAGAAATTCTCGGGTTCGAGAACTATGCCAGTTCGCGGACTGAGTTTGTATGATGAGTTCACGGACTGAGCTCACACACTACTCCGGTTTCACTTAATCAACAAAGTTCGCAAACTTCGGTTCAAGAAATAAGGACTTATACATATATGTGTTACCACAACTATGCTTATATCCTCCAATGGTTATATTGTATAAAATCTCATTTTAATCATTGAAACATTCTCTGAGGGCGTTATATAGTTGTTATTCACAAACTATTTTTCGTCAGAGCGATTTCCAAAATGATTGAAACATAACATGACTTTCGTCACTAGGTAAATATGAACTTGGCTAAAGCAAAAGCTTTACCAACACATATTTCGAGAAATAGATAAGCGAGATATACTCAGCTCGAAATATCACATGTGTATAATCTTAGTTTATATAGTAATACGAATTTTTTCTCAAGATAGGAGAGAGAGTAGCTAGACTTTTGAGTGATAGATAAGTTCAAGTCTCCACATACCTTTTAGTCGATGAAGATCCACTGGTTCCTTGAGTAGTCCTTCGTCTTGAATGATGATCGCCATGGAGTTCTTGAGCTCAACTACACTTTCTATCCTAGTCCGAGACCTTAGCTATAGTAACTATAAATAAAGACTTTATAGTTTTGATCACTAACATTGACAAACATGCTTGAGATAGCAACGCATGCGAGTTCGACTGATCAGTGCTCTAACAGAAGATGTGACACTTATAGTTAATGCATGCCCAATACAAACATACCATTCCTAGTTTTCAACACCAAATTCCCACAAATGGGATTCTGGGACGAGACTAGACCCATGCTATGCAAGCGGTGCCTTCAACATATCACCAAAAATTAAAGTTCATGACAAACTAAGGTGAATATGTTATAAAAGTTAACCAAGAAAAGAACTATTTGTACCCTCTCTTGCCTTGCAGGAAGATCCATATGGAGGATCGAGAGGATAACAAATAAAGCTTCAAAGGAAAATCACAAATATCTTGAAAATAGAAGCTGAACTCAATTACATGGGTGCAAAACAACAATATGGTGAGCAGGTTCTAAGTGCGAAAACTGAAGTACAAAAGGATTTGGCAAAATTACCATACAAAGAATTTTAAAAACAAAGAAATAAATTTGGGTTCTGAAAAAGATCCAAATATAACCTTCATAGGAAAAGATCTCACAACTGAAAAAAAAAAAAAAAACAAAGTTTACATCATCTCCTAAGAGAGAATGTAGATCTCTTTGCATGAAAAATATCAGATATAGTGGAATAGATCTGAGCATCGCCTTCCACTAACTAAACATCAATCCGGACTTCAAGCCTGTAAAATAAAAGAAAAGGAATATCAAGGACAAGATGTATGATACAGTTAACGTTAACATTCAAAGAATGTTAGAAGCCAAAATCATAAGAGAAAGCAAATATCATGAATGGATATCAAACATTGTTGTCATGACGAAGAAGAATAGAAAAGTAACAGTTTGCATAGACTTTACAAATTTGAATAAAGCATGCCTCAAATAAAATTACCCCTTACCTTACATTGACAGGAAAGTTGATGATATCCTAAGGTATTAAATATTATCGTTCATGGATGCGTACTCTAGATACAATCTGATAATAATAAATCCAAAAGATGAGAAAACACTACGTTCATTACAAACACATGGCTTTATTGTTTCAAGGTACTGTCATTTGGTATAAAGAATAAAGAGTCAACTTATCAAAGATAGGTCAATACAATGTTCATGGACCTCATCGGAAACACTATTGAGTGCAGTGTATATGATATGGTCATAAAAGGCAAAGAGACAACTGAACACTAGCAAGATTTGCAAAAACAATCTTATACTGAGAAAGTATAGTATGAAGATCGGTCATTCAAAGTGTACTTGTAGGACCAGAATATCGCTACAACACTATTCCTGCGATATTAACAACGCTTCTGCGAGCATCACTACCAATTCTTTAACAACATCTCACGAGCGTCACAGAATACTCAAAAGAAACGGACGATGAAAGAAGTAAAAGAAGAATACGTTGATCCTGCGATGGTCATCTTTCTTGCGATAAAGAATATTGTAGTAATTGTGATGAGATCACAGAATAGATCCGAAATAGGAGGAAAACTTAGTTGTCATCCATTATGTAAATCCCTATATAAAGGGCTCGATAGATCCAGAAAACGATGATGTATTTTTGAGAGTTGAAAGAGTCTTGAGAAGAGAGAAATTTCAAGAGAATATTTGTAATCTTGATTTCTTCTAATTCTGTAAACATTTCTGAGATTTGAATAGTAAAGTGTCGTTTAAATCTTTGAATTTTAATTGATTTCCAATAGATTTATATAGAATCTTAACAAGGGTGTAGTGTGGGAATTCCTGCTACTAAATTATGGCGCTAGAAACAGGGAGAATCAAGTTAAGAAATCTCTAATTACAACTTGAAGATTTGAAGAAATTGTTAGAGTTGAAGAAATGGCTAGAAGAAGAATAAATACATCAGAACCACCGAAAACTGTGAGAAGAAGTAAAAGACTTGCAGGAGAGGGAACATGTGAATTGGAAGAATATTTAAGGATAAGATCAGGAAGAAATAGAATAAAAAATAAAGCAGAAAGTTCAATTTAACAACCGAATCAACAAACACAAACACAAGATAAGAACGTGGATTATGATAGAGTGAGTGTGCATACTTGGAGATCAGATTCGATAGAAGAAGCAGAAAATCGACAATTGGGAAATGAAGAATAAGGAGAAAGAAATCAAGAAATGGTTGGAGGATTAATTCATGAAGGACATGAAATATTAGATGATTTGAGACAAAGAATATAGGAAGAAAGAAGATTAGAGGCAGAAGAGCGTGCGAATTTAACAAGACAAAATCATGAGCTAAGAATGGAGAATTTGAGGTTACAAAGAAGGAGATCAAGAAGTACTGTTAGATAAAATTCAAGATCATTCAGAGAAGAACCAAGGCAAAATTACCCTATAAGAAATGTTAGAGAAAATACTAGAGGAGAAGTGCAAAATAGAGAAGAAGAGATAATTGGTGATCGCTATAATCCGCGTGACAATAGAAATCAAGAGGGAAGAAACCACCAAATTGAAGAAGAAAATCCAGAAGAAGGAAGGAGGATATTACATGGGCGAGAGAATCAAAGAATTATTGAAGAAGAAATTGAGAATCATTACGCTGAACAAGCACGTTTAGCCCGCGAGATGGAAAGATTAAGGGCAGAAGTAGAAGAACATGAATTTCGAGAAGTAGTGCGACAAAATAATCATGAAAATCGAGAAAGGAGACGTACGCAAAATCTCTACAATGGTAATATTCTGGAGGAGTATGATAGGATACAGAGGAGAATAGAGAGACAACGAAGAGAAATGAGGAGAAGTGAAGAAATCCGCAAAGAATAAGATAGGCAGTTACGATATCAAGAGGAAGATGAAAGAGAAAATCACAGAGAAAGGCGAGATGATGATGAAGAAGAAAATACACAAAATCTCGCAAGACAAGAAAGGAAAGAACGCAGAAGAAGGGAAACAGCGTTAAAAAGGCCAATGGAACAAAACTCAGCTGAGAATGAGCAAATATTGAAAGAACTAGCATAAATGCGAGGAATGATAAACAATAGAAGAGAAGGAGGTAGAAGGCAACTTGATGAAGCTATTGAAGAAGCTGAGATAACTCCATTTACTCAAGAAGTACAGTTAAGAGGGATACCTCCAAAATGCAATTTACCAGCATTAACCAGCATTTTTGATGGAACTACTTGTGATGTTCAACACGTCAAAGCTTATGTTAGATGTATGCTACAATGGGAGAATCATGATGCTGTGCTATGAAAATATTTTGCATCTAGCTTAACTGGTGAGGCGTTGAAATGGTTCGAGGGATTTCCAAAAAATACCATAACTTATTTTGATCATTTACAAGCTACATTTTTAGGAGCGTATATTAGCAACAATTCATCGCGGCCAGGTATTGAAGATGTGTTTGGGTTAAAACAGAGAATTGGCGAGAGTCTGAAGCACTTAACCGTAAGATGGAAATCAATGTGCAGTGAGATGGCAGGGAGAGTTGACGAGAGATATCTTATCTTGTCTTTTATCAACGCAATGTTCGCGACTAATCTATTGTACATACAAATTTTCAGAGTCAAGAATACAATCACTATGACTGAACTGCGAGAACTACATGAAGAGTAAATTGCCTTGGAGGAGAAACAAAATGAGATGGAATCATATCCAATCGCGAGCACCAGCTCGCTAGCGGAAAGTGGAAGTTTTCTCCCTAAAATGATAAATAATGTGGCGAGCACCTCGCAGCCACAACAAGAGAAGGTGGTAAGTGAAAACCAACAAAAATTGGTAGCAATGGGCAGTCGAGATCAAGAAGAATATGAAAGGAAGAAGAATTATTACAATCGCGGTGGAAATAATAAGATTCAAAGACTTGATCAGCCGCAAGAAACTTATGGCGGACAAAGGCAGAATAACTTTAGAGGGCAAGGAAATCAAAAAATAATATGGGAAGAAATTAAGATGCCACCTCTTAATGCCAGCATAGAAAAAATTTGGGAAGCTATTATTCTAATGGAGAATATACCTTCACCATGGAACATGGGGAAAGAACCATATCCAAGCAATCGAAGTCAAGAATTTTGTTCTTACCATCACTTTCATGGTCATTCAATAAATGATTGTAGGAATGTAAATAGGATAATTTTGAGGATGATTGATCAGGGGAAGTTAAATCACTTTCTAGTAGGACATCCACAACCTCATCAACTACCGCCAGCACCAGAAACTCGCAGAGTGAATGCTGTAAAAGGAGCAGAAACATTCGTGATAGAAGTGGGGGCTAAAGAAAATGATTTGTTTTATAACTCCATTGTGCATTCATTCAGAACTATAGAAGATTTCCATGATAATGTTTTAAGTAGAGTCTTCGCGAGAAATACAGATGGAAGAGAGATAATGAATATAGCGAGAACCTCGCCATTAGAAGAATGAAAGAAACAAACTCTATCTTTCACTGCGCAAGATATACCAGAGCTTGGCGAGCAGCATGACAACCCATTGGTGGTACGATTAGAGATAAAACCAAAGAAAATGCAAGAGGAAGATGAATAAAATGATGGTAAAATTGAAGACTCTTGGGCCATCAACAGAGTCCTAATAGATACCGGGAGTTCAGTTGATATCTTGTTTTATCATACCTATAGAACCATGGGCGGAAGAGATGAAGATTTGATACCTTCAACGTATAAAATCTATGGATTTAACGGTACATCTAACAAGCCAAAGTGGGAAATTGAAATGCAAATACCATTAAAAGGAATATCTTCAAAAATCTTATTCTGCGTTGTGGACATCGAATCACCTTACAATGCCTTGATTGGACGACCTTGGTTACACGGGATATTGGGTGTAGCATCCACTTATCACCAGTGTATCAAATTTCCTCATCCTAAAGGTGTTGGAGTTATTAAAAGAGATTGGGGAGAAAGCAAGAAATGTTATGCAATCGATATGAAGTCTTGCGAAGAAAGAACTGAAAAGAATATCAATTGGAAGTATAAAATCAAACAGCAACAGAGATGTGAAAGGTTAATGATTGATACAATAGAGCGGAAATAGGATGTGAAAGCTGATGGCGAGCGTCTCGCAGAAAAAGAAACAACAGTAAAACGTAGCAGAAAAGCAGAATCATAAAATAGTAAGTAGAGAGGTAAAATGATAAACTTTAGAGAATTCTATGAATGATTTGTTTGAAGAATATGTAATTAAACAGAATTTTCTGCTTGAAAGAATCGCAAGATTTTACCAAAAGAAAGAAGATCAAAGTTATGAAATTCTATCAGAGTTACAATACTCGCGAGAAGCGCGAATAAAATTTCGCAGAGATTAAATAATGGGACGAACCTTTATGGCGTGCACCCTAGTTCGCGAATAAAATTTCGCAAGAGGAAAATGTAAGACCTAATAGCACTTCATAAGAGGGGGAATCTCTCGACATGATTCAGGGGTAAGGTTATACCGCTGCTGGATCCTGAGTCATGCAGACGTTGGGGTTAAAGAAAACATGTCCGGGAGAGAGATCTTGGATTTCCAACTATATATGGTTATACCCTGGTTGGACGACCGAGAATGTCTTCCAACAAGTGCAAATTATGACCAAGGCGCCGAGGTACACGGTTGAGCCAAGGGTGCCAAGGGCGTACAAAACTCCCTTGCCATTCTTGGTAAGTCTTGGCTATCATGCACTTGGCCTGAAGAAAACCCCACTTAGGGTGCAGTATTGTAACTATAAGCCATATAGGCATAAAGGAAAAGAGGCTGCGAAAACAGATGGTTGTTGGTAAATCTGGATGGGAGGAGCTAGTCTTGTATAGCCGATGTGCCCTCCTTGAAGGGGCAACCAGGGAGAAGATAAGGGCGACACCCTCCATTAGGGAGCTGATAAGTGTATTAAGACGGCAATGTCATGGGGATTTATGATCACAAGAACATTTAGGCCTGTCATATTGTCGTATAACGTAAATTATACAGAGGCAACAAGCCAAAATTTAAGATGAGATCAATGGGTTTTTACATGAAAGTGTAAAGACGTCCTGCGATTTCATCGGAAGACGATAATGTCACGAGGATTTAATCTTGCGAGAGAGCTTAGACTTGTCATATTATCGCAATACAATCAAAGGAGAAAGATAAGGCAAGATTAATGGGTCAATACATGCAAGTGTAAGGACGTCCTGCGATTTTGTCGCAGAAAGAAAGAGTATGGAAAAATAAGACCTTTAATTAGGAAGGCATAATAAGACCACAAGATTACTGTGATAATACTCGCAGATGTTATGAGAATCGCCAATATTAAGGAATATTTTATTTACCACTAATATCCAAATCTTTAATCAATTTTTATATTGCAGATGAATAATAGAGGCAAGTATGGGAATGCATGAGAACGATGAAATTATTATTCATCTATCATATAAAAATTGCATAGATAAATGCACGCAGATAATTAAAGAATAATAATTATATTGATTGATTGACTTGCAGAAAAAGAGATGTTTTCTAATTCATACAGGTAGAAGCAAAAGAAAATTCTAGAAACTTGGAGAAAAACTCACAGCAATGTTACAGAAAGAAGAAAATAAATATACAAGGAAGATAGAAGGAAAAAGAAGAACTAGCTAGATCCATCGCCATCCTCTTTATCAGACTTCTCTTCATCGCCATATTTTTCCCTTTCATCATTATCATCACTATCTTCATTCTTATCAGATTCTTCTCCCTCACCAGATTTTTCTCCTTCGTCATTGTCATTATCATTTTCATCCTCGTCAAAATCCTCAGCTTCGCTATCAGAGATGTTAAGATTTGGGATTGTTGCGGGGATTTCCTTCTCAAGATCAGGATATATAGAAGTAGAAATTCCATGATCATTACAGACCAACTTAACGGAATCATTACGAACAACAATGAGAGATCTATTGAAATTCGCAGTAGTAATGTCAAATTGCTCCTTCAATCGTGAATATTTTTTATTGCAAGCAACAAGGGTTTTCGTGAGCTGATTTCTCTCATTTTCAAGTTCCCAAATTCTTTCGAGATATATTTTTTAAGCTCCTGCGAGAATATATAACAACAAGTTAGAAGTTTGTAAAAAAGAGTAATAAAAACAGGAAGTTAGCGAGAAGAAGAACAGCAAACAACCTTCTCTTTCAGAAATCATATCTCTAATTAAGGCCGCTTGTTCAACTTGAAGGCTAACATTTAAACCTAAATCATTCCTGGCATTGTCAAGAACCTTCGCAGCCCAAGCAAACTCATCATCGCTATTAATAAGGAGACGAGATCGAACTTGAGTCTCCCTCGCAAGAAGATCTTCATTCTCGCGGATAAGTTTATCTCTGTCCATTTGAACGTCAAGAAGAGTTTTATTAAAATCTGCTAGGGTCTTGGATACCTTCTTGATAGCAAGATCTTTCTCGTCAATGAGATCACTAATTTTGTGTCTTAATCTATCTATTTCTGTCTTTGAATCAAGATAAAAGCTCCTATATTTGTCAGTCAAACCTAAATTGAATCTGTGTTCAATTTTTAAGAGATTAAGCTTGGATCTAAGTTCATTTATGGAAATGGATTTAATCTTATCATCTGTGAAATTATTTAAAGAATTATTAAGATATGCAAGAAGAGTATGATCATCTACAGGTTCAGGGAAAGATTGAAAGAGTATAGCCTCGTCAATAAGACCATAAATATCTGCAAGTTAAAAGTGATCGCTTGAATAAGCTGCGACAGAGTAAAAAGAATTAAGAGAGAAAGGAAATCAGTCATACCATATAGTTTTTGGTTAGCTTTATCAAGATCAGAGATCTTTTTCTTATCAAATGAAGCTTCAGTCTCCAGCTATTTATTCTTCTTGCGAAGCTCAATAACTTCAGATTCTAATTTCTCTTTATCTTGGCGAAGTTTAGCAGCTTTCCCTTCAGAGATGACACATCTTTTATCTAAATCAGAAGCAACGGCAAAAGAAGCTCTTCCAACCTGCGAAATAAAAATATAAATTAAGATCTACCGATGGAGAAAATACATAAACAAACTGAAGAAATTAAAACATACCAAGGCACCAAGAGAATTCAAGAGACTGGGAGTCAGCGATCTTGAGATTCCTTGGAGAGAATCATTATCCACCAGAATAGGGGCATCACAAACTTTAGCAAAAGCTTGGGATGTCTTGTCAATAACTTCATCCTCTTCATTACAAGTTATACTGTGGGAAATATCGCTAAATTTTTTGGATAAATGAGTCATTGAAGAATCAGAAGAAGAAGAATTTTTTATTGAAGGAAAACCGCTAACATTAAAATCCTCGTCATTATTATCCTTATCAAGATCAACACTTGGATTTTCTGGAATTAGTGGAGGAATTGAAGAAGAAGAAGGTTGAGTTTTCCTTCTCTTTAGTGGAGGATCGCTAGATCCTTCATTGCGAGGAATTTAAGAAGAAGAAGGTTGAGTTTTCCTTCTCTTTAATAGAGGATCGCTAGATTCTTCATTGCGAGGGGCAGAAGGCTTTCCCCTGGAAGGAGCAGTAGATTTCCCAGATTTCTCTTTTAAAGATTTCTCCTTGGTTTTTGCGGGTATTAATGGTTCTAATTCTTCGATTTCCTGCGAACACGGATGAAGATAAGAAATAGGGGCAACAATATATTGTTAAAGTTTATGAAGAGATATTTCTTACTTCATCTGTGAAAGATTTCAGAGCCAAGAAAGTACTAGGCTTCCTAAGAGTTTGGTAACTGAGATTCATTCTCTCAATCTGAGAAAAGATCAAAATAATTAGCGAGAATAAAAAAACACCAGGAAGATAACGAATAATAATAATATGAAAATTCAGAAAGGTTAGTACCTCTTTAGTTCTCTCAGTCCTATTAAAAACCCAAGGTTGATATTCTGAAATTCGCGGGAAGTTCACGAGAACCATATATATAAGGACCTTCAAGACATAATGTAAAGATGAACCACTTGTCATCGCTAGAATGGCGAGGACCTTGGTTGGTAGGTGTATGAAAATCAATATCCAGCATAAGAGCTTTGTCACCAGCGACCTTCTCTTTTTTCAAACGAACACCCCAGCAAGTGCTATCTCTCTTCATAGGGACTATATTATAATTTACAAAGAAGTTGTCCACAGTACAATCCTCAGAAACAATGGGGACATCTTTAAATAGAGGATTCTTTGGAATTTCAGGGTAGCGAGTTCCTTTTTTGGCACCGCGAGAAGCATATTCAAGTAGCAATCTGATGCAATCTCCACCTAGTTGATATATCGCTCGCGAGAATCTTTCGTCAGAAATTATTTGATAAAATAATGGAAGTTCTGGGTCATAGAGAGGAATGGGGAGACAAGCTTCAAGTTGTCCTAGCGATACTATGATTTTGAGTCTCTCTCAGCATTTCATTAAAGGCCTTCAAGTTTTTGGTACCAGCAGCAACCATTTTTGAGTATGGGAATGAAAGAAAAGGTTGAAAAGAAGAAAGAAATCACAGTAGTAACAGAAGCGCAATTCGCGGAAGAACAATAAAATTTGCAGAGAGGATATGGAGAGAAAGAAGAAGAAAGTAAAAAAGAAAAAGGAAAGGAATGAGAAGAGTATTTATAGAAGAAGAAATTTCTCGAAGAAGATGAAGGCAATTAATGCAAAGAAAAGACGTGGGTGGTTAGATCGCAGCGGTTAGAGGAGACGTGTCAAAAATTTATTGGAAGAAAGAATTCGTGAAAACAGCTGGCGAAGGACATAGAAACGTGTCAGAACGGGGAAGTCTGAAAAGATAAGCAGTTATGGCATTTTAAATTCTCATGATCTTCTCTTCTTCGCGGGTTATTTTGTTTTTGGTACTCAAGTTTTGACCAACTTTGCTGGTTGGTCTAACATTTGTCCAGCTTGGGGTTTGGTACTTAGAATTCACGTTGACCCGCGTGGACTCGGTTTGACCTTGACGTCTGTTTAGTAATTATTTTTTTTCAATTTTTTAAATATTGAAAAAAAAATGAAAAATTGAAGAAAAAAAAAATGAAAAAATTGAAAACAAAATTCAAATTTCAATTTTTAGTAATTTAGTAATTGAAAATTACTAAAAATTACTAAAAATTGAAAATTGAAAAAAAATTGAAAAAATTGAAAAAAAATTTCAATTTTCAATTTTTAGTAATTGAAAATTACTAAAAATTGAAATTTGAAATTTTTTTTCAATTTTTTCAATTTTTCAATTTTTTTTCAATATTTTAAAAATTGAATTTTTTTTTTACTAAACAGACGTCAAGGTCAAACCGAGTCCACGCGGGTCAACGTGAATTCCAAGTACCAAACCCCAAGCTGGACAAATGTTAGACCAACCAGCAAAGTTGGTCAAAACTTGAGTACCAAAAACAAAATAACAAGAGACATGAGAAGAGGCAAGATTTAGGACCAGAATATCGCTACAACACTATTCCTGCGATATTAACAATGCTTCTGCGAGCGTCACTACCAATTCTTTAACAACATCTCACGAGCGTCACAGAATACTCAAAAGAAACTGGCGATGAAAGAAGTAAAAGAAGAATACGTTGATCCTGCGATGGTCATCGTTCTTGCGATAAATAATATTATAGTAATTGCGATGAGAAAGCAGAATAGATCCGAAATAGGAGGAAAACTTAGCTGTCATCCATTATGTAAATACCTATATAAAGGGCTCGATAGATCCAGAAAACGATGATGTATTTTTGAGAGTTGAAAGAGTCTTGAGGAGAGAGAAATTTCAAGAGAATATTTGTAATCTTGATTTCTTCTAATTCTGTAAACATTTCTGAGATTTGAATAGTAAAGTGTCGTTTAAATCTTTGAAGTTTAATTGATTTCCAATAGATTTCTATAGAATCTTAACAAGGGTGTAGTGTGGGAATTCCTACAACTACAGTACTTTTGGAATCCATAGTGGAAAATTCCTAGGCTTCATGCTCACTCAAAACGGGATAGAAGTTGATCCACCAAAGATCATATCAATTCTAGAGATGAAACCTCTGACATGACAGAAGGAAATTCAACAGTTAATAGGAAAGTTGGCATCTCTGAACAACAAGACTGTCAGACAAGTGCAGATATTATTCAACTAAATTCTGAAGCAATAAAACTTTTCGTGGAGTAAAAAACTCAAAGTCTATCTTCACAGTATAAAAGCTTGCTTATCTTTTCCTCTAATTCTGTGTTCTCCAACCAAGGTGAAGAGCTTTATCTTTACGTCGCCACCACTCAGAACACAGTAAGCTTAGTGCTTCTCAAAGTTGAATACAACAAAGAGAAGCCCATCTACTTTATAAGCAAGTCACTATCATCACCAGAATAAATGTACCACAACTTTAAAAAGTAATCTTTCCCATGTACTTTTCAACAATAAAGTTGAGGCGTTACTTCCTTAGTTGGAAGAAATTGTGGTTATTGAATATCCAGTATAAAATATCTTATCTAAAGAGACAAAAACTAGGAGAATTGCAAAGTTGAGAGTCCACTTAAATCAATTCAGCATAGGCTATAAAATCAGAAAAGATATTAAAGCACAAGTTATGGCTGACTTCCTAGATGATTTCCCTGTTGAAGATCCAAATTTCGACCTAATATTCTGGGAAGGACAGCTAGATTAACTTGAGCATTAGGTCGAAATAAAAAATTAATCTGGATGACTTCCTAGATGATTTCCCTGTCTAGTGATGATTCATCACTAGACACACATGGGGCTTGGAAAATTTCCGTTGATGGAACATCAAATAGAAAAGAGGGTGGAGATGAAGTAATCATAGTCACTCCGGAGAACAACTTCATCGAATTCTCATATGCTTTGGCATTTTTTCCAACAAATAATCAGGCAGAGTATGAAGTATTACTCCAGGACTCCTCTCCGCAAAGAGTTTACAGCTAAAAGAGTTCACCATTTACAACGACTCTTAGCTAACAACTAAGCAGGTTAGAGGTCAATTTGAAACAAAAGATGTCCCATGGAAAAGTACAAAACAAAGGTTAACATACTGATATCTATCATTGATAAAGCGATTATCAGGAAAATGCTGAGAAAAAAGATGAGGCACGTAGATGTTTTTGCATTCATTGGTTCAATAATACCTAGATCTTGTCAGAGAACCATCAAGATTGGAATTCTTAATAAATCGGCTATTAATGAGCCAGACACAAAAGAAATCAGAACTTAGAGTTCAAACATGACAAATGTTGAAGCAGAAAATTCTTGGATGAAGGACATATTCAAATACCTGAAATGCAAGACATTACCAGATGACCCACAAGTAATAATAAAGGTAAAGACAAAGGCACTCAGATATTAGCTTATAAACATCGAAATATACAAAAAATAATAATACTAGGGACCACTCTTTAAATGTGTGACAGAAAGCAAAGAGGACAATTCCTAGCTGAAATACAATCTTTGAACTGTGGCAACCATGCCGAAAGAAGATCACTGGCTAACAAGGCAAGGTCCTAAAGTTACTTCTAGCCACACATGAAATAAGCTACAGAGCATATCAAAAGGAGATGTGATAAGTGCAAAAGGTGTGACGCCCCTAAGTCCACCTACTTAGAAAACTACGTTTACATTCTACATTCAAAGGCATTAAAGATATAAAACATCTACTTAAGCAATAAGAACAAAATTCTAAAATAAGATTAATCCAAAACTAAACCCTCTCTGAAAATATATAGATTTCCTCTCCAATGATACATGTACAATAATGTGTTGGTTTTCAAACAATGTACATACATATGAGAAATATAGCAGAATTATCCAAACTTGATTTTCTTCACGAGCACTACCATTCTTATTATCTGAAACTGAAGTGGTAAACAAATGAGAACATCATCCCTAGAGGGGTGCTCAGAAAAAACAGATAACAATTTTCAAACATTCATCAAAACTATAATGCATGTCGGATGAAAACAAAATGTATTCATTCATATGTTAAAAGTTCCTCTAGATAATAAAATTAATAAATACTACCAGGAAAAAACGTGCCTTGGCACCATTCCATACCGACAAATATGAGGAAGTCTTCAAAACATAAACCCTATATATCGGGTCGTGAACACCCGTAATATTGATGAACTACCAACTTACAGGAAAATGACATGTAATAAAAGAGAGTTCGCTATCGATTCCCACCTCATTTGATGACAAGCCACGCCTACCTCGAGATTTGATATCCACTAGATCATTCTTGAATTCGATGGTTGTTAAAACAGATTAATTTTTAATTACACAAGCACCCTAAGGATTTATCTAGAACATTCAAATAATATCTATAACACAATATCGTGCAAGTTTTCAATTATAAGCTAAGTCAAATAACTAATGGTTCTAGGTTTATTAATGGTTTGATAACCTGATATATAGTGTTTTTGGCATAAACTAATATCTACTTATCCAAATATGGTGAAATTGGATATCATCGAAAAGCACTCGAAAAACTCTACAACTTTGCAGAAGGAACCGAAATCTAAATCGGATTAGAAGTGGTCCAAAAACAAAAAAAATAAGGATTCTGGCCCTAACCCCAACTGAAGGTTTGGTTTAACCCGGACCGCTAACTCGTGGAATGACCCTATATAGACCGCTATTTAACCCGCCAACCCTGACCCATGGGTAAACTGTGTCAGTTGTCTAACTCAGTCATCTTCTTCACTAAAAATTATTCCAACTGTTAAACCTGAAAACAGCTCATGGGGTCAAGTTTGAAGGTCTATAGTTCAATCGTTATAGATCCAAATGGAAAGATTATTGGCTCACTTGAATCTCGGGATAACTCTCTACCAGTTTTTTGTACTGAGTATCTTCCAAATATGGCTAAAACCCATCTAGAAAAATCCAACTTATCGATCATTGTGACTGTTGATACATGGTTTCAGCTTCGTCAACTAGTTTTCGAGAATGGATATCTCACTCGTTACTTAACGAAATTAGGAAAAACTTCATATCTTCTAAATTCTCACCCGATATACTACAAAATATGTTTATAGAGCTATGTCTAGTTTAATCTCTAAGGTACCTAGAAATATCTCTGGATTATAGGCAGTGACACAAAACCCATAGATTAAAATGATTTTCATGCAATAAGAAGTTGATTGATTCTAAGTTATTTTTCTATAACAAAAACATACCTAAAATCATTATTATAAAAATATAAGAATCGATTTGTGTCTTTACCTTAGCTAAAAAGATTGGTTGTTTATTATTTCCATCATCTTCATCATAATTATCATTATAAGAATTTTTCATCAGAATCCGTTACCATGATCAACTCCTTGATTATTGCCATCTATTTATCTCTTTGAGTTACTCTACTACTAAGAATTACCACTACCTTAATCCTTCTTTTTCTTTTGAATCAAGTTCTCTCTTTATGTTAGTGTTATCCTTCTCTCCTTTCATGAGATAATTATTATTCATTCTCGCCCAAATGTTAAATTTAAAACTTATTAACTTGTCTCTTTATCCACCTCCTTATTTCTCTACCATCTCTGAATTCAAAATGAACCCCTCATGCAACACCACCACCTCTCATGCAAGAAGAGATAAACACAAAACGTATTTGTTTGTCATTTTTATTTACAGAAAACAAAATTGGATACACAGATACACAAGAAGAAGAAAAAAACATGTCCATAACTTAGATGTAATACAGTGATGAATAACACTGAGAGAGTTTGAAATATGCAGATATGTTAACAAAATACATTCACCAACAGAAACCCTACACAGTGTTTTTACTCTTTAGGCCATCAATGAAGTGAGCATTGGACATTATGGGTCCATTTACTACGGTAAAAGTCTCAACATCATTAGCTTCTTTGAAAGTATAGAGAGAAGACTGAGACAATAATCTAAAGGTTCAAGCTTAAAAGCTGAAATTGAACTAACAAAAGTGTTGAAATACAGGCATGCACCTGTGGTTGAAAATACATGTTGGTTGCCACCAATTACTTTTCTATGTGGGTCGAGGAAAAAGCACTGGTAACAATCACAGAGAAAGATGTCACAAATTTTTAGTGGGAACACATCGTCTGTAGTGGAATCCAAATGACGGTTATAACTGAAAATAAATCACAGTTTAAGTCTGAAAAGCTAGCAGGGTTATCCAAAAAGAGAAAATACAACAAAAGTATGCTTTTGTAACTTTCTAAAGATTTAATTTTCGAAATACTTAAAATGCCGAGAAAAGACACATGTATGAAGAAATGGATAGTAGGTAATCAAATATACAAAATTTTACGTCAAGGATAAATCATAATTAGGTTTTCGTCAATCTCATGTAGGAACGAGATAGATAGAAATAAGAACGTTCTCTTCGTTTCAGACTATGTGATTCCTCAAGATATATATCTAAAAATCTTCTTTATTGATTAGTTTAAGATTGTCCTTCAAAGGTAATTAATAATCCAGGATTCTCAGCTAACTGAGTGTTAGTGTTCCGAATTTATGAGGTTTGCTAGATTTGTTTATTCTAAATAGATTTCCAAGGGTTGATATATTCGATCTAAAGGGAAATCAAATAGACTTATCTTTTAGAGGAAAATTGGTATCAAAGGTTATCACATGAGGTTGAAGCAACTCTTAGGGTGTAAATTGTTAGAGCACTGCTCGGTCGAACTCGCCAGCGTTGCTATATCAAGCTTGTTGTGAAGTTTAGTTCCCAAAACTATAAGTCTTGATTTCTAGTCTACTTATAGGTAAGTCTCGGACTAGGATTCATCATACAAAGTTGAAGGTACCAGTGGAACTTCATCGACTAAAAGGTATGTAGAGAGTTGAACTTATCTATCACTCAAAAAGTCTATCTGCTCTATCTCCTATCTTGAGACAAAAGTCGTATTACTATATAGACTTCAATTATACACATTTTCTATTTCAAGTCGAGTTTATCTCTCTCGAAATATGTGTTGGTAAGATTTCTCTTTGGTCAAGTTCATATTTACTCATGACGAAAGTCATGTTGATTGTTTCAATCTCTTGAAAATTGCTTTGATGAAAAATAGAACGTGACTAACCTCTATATATAACATCCTCTAATAATGTTTCAACGATTGAAATAAAGAATTTAGAATATGTAACCATCTTTGGATATAAGAATATATAGTGTTTTCGCACATTAGTGTATAAGTCCAAAACCGGGAACCAAATGTATGCATACTTGTGTGTATACAAAATGGTTGATGGAGACTGGGTAAGTATGCGTACCCGTACGCATACTGGCGGAAGTTCACGTCCGTTAATTTCTGTTGAGTTTGGAAATCAAAACCAACTCATTTATTTACCTAAGTACGCGTACCCATATGCATACTGGTGTAAAGTTCATATCCGTGAATTTCTGCTGAGTTTGAAAACCAAACCAAAATCAAATCTAGTTACTTAAGTACGCATACCCGTACGCATACTTAAGTGTGTTACATTCTAAAATTGGTTTATTCGTGAACTTAAATTTATATAAACTAAGGAATGCATATTTGCAAACCGTGTCTATAAATTTCATGAAGCTATTCGAGTGAATCAAAACCAATTTTGTTTCGATTGTGTCATGTATACTTCTATGAGATCTAAGCCATTGAACAACTCTTGAACTAGTTCATCTGAGTCATTTGAACTAGTTATGGTAAAAATGAATAAGGTTGATATGAAAGTGCTCATATGGATAAACGTTTGGTTAACTACTGTTGAACCAACGACTTGTACATGTTTAGGTATGGTTACTCAAACCTAAATGATGTATACTTCATTTGTATTTAACAATCTAAGTTCGATCTAACGGTTGAAAGATATTAGCTTGAATCTAATCAGGTTTTCATCTAACGGTGAATATTGAATGCCCTGTTTCCAAGGTAACTTTGATTGCAAACCCTGATTTGGAGACCATATAAAGGAAAACTCTGGCAACTGGGAAAGTTAATCCCCATACCTCATGTGTGATACTGGTTGTATGAGCTAGAGTCTATTTTTTTTTAAACTTAGGTTTCTACCGAGACCCTGTAGGTTAACGACTTGATGACTTCATTGGGATTGTGAAGCCAGGCCCAACTTTTTTTTTTTTGTAGTTGCGTGATCTGATCTTGTTGATTCTATCGTGTTGAGTACAATTAAAATTATTGACTCGAGATTAATTTCTCCGATAGGAAAGATAAAATTAATCACAAACATATTTGTCCCATCGTTTGTGATTCCACAATATCTATTTTTGCCATCATACGATTTAGATTATTGTGAGATGATTGATAATTCTAGGCTGTTCTTCAGGAATCTAAGTCCGGGTTATCGATTGGTTCTTGTTCACCTTGATTTATCAAAAGACGGAACAAAACTCGTAGGTATTTCTGTGAGAGACAGATTCATCTATTCTTGTAGACTTTTCTATGTAAGACAAATTTGTTTATTAAAGTCTTCGACTTTGGGTCGTAGCAACTCTTAGTTGTGGGTGATATTATCTAAGGGAATCCAGTGCGTAGTATCCTGCTGGGATCAGAGTCATAAGGAGCGCAACTGTACCTTGGATCAGTGTGAGATCGATTGGGGTTCAATTACAGTCCAGACCGAAGTTAGTTTGTAGTATGCTAGTGTTTGTAGCAGCTTAATATAGTGTGTGTTCAATATGGACTAGGTCCCGGGGTTTTTATGCATTTTCGGTTTCCTCGTTAACAAAACTTTTGGTGTTTGTGTAATTTTTTTAGGCATTATATTTTTTTATATAATTGAAATATCACAAGTTTTGCGTTGAATCAATCAATTGGGAAATCCGACCTTTGGTTGTTGATTGAAATTGTTTGATACTCAAACATTGGTATTTGGTACCGTTCAAGTTAATATCTATTGTATTCAATTAAACTCGCAGATTTCTATTTGCTTGAGTAAGGATTGTATCGAGAAATTGAGATATAACCCTTTGATATACTTTTTATTAAGACTGAGTCTGACCGTCTAGTTTATTCTCTTAAAAGTATATTGGAGAGTCCATACAAATTGCTAAGCGAATTATTGGGTGAGGTTGTTGTACCCCCAATTTTTCATTTGGTATCAGAGCAGGCAAATACGTGTAAGACCTTATAAGTCTGTGTTTGTAGCGATCTGACTCTATGGACAGTAGTGCTATGTCGATAAATGCACCACCAGATCCAGGGATTCCATAATTCTCTTCCATGACTGACTTAATAAAATCTGTAGAAGAAATTATATCTAGACCTCCACCAGGTTTAAAATCCCTTGAAGTTTTCTCAGGGATTGAAAAGAAACTTGAAAGCGTATCCTTTGATGTTGATTTATTTCTCCAGAAGAAACAAGAGTCTCTTGACAATCTAAATCAAGTTATGATGAATAATATTTATGTTGAGGTTGATATTGATTTGTTAATTAGTGGGAGCAACACTCCTTTTATGTGTAGTTCAATTAGTTGCAAAAACGAATTACAAAAGGATTCTATATCATCTGAGTATATCACCTCAAAGCATAAATTGATTCTTTGGTCAATTCCTGATACTTCCTATCTAGATGAAATTACTGTTTTCCCTCATGAAGAATCTAGGATGTCTCTTTGTATCAAAAGATTTTCCCTTCACGGTTGTAAGTACTGAATATCGCAAGATAATAGTTCACGAGTATCGGGAGAAAAGAGTTATAAAATGTTACGATGATAGAAGAAGCGCAGAGAAATATGAAGTTTTGCGAGGATGGAGTAATTTTGCGAGTATAAGTTGCGATACTTCGTAACTCATGTACAGCTGTATAAAGTTTTACTATAAATAGGAGTTCAAATGTAAAATTCGAGAGGTTCTTTTAGTGAGTGTTAGAAAATATTTTAGGAAAGAGAATAGAGAAAGTTGTAACTATTCTAATTCCATTTAGATACTTCTTTGTGATCAATTGAGAACATTAATAAGAAAATTGTTATTCATCATCAAGAACTTCTTGAGTTTTTACTAATTCTATTGAGGGTGTAGTTGTAGGTTATTCTGCAACTACATAATTGGCGCTAGAAACAGGGAGAGAAGGAATTCCTGTACCAGAAAAATGACAAGAAGAAGAAACACATTAGAACCATTAACTGAAGTAAGGAGAAGTGTAAGATTAGCAGGAGGAGAAGCAAATATAACAGGAGAACCTAGTAGAAGAAGGAGTAATCGAAGAAATCAAGCTCAACAAGTAGAAGATCATGATCAAGTAAGTATACACACTTGGAGAACTAATACACCAGAAGAAGAAGATAGAGAACCACAAATTAGAGAAAATGGAAGGTTGATGGGAGGAACAATTCTTGAAAGAGAAAGGGAGATGCTAGAAACATTGAGACAAGGAATCCAAAAAGAACGAATGATCGAAGCTGAAGAACGTGCCAAATTGACAAGACAAAATCAAGAATTGAGAATGGAAAATGAGATGTTACAAAGGAGGAAATCTCAAAGTGTTGCAAGATCAAATGTTAGAATAGAAAGAGAAGGACAAAATTCACCGATAATCAATAATGAAAATGATATGCAAGAACAAACGCAGAATCAAGGTGATAGAAATCAAGAAAATCGTTTCATTTTAATACCAAACCGCGAACAAAATATGGAGAATTTACGAACAAGACCAAATCATAAAGAAAACAATCAGAATCGAGAGGAAGAACAGCAACTTATGGAAGAAACTGAGAGACAACAAGCAATACATCAAAATAATCACGAGAATGGAGTAAGAAGACATGAAGAAGTTCGTAACAAACAAAATGTTGAATATGAAAGAATTAAGAGAAGAATTGTAAATCAACAAACATAAGTAGAAAGGAATGAATCAAATTCTCGAATCAGAGTACAAGTAAATCAAGAAGAAATAAGTCACAGAAGAAGAAGAAATGAAGAAGAAGAAATTCCTGATATTCGCATGAGAAGAATGAGAAGAATAGAAAGGGAAGAACAAGAATTCCAAGATGCTTTACAACTGAACAATTATGATAATTTAGAAAGAAGATATTTGCAGAATTATGCGAATGAAAACATTAATGAAGAATATGATAGAATGCGAAGGATCGCAGGGGAGGAAGCGCAAGAACGTAGAAGAAGAGAAGCTGCATTAAAAAGACCAATGGATGAGAATTCTGAGGCAAATGCACGAATCTTTCGAGAATTAGCAGAAATGAGAGGGATGATAAACAATAGAAGAGGGGGAGATAGGAGGCAATTAGATGAAGCAATAGAAGAAGCTGCGAGGACTCCATTTGCTAGAGAAGTACAGTTGGGAGGAATTCCACCAAAATGTAACTTGCCCACACTTACCAGTATTTTTGATGGGACTTCATGTGCTATTCAGCACATTAAAGCATACATAAGATGCATGTTACAATGGGAGAATCATGATGTTGTGTTATGCAAATACTTCGCATCAAGTTTAACAGGGGAAGCTCTAAAGTGGTTCGAAGGACTCCCTAAGAACACTATTACGTCATTTAATCATTTGCAAGAAGTTTTCCTTAGAGCATATATCACAAATCACTCTTCACGGCTTGGTATTGAAGATGTATTTGGTTTGAAACAAAGAGTGGGTGAAAGTTTGAAGCATTTGGTAAGACGATGGAAGACTATGTGCAGTGATATGGCAGGGCGTGTAGATGAGAGATACTTGATTCTGTCCTTCATAAATGCGATGTTCGCAACTGAACAATTATATGTTCAAATCTTCAGAAGAAATAATTCCATAATGATGACAGAATTACGAGAATTGCAAGAAGAATACATTACACTAGAAGAAAAGCAAAACAACATGGAGTCATATCCAGTAACAAACACTAACAATCAAGAGGGAGGAGCAAATTTACTTCCCAAAATAATCAATGTAGTAGCAGGTACTTCGCAAACATCCTCACAAACTTCTTCGCAAATTTCAGAAGAGAAGAAAATCAATGATAGCCAGCCAAAGATGGTAGCAATGGGCAGTAGAGATCAAGAAGAATATGATAGAGAGAAGAATTTCTATAATCGGATAGGAAATAACCAAATTCCAAGATTATATCAACAACAAGAAAATTATGGTGGACAAAGGCAAAATTATTTTGGACAAGGAAACCAGAGACAAAATTATAACAACGGTCAAGGAGGTCAAAGAATGGTAAGGGAAGAGATAAAATTGCCACCTTTGAATACAAGTGTAGAAAAGATATGGCAAGAAATTATCCTGGTAGAAAATGTACCAACTCCATGGAATATGGGAAAGGAACCACCAATGGGTCCAAGAAGTCATGAATTTTGTTCATATCATCATTTTCATGGACATTCTACAAATAATTGCCATAATATCAAGAGGATAATTTTGCGAATGATTGATCAAGGAAAACTAAATCAATTTTTACTTAATCAGACACAGTCGCAACAATTACCACCGGCTCCATCCATAACTCGCAGGGAGAACACGACAAAAGAAAAGGGAGAAGAAATCCTACATATAGAAGTGGGGTCAAAAGCAAGGAATGTTTTCTGTAATTCCATTGTTCATTCATATAAAACCATAGAGGATTTTCATGATAATGTGTTAAGTAGGGTATATGCGAGGGATGGTGAAGGAAAGGAAGTAATGAACATCGCAAAGATTTCACGACTTGAAGATTGGAAGAAACGTGAAATTTCTTTTGAAGCCACTGAAATTCCAGAAGGTTGTGAAGTACATGATAATCCATTGGTGGTAAGACTGGAAATATACATGAATATGGAGGAGAACGAAGATGATATGGAGGAAGAGTCAATTGGTCTTAATAGGATTTTGATTGATACGGGAAGTTTTGTCAATATCCTCTTCTATTCTGCTTACAAAACTATGGGGGGAAAAGATGCAGATTTAATACCTTCTACTTACAGAATTTATGGTTTTAATGGAACTGCCAACAAGCCCAAAGGAGAAGTGAGCATGCGAATTCCATTAAGTGGAATGCGAACTGAAATTCTGTTTTGTGTTGTTGATGTTGAATCACCATATAATTCTTTGATAGGAAGGCCATGGCTTCACGGAATTCTAGGCGTAGATTCCACTCTACATCAGTGCATAAAATTCCCTCATATGAAGGGTATTGGAATTATCAAGGGTGATTGGGCTGAGGGAAAGAAATGTTACGATACAGAAGTAGAAGTTTGCGAAGGAAAAACTGCTGAGAAGGAAAATTGGAGAAAAAGAGCAAAGATTGTGAAAAGAAGTGAAAATTTAATGGCAGAGGATTAAGGAAAAAGTGAATAAAGTTACGATGATAATCATACAAGAAATTTACGATGATAATAAGGGATTGTGATTCGCGAGGAAAAAAGAAGGTTATCAGTATGTTTGCTCGTGAAAATGAGGTATGTGGCAAAACAAATTTTTTATTTCATGATAAAATTTTACGAATATTGTTTGCTCGCAGGAAATTAGGAAAAAGTTACAAATTTTCAGAATTTATATTCCGATTAAAATTTCATTAATTTGCGAATAAAAGACCGCAATATGTGATCAGCCTCCAAAAAAGAAAGAGAGCCGCAGAAAATTTTATACAGGCAAACCTTTGTGGCGTACACCCTAGTTCGCGAAGCTATAATTCGTAAGAGGCAAAGTCCTAAAGTACGTCATTTAAGGGGGTACCTATAACGTGGCTAAGGGTAACCGGAACACCACCAAGGGCCCTTAGTACATGGTAAAAAATTTTGGGGTACAACCCAATAATGGGGTACCTATCCGGGTTAGACACCTTGGATTCTCACCTAATATAACGACATTACGCAATATAAAATGCGGTGTAAGAAGATTTAGGTTGGGCGACTAAGGCATACTGTCTTTCCCAAGAAGTGCAGAAAACGATCAAGGCGCCGAGGTACACGGTTGAGTCAAGAGTGCCGGGTTAGGTTGAACCACATCTGCCATTTTTGACAAGTCTTGGGAAATGATGCACTTGGCCCAAAGATACCCCATAGGGTGAAACCTCGTAACTATAAGCCCTATAGGCAAAAAGGATAAGAGGTTGCGATCAAAAGCTGGTTGTTGGCAGAACCGGATGGGAAGAGCTAACCTTGTATGGTCGATGTACGCTTCCTTGAAGGGGCAATCAGGGGCAAGATAAAGGGAAGCACCCTCCATTAGGGAGATGATAAGTGCTATAAGACGCAAATGTCACGAGGCTTCTTGTTTGCGAAAACATAAAGGCTTGTCATATTTGTGCAACAAATGAAGTTCTGCGAAAAAAAAAAAAAAAAAAAAAAAAAAAAAAAAAGAAAAGAATAAAGAACTCATGAGAACATAATAAAGTTAAGATGAGATCAATGGGTCGCTACATGAAAGTGTAGAGACGTCCTGCGATTTCATCGCAAGACGGCAATGTCATGGGGCTTTATGTTCGCAAGAATATTTAGGCCTGTCATATTGTCGCAACAATTCCTGAAGAGGCTAAAATACTATACAAAGAAGTTAAGATGAGATCAATGGGTTTTTGCATGAAAGTGTAAGAATGTCCTGCGATTTCATCGCAAGACGATAATGTCACGAGGTTGTATGTTCGCAAGAATGTTCAGACTTGTCATATTATCGCAAATAATTAATACAAAAGAGGTGGCAAAATAAGACCTTTACTTAGGAAAGCATGATAAGACCACAGAAATTAATGAAATTTATTGCATCAATATTGATGAGTGGCAAATAATGCATATTTCTACACCTTTTTATTGGCATTTAACTCATCTTTTGCGCTTTAAAATCAGATATTATCCCAAATTCTGTATTTTCTCTGTTTTCAAGAATAAATATTTGTATTAATTAACTTTGTGTTTTTAGGTACCAAATAAAGATTGGATGAATTGAGGACGAGAAGGCATAGACAATGGCGAAAGAACGGAGTCATTCGGAGTTCATACGAAAAAGTTATGGGGAAAAGGGGCAAAATGGTCATTTTATAATGGAGAATACTATTGGCACCTTTATCTTCTTCTTCACGAGAAAAGTTAAGGGACACGCTCATGTTAAGAGGGCATTCAAGTTTAATGGGAACTATCACCCTGTTTTGATTAAAAAGGTAATAAGTCAAACAGTCTTTTGACAAGCTTCGAGAAAATGATACAGTTCAAGGTGAAGAACTCAAAATTGTTGCTGCCAACAAATTCAAATATTGTTAAAGGCACAATATTTGAATTTGTTGATTTAGATAAAAGACTGGACGGGGCACCCATCTTCTTCTTCACGAGAACTCAAAATTTTGCCCCTTTTCCCCATAACTTTTTCGTATGAACTCCGAATGACTCCGTTCTTTCGCCATTGTCTATGCCTTCTCGTCCTCAATTCATCCAATCTTTATTTGGTACCTAAAAACACAAAGTTAATTAATACAAATATTTATTCTTGAAAACAGAGAAAATACAGAATTTGGGATAATATCTGATTTTAAAGCGCAAAAGATGAGTTAAATGCCAATAAAAAGGTGTAGAAATATGCATTATTTGGCACTCATCAAATACCCCCAAACCTGAATTTTACTTGTCCTCAAGTGAAACAGAAATTAAGAAATCCTAACTATACCACTGTCGCTGGTCTCTCGAATGCATTTAGCATATGCACTAAGCCTTTAAACCCCTAGGTGTCCCTAGTGGACGAGTTGTAGTCTCGTGAGGGCCTATCAGAGATGTACCCACAAAACCTTCTCCAACTTCAGAGCGTAAAAGAGTCTCAAGCATCCAAGGAGCTATGAGGACATAGAGTTTCTGCATGCTAGTAGCACGAAGTTAGAACTACCAAAGAACGCATTCTCATCCTTAAGAGTTGAGCGAGAAATAACCATACCATCTTGTTGCCAGGCTACCCACCAACTTTTTGTAATCTGACCTTCAAAGGCTTTTTATAAAAAAAAAAATATGAAAGAATTCGGGTTCGAGAATAATCACAAGCCTCGACTTCTGCCTCACTAACAGGGTTTTATGATAATTGCACTCAAAAAGACCGCTTTTTTAGTCTCTCATGTGTGCAGAATGGAATAAAGAGTGAAATATTGCACACTTTGATGGTGGGAAGGAGAACCTTCCGAAATAATTTCTGGAGACTCCACAGAATTGTGGACAAAAAGAATCTTTTTCTGATGATCTCTAAGAAAGGAAATCAACCATTAGCAAGGGTGGGAGTACTCACTTACCTTCACATCCGATTGGAAATCAACACCACTCTCACAGCATCAATAGAAATGTCTTCAATCTTCGGTCTTCAACTGTTGATGGTGAACTTCTTAAACTACAAAAACTTGACAATTTGTAACTTTTCTCCTCAATTTCCTTATTGCTTGGAATTTTCTTCTTGAATTCTTCTTCTTTACCATGGTGGTATCAAAAATAAACTTTAATTTTTTTTATTTTTTTTTATTTTATTAAACATGAAATGAAAATAACAACAAAAACAATGAAACTACTAACTCCATGGATGAAGGACTTTATTACTCAATTCTTCACAACTTGTATTGTCTTGATTTCATAAACTTCACTAATTCTCATCTTGTTTTCTTTTCTTTGCTCTTGTAAAATACCTCTTCAAATGTGTATATAATTCTGCTCTTTGTATTGTTGCCTGTAAACCTTGGACTAATTTTGATGTTGCTATGTTCATTGCTGAAGATGTGTTTCTATGGATCTGTTGATGTTGTTGAGAGAGAGAGAGAGAGTGATGCTAATTGCTCATCGAACTACAAGAAGGAGTTTTCATCTTTAGACGTCACCCTCATGATTGACAAAATTAGCACTCAAGAGATCAAAAATAGTGCTGAAAGTGGTGCGAAGTTGGGTAGCTCACCATTCCTACCCGGAATTGACGTACGGTGACACACACTCTAAAAGATTTTTTAGAAAGTCACAAATTGAAGGTCGGTGCCTCTCTTGATGTAAAAATGGGTAGTCTCCACTATGGGTGATCACAATTCTACTACCGAATATCTTTACAACACCTAATTCGCCCTCCGGCATGGCTAAATCCAACTTTAACGCTTTAATAACCTAAGAAACCCGATTGTGTTCTCCAGTACTTCCAAGTTCATCTATTTCGGTCAGACTCTCTATGTAAACATAGCTAGAAGCATACTAGTGACTCTAATATCTCTAAAAGTTGGAGGTTTTATGCAAATATTTGCAAAAGATTTTTGATTTTTTTTTGATTTTTTATAGAAGACTAAAAATTCTATATGAAAAACACACCCCTAAACCTAAATCTAACATTGTCCTCAATGTTTCAAAAGATGATGAGAACACATATCAAGAGAGCAAGGTAGAGCATATTTAAAGGACAGAGATTACCATATTCAAAAAGGGTGGTGCTAACCATAATTGAATGAATGCTTTGAAAGCAAACAATATGAGCACCAGACAAAAAGTTTGGTTAGCACACATAAACACTATGCAAAAATAAAAAGAAAAGGGAAAGATACTGGACTATTAATCCATATGTATGTACACGTGTGGACTAGCTTAGTCCACATAGACGGGGTCTTCCAAGTCTACGGTCTCATCTTCTGTTGGAAGAGGTTCCAGAAATGGTTTCAATCTCTGACCATTGACCTTGAAGATGTTCTTGGTTGCTGGGTTTTCGATTTCAACAGCTCCATGGGGAAAAACAGTACGTACTAAGAATGGACCTGACCATCGAGAACGTAATTTTCCTGGGAACAAATGCAAACGAGTGTCGTACAATAAAACTTTCTGGCCTGAAGTGAATGACTTGCGCAAAATGCGCTTGTCATGGGACACCTTCATTCTATCTTTGTACCTTTTTGCACTATCATATGCATCGTTTCTTAGTTCTTCCAATTCATTGAGTTGGAGTTTCCTTTGGGTACCTGCCTTATCAAGATCAAAGTTGAGTTTCTTTATAGCCCAATATGCCCGATGCTCTAACTCAACCGGAAGATGACAAGCTTTACCGTACACAAGTCTGTAAGGGGACATGCCAATGGGAGTCTTGTATGCAGTTCTATAGGCCCACAAAGCATCATTTAAACGTAAAGACCAATCTTTCCTAGAAGGATTAACAGTCTTTTCAAGGATACGCTTAATTTCCCTATTAGAAATTTCTACTTGGCCACTGGTCTGAGGATGATAAGGTGTTGCTACCTTTTGAGTGATTCCATACTTGCGCACAAGTGATTCAAAGGGTCTATTGCAAAAATGACTACCTCCATCACTGATTATTGCTCTAGGTGTTCCAAAGCGAGAGAAAATGTTTTCTTTAAGAAAAGAAAGAACAACTTTATGATCATTTGTTTTGGATGCAACGGCTTCTACCCACTTAGATACATAATCAACAGTAACAAGAATGTACAACTTACCTTCAGAGTTAGGAAATGGACCCATGAAATCAATACCCCACACATCAAACAGCTCAACAATCAAAATGGGTTGTAAGGGCATCATGTTTCTTTTAGATATGCTTCCTAATTTCTGACATCGGTCACAAGCAACGCAAAAAGCATGGCTATCTTTGAACAATGTTGGCCAGTAAAAACCACTCTGCAAGATCTTTGCAGCAGTTTTCTTGGCACTAAAGTGGCCTCCACAAGCATGGTCATGACAAAAAGAGATGACATCCCTTTGTTCAGAATTTGGGACGCATTTCCTAATAATTTGATCCTGGAAGTAATTGAACAGGTATGGGTCATCCCAAAGGAAGTGTTTAACTTCCGCCAAGAATTTATAACGGTCTTGCTTAGACCAATGAGAGGGCATTCTACCTGTAGCAAGGTAGTTCACGATATCCGCAAACCAAGGCATTTCAGATACAAGCATTAATTGCTCATCAGGGAATGATTCTCTAATAAGCACTGATTCATCAGCAGATTCAGCATTCAACCTAGATAAGTGATCAGCTACAACATTCTCCGACCCTTTCTTATCTCGAATTTCGAGGTTGAACTCTTGTAACAAGAGTATCCATCGAATTAGACGAGCTTTAGCATCTTTTTTAGATAAAAGATATTTCAACGCAGCATGGTCAGAATATATGATGATTTTAGACCCTATCAAATAAGATCTAAACTTATCCAATGCAAACACAACAGCTAGTAACTCTTTCTCAGTTGTTGAATAATTCATTTGCGCGTCATTAAGTGTTTTACTAGCATAGTAGATCACATAAGGGAGTTTGTCTACTCGCTGACCTAAAACAGCTCCTACAGCATAGTCAGATGCATCACACATAAGTTCAAATGGCAAGGTCCAGTCGGGTGGTCTGACTATAGGGGAAGATATAAGCAGAGCCTTCAATTGCTCCCATGCTTCCTTACATGCATCA
This sequence comes from Papaver bracteatum, assembly GCA_023529315.1. NCBI lineage: Eukaryota > Viridiplantae > Streptophyta > Magnoliopsida > Ranunculales > Papaveraceae > Papaver > Papaver bracteatum. The sequence goes on from JAJJWX010003638.1 coordinate 910,852, forward strand.
TCAAAGACAAATGCAACATCTTTTGCAAGAAGATTACACAAAGGTCTTGAAATTTTACTAAAGTCTTTGATAAATCGGCGGTAAAAACCGGCATGGCCTAAGAATGATCTTATGTCCCTCACAGAACGAGGTTGAGGTAAGTGTTGAATGATATCAACCTTGGATTTATCTACTTCTATTCCTTTTTCCGAGATGATATGCCCTAGAACAATGCCCGAGTCAACCATGAAATGACATTTTTCCCAATTCAAAACCAAATTCTTTTCTTTACATCGAATCAGCACACGAGTAAGATGATGCAAACATTCATCAAAAGAAGACCCAAAGACAGAAAAGTCATCCATAAAAATTTCAAGAAACTCATCTATCATGTCGGAGAATATGCTCATCATGCAACATTGAAAAGTAGCGGGTGCATTACACAACCCAAAAGGCATACGACGATAAGCAAATGTTCTATAAGGACAAGTAAAAGTAGTCTTATGTTGGTCTTCGGGTGCTATGTGAATTTGGTTGTAGCCTGAATAGCCATCTAAAAAACAATAGTACCTATGTCTCGACAACCTTTCTAGCATTTGATCAATGAAGGGCAGGGGAAAATGGTCTTTCTTTGTTGCCGTGTTCAATTTTCTATAATCAATACAAACTCGCCACCCTGTGGTCACACGGGTGGGGACAAGTTCATTCTTTTCATTTGGAACTACAGTAATTCCAGACTTTTTGGGTACCACTTGAATGGGATTGACCCACTTGCTATCAGGAACTGGGTATATGATACCCGCATCAAGCAATTTCAGAATCTCACCCTTAACAACATCTCTCATGTTTGGGTTAAGTCTTCTTTGCATTTCCCTGGTTGGTTTAGTGTTTTCTTCCAGATTTATGTGATGCATGCAAATTGTGGGACTTATACCTTTAAGGTCTGATATGGACCAACCTAAGGCCTTCTTATGCTCTTTAAGTACTTCTAAAAGTTTATTTTCTTGCTCTGTGTCTAAACATGATGCAATAATCACAGGCAAAGTATCAGAAGGACCTAAGAAAGCATATTTCAATGTATCGGGCAAGGGTTTCAAATCAAGTTTAGGTGGTTAAACAGGAGATGGGGCAGATTTGGAATCAGAGAGTGGAAGTGGTTCCACAACAGATTTCCATTTAGCAATGTCCATGGGTGGCACAGATTCAAGCAAAGAGTGATCTTCACTAATGTACTTAGAATCGAAGAGATCTAAATCGAATTTATCTAGACATGCTTGCAAAGGATCCACAGATAAAATATCAGGCAATGAGTCTTGAATCAGACTCTTAATCATGTTAATCTCATGCAATTCATCATCATCACAATCTATGGGTTGTTGATTTACACGAAAGACATTCAGTTCCACCGTCATGTTACCAAAAGATAATTTCAACACTCCATTACGACAGTTTATGATAGCATTGGACGTAGCCAGGAAAGGACGTCCCAAAATAACAGGAATGTGACAATCTGGGTTTTGCACAGGTTGAGTATCCAGCACAATGAAGTCGACGGGGAAATAAAATTTATCAACCTTTATCAATACATCCTCCACAATACCCCGAGGGATTTTTACAGACCTGTCTGCTAATTGTAGCGTAACAGGAGTGGGTTTCAGCTCCCCAAGACCTAACTGCACATACATAGAGTATGGAAAAAGATTCACACTTGCACCTAAGTCTAATAAAGCCCTATCGATTGTATGCTTGCCTAAAGTGCATGTGATAGTTGGACTACCTGGGTATTTATACTTAGGTGGTGTTTTGTTTTGAATGATTGAACTTACCTGCTCAGTGAGAAAGGCACGCTTATGCACGTGAAGCTTTCGCTTTTGTGTGCATAGGTCCTTCAAAAATTTTGCATAAGCAGGTATCTGCTTGATTGCCTCGAGGAATGGAATGTTTATATTGACTCGTTTAAACATCTCCAACATCTCATTGTATTGGGTGCCTTTTTTCTGTTGCTCTAATCTTTGAGGAAATGGAGCAACAGGTACATGAGATGGTGCAGGGACATTAGCATCAGTGGAATTCTTAGAGTTAGTATCATGCTCAGATTCCTTTTCCACAACAGGTGTTTTCTATGGAGTTGTATGCACCGGTGAGTCTGATCTAGACTCACTCGACTGTGGTACACCTACATTGTTTTCAATAGCTTTACCACTACGAAGAGTGGTGATAGCATTCATAGGACTATGTGAAGTTTCATTGCAAGTTAAAGTACTTTCCTGAAATACATTCTTTGGATTTTGTTGGGGCTGACTAGGGAGCTTTCCCCTCTCTCTCTCACTCAAAGCATCACACATTTGACCTATTTTAAGTTCTAGACTCGTGAAACGTTGGTCGGTTGTCTTTTGAAGTTGTACAAGATTTTGGGTCAACAGACTGAAACTGTCTTCAAAACTAGGCTTTTTCTCTACAGGGTACTGAGTGTGTGGTTGTACTTGGGGGTTTCTAGGATATGAGTATCCTTGGTTGTTATTTGATGTTCCCCCTTGGACGGTCCCTTTAGACCATGAAAAGTTAGGGTGATTCCTCCACCCTGGGTTATAGGTTTGAGAGTACGGATTGTTCTCTTGCCTATTGTACAAAGCATTGGCTTGCTCGGTTTTAGACTCTTGAAATGCATGGAGGTCTGGACAAGTATCCACTAAGTGGTCTGAACCATGGCACGCGGCACAAGTGGCCATTTCAATTTGGTTACGGAGAGTAGGGGCATTAGGTTTTACATTCTTCTGCAGCTCTAGCTCTTCTATTCTCCTAGCCATAGATGCCATCTTTGCATTTCCCTCAAAGTCGGACTCAATTCTGTGAAAATTAGCTACACGGGTAGTCTCTTTAGGTGCACGGATGGACTCCCACTGCTGAGTCTTTTCAGCGACTTCGATTAAGAAATCCCAAGACTCATCAGCACTTTTGTCAATAAACAGACCATTGCACATTGCCTCAACTGTAGTTCGGGTCCTGACATCTAGGCCTTCATATAAAATTTGCACAAGTCTCCATTTTTCAAAACCATGATGGGGACATTGGAGCAATAATTCATTGAATCGCTCCAAATATTTTGCTAGAGTCTCATCATCTAATTGCACAAAACTATTCATACTTTGACGAATGGTCGTAGTCTTATGATTGGGGAAAAACTTTCTGAAAAACTATTTTGTAAGGCCATCCCATGAATTAATTGACTGTGGCTTCAAAGTACACAGCCAAGACTTTGCTTTTTCTTTCAAAGAAAAGGGAAATAGTCTCAGTTTGAGGGACTCATCCGTCATTTGGTTGATCTGAAGAGTCCCACAAATTTCCTCAAATTCTCTCACGTGGTGGTAGGGATTTTCAGTATCAACCCCTCTAAACTTAGGCAACATATTAAGGATACTTGCCTTTAGCTCAAATTGTCCAACAGCAGCTGGTAAGACAATGCACGAGGACTGGCTTGTCCTCGTTGGGTACATGTAGTCCTTGAGACTACGGGGCGGGTTTATGTGATCACCCATTGTCTCAGATTGGTCGGGGCTTTCTACTTCAGGACTAGGTATGTCGGCTATATCTGCTTGGGGAATTCTAACTAGTCGGTTTGTTTGGTCTCTAAAATACACAATCATAGCCCAGCTAGCACATCAAGCATGCAAAACACTCATACATCCATAACTAGTCTTTTTTTTTTTTTTTTTTTTTTTTAATGAAGAAAAATAAATAAAATAAATATAGAATACCACAAACAAGGAAGGGGAGTTCTATTCAATCACAAACAAGGATGACTTCACCATAGTAAACCTACTGATTTCTAGCAAACAAAAAGCATGATGGCTCCACTTAGATTGTTTTCTAGACCAGCTTCTAATCCTTTGAAAGGAAATTCGTTACAATCTGAGCAAACACCTCTGGAATCAATCTGAGTTAAAGTATATTGAATAAAGGCGAGGGAAGCTGCTGGATCTTTGATACCCAAGGCCTCACCGTATCACAAGGCGGCGCAGTCACGCATTCAATTTACAGAAACTATCATGAACTTCGAAGTATGCTTAAAGAGTAACCAATATTTTCCGAACGACTTTCCTACTAAGCTCGTTACCTTATAGGTCTTGTTCTATTTCAAATTTTAAAGCTTAGGTTCACGTTTAGGTATCGTTTTCCTAAGGCGGGCAAGAAGAGAACGGTGATGAAATCCGCACCCTTATCTTATATGGCCAGTCCTTGCCCTTTACTAGGAAAATAAAAGCAGCCGTATTCAAGTCCTCAACATATATGCAACCGAAGGAATACAGTAACTCGCTAACATGGGATTCGCGAGTGTTTTGACAAATTTACCTCCCGTACCAGACGGGGGATGAACCGTTGTTGTCGACTCGGGCCATGACTCCTATGTCATGAATGAACCCGAGGGGCCGAGGTGATATTGTAATCACCGTCCTTCTCTGCAAACAATTTGATATTTAATACTACCCTTCCGTAGGGTTTAAAAATAAAAATAAAATAATGTCCAAGTCCAAGTCCAAAGTCCAAAAAGATAGAATGCAAAAGAAATAGAAAATTACAAGAATAGAGAAATCCTAATACAATCTAAAAATAAATAAATAAAATAAACTCTCTTTTTTTTTTTATGTAAAAAAAAAATCTTCTTCTTTCGCCCCTTTAGCTTCGCCTTTTACTCCAAGACTTTTAAATATTCACCAAAAGCTTTGGCAAATTTTATTTCGCTCCGAATTCCAAATTCTGTAAGGAAAAGACAAAAATAACAAAAACGTAAAGAAGAACATGTAATTATAAAAAAAAAATTATTTTTTTTATTTTTTTATTTTGTATAATTTTTATAATATATTTTTTTTTTTTAATCAGTAAAGATAGAAACCTCAGCTACACCGCTAACCGAGTCCCCGGCAACGGCGCCAAAAACTTGGTAAATTCGGAAAGATACCTACTACTATGTATACTGCAAGTGCACAGTGTCTATTGCAGGCAGGGCAAATACAGGTCGAACCACAGAAACTTGGTGAGTGTAAGTTGAAGTTTTTGCTCTTTCTAAACTGATTTAAATAAAAGTAACCAAAAGATTTTGTTTTGTCGGTACGACGAAATGATTTTTAAGTGACTGAAATAATAAAAGTAAATAGAAGAAAATAACACAGGGTGTAAACACTGAGAATGAGGATACTAGAGCTTTCAAATCCACTACTAACTTACAATATGCATTTAATTTATGATGTTATTCTTGTCCTTATAGCAGATTCAAGTTTACCTTGTATCTAAGGTGTTTCTCCAATGGATAAATTAATCACAACTAAAATATTTCTCCAAAGCATTAACTGTCTAGTTACAGCACAACTAATCTAAGGATCAATAATATTTTTAAGCATGAGTTGCAGCATAATCAACATAGTGATATTCTAACTACAATGGATACATGGCATACATTGTGAGAGCAAAATATTGACAAACTTGGATTAAATTATATCTTAAACAATTTCAAACATTCAAGAACAACTCACAAAGTATGAATGACATATCAGTAGGCTAGAGCTTCATCTAAACTCTAGCAAAGAGTTTTAGAACATACTGAAAATGGAAATGGAATTGTACTGATAGAAAATATGGTGTGTGGTATGGTGTAGAGAGAACCCCCTAGCTGCTCCCCCCTTTGGGAGAAGAGTTCGAATGCTATTTATAGGGTAGAATACCCGACCATTTCATCACTGTGTGCATGTGGTACTGGGTGTTTTCCTCCCACGCGCAGCATGTGGTGCTCCCATTCGCATCTTTATTTTCTTTTCATTCATTCTCTTTTCTTTACAACAGCCCATCTTTACCCGACCATTTCATGTGCAACATGCAACAACTCTTTCTTCCTTTTACTTAATTCTTTTCTTTTGATTTATTCCCATGCTCGACTTGTTTATTCATCTTAAGTGAAGAAAGTTCTCACTTTCTTTTAGTTTTCACGTGCTTCACCCGAGAAACAACAAGCATTCTCACGTTTTCATGTTCTCGAATTCTCATCCATCCACAGCAAGCCATCAGCCGTGTTCTCCTCGCTGTCTCCGGCCATGGATATCCTCGGCTGCAACTATCTCGTCCTCATTAAGCTCATCACAGTAAAACCACCGAACCATGATCAGGTAGCAACTATACTCCATATTCATCGAACCACAGCGATATGATCAACACTGTATACTTGAGCTCCAACATCATTTACCAGCCATCTCGTCGCTGCTTTTCACGTGCTTTCCAACAGCTCGACAACCCGTGCCTATATCTTCACATTATCTGCCATCAGCTCCCGACAACTCGTGCATGACTCATACTTCAAGTCTTCCCAGCGAACAGCAAGCCAACCCTCACCTTCTGAGCTCTACAATGATGTGGAAAGCTGAAGTGAAAGCACGGGTTGTCGACCTGTTGAAGAACATATATTGTGAGATTAGAAGTATGCATGGAGTTGGCTGACGATGGAGTTCTGGACAGCGAGGAGAACACAGCATGGTTTGCTGTTGACAGTTCTCGACACTGGAGTGATGATGGTCATGACATGTGAGCACGAGTTGTCGGGACTGAGCTGGTGAAACACGTGAAGGAGATGATGGCGATACGCAAAGAGAGCATTGCATCTTTGTTGAAGACCGAGTGTGGATGTGATGATGACGTTGGAGACAGCATGGTTTTTTGTAAGAGAATAAAGAAATAAAAAGAAAAGAGAACGAAGAAGGTGAGGGTTGGCTTGCTGTTCGCTGGGAAGACTTGAAGTATGAGTCATGCACGAGTTGTCGGGAGCTTATGGCAGAGAACGCGAAGATATAGGCACGGGTTGTCGAGCTGTTGGCAAGCACGTGAAAAGCAGCGACGAGATGGCTGGTAAATGATGTTGGATCTCAAGTATGCAGTGTTGATCATATTGTTGTGGTTCGATAAATATGGAGTATAGTTGCTACCTGATCATGGTTCGGTGGTTTTACTGTGATGAGATTAATGAGGACGAGATAGTTGAAGCCGAGGATATCCATGTCCGGAGACAGCGAGGAGAACACGGCTGATGGCTTGCTGTGGATGGCTGAGAAATCGAGAACATGAAAACGTGAGAATGCTTGCTGTTTCTCGGGTGAAGCACGTGAAAACTAAAAGAAAGTGAGAACTTTCTTCACTTAAGATGAATAAACAAGTCGAGCATGGGAATAAATCAAAAGAAAAGAATTAAGTAAAAGGAAGAAAGAGTTGTTGCATGTTGCACATGAAATGGTCGGGTAAAGATGGGCTGTTGTAAAGAAAAGAGAATGAATGAAAAGAAAATAAAGATGCGAATGGGAGCACCACATGCTGCGCGTGGGAGGAAAACACCCAGTACCACATGCACACAGTGATAAAATGGTCGGGTATTCTACCCTATAAATAGCATTCGAACTCTTCTCCCAAAGGGGGGAGCATCTAGGGGGTTCTCTCTACACCATAACACACACCATATTTTCTATCAGTGCAATTCCATTTCCATTTTCAGTATGTTCTAAAACTCTTTGCTAGAGTTTAGATGAAGCTCTAGCCTAATGATATGTCATTCATACTTTGTGAGTTGTTCTTGAATGTTTGAAATTGTTTAAGATATAATTTAATCCAAGTTTGTCAATATTTTGCTCTCACAATGTATGCCATGTATCCATTGTAGTTAGAATATCACTATGTTGATTATCTTTGCAACTCATGCTTAAAAATATTATTGATCCTTAGATTAGTTGTGCTGTAACTAGACAGTTAATGCTTTGGAGAAATATTTTAGTTGTGATTAATTTATCCATTGGAGAAACACCTTAGATACAAGGTAAACTTGAATCTGCTATAAGGACAAGAATAACATCATAAATTAAATGCATATTGTAGGTTAGTAGTGGATTTGAAAGCTCTAGTATCCTCATTCTCGTGTTTACACCTGTGTTATTTTCTTCTATTTACTTTTATTATTTCAGTCACTTAAAAATCATTTCGTAAATACCGACAAAACAAACTCTTTTGGTTACTTTTATTTAAATCAGTTTAGAAAGAGCAAAAACTTCAACTTACACTCACCAAGTCTCTGTGGTTCGACCTGTATTTGCCCTGCCTGCAATAGACACTGTGCACTTGCAGTATACATAGTAGTAGGTATCTTTCCGATCCTACCAAATATTACTGAAGAAATTATACAAGAATATACATTATGAAGATCTGAAAAGAAGACAACTTCGTCAATATCATTGAAGAAATTTTACAAGAATATACATCAAGAAATTTTGAAAAGAAGACAACTTTGTCAATATCATTGAAGAATTTTTACAAGAAGACCTATCAAAAAAGACAACATCATTGAAGAATTTTAATGAAGACTTAACAAAAGATGCGATTTTGATAACAATCAAATACAGATAAGTTCATATTCGTAAAAATTTACGAGAATTACATACTTCTTATACTTCTCCATATATTGAATACTTCCCCAAAAAGTTGAATACTTCTTATAATTCTTGAAGAATATCTCATATTTATTATACTTCTTCAACGGATATTTAATTTTACGAAGGTTAAGTACTTATTATACTTCTTCATACAATGAGTAATAATTTTTATACTTCTTCATATATTGGGAAATTCTTCATAAATTGAATGCTTCTAATACTTCTTATACTTCTTATACTTCTTAAGGGTATTTCATATTTTGTATACTTCATACTTTCTATACTTCAAGGGGAGATTTATTATTTACTTCGCAACATTCCGTAAAAAGAAAAAGGCTTATTTTTCTTATACTTTGAAGGGAGGATTTTTTATCACAATAAGAAGAAAATTCGTAAGATAAGTTCAGAAGGATATTCTAATACTTCCAGCGGTAGTTGATCATTTGAAGAGAAATAGTAAGGGGAAAGGGAATACTAAGCTAAGTCTTTAAGATATATTATTTCTCTCCATATGATCAAGTTATGTGAATAAGGGAAATAAACATCAAAGAAAGATTAATTCAAATTAAGCTTTGAAAAATAAATTGTTGGATTGATTGAAAGCATAATCAAGAAGAAAGTGTTGTATGGAAAGGTTACAGAACAGATATACAAAAAAAAAAAAGAAGAATGAAGTTATTCTTCAGGCGATCTGTTCCCATCAAAATGATCTTCTTCTTCAACTTCACTATCATCTTCAACTTCACTTTCAGAGATTTCCAGATATGGAGTATCTTCAGGAATTTCTTCAGAAAGGAGCGTATGGTACTTCTTGAGAGGAATTTCATTATCTTCGCAAATCTTGCGAGTCATCTTAGCTCGAAAACGCTTGACATATAAACTATGGTTATGTTGGGAAATTAGAAGCTGAGATCTCAAGTCAGAAATTTTCTTATTACGATTAGCAAGGAGAGTTTCCAGATTATTATTTATCTTCGCAAGATTTTCTGCAGCAAGAAAAGAAATTAAGGAATCGGTTAGCAAATTATGAAGGAAAAGTAACCAAAATAATTATCATCGCAAAGAATTTACCTTCTAGTTTCTTCTTATCATTACGAAGAGAAGAAATTTCAAGCTTTAATTGATTATTCTCCTCAAGAAGAGAAGAATTATCAATTGCGATGCTCGCAGATTGTGAATTATCTTCGTGACGAGATATTAATTCTGCGTTATCAATATTTAGATCTTCTATTTTCTGACGGAGACTTGAATTTTCAACCTCTAACTTCTTACAACGATTTAAAGTTTTCTTCTCAGCAATAGAATGACGTCTTTCCCAATCGAAGAAAGCTGCACAACTAACTCTTCCAACCTAAACAAGAAAAAAGGGGTTAGAAATCAATAAAATAAGGAAATAAATAAGGAATAGAGAAGAAACTTACCATGCTGCCTAAAGCATATAATGAAGCAGGAGAGACGAATCTTGAAATTCCTTTGAGGGAGTTATTATCAATAATAGTAGGAACTTTACAAGCCTTCACAATAAGTTTGCGAGCATTCGCTGTAGGAGAATTTCCTAACCCACGAGAAGAATGGAGGAAAGCCTCAGAAATGCTAACCATTGCTGAGGCAAAAGTTTCTGGGATACTATAATCTTCATTCCCACCTTCATCAACATCATCATCATATCCTTTGTCAGAAAGGGTATCAGAATTAGAACTAAAGTCCTTCTCAGGAAATTCATTATCTTCATCACCAAGATCTTCCTCAATGTCCTTATTATAAGAAATTACATTGGAATGGGATTTGGTTGAGAGTATCTTCTTTTTCTTTCTCTCGTAAACAATATCTTGAAGTTTTCTTTTTCCTTTGCGAAGGGCATCATCTTGACTGTCAGAAGCTTGAGAGACCTTCGCAAAATGAAGAGTTTGTTGCCTCGCAGTAAGCCTTTTAGAAGAAGTGGAACTTTTATTTTCACTCGCAGCAATCTCAGGAAGAAGTGGAACCTGTAAATTCAAATAAGGATAAGAAACAGAGGCAACAATATATTGTTTATAAAAATACAAGAGTGTTTCTTACCTCATTTGAAATTAAAGGGTAACAAAAAGATAAGGAAGTGGAAATACATACATTTCTAAAAACCCAAGGTTGATAATAGCGGTTACGAAGATTCGCAGGAAGTTCTACTATCCTAGTAATATAAGAACCTGATAACATTAAAGGGTACTTATACCAATCTTCATCATTAGAACGACGAGGTGTCTTATTATTTCCTAAAGCATAATCAATATCGTGCATGAGAAGATCATCTGCTGCGATATTATCTTTACGATGAAGACGAACACCCCAACGATTATCTTCTTTCCTCGCAGGAATTAGTGTGTAATTTTTGAAGAAACCCTCAACTGTATAATTCTCAGCAACAATTTCTATATTCTCAAACCCAGGTTTTCTAAGATCAGTTGAATATAAAGATTTCCCAAAAGCAGCACGATTTGCGAATTCAACTAAGAGGCGAATGCAATCACCAGTCAATTGATAAATGGCACAAGAAAAATTGAGGTGGGAAATAATTTCGTAGAATAAAGGAAAGTTAACATCATAAAGAGGAAGAGGAAGACCTGCGAGGATTTGACCTCGTGAGATTAAAACTTTCTGATCATCCCAAACATAGTTGGTAAATAGCTTCACACAGAGAGAAGACTTATTATCATAACCTTCAATCTCAGAAAGAATAAGGTCTCTATCAGCAAGTTCCGCATTAAGTTGTTCAATAGTTTTCTTCTTTGGTGCCATTGAATATAAAAGGGAAAATAGGAAAAATAGAAGAGGTTGCAGAGGCAGAAGCGGTGAAGAAGATGAGTAAGAGAATAAAAAGCAAAAACAAAGGATAATATTTATAAGAGAGTTCGATGAAGATAAAAATTCATTAATACGAGTAAGCGTGAACGGTTGAAAGAACGGTTACGAAGAAACGTGTCAGAAAGATAAGGGAAAAGTAAAAAGACGTGTTGCGAATCTGAAGGATGGTAATAACTACACTAAATTTACGAGAATAGGGATTCTCATGACATTTCTTCTTCAAAGAATTGACATGAGAAGAGGCAAGATGTAAGTACTGAATATCGCAAGATAATAGTTCACGAGTATCGGGAGAAAAGAGTTATAAAATGTTACGATGATAGAAGAAGCGCAGAGAAATATGAAGTTTTGCGAGGATAGAGTAATTTTGCGAGTATAAGTTGCGATACTTCGTAACTCATGTACAGCTGTATAAAGTTTTACTATAAATAGGAGTTCAAATGTAAAATTCGAGATGTTCTTTTAGTGAGTGTTAGAAAATATTTTAGGAAAGAGAATAAAGAAAGTTGTAACTATTCTAATTCCATTTAGATACTTCTTTGTGATCAATTGAGAACATTAATAAGAAAATTGTTATTCATCATCAAGAACTTCTTGAGTTTTTACTAATTCTATTGAGGGTGTAGTTAAATTATTTGCAGGAAATGCCTTTTAGAAGTCAGAAAATGAGAAATCAGAAACACTTTTTTTTTTTGGGTTCTCTTAAAGTTCTCTGACAGTCTTATAAACTCGGTTCCTAGGGTGTCTGTCGATACTAAAAACTGTAAGAGTTATTGGAAAAAAAAACTCTCTCTTGGTGTCATGGCGCGGAAGGGCGTGTCCTTGTGAATTTTCTGGTAGAATTTTGTTGAGCCCTGCTCCAATCTTCCTTATGGATTGTTATAGCACTATTCATAAAAACAAACAAGTCCTTGTCACACACGTACAATTTGCATCCCTAAACCCGTACCCCAAGTGTAACTGTGTCACGTTCCAGAACTAAACTAACCGGTTCGTGGTCCACCGCTTGACACTTAAAAAGAGAAGGAAATATCTTCGTTCACCTCGCCTCTTCTTCATCAGTTCATGAGAAAAAAAAGGGAGAAACTCAAACAGTACGTGAGCTTCATATTTCCATAACCTCAATTCTCAACCTTTTCGAGCATTCTTGGTATCTTTGTCTTCATAACAAGAATTCACACTGTGGGTTGGTATCTTTGTCTTCATAACAAGAATTCACACTGTGGGATGATTTTTGTTTCTCTTTTGATTGCAATTTCGGAGTTCCATCATTTGCATCAGTTCGTGTACCAAGTAAGTCTTTCGACTTCACTTTGTAAATTAGTTCGTTACTATGAGTTCTAGGAAGAGACATATCTGAGGTGAATGTTCGAATGCTCAAACTCATGATGAAACCTTTTATGATCCTGTTGATGGTGGATTTTAGTTCAGGGCTAAAGTTGTAAAACTAATATTTTGTATAACCATCCTGCAGAGGATGAGATTATTCTATAAGTGATGAATACTTCTTCACTTTATTAATTCACCTAGAATGGAGCATGTCGAAACAATCCCCCGAATATTCTGTGAATTTTAGCATTATTGATTAATGCATAAAACGCCTTGTATTTCCTGTGCTGTTCCTAGAAGAACTCCTATTGTTGGTACGGCATGATGACTGATTGTTACTCGCAGCAGAGTAGCATGAATATCCAAGTACCAATAGTGAGGCATGCACGAAATTCCCGTACAGTCTGTAACTCTTGGTGTGTTATACTAGCCTGGTTGAGCATATAACTCTCGGTGTGTTATACTAGCCCAATTGAGCATATAAACTCTCGGTGTGTTATACTAGCCCGATTGAGCATGTAACTCTCGGTGTGTTATACTATCCCGATTGAGCGTCTAGACTGTCCATCACAGTCTAGAAACGATCTCGATCATCCAACTTCACTAGCATGATTAGATGGTCCAGATCGAATCCAATACCCCCAAGTAGGTATTGGAACATTCACTGCCGACCCAACGTGGACCCCGCATGTCCGACCTCCCAAAAGGGATGGCATAGCTTGCCAAACCGTCCAAACCAAGAAGAATGGACAAGAAACACTAAATTAGGGTTTGCGGCACATTACATGTGTCGCAAAACTATCTCAACCATCCGTCTTCACAGGCATAGATGAAAGGTGTAGATGTAAATTCAAAGGGCCCAGAGTATGTCAACACAATCACCGTGGGCCCGCCTACACAATGAACAATCGGTCAGGACCAACCATGTTTGGTTTTTCCAATTCGTGCGTGCAAAACAATGCATGAAACATGGCCTGCCAAAACTCTAATTATAGTTTCTATCGATCACGAGCGTCCGTTTTCTCCTGATTAAATGAAGGGATTAGGAGACAATTGAGCAGGTCCAGTGAGCATCAACATGATCACCGTGGAACCATCTATCTCCTCACCCAACCGACCAAGGCATACCATGCCTGGTTTCTCCAAAACGCACGCCCAAACTAGTGTGGTCACGCTTCCAAAATCACAAACTGATCTCGACCACTCAACTTCGCCGGACGAATTGAGCGTCTTTGATCACGTTTCCATGGGAAAGTCAGGTATAGGCGTGAATATCAGCCTACTACCTACACGATGGACTAAACGACTGAGACCGACCAAGCTTGGTCATCTCGAAAAGCGCGCCTTGAAAGTGGCATGCCGTGCCCTTTATGAATCCTTTGCGGCATAGGATTTCTGTCGCAAAACGATCTCAGCCACTCAACTTCACTGGTAAATTTGAGTGGCCTAGATCAAACCTTCGCGGGACAGTGAAGCATGGACATATACATCAGAATGCAGTATACACGCATACCTGATCGGTCCTCCATGAAACACCTCCCATGCTTGGATTCGACCAAGCTGAATGAGTACAATCGCGCACCTCTTAAACCCTAATTCGAGGGTCGCAGATGTGGGTCGCAAGTCATCTCGTCCTTCGAACTTCGCCAGCTCGGACGGATGGCCTATGATAAGAGTTATGCGACCATTGAAGTATCACCGTGATCACTGTCTGCCACTCTACCACACCATGTGGTCCGCCAAGGGAGGATTTGCTAGCGCAGCCTCCAAACCATCACGTGAAGTAGGCAGGGCATGGTGCTAAACAGAGATGCTTCATATATGTCGAATACATTCGATGCATAACATGCATAGAATACACACGATACTTTACAAGTATCGACTTCCTAAATAACTTAGTTATTTAATTAGCATTACATGCTACCTTATGTGGTCCCACGATCCACACACTCGAGACATAAATCATGTTTCAAACTGGGGGATACACACTGGGGTATTGGTCTGGCGGTTTACAGCGTGCAACGCGCCATCACAATAACGTGTCAGGAAGACATGGACTGTTAGTGATGATTGGATAAGTGGTCAAGATTGATCGTGTGACACTAACACACCACTCCACTACTCCATCACTCTACTTCCTCCACTTCCTACGAGAGACGTGAGTAAGGCTCAAATGACTTGTATAAATAGGTTCTCCTCCCTATTTCCAAACAGACAAGAGAACACAACACAGAAACCAAGTGTTAATACAACACGTATTCAAACACCCAGATCATGTTTGCATTAATCGTAAGCCTGCTCACCTTTCTGTTATAAGTCATAAACAAGCCTACATCTTCACAATATCAACACCTTCTTTGCTTCCCTCCCTAAGATCAACCCGATCTCCTTCACTTTGTGACCGAAACAAGTCTGGAACGACCATTTCTTGGTTTATGCCAGAATTGTATAGATTGATCTCTCGAATCAAAAGCACTCATCGCGCAGTGCATTTGTTTAGGGTTTAGATTCAATTCTCATCCACACACCCCAAATTACCAAAACTAGAAGAAGTAGTTTTCACCCATAAACAATCGGCGACCACAATGGGAGATTAATCTCTTGGTTGCAATATCAATTTCCAATTCTCAAATTTCATCTTTTCAATACCCGTTTCGATTTCCGCAATTTCAAGAGGGTAGATCTTAGGATCAATTCAATCATCAATTCATTTCAAAATGGTAGAACTCAGATCAGCAATCAATTATGATGGAGATAGTATGGATAACACTCCCGGTGTCGATGTACCTGTCAGTGGAGCTACCGTGGTCAATACATCTCATGGAGCCGTCACTTCTACCACCGGCGGGGCAGGAGGAGATATACCATTGGGAGTGACACCTCATATCACTAGAGCCAGAACAACTGCAAACCTTGGCATTTCTTCGAGTGTAACGCCTCCGGCGGTTACCAGAGCAACAACTTCCACTCCTTCATCAGGATGAGTAGTTGGAGTAGCAAGAGGAGGACCATCTCCCATTACCATCGCAGATTTGATGGAGAGGCATGAAGTCCTTGCTAAGACTCAAACGGATATGGATGCAACTCAGAAAGAGGTACTAACTTTTCTTAAGACATTAACTGATCTATTTCCACAAAAGCCACGACATCCCCTATAGCCAACAAGGAATGCATTCAATGCACCCAAAAAAGGTACTTCAGCGGCGCGGACCTACATGGACCTAATCAAAGAAGCGATATCATAAATGAGTGATCATGTCATGGAGATTCCTACACTGGGGACTGATCCTTACAATGATCTTCCTCAAGTCAATAGTCTCGCTATGAGATAAAGGTCGGTGGATCAGGAAGCGTTTTTTATAGTGGAAAGTTTATGAGAACTTTTACACCTCTCGAAGAATCAGCGGGCAAATACATTTTGCTGCAATCAACCAGAAGGTCACAACCGGGCGCTACATGTTACTGTACGCATCAAGGATTAAGAGTCCAAGGGGGACCTTATCGACACGGGAGCATCTTCGAATGTGATTACCCTCAAGACACTCAGGACAGCCAAGGTTCACCCGAACAAGATCGTACGGCAGCCTACCACGATGATAGACTTTGAAGGAAACGAAACCAACACGTACAGGATTGTCCCTTCGATGTATCAGCAGTGCCATAAGACTATGATGAATAAAGAAGTCATTTGTATTCCTGCATCGATGTCTCCTTACGCACCGATATGTGGAGTGGAGTTATTTAAACCAAGAGAAGCTCCGCGGGAAAAACCAGACAAAGTTCATTGCATCCCACTCCCCATGTGGACGTCAATCAAGGAAGAGGACCGAGTTGCATATCCTCACGATGCATCTTTGCTGACAAGGCATTCTTCTTCATCCAGTGAAGCAGCGACCCATGTTCACACTAAGAGGGAGACTGATGCCCAATTGAATGCTATAATAACGACGAGCTACAAGAAGAGGTGCTGGATACTCCACGACATCTGCAAGATGACACCAACTCCACGATTGAATACCTCGACGATGAGGAATCTCCTAGGCCTATGTCTATCAGCTCGACCTTGTGTGGGCATTCGTACAATCTCCGATCCAAGCCAGTCAAACAATATCTGAGGAAATTCAGGTAAGAGATCAGGTGTTGCGCGGATTCCAGAGACTTGAACAAATGCTACCCCAAAGATAATTTTCCTCTACCTAACATCGACATGTTAGTAGATGCCACCAGCGGACATGGCATGTTCTCCTTCATGGATGGATATAGCGGCTACAATAAAATAAGGATGTATGAGCATGATGCAAGTAAGATAGCTTTTCGAACTCCTCTCGAAAATTTTATTATACTATAATGCCATTTGGTTTAAAAAATGCCGGTGCAACATATCAACGCGTTATTACGGCAATCCTCCACTGGAGCCGATACCTCAAGGGAGAAGCCTCAAGATGATAGGAATCGTCATGTCGAGAAAGAATCCACATCTTGGGTGAATCACTCTGTCAGACTTAAGAGGAATGCTTCAGCAAAATAGTGAACATCCAAATAATTATGTCAAGAGGACCCAAATTTAGGCACTGAAGGGTGATATGTGTAGAATACATCCTATTTATTATCTATTATTTATGCTTTCTCTGCTATTTTTCTTGTGAATTATGTATTTTATGCGTGTTTTTGAGTTATTAGGTACTATGGAGTCATACGGATAAAAAGAAGAAGAAATCACCCAATTTGAGCAAAAAGGGCAAAACTGTCATTTCTAGGGCAAACACTATCCGGAGCCGACCAAAGGTTAAGGGATGACTCTTTTAGGGGAGTGATAAACACATATTAGCTGAGGCTAAGGGGATGCCATTGGGTGGTCGTATCCAAGCACAATGAGTGCAAATAGCTATCCCATTACTAAAGCCCTAAAATCGAGAGATGTTTTCTCTCATTCACCACCTCTTTCACCTGAAACGAAAACAAAGTAGTGGCTACTGTTTCTGCTGGAATCGATTAGAAATCGAGAACGAGAAGGGAGAACAGCTAGTTGCTGGCTTGCTGCCATGATTAAACAGGTATTTGGTTGAATCTGTGATTGCGAAGAAGAAGAGAAATCAAGGTATGGATGCTGTTGAATCTGATATGTGGGTTTGATTTGCATCTGAGAACATCCAAGAGAACCAGAAACCGAGAAAAGAATTGAATCATAGATCGATTCTTAGAACGAGAAGACAAAATTGGGGTTTGAGTTATTTTGGTGGATTGATTAGGGTTCGAATGTGTGTGATATTGCTGCTGAATCGAAATCGAGAATTGGAAGCTGTAAATTGGAGACGGCTTATGAAGAAATTAGGTTTTGATGGTGGAACTGAGGTTCGAAATTGGGGTATTTTAGTGGAGTTTCAAGGCTCGAAATAAATTAAGAAATGGGATCTGTTGTTGGTGTTGAGAAATAAGAAACTTGAAGAACTGAGATGTGAAGCTGTTGTTACTGATGGTGTTGAATGAATCAAGACAAAGAGAAGGTAATTGGGTTCTGTTGTGATTGAGATGGGTTCGAATCTGTTGTGATTTTGAATCTGTGAAATGGAAACTGGGGTTCTGTCAAATAAGAAGGTCATGGGATAAATAGGTATACTGGTTGAACGGGGATTGAACAGGTGTTGGTGGTAATGGATTCTGTCAGTTGTAGTAGCAGAAATAAGGAGGATGAGTATGACGCAGTTGAGAAAATGGGTTGTAAAATTAAGTACCAGAAGTTGAGTTTGGATGGTGATAATGGTGGTCGCTGCTATAATAGATCGAGAGCTATGTTGGTGGTCCGATACAGAGAAGGAATTAACGGATTGAGAGAATTGTGATGATGTTATTCTATTGCAGGTGACGGGTTTGTAATGGTGATGAATGAGCTTAAGAAATAGATGTATGTTAGGATTCTTAACAGGAATTGAATATATTGGCCTGAATTCGGCCTGAGAAATGCCCAGAAAACAGAGGAGACTCTGTCGAATTTCCCCCTCCGACGATTCAACTCAGTGTTCCAGTGACCGATCCATTCCTTGACTCAGCTGAGTAAGATCCAGTAAGCTCAGTAAGACTGACTGAGAAGCTGACTCAAGATGGCTAACTCACTTCTCCCTTGACTCCCTTGACTAACGGTTTGACCGTCTGACCGTTAACTTTGACTGTTCAGTGACGGAATATTATGTCGACGGTTACAGAGCTCAGGTGGCCGATGGTGACGGATTCCGGTCAAATTCCGGCCAAAACCCCAGTTTTCCGGCGAGAGTTTTTGGGACATATTTTCTACACGGGTTTTTATTACTTGCGGGCTTGGTGGATTTTCATATAATGGACTTTGAAGAGAAGACCTAATTTTTGAAGGAGTATCCTTTATGGAAATTGAGAAACATATAAAAAGAGAAGTCTTTTCTATAAACAATATCTATTATATTTTCTTCTACTTTTGTTTCTAGGGTTTACAACATGATAGTGTTTCTCTTTCTTCTTGTTATGAACTCCATGAGCATGAGTGCTTAATTTTATTATTGGTTATGGAATAGTTGTATTTCACAAAGAATGATTCTTTGATTCAATATATTAGTTTTGTCTCATATTTATCGTTCACAATTCTCTGAAAATATAATTATATGATTGACGTATTATAACATGATTTGATTGATTGTTTTGTCAACTTGCAAATTGGTAGAACTTCTAATCACATCTATTGCTAGTTTAGGGTTTATTATACGTAAAAGTGATAATCCTTGAATACAAGTAGCATAAATATGATTATAGTTTGTAGTGATATATTCTTATGATCATATGTGAATAGTGACCTTTGTTAAATTGAATCAGTGCGCTTTCCACGTTCAATTGCTTTGATTGGCCTGATTTCATATAACTTAATGCATCTAGGGAATTAAACTTGATTAGTTCTTTTACACGTTAGGTTGTTCTCTTAGATAGAACTCATACTCGCATCTTTTAATGTGTTTGTTGATGACAAAAGGAGATTTGCGGGATATTCTTGCGATCAAGGTATCCTAGGGCTTTTGATAAAAGTTGAAATTAAATATCAATTCTACTTATGGTTTTGAAAGCATGTTTGTGAATGAAAACGAAATCCTTAACCAATACTTTCACATCCTTGAATATAATTGTTTACGTTTCTTTATTTGCTTTTATTTTATTTTTACTTTATAAAAATCAGAAAATCCCCCGTGTTATTTATAAGAAACCAAAACATGTTGACAACCTAGTCCTCTCTATGGGATCGATCCTTTGTTTCCCTTGATATATTTATATTTTGAGTAGTAAGAAAGTGTAATTTATTTTTGACGCTTACGACAGCGATCAAATTTTGGCGCCGTTGCCGGGGAGGCAGCGGTTGTCACTTGTTTTTGGTTTCTTATTTTTTTATTTGTTTTTAGTTTTGTTTTTATTTTCTTGTTTTTAACTTTGGTTTGAGAACTCTTGTTTCAGGTACCTATTATGGATGGGGCATTTTGGAACAATGGGTACGGTTGTCAACCTCAACAACAACATGACAACTATCACCCTTATGGGGAGTACAATCAAAACCAATCCTTTGGTTATGGTCAATACTCCACGTACCCTTTTAGTTACTCTCATACATTCCAACCTTCTTATGGTGGTTATGTAAGTGAGCAACCACAAAGAGGGGAGAATAGTTGTGCTTATCTTAATATTTCCTCTAGTTTGGTAGATGAGATGCAACAATTTATGGTCAGCATGGAGTCCGTTTGTAGACAACCAAGCATGGAAACAGTTTCATCGACCGAATCTGCTCATAGTATGTTTGGCCCAATTTGTGATCGTAGTTATGATCATTCACCCATTCAAAGGGAAGATAATTGGCCTAGCAATACTGAAGTAAGTAATTCTACTTTTTCTTTGTCGAATGAGCTTTACCAGCAAATGGAATTCTATTTTAAAAATTTGGATGGATCACTCCAAGAGCTTCAAAAAGGTGTTTCCATTTTAAGACAGGTATTGAAGAATACAAAGAGGAAATGCAAAATTCTGCGAAAGACCAATCTTTGGGAAGTGGTAGCCAATCTTATGATAATTATGATAGTGACGATGATTATGAAAATACATCGCTTGAACCAATTTATGGTGACATCCCCGAGGAGTGTACAATGGAGTCTTCTTGCGATCAAGGTATTCTAGGGCCATTGATAAACTAGAGATTAAATATCAATTCTAATTATTGTTTTGAAAGCATGTTAGTGAATGAAGATGAATCCTTAACCAATATCCTTTCTATTGATTTGTTTGCTTTATTTCTTTGTTTGCTTTTATTTTACTTTTACTTTACTTATACTTTATAAAAATCAAAAAATCCCCCGGTGTTTTATATAGGAAACCGAAAAAACTTGACAACCTAGTCCTCTCTATGGGATTGTTCCTTTCTTTCCCTTGCTATATTTATATTTTGAGTAGTGAGAAAGTGTAATTTATTTTCGACGCATACGACAACGATCAAAGGGTCACAATCCAAATGTGACTGAACCACAAGTGGAGTAATTGTGCATCAATAGGATGGCACCTGTCAATCGTGCTTTGTAAAAGAGCATGTGCTTTCAGACGCCCTTTAAACTCCATGAAGCTTCTAAATGCTCAGGTTGCAACAGCACATGCCCTGCTAGAAAGAACAAGCCTGCCCGTCATAAATAGACTCATGATGTTCGTGGAAACATACATCTCTCCAACAGGTAGTATAAGATTCAGCCTTTTGTAAGCAGTTTCGCTGAAGCATCAAGAGTAAGACCACCGAGATACAACAGCATGCACATCCAAAATCACCAACTCCAGACTCCAGTACCATATGCACGACTGCCACAATAGTGAAACAACGTCCAAGATATTCCATATCTGGATTGACGGTAGCTACGCTTTCAGAATCTGTCTCCCGTAGAAGAAGTAGTTGCGTTACCAAAGGAGTATGATTGGGGACTTCTTACCACTGCCCATCTCAAAGATGGTGAATTTAGAGAGATACAAGCACGCTATCATTATGATTCCAAGATGTCCAAAGATGAGGATATACTCAAGAGAGAAGATGTAAAGACGGCCTCGTGAACCTAGCATGGAAACATTTATCAAGTCGAGAGCTCTGGATACTCGCGGGCAGGGGACTGTCTCCCCCTTCTCTATTCCATGAAGAAACATCAAGAAATCTATCGGATCCAGCGTATCTCTCTAATAACGAGACGATCTCTACCGCTGTATAAATAGTGCCAAGCTCGTGCAAGTTGCTATCATGCCTCTTCCTACCAGTCTCTTCTGATCACAGCTGCATCTAAGAACCGTTGTTCATTTATTGATACTAGTGCCCGAACTTCACGATAGCAACAACCTACGGATAGAGGTAATCTGAACTTCTGCATATTTTATTTTCCCATGGAGAAGTAATAGAGTCACAGAGAAGAGATGGTGATATCTTCATTATGGTAAACTCGCCGACCATACAAGATAGAACCATATAAATCACGCCTGGAGACTGAGGCTCAACATGAAATTCCTTCGCCATCAATCAAGGAATTCTTCAACACAAGAGAGATGGTCAATCAAGAAGCATGTAGTTTGCAAGGGAAAACCAAACTGAAGAAGAGGCCTCTTCAACGCTCCCTCCAGCAGAAGCCGCTTCAAACGCTCTCTCCAAGCCGCTTCAATGTTCTCTCCAGAAGAAGGCGTTTCAATTCTCTCCAGAAGAAGGCGTTTCAGCTCTCTCTCCAAAATAAGAAGTCGCTTCAACACTTCAACGCTCCATCCAGCAGAAGCTGCTTCAACATTCTCCGGGACCTGCTCGCTCCAGAAGCTGCTTTAACACTCTCCGGGACCTGTTCACTCCAGAAGCTACTTCAACACTCTCCGGGACCTGCTCGCTCCAGAAGCTGCTTCAACACTCTCTACAGGACCCACATCCACATTTGATCACACAAGGTCCATTTTTGAGCAAAGCAAGCACGCAGTGGGTCCCACATTTGATCGAAGAAGGCGGAAAGGTCAGAGCAAGCAAGACAGGTATTGATCAACTCACAAGGCTGGTATTGATCAATTCACGAGGCTGGTATTTCTCAAGTCGCAGAGGCTGGTGTTAATCAGGACATAAGACCGATATAATAGGCGCACACAGTAGGGCCGGTTTCAGTCAAAGCACAGGGCCGACGTTTGAAGCATGTACACAGTGGACCCACGTTTAACCGAAGCAGACACAACAAACCCACATTCTATCAAGCACGCGCACGATGAGTCCCGCGGTTAAGCGAAGTAGGCGGGCCCACATGCCTATCAAACAGGTGCGACAGGGTGACGTTTGGTTGAAGCATATATATGGTGGGGTCCACATTCATTCAGGGTTATATGCACGTTTTTCTATGGGAAGAGAAGATACAAGTTCTATTCCCTTCTTGGATCAAATACCCGAAAGAGGAAACCGGTCCCACCAAGGTCGTCGTCACACCTGGAGTACTCCCACGAAGTAGGCACAACAGTCCGTCGATTAGACACATCAAGCCCACGTTCAATCAAGCAGGCGCAGTAGTCCCATGAACGAAGCAGGTGCAACAGTCCGTCGATTAGGCACAACCCCACTATCGAGCGAAGCAGGCGCAATAGCCCCTCGACCTAATCAGGCATACTAAGGTCAATCCGGCAAGACAGATATTCGAACGGAGTATGCCATTGACCGAAGCAGGCAAGACCGACATCATACCAGGGGAATGCTCGCCTAAACGCCTCTTGAACGTGACATTCTCCAAGGACAGGATGACCCGTCTCTCCTAGTAATATCTAACTTTGTCTCATAAGTTTTATCTTTAAGTGTCACCATCTTATGCCTACCCCACAATAGTGTAACCATTATGCGCTAGGCAGGGGACTTAATGTTGATGGTGGATTTTAGTTCAGGGCTAAAGTTGTATAACCAATATTTTGTATAACCATCCTGCAGAGGATGAGATTATTGTATAAGTGATGAATACTTCTTCACTTTATTAATTCACCTAGAATGGAGCATTTAGCAACAATCCCCCGAATATTCTGTGAATTTTAGCATTATTGATTAATGCATAAAATGCCTTGTATATCCTGTGTTGTTCCTAGCAGAACTCTTATTGTTGGTGCGGCATGATGAATGATTGTTACTCGCAGCCGAGTAGCATGAATATCCAAGTACCAACAATGAGGCATGCACGAAATGCCCGTACAGGCTGTAACTCTCGGTTTGTTATACTAGCCCGATTGTGCATATAACTCTCGGTGTGTTATACTATCCCGATTGAGCATATAAACTCTCGGTGTGTTATACTAGCCCGATTGAGCATGTAACTCTCGGTGTGTTATACTATCCCGATTGAGCGTCTAGACTGTCCATAACAGTCTAGAAACGATCTTGATCATCCAACTTCACCAGCATGATTGGATGGTCCAGATCGAATCCAATACCCCCAAGCAGGTATTGGAACATTCACTGCCGACCCAACGCGGACCCCGTATGGCCGGCCTCCCAAAAGGGATGGCATAGCTTTCCAAACCGTCCAAACCAAGCAGAATGGAAAAGAAACACTAAATTAGGGTTTGTGGCACATTACATGTGTCGCAAAACGATCTCAACCATCCATCTTCGCAGGCATAGATGAAATGTGTAGATGTAAATTCAAAGGGCCCACAACATTTCAACACAATTACCGTGGGCCCGCCTACACACATGAACAATCGGTCAGGACCAACCATGTTTGGTTGTCCCAATTCGTGCGTGCAAAACAATGCATGAAG
Source organism: Papaver bracteatum (assembly GCA_023529315.1). Lineage (NCBI taxonomy): Eukaryota > Viridiplantae > Streptophyta > Magnoliopsida > Ranunculales > Papaveraceae > Papaver > Papaver bracteatum. The sequence continues at coordinate 935,238 of JAJJWX010003638.1, forward strand.
CACGGCCGGCCAAAACCCCAATTAGGGTTTGTATCGATCACGAGCGTCTGTTTTCTCCTGATCGAATGAAGGGATTAGGAGACAATTGAGTAGGTCTAGTGAGCATCAACATGATCACCGTGGAACCATCTATCTCCTCACCCGACCGACCAAGGCATACCATGCCTGGTTTCTCCCAAAAGCACGCCCAAACTAGTATGGTCACGCTTCCTAAATCACAAACTGATCTCGACCACTCAACTTCGCCGGACGAATTGAGCAGCTTAGATCACGTTTCCATAGGACAGTCAGGTACAGGCGTGAATATCAGCCTACCACCTACACGCCGGACCAAACGATTGAGACCGACCAAGCTTGGTCGTCTAGAAATGCGTGCCTTGAAAGTGGCATGCCGCGCCCTTTAGGAATCATTTGCGTCATAGTATTTCTGTCGCAAAACGATCTCAGCCACTCAACTTCACCGGTAAATTTGAGTGGCCTAGATCAAACCATCGCGGGACAGTGAAGCATGGACATATACATCAGCATGCAGTCTACACGCATGCCTGATCGGTCCTCCATGAAACACATCCCATGCTTGGATTCGACCAAGCTGAAGGAGTACACTCGCGCACCTCCTAAACCCTAATTCGAGGGTCGCAGATGTGGGTCGCAAGTCATCTCGTCCGTCCAACTTCGCCAGCTCGGATGGACGGCCTATGATAAGAGTTAGGCGACTAGTGAAGTATCACCGTGATCACTGTCTGCCACTCTACCACACCATGTGGTCAGCCAAGGGAGGATTTGCTAGCGCAGCCTCCAAACCCTCACGTGAAGTAGGCAGGGCATGGTGCTAAACAACGATGCTTCATATATGTCGAATACATTCGATGCATAACATGCATAGAATACACACGATACTTTACAAGTATCGACTTCCTAAATAACTTAGTTATTTAATTAGCATTATATGCTACCTTATGTGGGTCCCATGATCCACACACTCGAGATATCAATCATGTCACAAACTGGGGGATACACACTGGGGTATTGGTCTGGCGGTTTACAGCGTGCAACGCGCCATCACAATAACGTGTCAGGAAAACATGGACGGTTAGTAATGATTGGAGAAGTGGTCAAGATTGATCGTGTGACACTAACACACCACTCCACTACTCCACTTCCTCCACTTCCTACGAGAGATGTGAGTAAGGCTCAAATGACTTGTATAAATAGGTTCTCCTCACCATTTCGAAACAGACAAGAGAACATAACACATAAACCAAGTGTTAATACAACACGTATTCAAACACCCGGAACTTGTTTGCATTAATCGTAAGCCTGCTCACCTTTCTGTTATAAGTCATAAACAAGCCTACATCTTCACAATCTCAACACCTTCTTCGCTTCCCTCCCTAAGATCAACCCCATCTCCTTCACTTTGTGACCGAAACAAGTATGGAACGACCATTTCTTGGTTTAGTCCAGAATTGTATAGATTGATCTCTCGAATCAAAAGAACTCATCGCGCAGTGCATTTGTTTAGGGTTTAGATTCACTTCTTATCCACACACCCCAAATTACCAAAACCATCAGAAGTAGTTTTCACCCATAAACAGATCCGAGATTAAGAATTAGGTTTGTGAACACTAAGGCTCGTGATTACTACGTGGAATATAGTACTAAGAAGCCTATTATTGAAAAGATTTATAATCCTGTTGAACTTAGAGTAGAGGGTCTCCCTAGGTTCTTTGAGAATCATGAATGGGGAATTATTAGTCGTCCCATGGGTACTTCCTATATGGAACTGACAGCCCAATTTTATGCAAACTTGCATGAGCCTTTTTATGTAAGGTGCACCTTCAAGACCATTGTTGAAGGAAAAGTGTTTGTTGTGGATCGTCAAGTTATTGTTGATCTCTTGGACTTGACTCATGTTGGCAAATTTCTCTTACCTCCTCCTGAGCACTTGAGACCATCTCCAAATGTGCTCTCAAACTTCCTTCTTGCAAGAGATGTTTCCTGGAATGATGAAAAGATTGATATTCATGATGATGCACTATTTCTCAGAGCTGTTGGAAAATTATTGGTAGTTAAATTGATGCCTAGCACAATTTATAGACAACTATGGACCAAGCCTCTTGCAGAACTGGTTTATTATGTTGCTGAAGGGAGGAACATTGATTTCTGTGGCCTCAATATTCTCCAGATGATAAGTGTCATACATATTTCAAGGAAGACTCATGGGTTTCCTTATCTTATCTCAATGATCTGCAATCAATTTGGTATTATTGCTGATGGAACCAATCTTGAAGGACCAAAGGTCTTAACCATGAACAATATTGAAAGAAATTCCAGAGCTCCTGCAGCACCCAACTCTGAACTCTCTCGGCTCTAGCAAGAAGTTGAGATTTTGAAGGAGCAATTGAATTACGCAGAGACATCTCATCCCGAACTAATAAAGAATTTTATGAAATTGGTAGGGATTATATTAAGTAACTAATCTCTGTTCTTTTTGTTAATGGGTTGTTTAACTTCTCTTATTGACTACTATCTATTGTTATCTATTTAAATTTCTGATGTTGAACTTAAGTTATCTCTTTTGTGATGTAATAACTTTAATGGCACTTTAGCCTTGAATGATCTTTTTCCTTCAATTAAACTTCAAAATGTGCTAAGTCCATAAGAAGTACATGTTCAAAAGTTAAGTCCTTCATATTTCGATCCGAAAGTATTGATAAAATAATGAATAAACTTTTGACAAAAACAAAAGTTAAGGCTTTTATGTCATTATGAAAATATTGATAGAAGAAAGGATGAGCTTTTGTTTACAAAGATCAAGTCTATTGTATGTGTGCAAATAGTGATGGAAGATAGAATGAATCTTTGTCTATTCCGCAGTATTGATCTTCCCTGATCCATATTTTTTATGTACATACTGTATGGCTCCGTAAGTCCTCTTATGTTGAGCATTTCCAATTAGATTAATCATGGGTTCACTTGTGTTTAATTTAGTTGAGTATTCCGGTTGAATTAATCATGGGTTCTCTTGTGGTTAATTCAATTGAGTATTTTGGATACAATTTCATATTTTTATATGATTTGTTGTTGTCCAAAAAAATCCTTCTTTTCTTGTGAAAGTAAGGTCGCTCTTGTTGTTCTTTCGGGAATGACATTATATGGGGGAGAGTTCTTATTTGAACTTTTTCTTTATTGCCAAATCTTTGTGGGGAGTGTGACTGTGGAATATTATAGAGGTTATCTTGTATCTTTGTAAACTCCTTGATGAATGCATTTAGTTTCGGCTATATGATTGTATCTAAAAAGTTGATATGTACTGTCTTTTGGTCATGAAATGTCTCTATGGAAATTTCATTAGGATCCCACTAGTTTTCATACCTTTGCCAATTTTATTGACAAAAAGGGGGAGAATTAATGTGTAGTTCACACTACAAATACATATGGTTTTCAGATCATTATGTAAGGGGAAGTGGTTTCCATGTGAGATGGAGTATTGACTAAGGGGGAGTGATACATATCACCATAGTATTGTTGTCAAAGTTGTGATACAATTGAACTTTGAAGCTGTGTAATAATACTATGACACTGTTTCACAATGATTGAGGGCTTTTGTTTTCTCATTGTTATAGCTACGAATTTCCAACAATGATGATGCTGAACTTACAACCTTTGGAACCATTGGAGTACTTGGAAGTGACGAAGATTTCGAGTAATGCTGAAGAACCAATGAGATCAAGCATGTGGAAGAGAAGCTGCAAATTTTATTTTTTGTATTTCATATGTATTGATAGTTTTGTCACTAAAATTGACAAATGTGGAGATTGTTAGAGCACTGCTCGGTCGAACTTGCAAGCGTTGCTATCTCAAGCTTGTTGTCAAGTTTAGTTTCCAAAACTATAAGTCTTGATTTCTAGTCTACTTATAGCTAAGTCTCGGACTATGATATAAAGTGTAGTTGATCTCTAGACTCCACGGCGTTTATCATACAAAGACGAAGAACTACTCAAGGAACTGGTGGAACTTCATCGACTAAAAGACTTGAACTTATCTATCACTCAAAAACTCTATCTGCTCTATCTCCTATCTTGAGACAAAAGTCGTATTACTATATAGACTTTGATTATACACATTTTCTATTTCAAGTCGAGTTTATCTTGCTCTCGAAATATGAGTTGGTAAGCTTTCTCTTTGTTCAAGTTCATCTTTACTCATGACGAAAGTCATGTTGATTGTTTCAATCTCTTGAAAATTGCTTTGATGAAAAATAGAGCGTGACTAACCTTTATATATAACATCCTCTAAGAATGTTTCAATGATTAAAATAAATAATTTAGAATATGTAACCATATTTGGATATAAGCATATATAATGTGTTCGCACATTAGTGTATAAGTCCAAAATCGGGAACCAAATGTATGCATACGTGTGTGTATACAAAATGGTTGATGGAGACTGGGTAAGTATGCGTACTCATACGCATACTGGCGGAAGTTCACGTCCGTTAATTTCTGTTGAGTTTGGAAATCAAAACCAACTCATTCAGTTACCTAAGTACACGTACCCATATCCATACTGGTGTAAAGTTCACATCCGTGAATTTCTGCTGAGTTTGAAAACCAAACAAAAATCAAATCTAGTTACTTAAGTACGCATACCCGTATGCATACTTAAGTGTATTACATTCTAAAATTGGTTTATTCGTGAACTTAAATTTATATAAACTAAGGAATGCATATTTGAAAACCGTGGCTATAACGTTCATGAATTGATTCGATTGAATCAAAACCAATTTTGTTTCGATTGTGCCTTGCATACTTCTATGAGATGTAAGCCATTGAACAACTCTTGAACTAGTTCATTTGAGTCATTTGAACTAGTTATGGTAAAGATGAATAAGGTTGATATGGCTAAACTTTTGGTTAACTACTATTGAACCAACAACTTGTACACGTTTAGGTATGGTTACTCAAACCTAAATGACATATACTTCATTTGTGTATAACAATCTAAGTTCGATCTAACGGTTGAAAGATATTAGCTTGAATCTAATCAGGTTTTCATCTAACGGTGAATATTGAATGCTCTGTTTCCAAGGTAACTTTGATTGCAAACACTGATTTAAAGGAGAATTCTAGCAACTGGGAAAGTTAATCCCCACACCTCCTATGTGATAGTGGTTGTATAATCTAGAGTCCATTCTCCTTTAAGCTTAGGTTTCTACCGAGACCATGTAGGTTAACGACTTGAAGACTTCATTGGGATTGTGAAGCCAGACCCAACTATTTTCTTTGTAGTTGCGTGATCTGATCTTGCTGATTCTATCGTGTTGAGTACAATTGAAATAATTGACTCGAGATTAATTTCTCTGATATGCAAGATAAAAGTAATCACAAACATCTTCGTCTCATCGTTTGCGATTCCACAATATCTAGTTTCGCCATCATACGATTTAGATTATTGTGAGGTAATTGATAACTCTACGATTTTATTCCGAAATATAAGTCTGGGTTATCGATTGACTCATGTTCACCTTGATTTATCAAAAGACGGAACAAAATTCGTAGGTATTTCTGTGGGAGACAAATTTATCTATTCTTGTAGACTTTTCTATGTGAGACAGATTTCTTTACTAAAGTCTTCGACTTTGGGTATTAGCAACTCTTAGTTGTGGGTGAGATCATCTAAGGGAATAAAGTGCGTATTATCCTGCTGGGATCAGAGACATAAGGAGCGTAACTGTACCTTGGATCATTTTGAGATTAGTTGGGGTTCAACTACAGTCTAGACTGAAGTTAGTTTGTAGTAGGCTAGTGTATGTAGCGGCTTAATACATTGTGTGTTCAATCTGTACTAGGTCCCGGGGTTTCTCTCCATTAGCGGTTTCCTCGTTAACAAAACTTCTAGTATCTGTGTAATTTCTTTTCCACATTATATTTTATTATATAATTGAAATATCACAGGTTGTGCGTTGAATCAATCAATTAGGAAATCCGACCTTTGGTAGTTGATTGAAATTGATTGATACTTGAACATTGGTATTTGGATTCATTCAAGTTAATTTCTCTTGTATTCAATTAGACTCGTAGATTTCTATTTTCTTGAGTAAGGATTTAATCGAGAAATTGAGATATAACTCTTTGATATACTTTTTTTTTTAAGATTGAGTCTGACTGTCTAGTTGATTCTCTTAAAAATATATTGGAGTTTGTCCATACAGATTGTTAAGTAAATTATTGGGTGAGGTTGTTGTACCCCCACTTTTTCATAAAGGACGTCATTTAAGGAAGTCAATTGCGTAGAGCCTTACGAGGTTCAAGAGATGTAAGGAACACGACTATAATTGAATCACTTGGAGAGTGGATTCGGTTTCGACTATATTCCAGTCCGAAGTTTGATAGTAGGCTTTTGTGTCTGTATCAGCTTAATACATTTTGGTGTTCAAATCTTGGCAAGGTCTCGGGGTTTGTTCTGTTATTGTCGTTTCCTCGTTAAGAAAACTTCTATTGTCTTGTATTTTTCCTTTTCCTTGTTATATATTTTTTATCTTTATAATAAGAATAGCACGAGTAATACATATTCAATTTTAGTATATAAGTCCATAATAATTGTGATCAATTACGAGACTTGTTCTTATAGAATTTGTATTTGAAAGATAGATAACAAGTTTCATACTTGGAAGAATTTAGATTCTCTTTATTTGGATACGAATAAATTGATCTTGGATATTGATTTGAAAGATCGTCCAAGTACTCTTCTATACTGGAAACGCGGGGTATAACAACCACACCTAATATTTCGTACGACAATCTGTATGAAATAAACTCCAATATAATTGCGAGAGCACCAACTTAAAAGTGAGACTCAATCAAGAAATATATCAAAGAGATTTATCTCTTTATCAATATAATCAGTAAATAAATTAAATAAAATTACGAGAGACCGATTCTTATGAGAATAACTCGGATGGTACCAAGGACCAATGTCTAAGTGTCAATCAAGTCCTATCCAACAAACAACGTCGGATATCAACTATGATTGAATTACGCACAACCTGTGATATTTCAATTATATAAACGAATATAACCCGAAAAAGAAATAACACATACACCAGAAATTTTGTTAACGAGGAAACCGTAAATGCAGAAAAACCCCGGGACCGAGTCTAGATTGAACACCACACTGCATTAAGACGCTACATACTCTAGCCTAATAAAAGTTAACTTCGTACTGGAATGTAGTTGAGCCCTAACCAAGTCTCACATTGATTAAGGTACAGTCGCGTTCCTTACGCCTCTTGAATCCCAGCAGGACGCTGCGCACTTGATTCCATTAGCTAAATTCACCCACAACTAAGAGTTGCTACGAACCAAAGTCTAAGACTTACAAACAAATTTGTATCCCACAGATAAGTCTATTCTTGGTTTTGTTTTCGTCTTTAGAAAAATCAAGGTAACAGGAAAATCAACTAATAATCCGGTCTTATACTCCTGAAGAGTATCCTAGAAATATTAGTCACCTCAAAATAACCTAAATGATTAACATAAGAAGTTATTGCGGAATCACAAGAGTCTACGATGAAGAACTATTGTGATTTCTTTTTATATATTACCTATCAGAGATAAATCTCGAGTAAATATTAGAGAAGATAAAACTCAATATGATAGAACAAGTAAGCTCAGAATACACAACTACATAAAAAATAGTTGGATCTAAAAAGGCGGGGGTCTAACAACCACACCCAATATTTCGATTAGCAATCTGTATGGACAAACTCCAATATACTTTCTAGAGAATCAACTAGACAGTCAGATTCAATCTAGATAAAAGTACATCAAAGAGTTTATATCTCTATCTCTCGATTTAAATCTTACTTAAGCAAACTTCGAGTCTCAATTTAAATACAAGAGAGATAAACTTGGATGGTACCAAAGACCAATATCCAAGTGTCAATCAATTTAAATCAACAACCAAAAGGTCGGATATTCTAATTGATTAAACAACGCACAACCTGTATTATTTCAATTATATAACAAATATAATGCGGAAAAGAAATAACACAGATACCAGAATTTTTTTTAACGAGGAAACCGCAAATGCAGAAAAACCCCGGGACCTAGTCCAGATTAAACATACACTGTATTAAGCCGCTATAGACACTAGCCTACTCCAAACTAACTTCGGCCGGGACTGTAGTTGAACCCTAATCAATCTCATACTGATCCAAGGTACATTTATGCTCTTACGTCTCTGATCCTAGCAGGATACTACGTACTTGATTCCCTTGGCTGATCTCACCCATAACTAAGAGTTGCTACGACCCAAAGTCGAAGACTTTAATAAACAAATATGTATCACACATAAAAGTCTACGGTAATAGATAAATCCGTCTCCCACGAATATTCCTATGAGTTTTGTTACATATTTTGATAAATTAAGGTGAACATGAACCAATTGATAAACCAGACTAATATTCCCGAAGAACAGCTCAGTATTATCAATCATCTCACAATAATCTTAATCTACGCAGCAAAAAATGATATTGTGGAATCACAAATGATAAGACGAAGATGTTTGTGACTACTTTTATATATTGCCTATCGGAGATAGAAATCTCAATCCAATTATTACAATTGTACTCGTACGATAGAAACAACAAGATTTGATCAGACAACTACAAGAAAAGTAGTATCGGTATGGCTTCACAATCCCAATGAAGTCTTTAAGTCGTTAAACCTGGTTTAGAAGAAGAAACCAAAGGTTAAAGGAGAATCGACTCTAGCTTAGCACAAATAGTATCACACAGAATGTGTGGGGATGAGTTTTCCCAATTGCTAGAGTTATCCCTTATATAGTGTTTCAAATAAGGGTTTGAAATCAATGTTAGCTTGGTAACAAAGCATTCAATATTCACCATTAGATGAAAACCTGATTAGATTCAAGCTAATATTTATCAATTGTTAGATCGAAAACATAGCTTGTTATACACACATGAAATGCACGTTTCTAGGTTTGTGTAACCGTACCCAAACTTGTACATTAGTTGGTTCAACAATAGTTAACCAAATGGTTATCCATATGATAACTTTCATATCAACCATATTCTCCTTCACCATAACTAGTTCAAATGACTCAAATGAACTAGTTAGAGAGTTGTTCAATTGCAAGGAAATATCATGTACTACACAAGACACAATTGAAGCAAAAAAGATTTGATTCACTCGAACCAGTTCATGAACTATATAGCCACGGTTTGCAATAGCATTCCTTAGTTTATAGTGGTAAGTTCACAAAAATCATTTTTAGACATAACCAACTCAATTTCGCGGACTTAAGTTCCCGGATGGAGTTCACAAACTCCAGCAGAAATTCTCGGGTCGAGAACTTCCGCAAAATCGCGGACTTAGCTCACGCACTTCTCCGGTTATCTTGATCAATAAAGTTCGCAAACTTCGGTTCAAGGAATAAGGACTTATACATATATGTGTTTCCACAACAATGCTTATATCCAACAACGATTATATAGTCTAAACTCTCATTTCAATCATTGAAACATTCTCAGAGGACGTTATATAGTTGTTATTCACAAACCATTTTTCGTCAGAGCAATTTTCAAAGTGATTGAAACTTAACATGACTTTCATCACTATGTAAATATGAACTTGGCTAAAGAGAAAGCTTTATCAACACATATTTCGAGAAATAGACAGGCGAGGTAAACTCGGCTCGAAATACCAAATGTGTATAATCTAAGTCTATATAGCAAAAACGACTTTTGTCTCAAGATAGGAAATAAATAGACTTTTGAGTGATAGATAAGTTCAAGTATCCACATACCTTTTAGTCGATGAAGATCCACCAGTTCCTTGAGTAGTCCTTCATCTTGTATGATGATTTCCATGGAGTTCTTGAGCTCAACTACACTTTATATCCTAGTCCGAGACCGTATCTATAGTAGATTAGAAATCAAGACTTATAGTTTTAATCACTAACATTGAAAAACATGCTTGAGATAGCAACACATGCGAGTTCGACCGAGCAATGCTCCAACAGGATCTGGCTTCACGAATCCAAAATGAAGTCTTCAAGTCGTTAACCTAATAGTGGTTTTGGAAAAACCTAGGTTAAAGGAGAATTGACTCTAGTTTGCAACTAGGACACACAGAAGTGTCGGGATTAGGTTTCCCAGATGCTAGAGTTCTCCCTTATATAGTACTTCAAATCAGGATTGCTTACAATCAAACCTAAGATAGCTTTGTAACAAAGCATTCAATATTCACCGTTAGATGAACTCCTGATTTAAGATTCAAGCTAAGTCTTCTTAGAAATTAAGCAATCAATCTCCACCATTAGATGGTATTATCTTGATACACACAAATAAAATATAGCTATAATTATATATGGACGAACCGTACCTAAACATGTATAGTTAACTGAAGTTAGCCATATTAATAACTTAGCCATATTCGTCTAACAATTCTATATCAAAAATGACAATCAATCAATCTTGATAGATAATCAAATAAAGCTAAATGTGTTTCAAGAGAGTTGTTCAAATGTTCATCATTCAATAGAAATATATATATGAACCATTTGAAACAAAATTGGTTTGGTTTGTAATTATAGAAAGTACTTATACAAGAACCTGAAAAGGCTAGGGTACCCAAATATACGTCAAGCTATTACTTTTCCTTCATATAAGTCCTTTCCCCGAAAGTGATTGTCTATGGACTGAGTCAAGACAATACAACAAATCGGTTCACACTTTGTGTGATCGTCTATGGATACGAGATCGAGACAATACAATAACAAAGTGTGTTTACTTGATACAAAGGTTCGGACTTAACCAAACACAATAGGATTCACGTATCAAGTAAATATGAATTAACGTTTGTGCAATTTACTTTAATTATAATAAAACAATTATAATGCGGAAATATAAAGTAAATGACACAACAAGATTTTGTTAACGAAGAAACCGCAAATGCAGAAAAAACCCGGGACCTAGTACAGAATTGAATACTCTCAGGGGTAAGCCACTATACAAAATAATACCAACTTCGTATAGTTGAGACCAAGTAACTAAACCTAGTTCACCTAGTTACGTCTATATTCCCACGCCTCCAACCTGTAAACAAGTCACGTATTTGGACCAATTCCTTTGGTTCGTATTCCAAACAGTAAAGGAACAAAAAATCTGTTTGGTATCAACTCTCTTCAACCAAGTGATATGAGTTGCGCAAAGGTTCCCTTGTTTATCTTAACATAAACTCCTTTTCCAGGTTCCAAGATCTATCTTATGTTCAATCACCCAAAGGCAATTGTTAAGATTAAGCCAATCAATACCTTTAATCCCAAGGAAATGTATTGATGCCGATCTTCCTCAATTAATCAATCCAATCTACCACAATAATAAACCGATTATTAATTGGATCCTCATTTTCCCAAACAGGTATTGTTCACACCGAAGATTATAAACACCAAGTCAGAAATCTTCTATCTCTTCTTCGTCTTCAAATTTTTTTGATCTTCAATAAACACCTGCACACAACTACTTGAATCTCTTGTGATCAATCACACAAAAAATGGAGTCTGTTAACAATGGATTATCACAAGATCGTCTTTAGATCTAACAACAGTCTAAAGATCCCTGTCGAAACCTTGAACTAGTTTGAGTGAATCTTATATCAGAAAAGAAGATTCTCAAGCATAAACAAACTAGGTGCAATCAAAGTTCAACCACCGATAGTCAATCAAATCAATACGAAAACTAAAGATAAACTGCAATATCTAGTTTCCCACCAACGGGTCGCGCTAGAGCTTATCAATCCCAAAGAAGACTTTAAATTGAGCGGCCGTAAGAGATTTCACCTAATTAGATTACTCTCCTCTTCGATAGGTGGCTTCACCAGTAACAAAGACAAAAGAGGAAGTCTATTTTTACGAAGGATTAGTTTGCTAGAAATGAAAACTCAAAGTGTTTATAGACAAGTAAGTTTGGACACCAAGGAATTTCCAAAATCGAAAATGTTCTCAAGATATTTTTCATTACTACACCAAATTTGGTTTTCATAATTCCTGTGAATACACTGTCCAAAAATACGATCGAAATCTCCTTAGAAAATCTTTAACTAGTAAATGCACATTACTAAACCCTTAATTAGAAAGATTCTTAACTTATTTAAATTCGATCTAGGGATTTAGTTCCTTCTTATCCTTTAAGGAATATCTTTGAACAATATAAAATAAGCATTAATGCACCGTGTTCAAAGTGTGTCGACACCTTACTCTTGCAAGTCCTTTTTCATACTTTCTCACTTGAAACCGATTTACCACACTTCCAAAAAAATAATTGAATTGGTTCTATGACTTTCAAGAACTATGTGATTGATCAAGTAACACTCAATCACAAACCATGGGTTTAACGGTTCTACCAAAACAAGTTTCGGTTCTACCTCCATGTGAGCACTGTGCATAGTAGTACTAGGATCCGTTCCCCCACATATATTTGCTATCTAACTTGTATGCACTGCACATGTCCATAGGATCGGTTCTCCTTCCCAAAAATGTGTTGCATATGTTCATAGGATCGGTTCCCCTTTTCTTCCATAAACCTTGCTGCACCTCATACTAGGATCGGTTCCCATTGTGATGCACTACACCTCTTACTAGGATTGGTTCCCCTTCTCCTAATAATTATTCAGACACTCACAAACCCAATCATACCCCAAGTGATTAATTAAGATCGGTTTTGTAGTTGCAGGAAATTCTACAATACACCCCCCACAAGAATTCATAATAATCAACACATCTTTATGATCAAGAACAACACTTTTTATTAATTGATTCTAGAAATGTTACAGGAAAGAAATGAAATCAAGATTACAACATTTATTCTGGAGTTTCTCTCTTCTCAAAACTTTCTCAATACTCTAAAATTAATCTCCCCTCTCTTATGCCTACTCGGCTCTTTATATAGGATATTACATAGTGGATGACAGCTAAGTTGTCCTTTAATTTCATATCAGACTTTCGATACTCTCACAAGTTTACAAGTATTAATTTCGCAAACATTATAAATTTCGCAGGATCATCACACTTCTCCCGCGTTTAGGCTGACGTCGTCTATTACATCATTTCTGAGATTATTCTGCGACGGCTTCGCAACGTTGTAAATGAAGATTTCGTAAGTGTGTTGTTGTTGCGATATTTTGATCCTACATCTTGCCTCTTCTCATGTCTTCTTTGCGAAGGGGAGAATGTCATGAGAAACCATTCTTCAAAATGTCGCAATTGTTCATCTTCCCATATTCTTCTCCCGACAAGATTCCGTGAATTAAGTATAACCGCCTACACGTGTTAAATTCTCCTTTGCTCATCAGCATGTTTGATGATATCCGGCCATCTATTTAAGAAGAGGTATAGAAGAGAGATAATTTTCTTTCTTTTACTTTGTCTTCTTCATCTCTTCGTTCTCTGTAAATTTTCATCGTCTGCAACTTTTTTTTTCTTTTGATTTTTACGGATTCACCTTTCTGCTACTGTTCTCATGGAATCATCAAGGTTAGTTTTCCTTTATCTTCTTCTGATTTTGCTGAAACAAATCTTGTTTACTGGGATTGTCTTATTTGATTTTTCTTATCTTTGTGTGATTCCCATATTATTTTATTTTTCAGCTAAAACACTTCTGACAGCAAGATTACAGTTCAGAACCCTAATAACCCCTTGAATTCGCAACCCAAGGTCGTAGCAAGGAAAAGAAATCATGCGAATCACAAGGTAGTAAGAAACATTATTCTTTTTAATAACAATATTGTTGCCTCTGTTTCTTATCTAGGTTGTTATTCACAGGGTGACAAAAATGCCAACAAACCCTCTAAGAAATCTCATCGTCTTAAAATCATGGAAACTTATGTTCCATTTTCTTCACTTATTCCTTCAAAACCTTTTGTGACATCTTCGTAAACTGAATCCTTACTTCCTACTTGCGAAATTGTTGCCTCAGATGTCACCCCTTTAACTGAGCTTCCAGTGAATGAAATCCTTCTTGTTAACCCTCCTACAAATGAAGCTTCTTCTTCTGTTGTTAATGCTTCCCAAGTTGATTCTTCCTTGATTTCAACTTTTGATCTTCCTCAAACTATTACTTCAAATGATACACCTACTGCGAAGAATGATTTTATTCTTCAGCCTTCTATCATTACTACTTCTTCGTCTAAATCCCATCCCTTTTCTAGAAAAACTGTGGAAGGAATAGACATTGCCTTTAAAGTGCTATCTGACGTTCTAGATGACGTTAAAAAGTCTCCCACTGACCCTGTCAAGTCTGGTGTCTGCGAAATTCTTAGTAAATATTTTGGTTCTGATAGAAATGTTTCGCAAATAACCCTGGAGAAAGAAGTCGAAGTCTTGAATAAGAATCTCCAAGGGATGCCCTTCGCTTAGAAAACCAAAAACTCCAGAATGTTTCATTGGATCGCGATAATCTTCGCAAGAAAAATGACGAACTAAAATGTATAATTTTTCTTATCTTCGCCGTTATCTTATCCTTATTTTTTGATTGTTTTAATAATTTTGTCCTTTCTATATTCGATTTCTTAAAATCCTTTGTTCGCCCTTTAAGCCTTAAACCAAAAACGAATTATGGAAAGATATCAATTTGAATCCATCGCGGAAGAGGTTTGTGTGGATATAGATATTTGGATGGATCAACATAACCAGCTAGATAACCTTCATACATATTCTGTTCATCAGATAGATAATCTTACCAAAGAGAACGCTCAATTAGTTCAGAAACAAAATTCATTAAGCAATGAAATATCTCGCCTCTCTTATTCTTTAACCAAATCTAATCTGAAGATGGAAACTTTATCAGATGAAAATTAAATTCTATCTAAAAAGAAGCGAATTCTTTCAAATAAGGAAGCGATCTCTTCGCATCAACTTAGCATTCTCCAAAAATAATGTGGTGACCAAGAACAGTCTCTTCGCTCATTGAAAAGCGAATTAAAAGAAATAACAGAATCATCTATTGCTGGGAAAAATACACTCATTCATGGTAGGATAACTTTAAGTATAAAGGCGAGTCAACTTAGAGAAGAATATTCCAAATTATAAGAATCTTATTCTTTACTTGCGAAAGAGAACACCTTTCTTATTTCTAAAAAGAAAAACCTCTAGTCTTGCCTAAAAAGCTTAGTTGGGGATAAATTTGATTATGCGATGGGCCGGTGGGAAGACAGTTTTTTGGATCTAACCCAATATCTTGTTTCACAAAAGGAAGTTAGTCATAAAAATTTGACCGCCTCAACTGTCTTTTCTTTGTCTAATTTCTTTGTAATACTTTCTTTGCGAAATCTTCGCCTGAACAACATTCTATGTTTTTCCCTTTCGCAGAATCCGAGAAAAATCTTCGTTCCTCTATTTCTGATTTGGATTCTAATCTTTCCAAGGTTCTCAAAGAGAATGGATTACTTTCTTTTCATCTTGCTCTTTCTCGCGATCGAGCAGAAAGAAGACTTGACTACCTTGCTTAATTCAAGGATATTTAAGATAGAAACCATCAGAAAGCACTTCTTTGTCAAGTCCATCTTAAAGCTGAAGTTCTGGTGAATGATATCTTAGTGTCTAAGTCTCTTTCTCCCGTATCAATCGAAACTTTAGAAGTAGATGATGATGAAATCCCTCGTCCTGCGGACAGCGATTTTGACTATGAAAGTGGTGAAGAAGCTATTTCTCAAGAGGATCTCGCAAATGAGGAAGAAATCCCTCTCAAAGAAACAACTGCCGGTGATGTCCCAAATGAAGATGAATCTAGAATCAATGAGACAACTGTTGATGATCACCCAAATGAATAAGAAGCCATAGTAAATCAAAATGAAGAGAATATTGACGAAAATGACAAGGCTGGCGAAGAACGTCCACCATCTCCTTCTGGCGAAATTAACATTGAAGCTTGAATTTCTTGTCTAGTGTTGATCTTCTTGAATTATTTTAATTTCATCTTCTCTTGCGAATTATGTATTCTGGTAAACTTTTGAAATTCACTTGCTTTTGCTGTACTTTATATGTTGCGAGAAAGATAATGCTCCTTGTTTATTAATTCCCATACTTGCCTCTCATTATCTTTCTTGTGATGAACAAATTTTTTCTGCATGAAAGAAAATAGTTAATGCTTATAAGTTTTCTGTTTTATTTTTTGGTCTTATTTTGCCTTCCTAGTTAAAGGTCTTATTTTGCCACCTCTTGTCATTGCGACAAAATCGCAGGACGTCCTTACACTTTCATGTAAGGACCCATTGATATTTCCTTAACTCTCTCTTTCTTATTAAAATTTTTGTTGCGACAATATGATAGGCCTAAAGTTCTTGCGAAACTAAAGCCCCATGACATTGCAGTCTTGCGACGAAATCGCAGGACGTCTTTACACTTTCATGTATCGACCCATTGATCTCGTCTTATCTTTTTCTCAAGGCTTATTGCCTCTTTATAATTGTCGCACAAATATGACAAGCCTTAATACTCACGTGAGTAAAAAGCCTCATGACATTTGCGTCTTAAGACACTTATCAGCTCCCTAATGGAGGGTGCCGCCCTCATCTTCCCCCTGGTTGCCCCTTCAAGGAGGCGTACTTATGACATACAAGGCTAGATCCTCCTATCCAGTCTTGACAACAACCATTTGTTTTCGCAGCCTCTTATCCCTTTTGCCTATATGGCTTATGGTTACGAGACTACACCTTAAGTGGGGTTTTCTTCAGGCCGAGTGCATCATAGTCAAGACTTGCCAAGAATGTCCAGGTATGCTCCAGACGCCCTAGGCATTCTTGGCTCAACCGTGTGCCTTGGCGCCTTGATCATATTTTTGCACCCCTTAGAAGAGACCCTCAGTATTCCAACCCAAATAATAGGTTTAGGTTGAAAATCCAAGGTATCTCTCCTGGATAGGTATTTATTGACCCCGCATCTCCATGACTCAGGTTCCAGTAGCGGTGTAACCTTTCCGCTCAGCCATGCATCAGGTACCCTTACATTTGCCTCTTGCGAAATTTTATTCGCGAACTAGGGTGTACGCCATAAAGGTTCGCCCCATTCTAATATTAGATTTTTATGAATCTTAGATTGTCTCTTGCGAAATTTTCGCATATTTTCATTCTACTTTTGATATCTGTAACTTCGCATCTTATCTTTCATAAGACTTTTGTATTCATTCATTTATCTCATTTCAGTCATACATTATTTCGCAATCTGCTCTTTCCCAAGATATCTTATGGGTAATATCTTTTTAGGTATAATTTGTTCCACGGTCTACCAAGACTCTGACCCACATCTCTACCTTCAGGGTCCATCAATTTATATGCCTTTGTTCCAACTATCTCTTTAATTATGTAAGGTCCGTCCCATTTTCTTGCGAGTTTTCTGCCATTTTCTCATTGATATATTGGTGTTTCTCACAGCACCAAATCACCCGGTTGAAACTCACGCGGTTTAACACGTTTATTGTATTCTCGGGCTAATCTTCGCTGATAATTCTCCATGTGCTGTAAATCTCTTTCTCTCTTCTCTTCTAGATCATCTAGCTTGTTTAGAATCATGCCAGCACTAAGGTTTTTCTCCTTAGATTCTCTTTTTGTTGTAGGTATAGAAACTTCTTTTGGTAGCACGGCTTCAACTCCATATGTTAAACAAAAATGTGACATTCCCGTAGCTTCTCTCCTAGTTGTATTGTAAGCTCAGAATGCGTTATGCACCTGTTCGCACCATGCTCTATTATATCCTTCTAACTTATTTTTTAATATATCTGTAATTATCTTATTTGTTGCCGCTGCTTGTCCATTAGCTTGTGGATACATAGGGGTGGATTTATCACACTTTATCTTAAATGCATTGAGTAACATTTCTATGTTCTGCCCCTCAAACTGTTTCCCATTATCAGATACCAATTGTGATGGATCTGCAAATGATGTTTTCAAATATGAATGTAAATATGTCTTTGTCACAAATATGCTGTACCGCCTTTACTTCTGCCCATTTTGTGAAATAATCTGTTGCGACAATTAAGTATATTTTTTGTCCAGATCCGGGTAAGAATGGTCCCACAATATCTAAACCCCACTTTCCAAAGGGCCATACACTTGTTGAAGGTGTTAATGGTGCTCCAGGTGCATGTATTTTCTTTCTGTGCAGCTGAAAATATTCGCAACGCCTTGATATTTGCTTTGCATCTTTGTGCATATATGGCCAGTAATAACCTTGTATTTTTATTTTGTATGCCAAAGATATTCCCCCGCTGTGATTGCCAGCATCCCCACTATGTAACATTTTTAGCACCTTTTCTCCTTCTTACCGTGTTAAACACCTAAGTGATGGTCCATTAAAAGATTTTCGATAAAATATCCCATCTCTTAATTCATAATTTGTTGCATGGCTCTTTAATTTATGGGTCTCTAATCTGTTCCTTGGTGTTTCCCCTCTTTCCAAACATGCATGAAGTTCTGTTCTCCAATCCGTGACTTTGTCTATTTGCTTTTTTTCGCCACCTTCTATTATCATTACATCTACCTCTTCTTCTTCTTATTTGTTTACAGATGGCGATAGAAGGGTTTGTATCTTTATGCATCTCGTAGCGGGATCTGTCATCATACTTGAAATGAAAGCATAAGCATCTGCAAGTTGATTGTCCTTTCTTGATATGTGTCTCCACTTTATTTTTGGGATTTTCGCTGACAACTCTTCAACAAGTTTCTTGTATTTTTTTCAAAGATGGTTCATTTGTAGTGTATTCTCCCTTTATTTGGTGAATGACTAGCTACGAATCACTGGTAATTCTCATATTCTTCAATTTTATTTCTATTGCGAATCTTAGGGCATGTACTACAACTTCATATTATGTTTCATTATTAGTAGATTTGAATTCTAATCTGAAAGAAAAATCCATTTTGTTTCCTTCTGGTGAAATCAGGACAATCCCAACTCCATTACCTTCCCCATTTGATGACCCATCTACCAATATTTCCCATCTATCAGGTTCTGTCAACAGATCTTTTGGGTTCCCATGTTCTTCTTCTACATCCATCATTTATTCCACAGCTTCATCATCTTCTAAGGGGAATTATGCTAAGAATTCTGCAACAACTTGTGATTTTGGTGAAGATAATATTTCATATTTAATTTCGAAATGTCCCACTTGTGCATTCCATATCTCTACCCTGCCTGACCTTTTTGAACTTTTCATCACTGATTCAATGGGTACCTTTGTCAACACCTTTACTTTATGTGCTTGAAAATATATGTGAAGCTTGAACGTTGCGTAAACTAATGCCAGAATTAGTTTTTCAATTTTTGAATAATTTCTTTCTGCGGTATTGAATGTTTTACTGATGTAATGAATTGGTTTTTCAACTCCTGCGTCACTTCGCAATAGTACAACACTTAATGCATGCGAAGTTGTCGCAAGATAGATCAATAATTCTTCTCCTAGTTCTGCTTTTTGTAAAATAGATATATTCATCATATGTTCTTTTATTCCTTGGAAAGCTTTCTCACATTCATCTGTCCATCTGAACTTTGTCCCCTTTTTGAGTATGTTGAAGAAATGTTTACATTTGTCTGAAGATCGCGAAATAAATCTTCCCAGCGAAGCTAAGAGTCCATTTAATTTTTGTACATCTTTCACTGTTGCTGGTGTTGGCATGTCACGAATTGCTTGTACCTTCTCTGGATCAACTTGTATTCCTTCTTTTGATACAATATAGCCTAAAAAAATTCCTAATGCAACCCCAAAAATATACTTCTCTGGATTTGCATTGATGTTAAAATGCCGCATTGATTTAAAAATATCTTTCTGATCCTGTACGTGATTTTTAGCTTCTTTACTTTTTATTAACATATCATCGACATACACCTCTAATATTTTATGTATCCACTTCGCGAACACTTTCTCCACCATCCTTTGGTATGTTTCACCAGCATTTCGCAGACCAAATGGCATTTTTGTATAACAATATAATCCTCTTGGAGCGAAAAAGGCAGTATGCTCTTGATCTTCTTCCGCGAGAGGAATTTGATTATAGCCTTTATATCCATCTAAAGAAGATATTCTATCATTTCCCGCCGCTGACTCAACCATTTGTGGAATATCTGGTAATGGAAAACTGTCTTTTGGACATGCTTTGTTTAGATCAGTAAAGTCTATGCAGATTCTTATCCCCTTATTTTTCTTTGGGACCACAACCATGCTAACTATCCATTCTGAATATTTAGCTTGTCTTATAATTCCTGCATCAAGCATCTTCTGTAACTCTTATTCTATTTTGGGATGGTATGCTGTTGCGATTTTTCCTATTCTTTGTTTGAATGGTCTTGCACTTTTGTCAATCTCCAACCTATGACACGCCACGGACGGGTCTATCCCTGGCATCTCATCCATGCTCCATGCGAAAATATCTTTGTATTCTCGCAAAAGGCTAATAGTTTTTTCTTCCTCATCCGCCTCCATTTTCGTCCCAATTCTTAGCATCTTGGGTTCTTCTTCAGTTCCAACATTCACTTCCTTTGTTGGTTCTGCTGCGGTGTAACTGGCTGTAGATTCTCCCATGGGCGTTGGTTCTTTTATCATTTTCGCAGATTCGTTTCCTTCTTCCGAAATTTCGCTAGGTATTCATTTTCCTTCCTCTGCCCTTATCATGTAAATCCTAAATTCTTATTCTTTCTTTGCCTCCTTCGCCACTTTCCTGCGAAGATTTCGCTTCTTCGCACGCCCTTTATAATGATTCACTTCAATTTAATAACATAATTTCGCACTATCACCAACCCCTCTAATTTCACCAACCCCACTCGGCATAGAAAATTTAATGCATTGATGCAATGTTGATGCTACGGCTTTAATTGCGTGTATCCATGGTCTTCCCAATAACATATTATATGGCAATTCCATGTCCACCACGTATAGTGTTACCTGTGTTTTGATCTCTCCTAGCGAAATTCGCACCTCTATTTCTCCTTTAGGTTTTGTTGTTGATTTTCCAAATCCATGAATATGATATGTTGAACGAGTCATTTATTCCTCTTTGTATCCTATTTTTTTGTATGCATGGTAAAACATTATATCCACCGAACTTCCTGTATCCACCAAAGTCTTATTCACCGCCCATTCTTCCATAGTTTTTTTTTCTTCAGATTTCCTATTTTCTTTCCGTGTGGTTATTGAGATTACCAAAGGATATGCGTGGCTTAAATTTTCTTTTGGTATTTCTGCTGTTGTAAATATAATTTTCTGCTTTTCCCAATCCTTCAAGGGTGATACCTTCTCCACCGTCATAATCTTCTTTCCTTCACAATCTCATTTATGTATTCTTCCTTTGATGTTTTCATGAAACTTATTAATCATTGTCTTTGTGATTAGGCTACACTCCATCTTTCTTTTAACTGGTTTGCTGATTTGTTCCATCATCTTCTTGGTTTGAACAGTCTTAATAACAATCCTTACTCTTGTTTTTCCAGCAATCTTCAACCATGCTTCTCTGTTTCTAGCGCCATTATGTAGTTGCAGGAAATCCTACAATACATCCCTGACAAGAATTCATAATAATCAACACATCTTAATGATCAAGAACAACACTTTTTATTAATTGATTCTAGAAATGTTACAGGAAAGAAATGAAATCAAGATTACAACATCTATTTTGGACTTTCTCTCTCCTCAAAACTTTCTCAATACTCTAAAATTAATATCCCTTCTCTTATGCCTACTCGGCTCTTTATATAGGATATTCCATAGTGGATGACAGATAAGTTTTCCTTTAATTTCGGATCTGACTTGCGATACTCTCGCAAGCTTACAAGTATTAATTTCGCAAAAATTATAAATTTCACAGGATCATCATACTTCTCCCGTGTTTAGGCTGACGTCGTCTATTACATTATTTCTGAGATTATTCTACGACGGCTTCGCAACGTTGTAAATGAAGATTTCGTAAGTGTGTTGTTGTTGCGATATTCTGATCCTACAGGTTTCACTAATAAAAGTCATACCAATACATAAGTCAGGCCTCATATGAATAGTTTTACCAAGAACACAAACAAGTCATGAGCGGTTATACTAATCACACATATTGGTCGTTCATAAGATATGCAATGAAGAACATCCCCAATAACGCCTGGTGATTTCCTTTTCGGTTCACAACACATATCATGAACTTACTTCCTTAGAACACATGTAAACATTTTTCCCTAAGATGAAATCCTCACCTCATACCCATACATAATCACAATAGCATTCATACGATTATGTCGATGTCTTATATACAAAGTTTAATGTTTAAGCAAGAAACTTCGTATTGTATTCCTTAATACTATGTCTATCTAGAGTGTTCATGCTTCGCAGTTTTATATTTTCAATATGCACGACTTGAAAGATACATTAGGGAATGAAACAGTTCAAGTCAAATATCACTAACCTAAAGTGGAAGGATGATGTTGTGGTTGTAGCTCCGTTCTTCTTCACTTCTTCAAGTCTTCGCAGTACTTGAAATGTCTCATCCTAATATTTTCAAGCTAACCTATACGAAGTTGACTCTAGTACATTTAAATCAAGCAACTATTAAATGAGTTTTGGTTCACTAAAATATGACAACCAAACTTGACATACCAACACTTGGTGGGTTCAACCGAACAATGCTCTAACAATCTCCCCCTTTGTCAATTTTAGTGAAAAAAATCTTACAATCATATGGATAAAAAAATTACATGAATTCATTACACATACGCTGGATTCCCGAATCCAACATCACAAAACCTGCATTCATTTAATCCTTAAAATTCAGCAGCTGCACTATAATAACAAAGCTCATACTCCCCCCCAAAGGTGAGATAGGTAGATTTTCAATCCGCACGTCTTTGTTATCCCAATCATTGATATGTTAATCCCCCTTAGTACGTGCTTTTCCTCATTCGTTATATAAACGTTCAAGCACCATTGTCCTCTTCCCAAGTGACACCAATCAACCATAAAATTGATACCAACATCACCTGTTTACTCCATATATTTCTCCCCCTTTTTGTCAAAAAAATGACAAAGAAACGAAAAAATAAAGGATAACAAGAAAAGGATCTTACAAATCTCAAAATAGACTTGCAACCTTGAGTCAAGCACGAGGGTTTTACATACCTTCATTATAAACATTCATCAAGAATTCGAATAAGAATTCGGTTTTAAGAGACTTCAACCACTTATAAAAGGAATTCTTTTATACAGAGAATTTTTGAAATCTTTCTCAAAAAGAAATAACTGAAATTTCTCATTTTTAAACAAATTTCTATAACACAACCGTGCTTGGGAACAAAGAAATTTGTTCTTTTGTAACAGTGTATTATTTTCGACTGTTCTTTCTGTCCTACATTCTTAAAAATGATAGATCATCATAATCAAAGAGTGGTTCAGAGATTTTTCCTTTTAAAGGATGAGAGACAAAACTTGTCTGCTTAAAGTTACTTTTCTTACACCCCTTTTTAAACCTTTTTGGTGTAAACTGAGTAGACCAAGGATCGGCAAAATAGTCTTTTCCTTTGCTTGTTAAGGCATACGGAACAAAGGTCATTTTTCTTAATTCTTTATTACAAAATTGAGAGCCTTTTGCATTTTATGAATCTTGCACCCCTTTTGAATATGATTTTTACTGCCACAAGAATAACAATATATGTCATATGAATTATGATGTGGATTGTTACCTGTTTGTGTACGATTGTAGAATGCTCATTCCTTTTTCTCTACTCTTTGAGATTTCGACTTCTTTTCTTTTTTATGATCTTTCTTCTTCGGGTCTGAATGATCATCACCTATTTGTTTGTCTTTAGAATTTCCTCCATTATGTTGAGTATCTTCTTTTAGACACCTGAGTTAGAGTACACTCAGATTTGACAAACTTTATTTCATTGTTAGAAACTATAGTATTATTACCTTCGTATCCTAAACCACGTGTGTCTCTGTGACTTCTTCCTATCTCCAATAAGGAAGATAAATTGTTTGAACTTTCATTAAGTTTTCTTAGCATATAGACTTCTTCTTTTAACGAAGTTTTTTCATCAAGAGTAGAGTTAAGAGTAGAGTTAAGAGTGTCATCTAGACTTTTTATATTGGAAAGAAAACCTCATTCTTTTTCTTTGAAGAGCTCCTGTTGAGAGTTCAATTCTGCTTAAGAATTATTAAGCTCTTTTTCAAACATGCAAATCTTTTCTTGAGATTTCTCCAGATCACTTTTACAAGTTTAAACATGATCACTTTCAGTAATCATTCTTTTCTTATGATCACTTGCTTGCTGTGTTATTTCTTCCTTTAGAAGCTCATTCTCCTTACAGAGAACTTCAACCTTTAGGGCTAACTCTCGTTCACTTTTAAGTCTAGAGAGAAGTTCTTCAGAGACATAGAAAAATTGTTTGCTTAATTTCTTTAGTTCAGAAGTTTTCATTCTTGATCTTTCATTAGAAATCTCAATCATAGATTTCAAAAATGTCTCGTTAGAGAACTCATCAATTGAACAGTCCTAAAAACATTCTTCTTTTGAGCATATGTCTTGCAATTCGTTAATTGAGACTTTATTAAGTTTTCGCTCTCACTTAACTTAACTTTACTTTGGCCCATAGCTTATAGGATGGATCGCACCAAACACAGATTGTTAGATCTTTTCGTGTTTGCCTACTCTGATACCAATTGAAAAGGCGAGGGTACCTAGATATACCTCAAGCTATTACTTTTCCTTCCTATAAGTCCTTTCCCCGAAAGTGATTGTCTATGGACTGAGTCGAGACAATATAACAAATCGGTTCACACTTTGTGTGATCGTCTATGGATACGAGATCGAGACGATAATACAACAACAAAGTGTGTTTACTTGATACAAAGGTTTCGGCTTAACCAAACACAATAGGATTCACGTATCAAATAAACAATTAACGTTTGTGCAATTTACTTTAATTATAATAAAACAATTATAATGCAGAAATATAAAGTAAATGACACATCAAGATTTTGTTAACGAGGAAACAGCAAATGCAGAATAACCCTGGGACCTAGTCCAGAATTGAATACTCTCAGGATTAAGCCACTATAAAAAAATAATACCAACTTCGTATAGTTGATACCAAGCAACAAAATCTATAGTTCACCTAGTTCTGTCTGTATTTCCACGCCTCTAACCTATAAACAAGTCACGTACTTGGACCAATTCCTTTGGTTCGTATTCCAAATAGTAAAGGAACAACAAATCTGTTTGGTATCAACTCTCTTCAACCAAGTGATATGAGTTGCGCAAAGGTTCTCTTGTTTATCTTAACATAAATTCCTTTCCCAGGTTCCAAGATCTATCTTATGTTCAATCACCCAAAGGAAATTGTTAAGATTAAGCCAATTAATACCTTTAATCCCGAGGAAATGTATTGATGCCGATCTTCCTCAATTAATCAATCCAATCTACCACAAGGATAAACCGATCATTAATTAGATCCTATTTTTCCTAAACAAGTATTGTGCACACCAAATATTATAAACACCAAGTCAAAAATCTTCTATTTCGTATTCGTCTTCAAATCTTCTTAGATATTCAATAAACACTTGCACACAACTACTTGAATCTCTTGTGATCAATCACACACAAAATGGAGTCTGTTAACAATGCATTATCACAAGATCGTATTTAGATCTAACAACAGTCTAAAGATCCCTATCGAAACCTTGAACTAGTTTGAGTGAATCTTATATTAGAAGAGAAGATTCTCAAGCATAAACAAACTAGGTGCAATCAAAGTTCAACCACCGTTATTCAATCAAATCTGTAGTTGCAGGAAATCCTACACTACACCCTACATAAGATTCCACAATTATCAACACATATTTGTAGATTAAGAACCACACTTTTATTGATTACTTCTCAGAAATGTTACAAGAAATGGAAGAAATCAAGAATACAATCTCTCACAAGAATTTTATCTCTCCTCAAGACTTTATCAACACTCTAAAAATTATCTCTCTCTTTCAAGTTTACTCATCCGCTATATATAGGGTATTACATAATGGATGACATCTCATAGACAACTAACCCTTAATTTCGGATTTGATCTTGCGATACCTTCGCAAATGCACAAATGTTAACCCTCGCAAACACTCTATTCTTCGCAGGATCTTTACGTTTTCTTCATGTTTCTACCATCGTTATTTGTTGCGTCGTTCTTTTAATCTTTTCTGCATCTTGCCTCTTTTTACTTGAATTTTGCTTGAAGGAACGAGTGAAAGAATATTTGGACTTGAAAAGTACGTACTTGCCTCTATTCTTTTACGAAGTTCTAGAATATTGCTTCTACTACTTCATGAAATTATCACTTTAACTTGTCCACTTTGATAAATGATTCTTGCCGAGAAGATAAAGAATATATGATGTTTTCTTAATAATCCATACTAGCCTTTATTCTTTATCTTAAAAGAGTAGAGTCTTTGAGAAAGTGAGTTAGTGATTTCTTCACCCTTTTTTTGTCTCTGCCTCAGGGTAATACCATACTCTGTGAATCTCTTACATATTATGCGAGAATACAAATAATACTTCTGACATATATTTTTATAATTTTCACAGAATATATCACACGTATATTTTCTTCCATCTAATTCTTGACACATTTTTTTCAACCGCAATTTTTCAACCATTCACGTGTCTCCTCGCATTAATTTCGTTTATCTTTTCGAGAACTTTCCCTCTCTATAAATATCCCTTTCATTCTCCTTTTTTCCTATTTTTATCTTCTTCCCAATCTCTCTGCAATTTTACTATTCCTCTGTAATTTGCGCTTCTGCTACTGTAACTATTCATTCTTTTCCTTCTTCCAAACTTCATCCTCGTTCTTTAAATATGGCTCCCGCTGGTCGCAGAAACGAAATTGCTTTTGAAAAAGTTCAGAAGGAATTTCAAAGTAAGGGTTTTACTTTATCCACTATCCCGGGTCAAGGCCCTAAATCTGAACTCACTGCAAAGTTATTTTCTGATCATCAATCCCATCAGAGTAAGATCATAGTATCGCTGGGTCAACTTCTTGCCGTCCTTCCTATTCCTTTATATGATCCTGAACTTTCCTTGTTTTACGAGATACTTTCTCATAAGAAATTCTCGCGAGCGATATATCAACTAATTGGTGATTGCATTCGTCTGATGCATGAGTTTGCCACTCGCGGTGCAGGTAAAAAATCTCTTTACTCTGATGATGCCAAAAACCCTAAATTCAAAGACATTGCGATTGTTCCTGCGAAGCATACCTTGGAAAACGTTTTTGCGAATTATGAGATAATTTCCATGAAGAGAGATACAACTTGTTGGGGAGTTCGTTTAAAAAAGAAAAGTAATGTTGCTGCTGACAAGATCTTGATGCAAGACATTGATTGGCATCCTGGTAATAATTCATTCCCACGTCACTCTAATGATGATGGATGGCATATTTTCCCCTTGATCCTAGAAGGTCCATATATTTCTGGCACTCTTGATTTACCTGCAAACCTCGCAGAGTATAATCCTTGGGAATTCTATTGGTCTGATAGAGATTTGGAGGTATATTTCTGAACTCCTCTTGAATTATTATCTTCTGTAATCTTTATCTCTTTTTGCTGATTACTTTTATGTCTTCATATGTTTACAAAATTGTCAGATTGAGAGATTAAATAAGAATTATAGCAATACTGGGAAACCCAACATTTTATCTACTCTCCGTTCTATCACGGAAGAGGTAAGAAATTCTCTTTCAGAATTTTTAATAATATATTGTTGCCTCCATTCTCTCTTATTCTTATCTTTATTTTTGGTATTGGTTATCATTGAGATAGAACCTGTTGAAACTGCGAAGACCACTAATAAAGGTAAAGGCAAAGGAAAAGGCAAATGTTCTCTTCGCAAAGAGAAATCCAGTATAGATGTTACTCGCAAAGAGAAATCTGATGCTCCTCCTTCAAAGAAAAGAAAAACTTGTTCTCCCTCCCCTTCAAATTCTCAATCTGGCGAAAGTTCTACTAAGGATAATGTTGATGATAGTGATGATGATGGTAATGATGACATTTCTTCTACGAATAAATCTTCTCAACCTGAGTCTTCTATGGCTCTTCTATCCAACATATTCTCAGATTCATTACATGGCATTGGAGATGACCGTGAGGCTCTTACTAATCCTTGCCAAGCTCTCGTAAATATCTGCGATGCTCCCTACTGACCAACAATGATTAACTTCGCGAGGTTTCTAAATCAGTATCTCCCAGCTTTGTAAACTCTTTTGTTGCTCTGGTATGTTCTTATCTCTTTGATTCTTCTTGATTTCAAAAATTTCAAATGTATGTACATCCTTGTAAGTCTTCTCTTGTAATTCTTGTAATTCTTCTTTTAGGTTGGTAGAACTGCTTTCGCAGTTTGTTCAGATTTGGATAAGAGACGATCAACTCTCTTAAAGAAAAATACCGATCTTCGCAAGGAGAACGAAAAGCTAAAATATGAATATGCCAATCTTCGCGAGCAGTTACAATCTGATTCAGCCAACCTTCGCGAAGAAAACAAGCGATTGGGAGTTGAACTCTCTCCTCTTTGCAAGATAAGGTTGCTAACCTTCAAGCTGCGAACGATCAACTTTATGGTATGAAATTTTTCCCTCTTTCTTTTGTCCTCTTATTCTTTTACTCCATCTTATTTGATCAACCACTCTTGCAGACATTTATGGTTTATCTGATGAAGCTGCGACCCTTCGTTCTTTTCCCAATTCTATAGATGATGATACCCTTCTTGAGCGTCTGAATAAATCTTTGAATAGTTTTTCCAATGACCGAATTACTTCCCTCTCCATAGATGAACTTAAATCAAAATTTCTCCTTTTAGAGATTGAACACAGATCCATTTTAGGGCTAGCCAATAAGTATAAACGTTTTTATGTTGATGCCAAAGAGAAGATTGGTAAATCTAGATACAAAAACAGTAAGCTTATTGATGAAAAGGATCGTATTACTAAACAAGGTGTTCAATCTTTAGCGGAATTCCACAAGACTCTTCTCGAAACTCAGATTGAAAGAGATTGGCTTATCTGCGATAATTCAAAACTTGTTGAGAGGGAAACCCAAGTTCGCTCCCGTCTTCTTATAGATAATGATGATGAATTCGCATGGGCTGCGAAAGTATTAGACGATGCTAGAAGTAATCTAGGTATAAATGTTAGTCTCCATGCTGACCAAACATCCTTGATTAAAGATTTGCTTTTTGAGAGAGAAGGTTGTCAACTATTCTTTCTTACTAACTCTTTGTTTTTCATAAATTTTCGTCAAGTTACTAATTCATTGTTATACGTTCGCATCTTCTTAAAAGAGACTCCGTCAAAGAATTGAAGAATTAGAAAATGAAAAAGGAGTTCTCGCAAATTCCCTTTCTTCTCGCAATGACAAGTGCTCAAGATTAAAGAATCAACTGAAGATAACTATCACCAACTTCAAGAATGATGCTCTTACTTATCGCAATAATACTATCAGGTCAATCTGCAATAATCACAATATTCCTCTTTCTAATTACCCCTGCATTGAAAAAAAAAGTTCCGGAGAATGTTCCTTCTTTAGTGATTTCTGATAGTGAAGCTGATGAAGATCAAGAAGAATCTGAAGATGAAGGATCAGAAAAATTTGATGAAGAGGAAAATGAATCAACCAAGAAGTAGTTTTGCTTTGATGAATATAAAACTCGTAAAACTTGTATATTCGTTCTTTAATCTTCCTATCTTTTTGCTGCGAATTTCTCTTCCTTCCTGCATGTGTTAGTAGAACAATTCTTTATTGCGATATAATCAATCAATATATAATTAACTTTTTCAATCTATGTATAAATCTGCGTAGATCTATCATGTGGAGTCAAAAAATACTTTCTCATGATAAAAATTAATCATATGTTCCCATATTTGCCTCTGTTTTTTGTATCCAAATGAGAGATTAAGCAATTTGTAAAGTGAATATTGTACAATCTCGCAATTTTCTTATGTGGTCTTATTTTTCCTTCCTAAGTAAAGGTCTTATTTAGCCACTCTTTCTTTTGCGACAAAATCGCAGGACGTTTTTGCATTTTCATGCAAAAACCCATTGATCTTGCCTTATCTTTTTGTATTCATTTGCTGCGACAATATGATAGGCCTAAATTTTCTTGCGAAAATAAAGTCCCATGACATTGTCGTCTTGCGATGAAATCGCAAGACGTCTTTACATTTTCATGCAATGACCCAGTGATCTCATCTTATCTTTTTCTCTTGGCTTTTTGCCTCTTTTGATATTTGTTGCACAAATACGATAAGCCTAAATTTTCTTGCGAAAATAAAGCCTCATGATATTTGTGTCTTAAGACACTTATCAGCTCCCTAATGGAGGGTGCCGCCCTCATCTTCCCCCTGGTTACCCCTTCAAGGAGGTGTACATCGGCCATACAAGACTAGCTCCTCCCATCTGGATTTACCAACAACCAGTTGTTTTTCGCAGCCTCTTATCCTTTTTGCCTATATGGCTTATAGTTACGAGACTGCACCCTAATTGGGGTTTTCTTCAGGCCGAGTGCATCATAGTCAAGACTTGCCAAGAATGTCCAAGGTAGGTTCATCCGCCCCAGGCACTCTTAGCTCAACCGTGTACCGCGGCTCCTTGATCATATTCTGCACTCCTTAGAAGAGACTTTCGGTCGTCCAACTAGGGTATAACCTTATATATAGTTGGAAATCCAAGGTATCTCTCCCGGATAGGCTTTCTTGATCCCCACATCTCCATGACTCAAGTTTCAGTAGCGGTATAACCTCATCTTTGAGCCATGCAATTAGATACCCCCTTAAGTGACGTACTTTAGGTCTTATATTTTCCTCTTGCGAAATTTTATTCGCGAACTAGGGTGTACGCCATAAAGGTTCGTCCCATTATGCGAATTTCTCTTCACGTTTCTTGCGATATTTTCGCACATTCTTGCTTCAATGCTGGTGTAATTTCACAATCTCATATTTTTCATTAAGCAACAATCTGTGAACCACATTGTTCATACATATCTTTCAATATCATTTCAACATCATAATATGAAATCTTTTACCTTTACTTTATTATGCCCTTGGGATTTTGTTACACTTTTCTATGTTGCCCTTGTGAGTTATTCACTAGATGTTGTGTTCATTCTTTCTCATATTTTCTTCTTATCGCAGCTCTATGGCATCCACCATTAATCTGTCACATCTTTGTCTTTGCTTGATGTTGTGCTTCCAATTGCTATGCTTCGCAGCTTTCTCTTCGCAAGATTTTATATCAATCTCATAACACTTTCTTCTTTCACTCCAATCTCCTTTTATGACTCCAACACCATTTGGATGTGGAAACTTAATGCACTGATGGTAAGTGGATGCCACACACAGAATCCCATGTAACCATGGTCTTCCAATTAAGGCATTGTAGGGTGACTCCACATCCACTACACATAATAAGACTTTAGATGTTATTCCTTCTAATGGGATTCTCATTGTGATCTCTCCCTTTGTTTTATTGGCGGTACCATTGAAACCATAGATTTTATAGGTTGACGGTATCATATCCTCGTCTCTTCCACCCATGGTTTTGTAAGTATGATAAAATAGGATATCAACTGAGCTTCCAGTATCTATTAGAACTCTGTTAATGGCCCAAGAATCTTCAGTTTCACCGTCATCATTTTATTCATCTTCTTCTTCTATTTGTTTTGGATTTATTTCTAATCTTACCACCAATGGGTTGTCATGCATCTCACCAGACTCTGGTACTTCTTGTGCAGTGAAATAAATAGTTTGTTTTTGCCACTCCTCTAATGGCGAGACTCTCGCAATATTCATTATCTCTCTTCCATCTGTGTCTCTCGTGAAGACTCTGCTTAGGACGTTGTCGTGGAAATCCTCAATAGTCTTGTATGAATGTATGATGGAATTACAGAACAAATTCTTCGCCTTGGCTCCAACCTCTATCACAAATGTTTCTGCTCCTTTTGTTGTATTTACTCTGTGAATTTCTGGTGGAGGTGGTAATGTTTGAGATTGCGGGTGCCCTATTAGAAAATGGTTTAATCTTCCCTGATCTATCATCCTTGAAATGATCTTCTTTATATTCCTGCATTCATTTGTTGAATGACCATGAAAATGATGATAAGGGAAAAAATCTTGACTTCGGTTATTTAGGTGTGGTTCTTTTTCCATGTTCCAGGGTGCTTGTATATTTTCCATTAAAATTATGGCTTCCATAATTTTTTCTACACTTGCATTCAAAGGTGGCATTTTGATTTCTTCCCATATCATCTTCTGACTTCCCTTCCCTCTTTGATAACTTTGTTTCTATCCACCATAAGTCTCATGTGGTTGATCAAGTCTCTGAATTTTGTTATTTCCCCTGCGATAAAAGTTTCTCTCTCTTTCAAACTCTTCTTGATCTCGGCTTCCCATAAATACTATTTTTTGTTGACTATCATTCATATTATTTTCTTGTTTTACCTGCGAGGTGCTTGCTACTGTATTTATCATCTTGGGAAGTAAACTTGTACTCGCTGTAACTGAACTAGTGTTCGCAATAGGATACGACTCCATATCATTTTGTTTTTCCTCCAACGCAATATATTCTTCCTGTAATTCTCGCAGCTCTGTCATAGTGATCGTATTTTTGATTCTAAAAATTTGTATATATAACAGGTTGGTTGCGAACATAGCATTAATGAAGGATAAAATAAGGTATCTGTCATCTACTCTTCCTGCCATCTCACTGCACATTGTCTTCCATCTTATGTTTAGGTATTTTAAACTTTCTCCAATCCTCGGTTTTAACCCAAATACATCTTCAATACCGGTCCGCGAAGAATTGTTGCTTATATATGCTCCCAAAAATGTAGCTTGTAGATAGTTGAAAGAAGTTATAGTGTTTTTAGGTAAACCTTCGAACCATTTTAATGCCTCGCCAGTTTAGCTAGATGCAAAGTATTTGCATAATACAGCATCATGGTTTTCCCACTGTAGCATACACATAACATAAGCCTTGACATGTTGAACATCACAAGTAGTCCCATCGAAGATACTGGTTAATGCTGGTAAATTACATTTTGGGGGTATTCCTCCTAATTGTACTTCTTGAGTGAATGGAGTTCTCGCAGCTTCTTCAATGGCTTCATCAAGTTGCCTTCTGCCTCCTTCTCTTCTATTATTTAACATTCCCCTCATTTGTGCTAGCTCTCTTAAGATTTGTTCATTCCCAGCTGAATTTTGCTCCATTGGTTTTTTCAGCGCATCTTCCCTTCTCCTGCGTTCTTGCCTATCTTGTGTTGTGAGATTTTGATTTCCGTCTCTATTATTTTCTTCTTGTCTTTCTACGATATCTTCTCTTACATCTCTTTCACGAGTGCGTACACCATTATATCTCGCATTTTCTCTTCTGCGATTTTCTTCTGCTCTTCCTTGCACCATATCGTATTCTTCGTTAATATTACCATTATTGCGGTTTTGTTCGCGTCTTCTTTCTCGATTGTCATGATTATTCTGGCGAATTTCCTCTTGAAATTCTTGCTCTTCCACTTCTTCTCTCAATCTTTCCCTTTCGCAAGCTAAGCGTGCTTGTTCATCATAATGTCTCTCGATTTCTCTTTCAATTATCTGCTGATTTCTTAGAGTTTCTCTTCCATGGAATATCCGCCTCACTTCCTCTTGATTTTCTTCACCATCTTGGTTATTTCGCGCCTGATGATGCGTGTCGTAACCACAACAAATTAATTATTATTTTACTACCTAATTAACAAGTAATATAGGGTAGTCAAGTTCGTTCCCACGAGGATCAAGAGGTTTTAGTTGTTTAATTGTCACAAAAGGGGGGGGGGGGGTTTGGTTTTAGATATTAAGAGCAAAAGAAAGTAAATAAAATAAAAAAACAAAGAAATTAAAAAGATAAAGTTGAAATCAATAAGAGAAACAAGACCAAGGAATCCTTCTTCATTGCAAAACAATAATTCAAGTTATGTTCTTTTCCACTTTTTATTAGTCACAGATTATCACCAACCGTAGGATAGCAGGTTTGCTTAGCTAACCCAAAAATTCCTTATTTCACTGAATAACAGGTCCGCTTAGTTATCAGATTCTATTCAAAAGAACCACCTTGAGGTTCGCTTACAAGATGTAATTCCCCGAACGCATTAAGATTTATGAATTTAGGTTTAGTAATAGTAGTTAGACTCGGTTCGCTTGGTCCACTTTCTAGCGTTGTTTTCACACACAATTGCTCCACGGAATACCTCCGCAAGGTCTCGTGTTTTATACTTGTGTAAAGAGTCAAGAAACTATTACGTATTCCCTAACTTTCACTAGCTATAGATCAATTAACAAATCAATTTAGTATGCATCCTAAACGACCTATCAATCAAGCATAAACATTCTTATTAGCAAAAACAAACGATAATCATGTGAAAAACTCAAAGTAGGTTGAAAACAAAACTCAAATCAGATGTTAAGAACTAGGAATTCATCCTCAATCAATAAAATTAGCTACTCATGCTAAAGAGTTCACACAATAATAATAAAGAAAAGAGAAGTGTTGTGTGTGTCGAGGTGTACAAAAAGGTGTGTCTATAAAAGTGTAGAGAACTCCTTTATTTATAGGCTTCAATGCTCTCCAAATCTTCCAAGGAATAGAATCCCTTTCCTTTAGCAATTCAATTTCCAAGTCCAAGCCTTTCTCAAATCTTCCATCTCCTCTTTCCAAATCCAATCCCAATTCTCCATCCAATTCCAAGTCCAAGTCTTCACACCCATGAGAGAAGTCCACACAAAATTCTGTAAATTTGGACGCCTGAAAACTGGGTTTTTGACCGGAAATCGACCTGAATCCGTCACCGCCGGCTACCTGAGTTCTGATGCCATTGAAAGAATATTCCGTCATGATTGTGTTAAAATAAACGGTCAAGAAGGTCAAACTGTCAGTCAAGAGGGTCAAGGGAGGGAAGTCAGCCGAGTCAGTTATCGAGTCAGCTGTCTAACTCGGATGACTTGTCTGAGACAAGTGAGATGGATCGGTCACTGAGTTGACTCATCAGAGGGAAGAGTTGGACATAGTTTCTTCTGTTTCAGGGCTTTCTCAGGCCAATTTCAGGCCATTCTTTTCTTCTCCCTGTGGCAATCCTAACATACATCTATTCATTCAACATTTGCAGCACAGTACCCCCTTCATCTCCCAATTTCCTGTTCTTGATTCACTGCAGCACAAACTCCACCATTATAACCCATATAAGCTCTTCTTCCTTCATTCATGTACTGCAACAACACCAACCCTGACCATCAACACCCACAACTTCAGTTTCTGAGACAACCCACTTCTTATTAATTCAAACCACCATTTCCTTCAATCCACCATCAATTCAATCCTTCAATTCTCGGATTCAGAAGTGATAGCAGATACAAATCGATACCCTAATCATCTACAGACCCTTGATAGAATACAAATTGCACAAACCTTTTTTTGAATTAGTGTCAGATCTCTCTCAATTCCATCTTTTTTGATTACTTGAAATCACACAAAACCCATCTTCGATTCACAACAACATATCTATTTTATTACACAGATCGATCCCATCTTAGACCACCTTTAATTTCAATGCAAACCTCATTCACGGCATCAACAGCATCTCAGCTTCTCTGATTTCTCGAATCTTAGATGGATATCAACCATCACCACAAATTCAATCTCAGAGAGAACCCATTCTGGATCAACGACCACCATTACTGATTTCATCGGCAACAAATCAAACCCTAGCTTGAATTCGATTTCTTCTTTCTGTTTCAACAATTCCTTAATCTCGTCCTCAAATCCGACAGATCCAGTTTCAATTCAAATTCCACCGAACCCTGAATCCATTTCTTCGATCACCACATATTCATCTCAATCTTCCATGTCTGTTCTTGGTTTCAATTTCTCGACTTCAACAGCAGCGGCTGCGTTGTATTTTTTTTTTTTTTTTTTTATTTCTCTCAATCTCTATTTCTTTGTGCAAATGATTGAGAAGATAAAGAGTTAAGTTAGGGCTATAAATTGGGGCTGGTGGTTATTGGTACTCGATCACTTCTGATAAGGGCCACTTTTTATGGCAACCCCTTAACCTTAGCTTGACTATATTTATAACTCCTTCAAATAGAGTTGCCCCTTAACCTTAGCTAGGCTCTCAATAATGCTTGCTTGTGAAATGGCCTTTTTGCCCTTTTAGTTCAAATATGGTGGTTTCTTCTTCTTTTTCTCCGTGTGACTCTAGAGTACCTAATAACTCAAAAACACGCGTAAAATACATAATTTACAA
This sequence comes from Papaver bracteatum, assembly GCA_023529315.1. Classification (NCBI taxonomy): domain Eukaryota; kingdom Viridiplantae; phylum Streptophyta; class Magnoliopsida; order Ranunculales; family Papaveraceae; genus Papaver; species Papaver bracteatum. The sequence goes on from JAJJWX010003638.1 coordinate 971,585, forward strand.
GAAAAATATCAAAGAAAGCATAAACTCTATAGATAGTAAATACGGTGTATTCTACACCTATCAAATTCCCTCGCACTTAGACTTTGCTAGTCCTCGAGCAAATCAAACTAAAACTTACAACTTCAAAGCGTTCCAGCGTCCCCAAGCATCCAAAGAGTTATGAGTACATATAGTTTCTGCATGCTAGTAATAAGAAGTTAGAAATACTAAAGAACATATTCTCATTCTTAAATGTTGAGTGAGAAATAATGACACCATAATGAGAGAACGCGTGTTTGAGAAACGGTCAATAAGCATTTCGCCTCGAATTCTGCCTCACCAAAAAGGGTTTTATGAATTTGCACTCAAAAAGATGGCTTTTTTATGGGTCTCACATGTGTGCAGGTAGGAATGAAGAGATAATTCCTGCAACACGTTGAATGGTGGGAAGGACAACTTCCGATATATTTTAAAAACCCACATCTTTTAACATTTTGAAAAACCATTTTTCTGACGATCTCTAGGAAAGGAAATCAACCACTATTATCGAGGATGAGATTACTTACTTACCTTCACATCCGATTGCCAATTATGATAACACCACTCTCACGGTATCCAATAGAAACGTCTTCGGTTCCTTGTCTTCATCTTCTTGGTCTTCGTCTTCGGCTTCAACTATTGATGATAAACTTTCGAACTTCATAAATCCTTGACAATTTGTAACATTTTTTTCTTAAAATCCTTGTCGCTTGAAACTTCCTTATATATTTTCCTTCCCCACGGCTTATTCAATAAATAAAAATAAAAACAAAACAATAATAGATATTTCTCTTGTCTCATATTTTTCAATTTTTTTTTTTCTCTTTTTTTTTTCAATATTTTTTTCAATTTTTCAATCAAATATATATATATATATTTATTTATTTATTTATTTATTTATTTTAAGACAAGAGAAACAAAATACAAAACAAAGTGAAATAAAACAAAACATGGCCGTGGAAAAGTATTTTACCGTTTGATTCTTCACAACTTGTATCGTCTCGAAATCATAAACTTCAATAATTCTCACCTTTTGCTTTTCTTCGCTCTTGTAAATAAGTCTTCAACTTTGATATAAAATTCCGCTCATTATATTGTAAGTCTTCAACATATATGTAAACATCTGCTCATTGTATGTTGCTTTACTTGGATTTGAAATTTGCTCTTTTTTCTTGTCCTCATTGTTGCTTGTAAACCTCAAACGTCTTCAACTTTCCTTTTAGATTTTGATGTCGCTCCCTTGTTGTTGATGATTATGGTGTTTCTATGGACCCGTTATTGTCGAGAGAATGGTGCTAACTGCAAATCGAACTACAAGAAGGAGGATTTCATCTATAGACGTCACCCTCATGATTGACAAAAAATTAGCACTCAAGAGATCAAAATTAGTGATGAAAATTGGTGTGAAGTTGGGTAGCTCACCATTCTACCCGGAATTAACGTACGGCGACACACACTCAAAAGAAAGCTTTTTAGTCAAATGGAAGAATTTCTGGTCGGTGCCTCACATGATATAAATAGGGTAGTCTCCACTAATGATTGATCAAAAACTCTAATAATGCATTCTTCTCTGCTCCTAATTTGCATCACCGGCGTGATTAAATCCATTATTTAACACTCTAACAAATAAGAAATCCGAACGTAGTTCCCTAACACTTCCAAGTTCAGTTATGTCGGTCAGAATTCTCTATGTAAACATACCTAGAAGTATGCTAGTGACTCTAAAATCTCTAAAAGTTGGAGGTTTTATGCAAAATATTTTTTTTTAATATATATGCTTAACCACTCCCCCACACTTAAACCTTACATTGTCCTCAATGTAATTGAATCCTCCTAGCAAAGTCAAGGTGGTAAATCCTAACATGATATGGAGAAGGAAAAATAAATAACAAAATAAAAAGAAAATAAAAAACAAAAGGATAAGAAATACAAAACCGATGGGTTGCCTCCCATTTAGCGCTTGTTTTAAAGTCGACGGCCCGACGTGGCTCTTGTAAGATTCACTCCCCATATACTAACAATCTGAAAATTTGGGGATCCACCCATAGTACCTGTTTTGCAAACAATAACTCCATACAAATGTTAGCACAAGAAAACAATAGTGAAATTATCGCCCGATAGAAATTTCCCCCACACTTATTCTTGTCCACACCCGGAAGTGTATAAAGAACATAGAATTTGGGAATTTCTATGTATTCCTCTTGGCAAACCTGCATAGTGTTAGCATCAAGTGTTTCCAATGGTGGATATTGAGAAACAAAGTCATTCAAAAATATTTTCGAAGCACATACATTCAAACCAATAAGAGGTAAAGGAGAAGATTCAATATGCAAAGGGTTACACAAACCTTTCACAATCTCTTGTATTACGGAATCTTCTTCATTCTTAAAAAATTCGAGTGAATTACTTACCTCTTGCATATCATGGTCCTCTATCAAACCTTGCAACCTTTATTCATCATTTTCTACCTTAACTAAAGTCTTGGCATCATTCAAATCATTGGCAAGTTTAATTGGGTCTTCCACAATATCATTCAATTCGGTTTCATTATCGAGCATCATCTCTTAAAAATCTTCATCATCGGAATCGGGCCATTCTTCTCTCATCAAATCTTCTTCGGTGTAAATTGGAAGATCTACTTGTGAGGGTGTTATACTGTTTACAATAATAGGAAAGTCACACCCAATCTCATCCTTTTGAATAGGTGAAGGATCCTTATTATGATCCGGAGTTGGAATAACTTCCTCATTGTTGCAACGCTCATACACTTCCGCGGACTCATATCTTTCCCTAAGGAATTTTTTCCAAGAACTGAATGCATCTTCCTCAAGCTCTACCTTTTGAATAGGTGATTGATCATTATTAAGATCAAGGCACGAGTAAGCTACACTAGCATCATCAAAAGTCTCCAAAGGTTGGTCCTTTTCAACACAATCATCTTCACTTTCAGACTCACCATAATAAAAATCGTCATCGGTTTCATTACCTTTATCCAGACGTCGTTTAAGTTCCATATGAATGGTCCTACTAATTTCTATGACAAGCTCTTCCGAGGTTCCCTCATCTTCCAACCTGTATAATTTATGTGCAAGTTTCCTGACGTTCACACGCTTACCACCGTTGGCTACAATAGGTTCTATTTCCCAGGACTCTTCCCTTTGAATGGGTAAATGATCATAACTACGATCCGGAGTCGGGTAAGAAAAAATGTTGCAAAAATTGGTTTGTGCGGCGTTCTTTCTATCACGGTCTAGTATTTGTCGCATTTCTTGCAATTCATTGATAATCTGCATACAACTTGAATGAATCCAATTAGAAGTAGATTTATCCCACCTTGGTTCTTGACTTACATACCCATTAAAAGGTTGTTAATATGTATGAGAGTATCCATAAGGTTCCGTAGGATATTGATCATAGACAAAAGATTGGTTTTGATTGTATCCTAAGGATAGTTGGAAGTTTCCATAATGTTGAGGTTGAAAACCGTATTGATTGTTGTAATATGCTTGCTCTTGTCCACTATACATGGAGAACCGGTACCTGATTTTTTTTTCTCAAAAACTAAGTTAGATACGATAATAGAATCTAACAAAGCAAGAATAAAGCAAAAAAGAAAACAACTAAAACCTTCCGCTGCTCCCCGGCAACGGTGCCAAAATTTGATGTGTGTCGTAACCACAACAAATTAATTATTGTTTTACTACCTAATTAACAAGTAATATAAGGTAGTCAAGTGCGTTCCCACGAGGAGCAAGAGGTTTTAGTTGTTTAATTGTCACAAAAAGGGGGGTTTTGGTTTTAGATATTAAGAGGAAAAGAAAGTAAATAAAATAAATAAACAAAGAAATTAAAAAGATAAAGTTCAAATCAATAAGAGAAACAAGACCAAGGAATCCTTCTTCGTTGCAAAATAATAATTCAAGTTATGTTCTTTTCCACTTTTTATTAGTCACAGATTATCACCAACCGTAGGATAACAGGTTCGCTTAGCTAACCCCAAAATTCCTTATTTCACTGAATAACAGGTCTGCTTAGTTATCAGATTCTATTCAAAAGAACCACCTTGAGGTTCGCTTACAAGATGTAATTCCCCGAATGCATTAAGATTTATGAATTTAGGTTTAGTACTAGTAGTTAGACTCGGTTCGCTTGGTCCACTTTCTAGCGTTGTTTTCACACACAATTGCTCCACGGAATCCCTCCGCAAGGTCTCGTGTTTTCTACTTGTGTAAAGAGTCAAGAAACTATTACGTATTCCCTAACTCTCACTAGCTATAGATCAATTAACAAATCAATTTAGTATGCATCCTAAACGACCTATCAATCAAGCATAAACATTCTTATTAGCAAAAACAAACGATAATCATATGAAAAACTCAAAGTAGGTTTAAAACAAAACTCAAATCAGATGTTAAGAACTAGGAATTCATCCTCAATCAATAAAATTAGCTACTCATGCTAAAGAGTTCACACAATAATAATAAAGAAAATAGAAGTGTTGTGTGTGTCGAGGTGTGCAAAAAGGTGTGTCTATAAAAGTGTAGAGAACTCCTTTATTTATAGGCTTCAATGCTCTCCAAATCTTCCAAGGAATAGAATCCCTTTCCTTTAGCAATTCAATTTCCAAGTCCAAGCATTTCTCAAATCTTCCATCTACTCTTTCCAAATCCAAGCCCAATTCTCCATCAAATTCCAAGTCCAAGTCTTCACACCCATGAGAGAAGTCCACACAAAATTCTGTAAATTTGGTCGCCTGAAAACTGGGTTTTTGACTGGAATCCGTCACCGCCGGCTACCTGAGTTCTGATGCCGTTGAAAGAATATTCCGTCACGATTGTGTTAAAATAAATGGTCAAGAAGGTCAAACTGTCTGTCAAGAGGGTCAAGGGAGGGAAGTCAGCCGAGTCAGTTATCGAGTCAGCTGTGTAACTCGGCTGACTTGTCTGAGACAAGTGAGATGGATCGGTCACTGAGTTGACTCATCAGAGGGAAGAGTTGGACAGAGTTTCCTCTGTTTCAGGGCTTTTGTAGGCCAATTTCAGGCCATTCTTTTCTTCTCCCTGTGGCAATCCTAACATACATCTATTCATTCAACATTTGCAGCACAGTACCCCCTTTATCTCCCAATTGCCTGTTCTTGATTCACTGCAGCACAAACTCCACCATTGTAACCCATATAAGCTCTTCTTCCTCCATTCCTGTACTGTAACAACACCAACCCTTACCATCAACACCCATAACTTCAGTTTCTGAGACAACCCGCTTCTTATTAATTCAAACCACCATTTCCTTCAATCCACCATCAATTCAATCCTTCAATTCTCGGATTCAGAAGTGATAGCAGATACAAATCGATACCTTAATCATCCACAGACCCTTGATAGACTACAAATTGCACAAACCCATTTTTGAATTAGTATCAGATCTCTCTCAATTCCATCTCTGTTGATTACTTGAAATCACACAAAACCCATCTCCGATTCACAACAACATATCTATTTTCTTACACAGATCGATATCATCTTAGACCACCTTTAATTTCAGCGCAAACCCCATTCACGGCATCAACAGCATCTCAGCTTCTCTGATTTCTCGAATCTTAGTTGGATATCAACCATCACCACAAATTCAATCTCAGAGAGAACCCATTCTTGAACAACGACCACCATTACTGATTTCATCGGCAACAAATCAAACCCTATCTTGAATTCAATTTCTTCTTTCTGTTTCAATAATTCCTTAATCTCGTCCTCAAATCCGACAGATCCAGTTTCAATTCAAATTCCACCGAACCTTGACTCCATTTCTTCGATCACCACAGATTCATCTCAATCTTCCATGTTTGTTCTTAGTTTTAATTTCTCGACTTCAACAACAGCGGCTGCGCTGATTTTTTTCTCTCTCAATCTCTATTTCTTTGTGCAAATGATTGAGAAGATAACGAGTTAAGTTAGGGTTATAAATTTGGGCTGGTGGTTATTGGTACTCGATCACTTCTGATAAGGGCCACTCTTTCTGGCAACCCCTTAACCTTAGCTTGACTATATTTAGAACTCCTTCAAATAGAGTTGCCCTTAACCTTAGTTAGGCTCTCAATAGTGCTTGCTTGTGAAATGGCATGTTTTCCCTTTTAGTTCAAATCTGGTGGTTTCTTCTTCTTTTTCTCCGTGTGACTCCAGAGTACCTAATAACTCAAAAACACGCGTAAAATACATAATTTACAAGAAAAATAGCAAAGAAAACATAAACTCTATAGATAGTAAATACGGTGTATTCTACACCTATCACCTGACGTTTTTCATTCTCCTGCCTTCTATTGTTTTGCTCGTTTTGTTGAATTTCACCTTGTGGTGTATAACGATCTTCCCTTATTTCTCTCCTTTCGCAACGTTCCCCATTTGGATCATGATTTTCTTCTTCAATATTTGCTATAGGTGATCTTCTTCTTATCTCGCTTCTGATTGTTCTCGAACTTGATCTCGTTGTACTTCTTGATCTTCTATTTTGTAACCTCATGTTTTCCATTCTCAATTCATGGTTTTGTCTTGCCAAATTTGCACGTTCTTCCGCCTCTAATCTCCTTTCTTCTTGTATTCTTTGTCTTAAAACCTCTACTGTTTTATTTTCGTCATCACCATGTATTGCTCCTCCATTTACCTCTTGATTTCTTCCCTCTCGCCTTTCATCTCTTAATTGTCGATCTTATGGTTCTTCCATTGAATCTGATCGCCAAGTATGCACGTTTACTCTATCATAATCCATAGCTCTATCTTGTATAGATGTTTGCTGATTCGGCTGTCGAACCTGATTTTCTCCATCATTCCTTGTTCTATTTCTTCTTGTTCTTACTCTTGAAGATTCTCCCATTTCACTTGTTTCTCCACCTACAAGTCTTTTACTCCTCCTTATGGTTGTTGGTGGTTCTGACGTATTTCTTCTTCTTCTAGCCATTAATCTTAGTGAGCTATTGAAAATTGCATAAAATACTGCACTAATTATTCCAAATTCCTTCCAATCACAATATCAATTTTTACCTTTTTCTTCAAATAATCAACCATTCAATCCCTGTTTCGGGCGCCAAAAATGTAGTTGCAGGAAATCCTACACTACACCCCACATAAGATTCCACAATTATCAACACATATTTGTAGATTAAGAACCACACTTTTATTGATTAATTCTCAAAAATGTTACAAGAAATGGAAGAAATCAAGAATACAATCGCTCACAAAAAATTTCTCTCTCCTCAAGACTTTCTCAACACTCTAAAAATTATCTCTCTCTTTCAAGTTTACTCATCCCCTATATATATGGTATTACATAATGGATGACAGCTCATAGACAGCTAAGCTATCCCTTAATTTCGGATTTGATCTTGTGATACCTTCGCGAATGCACAAATGTTAACCCTCGCAAACACTCTATTCTTCACAGGATCTTTACGTTTTATTCATGTTTTTACTATCGTTATTTGTTGCGTCGTTCTATTAACCTTTTCTGCGACGCTCGCCAGTGTCTTTAATGAAAACTTCGCAAGAATGTTCTTGCTGCGATATTCTGATCCTATAAAAACATTAGGAAAACTAAAGATAAACCACAATATCTAGTTTCCCACCAACGGGTCGCGCTAGAGGTTCTCAATCCCAAAGAAGACTTTAAATTGAGCGGCCGTAAGAGATTTTACCTAATTAGATTACTCTCCTCTCTGATAGGTGGCTTCACCAGTCACAAAGACAAAAGAGGAAGTCTATTGTTACCCATGATTAGTTTGCTAGAAATGCAAACTCAAAGTATTTATAGACAAGAAAGTTTGGACACCAAGGAATTTCCAAAACCGAAAATATTCTCAAGATATTTTTCATTACTACACCAAATTCAGTTTTCATAATTCCTATGAATGTATTATCCAAAAATACGATCGAAATCTCCTTGGAAAATCTCTAACTAGTAAATGCACATTACTAATTCTTATTTTCCATATATAATTAAAAACCCTTAATTAAAAAGATTCTTAACTTATTTAAATTCGAACTTGGGATTCACTTCCTTATTAGCCTTTAAGGAATATCTCTGAACAATATAGAATAAGCATTAATGCACCATGTTCAAAGTGTGTCGACATCTTACTCTTGCAAGTCCTTTTTCATACTTGCTCACTTGAATCTGATTTACCACACTTCCAAACAAGTTTAGAATTGATTCATATGACTTTCAAGAACTATGTGATTGATCAAGTAACACTCAATCACAAACCATGGGTTTAACGGTTCAACCAAAACAAGTTTCGGTTCTACCTCCATGTGAGTACTGTGCATAGTCACACTAGCTTACCATAATTCAGCTGACTAGGTACTAGGATCGGTTCCCCACTTATATTTGGTATCTAACTTGTATGCACTGTACATGTCCATATGATCGGTTCCCCTTCCCAAAAACGTGTTGCACATGTTCATAGGATCGGTTCCCCTTTCTTCCATAAACCTTGATGCACCTCATACAAGGATCGGTTTCCCTTGTGATGCACTATACCTCTTACTAGGATCGGTTACCCTTCTCCTAATAATTAGTCAGACACTCACAAACCCGATCATACCCCAGGTGATTACTTAAGATCTGTTTCACTAATAAAAGTCATACGAATACATAAGTCAGGCCTCATGTGAATAGTTTTACTAAGAACACAAACAAATCACGAGCAGTTATACTAATCACACATATTGGTCGTTCATAAGATATGCAATGAAGAACATCCCCAATAACGCCTGGAGATTTCCTTTTCGGTTCATAATACATATCATGAACTTACTTCCTTAGAACACATGTAAACATTGTTCCCTGGGATGAAATCCTCACCTCATACCCATACATAATCACAATAGCATTCATACGATTATGTCGATGTCTTATATACAAAGTTTAATGGTTAAGCAAGAAACTTCATATTGTATTCCTTAATACTATGTCTATCTAGAGTGTTCATGCTTCGCATTTTTATATTTTCAATATGCACAACTTGAAAGATACGTTAGGGAATGAAATAGTTCAAGTCAAATATCACTAACCTCAAGTGGAAGGATGATGTTGTGGTTGTAGCTCCGTTATTCTTCACTTCTTCAAGTAATCGCAGTACTTGTAATGTCTCATCCTAATACTTTCAAGCTAACCTATACGAAGTTGGATCTAGTACATTTAAAGCAAGCGACTCTTAAATAAGTTTTGGTTCACTAAAATATGACAACCATACTTGACATACCAACACTTGGTGGGTTCAACCGATCAATTCTCTAATAATATCCACCTTTGTCAATTTTAGTGACAAAAATCTTAAAGTCATATGTATAAACAAATTACATGAATTCATTACACATACGCTTGATTCCCGAACCCAACAGCACAAAACATGCATTCACTCAATCCTTAAAATGCAGCAGCTGCACTATAATAACAAAGATCATACTCCCCCTAAAGGTGGGATAGGTAGATTTTCAATCTGCATGTCTTTGTTATCCCAATCATATGATTTGTTAATCCCCCTTAGTCTGTGCTTTTCATCATTCGTTAGATAAACGTTCAAGCACCATTGTCCTCTTCCCTAGTGACACCAATCAACCATAAAATTAATACCAGCATCACCTGTTTACTCCATATATTTCTCCCCCTTTTTGTCAAAAACATGACAAAGAAACGAAAAAATAAAGGACAACACGAAAAGGATCTTACAAATCTCAAAATAGACTTGCAACCTGTTGAGTCAAGCTCTAGGGTTTTACATACCATTTTTGACAACCAATATCAAAACTGAAACTACAAGTAATTACATTTTGATATGTTATCATGGAAATAATTGCCCGAAGCAATTTTCCCAACTAGTTTAGCAAACCAAAAATCAACTAAGCAAGTTACTTCCTTTGCTAAACCCAATTGTATAAATACAACCACTTTATTCGATAGGACCAAAACAAAGATAAACTCCATTTTTCTCATCAGGTTCTAATTATCCATATAACTTAGACCTTTAGATTTTAAACAAGCCAAATACTAGGTTAGTTAACTAGCATTTACTTGTTTAGGCATTCGGATAGACTTGAATAACCGAAACATCCACTTTGATAAGTCTAACTAAGATCAGAATTAACTTAGCTTAGCTTATCCGGAATCGAATTGGACTAAACAACTCATCCCGTCAATATATGTATTCGTTAAGCCATAAATAATTCATACAAACCAATAAATCAACTTGCATAATTATTCCCTCAACCGGAAAGCAATTGAAACAACAAATATATCAAAGTTTCACTATTGCACCGAAATTTTGTAAGCCTCAACAATTGATACTACACAATAAAGCAAAATAACAATTGTTTTACTTAACTGGAAGCAATTGAATTAACATAGATATTAAATCACCGCAATTGCACCAAATTTTGTAAGCCTAAACTATTGATATCACACAATAAAGCAAGATAACAAAAGTTTTACTTAACCGGAAACAATTGAATCACACAAACATCCACACATACATAATGGAATAAACACATCAATTGTACCGACAATTTATTTTAAGCAAAAGCAATATATATATCAAATAAAAATAGGCTTTTCTTAAAACATGAAAAAAATTACTCCCTCTATCCTAAAATTTCTGTCCTCTATTCTATTTTCGTTTGTCCTAAAATACTGGGCAACTTCTGTTTATAATCATATTTTTTAGTCAAGCTCCCAAATATATCCTTCAATTCTTATAATATTAAAAATCTTATAATTAGAAAATAATTTTTAAATATCACCAAACAAAAATCTTAAATGATATCTTCCTCAATAAGAAACAAATCTACTAAATCAAGCCTTAAATATTTTTATTATTATCTTCTATTTAAACATCTTAAATGATATCTTCCTCAATAGGAAACAAAATTACTAAATTAATCCATAATTTTTTTTATTTTTATCTTCTATTTAAACATTTCTATAAATAATAAAATTATCAAATATGTATTTTTATTACATGCTCCATATACTCCTTTAAATTTTAGTAATAACATAGCATTTAATAGGGATAGTTTTGTACACTCCTACGGTCTCCTTAATATCTTGACTTAGTCAAAGCGGACTAATAATTTAGGACGGAGGGAGTAACTAACAAGATTGTTACCTCAATTTCGCATCCAACTTCTCCAAATACCATTATGTTGTCACCCTTATGCAAAAACAAAAAAATAACAACCAACCAACCTTTACCAGAGAAAGGTTAAAAATTGGTTTTAACAATTGCAAGAAAAAGTTGAAAACCGTTGAAACACAAATGCTTTTATGCTAAACCAAAACCGATTCAACATATTGTGACTTTTTCACATATTGTTTCTACAGGAACCCCTCATGATCCTTTGATAAAGCCTACTAACATGGGCTAGAACTTAATCCTGCTAAATCAAAAAGTCACCCAAACCATAAGGGTTCACAACATATTATGAGATCGAATATCAAGGTAATAAAACTGAAATCAAACATCACATAAACATACATAGCAAATAAAATAAAGCATTAACGTACTAGTTATGTAAATCAAAAACTATCACAAGAAAAATTATAAATCAAATAACTTTACTCATAACAGTTTTTATTCAATAGACTTATACAATCAATGAAAGAAATCAAAAAATGATGTCTATTTTTCTAGATTAAGTATTCTAAACTTATTCATCCTTGTTATCTTCTGTCTCCATGATTTCATTAAGGTTATCTTCATACACTTCAAGATTGTTAGAAAGAATACTAATCTTTTGAAGATCATGAAATTCTCTAAACGATGCCCATCAAACAACATGATAGACAATTTCCTTTCGGGTAACAGAAGATAATTTCTTCAGAAGTTCCTTTCTTCCTATTAGTTCAAGAACTCCTTCACATAGGCTTGTATCTCTTATCTCATAGAGAGATGGCATGATCTGATATGAACATAAATCAGAGCAGATCTCAAATCTTCCTTTATTATAGGAATCCAAAACACTTTCCACTTCCTGTATACAGTATTCTCCTACAAATTCACTGTATGATCTTTTATTTTCAGTAAAACGGATTACATGAATCTTCCTTGTTAAAAGATCATGAAATCTACAAGAGTATATCAAATTTGATATAGCAATCTTTAAGTCCTTCATTGTAAACATTCATCAAGAATTCGAATAAGAATTCGGTTTTAATAGACTTTAACCACTTATAAAAGGAATTATTTTATACAGAGAATTTTTAAAATCTTTCTCAAAAAGAAATAACTGAAATTTCCCATTTTTAAACAAATTTATATAACACAACCATGCTTGGGAACAGAGAAATTTATTCTTCTGTAACAATGTATTATTTTCGACTATTCTTTCTGTCCCATATTCTTAAAAATGATAGATCATCATAATCAAAGAGTGGTTCAGAGATTTTTCCTTTTAAAGGATGTGAGACAAAACTTGTCTGCTTAAAGTTATTTTTCTTACACCCCTTTTTAAACCTTTTTGGTGTAAACTGAGTAGACTAAGGATCGGAAAAATAGTCTTTTCTTTTGCTTGTTAAGGCATACGGAACAAAGGTCATTTTTCTTAATTCCTTTGTAACAAAATTGAAAGCCTTTTGCATTTTACGAATCTTGCACCCCTTTTGAATATGATTTTTACTGCCACAAGAGTAACAATATCTGGTATATGAATTATGATGTGGATTATTACCTGTTTGTGTAAGATTGTTGAATGCTCATTTCTTTTTTATACTCTTTGAGGTTTCGACTTCTTTTCTTCTTCATGATCTTTCTTCTTCGGGTCTGAATGATCACTTTCATTAATCATTCTTTTCTTATGATCACTTGCTTGCTGTGTGCTTTCTTCCTTTAGAATCTCATTCTCCTTACAGAGAACTTCAACCTTTAGGGATAACTCTCATTCACTTTTAAGTGTAGAGAGAAGTTCTTCAGAAACATAAAGAAATTATTTGCCTAATTCCTTTAGTTCAGAAGTTTGCACACTTGATCTTTCATTCGAAATCTCAATCATAGATTTCAAAAATGTCTCCTTAGAGAACTCATCAATTGAACAGTTCGAAAATCATTCTTCTTTTGAGCATATGTATTGCAATTTGTTAATTGAGCCTTTTTTAAGTTTTCGATCTCGCTTAGCTTTACTTTGGCCCATAGCTTATAGTATGGATCGCACCAAACACAAATTGTTAGATATTTTCGTGTTTCTTGATCTGATACCAATTGAAAAGGCGAGGGTACCCAAATATACCTCAAGCTATTACTTTTCCTTCCTATAAGTCCTTTTCCCGAAAGTGATTGTCTATGGACTGAGTCGACACAATATAACAAATCGGTTCACACTTTGTGTGATCGTCTATGGATACGAGATCGAGATAATACAACAACAAAGTGTGTTTACTTGATACAAAGGTTCAGACTTAACCAAACACAATAGGATTCACGTATCAAGTAAATAACAATTAACATTTGTGCAATTTACATTAATTATAATAAAATAATTATAATGCGGAAATATAAAGTAAATGACACATCAAGATTTTGTTAACGAGGAAACCGCAAATGCAGAATAACCCCGGGACCTAGTCCAGAATTGAATACTCTCAGGATGAAGCCACTATAAAAAATAATACCAACTTCGTATAGTTGAGACCAAACAACTAAACCTATAGTTCACCTAGTTCCGTCTGTATTCCCACGCCTCCAACTTATAAACAAGTCACGTACTTGGACCAATTCCTTTGATTCGTATTCCAAATAGTAAAGGAACAACAAATCTGTTTGGTATCAACTATTTTCAACCAAGTGATATGAGTTGCGCAAAGGTTCCCTTGTTTATCTTAATATAAACTCCTTTTCCAGGTTCCAAGATCTATCTTATGTTCAATCACCCAAAGGAAATTGTTAAGATTAAGCCAATTAATACCTTTAATCCCAAGGAAATGTATTGATGCCGATCTTCCTCAATTAATCAATCCAATCTACCACAAGGATAAACCGATTATTAATTGGATCCTCTTTTTCCCAAACAAGTATTGTGCACACTAAAGATTATAAACACCAAGTCAGAAATCTTTTATCTCTTATTCGTCTTCAAATCTTCTTAGATATTCAATAAACACCTGCACATAACTACTTGAATCTCTTGTGATCAATCACACACAGAACGGAGTCTGTTAACAATGCATTATCACAAGATCGTCTTTAGATCTAACAACAGTCTAAAGATCCCTGTCGAAACCTTGAAATAGTTTGAGTGAATCTTATATTAGAAGAGAATATTCTCAACCACCGTTAGTCAATCAAATCATTATGAAAAATAAAGATAAACCGAAATATCTATTTTCCCACCAACGGGTCGCGCTAGAGCTTCTCAATCCCAAAGAAGACTTTAAATTGAGCGGCCGTAAGAGATTTCACCTAATTAGATTACTCTCCTCTCCGATAGGTGGCTTCACCAGTAACAAAGACAAAAGAGGAAGTCTATTGTTACGCAGGATTCGTTTGCTAGAAATGTAAACTCAAAGTATTTATAGACAACGAAGTTTGGACACCAAGGAATTTCCAAAACCGAAAATATTCTCTAGATATTTTTCATTACTACACCAATTTCGGTTTTCATAATTCCTGTGAATGCATTGTCCGAAAATACGATCGAAATCTCCTTGGAAAATCTCTAACTAGTAAATACACATTACTAATTCTTATTTTCAATATATAATTAAAAACCCTTAATTAAAAAGATTCTTAACTTATTTAAATTCGATCTTGGGATTTACTTCCTTCTTAGCCTTTAAGAAATATCTTTGAACAATATAGAATAAGCATTAATGCACCGTGTTCAAAGTGTGTCGACATCTTACTCTTGCAAGTAATTTTTCATACTTGATCACTTGAAACCGATTTACCACACTTCCAAACAAGTCTAGAATCGGTTCATATGAATTTAAAGAACTATGTGATTGATCAAGTAACACTCAATCACAAACCATGGGTTTAACGGTTCTACCAAAACAAGTTTCGGTTCTACCTCCATGTGAGTACTGTGCATAGTCACACAAGCTTACTGTTTGTACCATAATATTTTGGAGGTCGAGGCCAATTAAGACTAGACTTATAGCAAGAAAATTTGCGGGCCATACCGGACAACCCGTTTCTGACGACTTGTTTCTGCCGACTTGTTTCTGCCGGTCCATCTCTGAGGCCCATAAAGAAAGTTCTAGAACACCCAGATTATTAGTGTTAGAAGTTAACACAATTGTATAAATACAAGGGAAGAAATCATTTTTTGGCGCCCGATCAATAAAATTATTCTCCTTAGGGAGATTCACCCGTGGATGTAGGCACAATGCCGAACCACGTAAAATTATTTGTCTTCTTTGTTTTCCTCAATTTCTTTTTAACCTAATTTTACCCTAATCCTCAATAATCATCATCAAATCAACGTGTTTACACCTAAAAGTAATTTTAGGTGCAAACACTTACCATAATTTGGCTGCCTAGGTACTAGGATCGGTTCCCCACATATATTTGGTATCTAACTTGTATGCACTGCACATGTCCATAGGATCGGTTCCCATTCCCAAAAACTTTTTGCACATGTTCATAGTATCGGTTCCCATTTCTTCCATAAACCTTGCTGAACCTCTGTTGATGGTGGTTTTTAGTTTAGGGTTAAAATCGTAAAACACTAAACCCTAGCAGACAGTGACGTTACGACATTTAAAGTAACGAGCATTTACTAAGCGCATTTACTGAAAAGCTTTTAATGTGTCTCTAAATAATTACCGGGGTATTTTTTCAAATTAGGGTTACGACAAACCAAACCCTAATTCCCCCTGTGCCTATGGAAAATCATGCCAGCCACACCTAGCCCAAGCTAGCCGCACCATGCCAATCGCACTCTGCCTTGGCCCTAGCTATGCTAGCCGAACCCTTGTGCCAATGTCAAATCATGCCAGCCACACCTAGCCCAAGCTATCCGCGCCATGACAATCTCACTCTGCCTTGGCCCTAGCTATGCTAGCCGAACCCTTATGCCAATGGAAAATCGTTCCAGCGACACCTAGCCCAAGCTACCCGCGCCATGCCAATCGCACTTTGCCTTGGCCCTAGATATGCTAGCCGCACCCTTGTGCCAATGGAAAATCATGCCAGCGACACCTAGCCCAAGCTAGCCGCGCCATGCCAATCGCACTCTGCCTTGGCCCTAGCTATGCTAGCCGAACCCCTGTGCCAAGGGCGAACCATGCCAGCCACACCAAAGCATGTCAACCATGCTAGCCGCACCCTTGTGCCAATGGAAAATCATGCCAGCCACACCTAGCCCAAGCTAGCCGCGCCATGCCAATCGCACTCTGCCTTGGCCATAGCTATGCTATCTGATCCCATGTGCCAATGGCGAACCATGCCATCCACACCAAACGCACCAAAGCATTCCAACCATGCTAGCCGCACCCTTTTTCCAATGGAAAATCATGCCAGCCACACCTAGCCCAAGCTATCCGTGCCATGCCAATCACACTCTGCCTTGACCCTAGCTATGCTAGCCGAACCCTTATGCCAATGGAAAATCATGCCTTCCACACCTAGCCCAAGCTAGTCGCGCCATGCCAATCACACTCTTCCTTGGACCTAGTTATGCTAGTCATACCACGCCAAGCCAAACACCCCTACCTTGGCCCTAGCCATGCCACCCTGCTGGTCTTCTCCTCACGGCTACTAAAGTGAAGGCATGCAATAATCAACGGTTTCCCTTCAATCCCAGGAGAAAATCCTGGCCGCCTAAAGTCCCCTCATGATTTTGGACCAAAACCCTAGATTGATCACGGACCTAACCAAGCTAGTCGCGCCATGCCAAAAATACCTCGTCATGGCCCCTCATGCCGCGCCACCCTGCTGGCTTTCCCCCATGACTACTGAAGTGAAGGCATGCAACAATCAACAGTTGCCCTTCAATCCCAGGAGCAAATCCTGGCCGCCTAAATTCCCCTCACGACTTTGGCCCAAAAACCCTAGCTTGGTCACGCACCTGAACAAAGCTAGCTATGCCATGCGACCATGGAAAACCCTTGGCCCCACGTGCCAAACCATGTCTGCGGATGAACCTTCGACTGTTTCGACTAGAAAGATTTCAACATCAGAGAGACCTTCAACGAACCAAGGAACGTTGAATTTGAAGCCCATGCACATGTCATGATGGAACTTCCAGCTCGATATTACATCCTCAGAAACTGTATGACCAGTCAAGTTGCACATCTCATCAATCGAAGACAAGGCCTCCTCCACACGCTTGACCAACGCATGTCGACTAGTGATATTATTAGTTGTGGCAATGTGACCATAACTTTCCCAAATATTGGTGTACAACGTCGCATGTTTAGCTGGGACGCTAAATCCACCGATCGACATATGACCTGGGAAAGGGGACAGATACGGAGGATTGAAGGTGGCACCTGCAACTGAATATGCAACTTGCAAGGGGCCCTTAACCATAATTTCACCTCCTAAAGTGCCCTCGTCCACCTGAGTCACGGCGACGCCCTCGGGAAGATGAATCTACATGTCCAAATCGCTAGATGGTGCATTTTCCGTAGTAGGAAGCACGGTTACGTCTTTGCTCTGGTGGTCATCCACTTCAAGATCATCCCCAGAAGCGGTCTCCTCCTAAAATTCTAGATTTAGTTTACTGAAGAAAAAAAAGAGGGGAAACGAAGAAAACGTGGGGAAGACTCACTAGTTCACTTTCATACTGACTAGAGTAAGACTCAACACTGTTGTCAGAAGAACTACTCTCACCATCACCAGACTCAGAACTTTCATCCTTCTCGGATTCTTCATCAATATGGATAGGCTCGACAACTCTACTCTCTGTCTCGAAAAATGATACTTTTTGACTGATCGCAAGTTTGGCAAAGGTGTTCGTACTACTGAGACCCTGAACGGAACACAAGGTCGCATTCTCAGAAAAGGAACAAAGATATAGACGTTCCAAGCTAAAGTAAAGAGGAAAGCCGTACGTACCCGCATATTGGATGAACTAAAAGTCGGTAAATATGTGGAGTCTGACCGGAAACCTCCTGCACAATTTTTTGACCTTCGCTCCTTCACCTGGGGACTTTTCGCTTCTGGACCGACATATTTTATTTTAATTGAAGAAGTATCCCTCAACAACGGATGTTTTGCCAAAACCTCGACGGAAGACCTACCACGAGTATTCTCCACCACGGATTTCACAAATTCTTGGATGACAAGGAATTCATCCTGCCAAAATGTGTTATATTTGGAAGTCGTTGATGGATTCCGTTCCAGAGAAAAGGCAAGATTTTACCCGACACAAGAGTACTGGCATCGAGGACAGTCGACAACAGAATTTCTTGAATACCTAGCTGACGAACAAGTGGGACCCCTTGGTAAAAACCCATATGTCGAGCAGCTCTATCAACATATAGGAAATCGCTTTGCAAGCTCCTCGGAAAAATGATGGCACGTGACTAGGCATGCAGCTAAGCATGAACACCATCTCTCCAACGCTCAGGCCCTCATCATCAGAAAACAAAGACATGTTCGAGGCGGGAGAAAAGGTACTAACCTGAGCTATGGACGCATGCACGGGAGCCCATGGACGAAAATTAACCGCATATGAGTTGTCAAGAAACTTAATCAGCTTCGGACCGGTTTTTCGGTGCCTGTTATACCAACGCAATATTCTAGAGACACCCCAAGACTCAGGAAGTATAGCCAACGATTTCGGGGCATACTTCGTGAAATGCTCCCACAACCATGCCTGGAGAAAGGCGGCATGAACGTACGAATCTACCTTCATATGACCATTCGAGGCGCGCATGTCCGAAACCATCTGGTCCAGGTATGCATACAGGGAACCAAGAAACAAACCACCGAGGGGAAGAACGACACCTTTAGCCAATTTTATGGAAAACTTGATTCATGTCTTATCTCTTTCTTGCCCGAGCCATCATCAAAAATATCCCTGGATAGCCAAAGAGCCAAGAACGATGCAACATGAAGCGTACTATTCTTCTAGTTTGGTTCTAACGCGTCAGGAAACCACTGGCACACCTACTAGTCATATAAGCACTTCGTCTCATTCTCTTTCGGAACGAACCCCTTTGATTTCTCAACTAGAGCGGCATGCATTTCTTCTTCATCAACGAACAACTTAACATCAAGGTTTCCAACCATGGGGAGGTTCAGCAGTACAGCCACGTTTTCCAAAGAAATGGTCATTTCGCCCCACCTGCATACGGCCGTATGGGTGTCCGGACACCATATGGAAACAAAAGCAACCAACCTTTGAATGTCTTTCCTAATCTGAAGCACTTCAAAAGACGCAACAGCACCGAAAATCTGCGCCCTGGTCAAATTGGTATTTACAGTTTCCTGGTCCATCATAAATTGTGTCCATTTCTCAAAGGAACGCAATGGACTTGTAGGGATTTTAAAATCGATAGAAGAAGCATGATATTCTCTTCTTTGAAGGCAAAACCTTATTACGCCTCCTGGCCGAACCGATCGATCCTCTCATTCGCTTTCCGAGCCAGTCAGAAGAATCGACACATAACTGGGATGGTTTCTCCTAACCGTGGCCGATGTGGTGAAGAATTCATCATCTACGTTTGGTTTGGAATTGCAAACGTCTTTCGGTACAGAAGAACTCTCCTCAAGTGACATCATAACGAATATTTTATCAAACAACTACAATGGAGCAATACGAAGGGATATTATTACAGAAAGTGCACAAAAAATTATTTTTCACCCAAGATGCAAGACAATTTGTTTCAAGGTCGTGCCCTATGGCATAGAATTCTTGTCCAACCAAGGAGGAGTAACCCACCAGGAAAACCATACACACGGCCGCACCAAAACGAGGAGTGAACCCTAGAAGCTGGGTTTTTCGTGAAAGGACAGGGCCATTACTATCAAAGTGCCTACCTTGCATAATGGGTAAGGCGGTCAACATTACTGTGGTGTCCATGCCTAAGTGTTACAACAAGCTAGGGAGAAAAATACCTAAAATTTACGCCAACTTATCTACAAAGTCATGAAAAGGTGCACCTACAACTAGGGTTTACACCAGCAAAAAAAAAAGAAAGAGAAAAACTAAAGAGAAGTATCAGAAGGCGTACCTGGGATTCGCTCGTCCACCCTACTTTACTGCTGTCACACGGCTGGGAGGAATAAGTAGGCGTGAAACAACAGAGAAGCCGACCTTCCTTTTATATACACATGGTATGTGGGAGTTTGAAAAAAGAAATGATTTCCTATTTTGAGCCAAGAGGGGAAAAGAGGAAACCGGTCCCGCAAAGACCAACTTCCACATCCAAGACCACTCACACCGCATCACAGCCCCATCGCACCATAACGCGTCCCCATTGTGCCTAGCCGCCCATTATGTCGTTGTCGTGGCCTTGACCAAGCCCTCGCTCCGTCACCGTGGCCCCATCACGCCTAGCCGTCCCTGCATGTTTCACTATGTCACTTCCGCATCCAGGACCACGCCACCTCTTGGCCCTTCGAGCCGAGACGTCCACTGGCTTTGACTTCCACAACCGTGCCCCCTTGCCTTGGAGGTGTACGATCAAACCAAGACGGTAACTTTTTCCTCACAACTCCACGGTATGCATTCCCAGTACGACTTACGCAGGGCCGCCAACACGGGAATCCAAAACTCTCTTTACCACTTAAAAGGTTAATCGGATTCTCCTGACCATCTTTGCAATGATTTATGCCTCGATTCTATCCTTGTTTGTCACCATCATATGCTTACCTCGCAACAAGGCACCTGTTCCGAGCTAAGCATGGGACTTAATGTTGATGGTGGTTTTTAGTTTAGGGTTAAAATCGTAAAACACTAAACCCTAGCAGACAGTGACGTCACGACATTTAAAGTAACAAGCATTTACTAAGCATATTTACTGAAAAGCTTTTAATGTGTCTCTAAATAATTACCGGGGTATATTTTTCAAATTAGGGTTACGACAAACCAAATCCTAATTCCCCATGTGCCAATAGCAAATCATGCCAGCCACACCTAGCCCAAGATAGCCGCGCCATGCCAATCACACTCTTCCTTGGCCCTAGCTATGCTAGCCAAACCCTTGTTCCAATGGCAAATCATGCCAGCCACACTTAGCCCAAGCTAGACGCGTCATGATAATCACACTCTGCCTTGTACCTAGCTATGCTAGCCGAACCCTTGTGCCAATGGAAAATCATGCCAGCCACACCTAGCCCAAGCTAGCCGCGCCATGAAAATCCCACTCTTCCTTGGCCCTAGCTATACTAGCCGCACCCTTGTGCCAATGGAAAATCATGCCAGCCACACCTAGCACAATCTAGCCGCACCATGCCAATCGTACTCTGCCTTGGCCCTAGCTATGATAGCCGAACCCCTGTGCCAATGGCGAACCATGCCAGCCACACCAACCGCGCCAAAGCATGTCAACCGTGCTAGACGCACCCTTATTCCAATGGAAAATCATGCTAGCCACACCTAGTCCAAGCTAGCCGCGCCATGCCAATCGCACTCTGCCTTGTCCCTATCTATGCTAGCCTTACCCCTATTCCAATGGTGAACCATGCCAGCCATTCCAACCTCACCAAAGCATGCCAACCATGCTAGCCGCACCCTTGTGCCAATGACAAATCATACGAGCCACACCTAGCCCAAGCTAGCCACGCCATGCCAATCGCACTCTGCCTTGGTGCTATGCTAGCCGAACCCTTGTACCAATGGAAAATCATGCCTTCCACACCTATTCCAAGCTAGCCGTGCCATTCCAATCGCACTCTGCCTTGTACCTAGCTATGCTAGTCATACCACGCCAAGCCAAACACCCTTACCTTGGCCCTAGCCGTGTCACCTTGCTGCTCTTCTCCTCACGACTACTAAAGTGAAGGCATGCAACAATCAACGGTTTCCCTTCAATCCCAGGAGAAAATCCTGGACGCCTAAATTCCCCTCATGACTTTGTCCCAAAACCCTGGCTTGATCACGCACCTAACCAAGCTAGTCGCGTCATTCCAAAAATACCTCGCCATGGCCCCTCATGTCGCGCCACCCTGCTGGCCTTCCCCCACGACTACTGAAGTGAAGGCATGCAACAATCAACGGTTTCCCTTTAATCCCAGGAGAAAATCCTGGACGCCTAAATTCCCCTCACGACTTTGTCCCAAAAACCCTGGCTTGGTCACGCACCTGACCAAAGCTAGCTATGCCATGCGATCATGGAAAACCATTGGCCCCACGCGCCAAACCGCACCAAGCCAAGCGCCCTTGCCTTGGCCCTATCCATGCCATGCGACCATGGAAAACCCTTGGCCCCACGCGCCAAACCGAACCGCACCTAGCCAAGCTAGCCGCACAAGCCAAACACCCATGCCTTGGCCCTAGCTATGCTAGTCACACTATGCCAAGCCAAGCGCCTTTGCCTTGGACCTAGCCATGGCAGACCATTGGCCCCGCATGCCAAGTCTAAACAACACCCTGGCCATGCATTCCCTATGCGGCCAACAAAACGAAGGCATGTGGCCATCAATGGCCACCCTTCAAACCCATAAGCAAATCCTAGCCGTCTAAAGTCACATCATGACTTTTTGGCCCGAAAAACTAAGTTTGGCCACGCCAAACCATGCCATGCCAACGGCATTCCAACCTAGTCGCGCCACCACGATGGCCCTCACTACCAAACCAAAAGTCGTGCAATGCACCAACTGTTGCCCCTACTCTCAAGATGCAAAGTCTCGACCTTAGAAGGTCACCAGGATAGTAAGTCACAACAACATGCTACATGTCTTCCAAAAACGTTCAAGACATCAACACAAACTGGCGGATGCTCATTAGGGTTTTGGTTTGGTGGTCTATAGCGTGCGGTATACACAAATTCCCATTTCAAGATAGTGTAATGGGAGTAAGGCGGTCAGTAAATAAAAGAAGCAACGGTGAAATGCTCCTTCATTATAGGACATCAATTCCATCAAATCCCATCAATGCCAGGCTTTACCACCTCTTCCCATTTAACTCACCCGTTTCCTTCTCTTATGAGGCCAGAATACGTTTCTATCTTGACTTATATAAATAGGCTTATTTATTTCCACCAGAACATAAGTTCTTGGCCAGGGGAAAACATCACCCTCAGAAGAGCAACTCTTGCTAGCTTTCCCAAAGCTCTCACCTTCTGATACAAGTCAATCACCACTCTATAATTATTCTGGTCTCAACACTCTCTTCGCTTCCCTCCCTAAACAAGCCTTTCTCCTATACTTTGTGACCGAAGAAAGTCTGGAACGGCCATTTCTTGGTTTAGGACGGACTTGTACAGATTTATCTCTCGAAGTTAAAATTACTCCCTTGCAGTATATTGTTTAGGGTTTAAACTGATTCTCACCTTTCACACCCGTAATTACCAAAACCGGAAGAAACTATTTTCACCTATAAACCTCATACAAGGATCGGCTTCCCTTGTGATGCACTGCACCTCTTACTTGGATCGGTTCCCCTTTTCTTAATAATTAGTCAGACAATCACAAACCCGGTCATACCCCAGGTGATTACTTAAGATCGGTTTCACTAATAAAAGTCATACCAATATATAAGTCAGGCCTCATGTGAATAGTTTTACCAAGAACACAAACAAGTCATGAGAGGTTATACTAATCACACATATTGGTCGTTCATAAGATATGCAATGAAGAATATCCCCAATAACGCCTGACGTTTTCCTTTTCGGTTCACAACACATATCATGACTTACTTCCTTAAAACATATGTAAACATTGTTCCCTAAGATGAAATCCTCACCTCATACCCATACCTAATCACAATAGCATTTATACGATTATGTCGATGTCTTATTTACAAAGTTTAATGGTTAAGCAAGAAACTTCATATTGAATTCCTAAATACTATGTTTATCTAGAGTGTTCATGCTTCGCAGTTTTATGTTTTCAATATGCACGACTTGAAAGATACGTTAGGGAATGAAACAGTTCAAGTCAAATATCACTAACCTCAAGTGGAAGGATAATGTTGTGGTTGTATCTCCGTTCTTCTTCACTTCTTCAACTCTTCATAATACTTGTAATGTCTCATCCTAATACTTTCAAGCTAACCTATACGAAGTTGACTCTATTACATTTAAATCAAGCGACTCTTAAATGAGTTTTTGTTCACTAAAATATGACAACCAAACTTGACATACCAACGCCTGGTGGGTTCAACCGAGCAATGCTCTAACAGAACCAATTTCGAACATAATGCACGGTTTGTAAAACTAGTTCACAAACCTTAATACATTAAAGTTACAAGGACTTTAGTTCGTAAACTGAGTTCGCAAACAAACCTGAGTTCATGAGTATAAAAATCACACTTTAATGATTTTAGAACTTAACTGCTCTGTTCGCAAACTGAGTACGCGAACAAGAGTCATGTACTTTGGATTTATCCAGTTGTTCGCAAATAACACACGCGAACATGAGTTCCGAACTTGGACTTGTCTATCCGTTCACAAACATACACAATTAGGTTCACAAACTTTATTGTTTCTAACATTCTAATTGTGATACATATATTGGTCAAGGATCCTCAATTAGATCCACTTATGATTGTATTAGGTTTTGTCCATACAGGTTACCGAATATTTCTACTTTTAACCTCAATGGATAATATTTGGGCCTTATCACACGTAGAAACAAACTTAGTCGTATATAATTTTGATAGTCCTTTGGTTTTAAATTCATTGGAAGCTCTAAGTTCCTTTTATCTCCTCCGATTTGAATGTCCAAAGTAAAACTATGTCAACTAAATAAAAAGAAGTATAAACCTTATAAAATTCCTAAAAATTCGTAATATGAGCCATGCAAACTTAGGTTACTTGGTTTGATATTATAGAGAATAATGAAGAAGAAAAGAAGAATTAGGAGGAGGTCTGTTTCTTATATGATCTAAGTGTTAGAGCACTGATCAATCGAACTCGGAAGCGTTGTATCTCAAGCTTGTTTGTTAATATTAGTGATCAAAACTATAAGTCTTGATTTCTAGTCTACTTATAGTAATGTCTCCGACTAGGATAGATTGTGTAGTTGAGCATTATACTTCATGACGTTCATCAAATGAAGACGAAGAACTACTAAAGTGAGCTTGTGGAACTTCATTAACAAAAGGTATATGGAGACTAAAACTCATCTATTACTTGGAAAGTCTATTTGTAATATATCTCCTATATTGATACAAAAGTCGTATTACTATATAGGTGTCGATTATACACATTTGAGATTTGCTGAGTTTAACTCGCTTACATATTTCTCGGAATATGTGTTGGTAAGCTTTCGCTTCAACCAAGTTCATCTTATATTCTTGATGAAATTCAAAAGATATTCATGTGAAAATCGACGAGTACCATCTTACATGGTTTGTGTGATACAATCATTTGGTGTAGACTTGGAATGTTTCGTTATGATTATTTTAATAACTTGAAAATATCTTTGATGATAATAGTTTGTGAAAACGGCTATTGTCATCCTCTAAGAAAGTTTCAATAATTGAAATAAAAGTTAAGAATACTTAACAATCATTGGATTATAAACATAGTGTGCTTTCTTGCATGTATGTGATCCATGACCGGAACTATAATATGCATACTTGTAGTTGTGAAATTCCGTGTACCAAGTACACATACCGGTACGCATAATTGCGTAAGGTATAGGTCCGAGAATTTATGGTAGGTTTTGGAAGTGTATTAAGGTATGTGTACCCGTTCGGATATACTGGCGAACCCAAACTCAGACTGGCTACTTAAGTATGCGTACCCGTTTGCATATTTGAGTAACTAAAGTTCTAAAATCGGTTTGTTCATGAACTAATATATTTATATATTAAAGAATGCATTTTTTGCAAACCGTGGATATAATGTTCATGAATTGATTCGAGTGAATCAAACCGATTTTTCTTCAATTGTGTTCTTGTATAATTCTATGAGAAGATAGCAATTGAACAACTCTTTCACTAGTTTCATTTGAGTCAATTGAACTAGTTATGGTTAAGATGAATAATGTTGATATGAGAGTGTTCATATAGCTAACCTCGGTTAACTACTGTTGAGCCAACATGGTGTACACGTTTAGTTACAGTCACTTAAACCTAAATGAAGGTACATTTCATTTATGTATAACAAGCTAAGTTCGATCTAACGGTTGAAAGATATTAGCTTGAATCTAATCAGGTTTTCATCTAACGGTGAATATTGAATGATTTGTTACCAAGGTAACTTAGATTGCAAACCCTGATTTGAAAACTATATAAAGGAGAACTCTAACAACTTGGAAACCTAATCCCCACACCTCCTGTGTGATACTAGTTGTATAAACTAGAGTCGATTCTCCTTTAACCTTAGGTTTTTCACGAAACCCTGTAGGTTAACGACATAAAGACTTCATTGTGATTGTGAAGCTAGACCCAACTATTTTCTATGTAGTTGCATGTCCTGATCTTACTTGTTCTTTCATGATTGAGTATTATCTTTGCTAAGATTTGCTCGAGATTTATCTCCGATAGGTGATAAGCACAAAAGTGAGACGCATTTTCACCCATAAATACATTAGATGGGACTCATTTTATCACTAATAAACTTGTTTGTAGGTATATTTAGGAAATAACCATTTTTGGAAGAATTAGCTCAAAAAACTGCTAAAAGCACCCCCGGAGGACATTTGTTATTCAGACTCTTAGTTTGGATAAGGGGTACCTAACTGATAAGGGGTACCCCATGGTTATTTGCACCCAGGGCATCACCTGCTAAACGCACCCCATCACTGGTTAAGGGGACTTCATCCTCTTCGTTTGAATTTCAGAATTTGGCGGGAATGTTTTAGGCCGTAACTAGCAGAATTAGGGTTCGACTTTTAGAGTGGATTCATGGAGATTCAATGTCCAAATTTGATTGGGTTTATTTCCTTGGGCTAGACAGGGAAGATATATGTGTTGGTATCGATCCAGTTTGGATGGATACTCGGGTTTGAAAAAAACAGAATATCACAAAAACCCGAGTGTTCTGTGAAAGATTTCAGGGAGTTTTGGCGAGATTAAATCGCTGGGATTGACGTGGAATATCCTGTTTTAACTAAACAGGAGTGGCAATGGTGTTAGAATCGAAAAGCATAGGTTGTAATCGTGGGATTGAAATGAAACAGAGTTTGATGATACTCGGGATTTTGTTGGTGTAGTTTTGGAAGGATTGCATGTGTTTTCAGCGTGTTGACTTGTTTTTTGATGTGTTGGCATCATGATTGGAGCGTGTAAACACTGATTGACATCGTCATAAGAAAAAAATGGAAAGAAAACAACCCGAGAATATATATCTTCTCTACTGCGAGTTATGGTGAAGATTTAAAGAGTTAATGAGACATTATTCTTGTGCCTATCGACAACCTTCTTACCACTATACTAATATTTTGAGAATCTACCTTTGAAAAAATAAGAGTCCATGTTTTTATTTATTGAGCTATAAGTGTTGAAGAATAAATAATTGAACCTTATGTTATGAATTCGGTGAAATCCTAGTCTCAGTAACTCTCGCTTATATTTATTATCTTTATTAAATCCTTAAATTTAATCTTCACAAGTCTTAGAGTTCGAACCTTATCTACTACTACAATAATTAAAAATCATATCTTTTTTGGCGCCACCGACGCGGACTTGTTTTTAGATTAATTTTTAGGTTTATTTTTATTTATTTTGTACAGTATTTTCATTTCATTTTAGATTTTATTTTTTCCTTTTAGGCGTTTCTTTTTGTATTTGTTTTCAGGGATTTTTTGAGGATGATGAATTTTTCTGAGGAGACGTCACCTAAGATG
Organism: Papaver bracteatum; assembly: GCA_023529315.1. Classification (NCBI taxonomy): domain Eukaryota; kingdom Viridiplantae; phylum Streptophyta; class Magnoliopsida; order Ranunculales; family Papaveraceae; genus Papaver; species Papaver bracteatum. The sequence continues at coordinate 999,492 of JAJJWX010003638.1, forward strand.
ACGCTGGCGGAATTTAAGCGTAGAAATTAAAATTATCAGTCAACCTCATATGAGATGACACTTGGTGAATATAAGCATAGGAAAAGGTATGGAGTTTTTGCTCCACAAGTGGAAAGTGAAGAATCGCCCCTAATGATATATGAGAAGTATTACAAACACACATTGCCTAGTTTGGAACAAAGAATGAGAATTTTGGAATGACAAAGATTATATGATGATGATGATCAGGTATATAGTGACTCTCTGATTCCGACATAATATATAGATAACCCTATGGATTATTGTGTGGATGATTTTTCTAATTTATTATAAGAATCTATCTCACAAGATATTTTACCCAACTTAGAGATTGTTTCTAGACCCCTAGACTTCCAAAAGTTACCTAATTTAGGGTTAGAATTGTGTGCTTCTAAAATTTTATTGGAATACTTTGCATCTAAATACCCAGAGGATTTGCCTATTTCTAATAACGTGCATGAGCCAATTGAAAATTTCCCAGTCCCAATAGTATCCCCATATTATGTTCTTTACACACTTCCTTGTATTGTAAAAACTTGGTTTGGAGGTAAGTCTCTGTTTTTTATAGTTACAGTGTCTCCGCATCGTAATAACATAAGTATGAGGCTGTCATTTGTAAATGTTGTATTTTGGGTTGATCCCCAAATTTTTAGGTTGTTAGTTTATGAGGATCCTTTTTGTATATTCCAGTAGGTATATTTTTATTTTATTTTTTATATTTTCGTTTACTTTTTGTATCTTATGAATTTCCCATCTTAAGTTTTGCGTTGGATGACTCAATTACATTGGGGATAATGTCATGTTTAAGTGTGGGGGAGCAATTAACTTTTTACTTTACTTTTTTCAGGAACCAGCTGTGTAGCGGGTCTATTTTCATGTATTTTCTTATTATGACCAGTTGTGTAGCGGGTCTCAAAAAAAAATTATATTTTTTTTTAAAGATTGTTAGGGTTATGACCAGCTATGTAGCAGGTCTAAAAAAAATGTGATGCGGGTCTTGTGTATGACATTTGTCATGACCAACTATGTAGCTGGTCTTCTTCTGTTTTGCTCGAGGACTAGCAAAATGTAAGTGTGGGGGAATTTGATAAGCACAAAAGTGCAACGCATTTTCACACATAAATACATTAGATGGGACTCATTTTATCACTAATAAACTTGTTTGTAGGTATTTTTGGAAGAATCAGCTCGAAAAACTGCTAAAATCACCCCCGGAGGACATTTGCTATTCAGACTCTCAGTTTGGATAAGGGGCACCCAACTGATAACGGGTACCCCCATGGTTATTTTCACCCTAGGGCATCACCTGCTAAATGCACCCCATCACTTGTTAAGGGGACTTCATCCTCTTCGTTTGAATTCCAGAATTCGGCGAGAATTTTTGTGGCTGTAACTAGCATAATTAGGATTCGACTTTTGGAGTGGATTCATGGAGATTCAACATCCGATTTTGATTGGGTTTATTCCCCTAGGATAGACAGGGAATATATATGTGTTGGTATCGATCCAGTTTGGATGGATACTCGGGTTTGAAGAAAACAGAATGTCACAAAAACCCGAGAGTTCTGTGAAAGATTTGAGGGAGTTTTGGCGAGATTAAATCGCTGGGATTGACGTGGAATATCATGTTTTAACTAAACAGGAGTGGAAATGGTGTTAGAATCGAAATCATGGGTTGTAATCGCGGGATTGAAGTGAAACAGAGTTTGAATGATACTCAGGATTCTGTTGGTGTAGTTTTGTATGGATTGCATGTGTTTTCAGTGGGTTGACTCATTCTTTGATTTTTTGCAGCATGATTGGAGCGTGTAAACACTGATTGACAGCGTCAGAAGGCAAGAATGGAAAGAAAACAACCCGAGAATATATCTTCTTTACTGCGAGTTATGGTGAAGATTTGATGAGTTAATGAGACATTATTCTTGTGCCTAACGAGTATAAAAAGGCATGTGGGATCATAGAGAGGGACATGGAGAGTTAGGGGATGAAATAGAGGTGAGAAATCAGAGTTACAGAGCTTGTCTCTACTGCTGCCATTGAAGGGGAGTACGAAGAACATAAGACCCTTAAGGACAGTCGTTGTGCTACAGTGACTGTGACATTTTTTTCTATGGTTAACTGTAACAGTTATTTGTAACAATTATAAGTGTTACAGAACCATGTTTTATTATTTTTCTCCCATTTCATTATTGTGAACACCTTTTTGAGCAATGGAAATTTCCTTTGAGTGTGTTTTCACTATGCGGAGCTAGAACCCATCATTGGGACGACGGAGGAAGCTGTTCTTCACCCATGTGGTAATTAAATTAATTCTTTTATAACTATTTGCATAAAACTTAATTGTTTTGTGGTTTCTATTAATTATTTGTTATTTTGTCTGATGTCGCATGCTTAGTTTTAATTACTTTTGATGCGTCATGCTCACAACTTACAACTAATGTTTTATGAAATCTACTTTGTCAAAGAATAAAGTTAATATTTCTTTTATTTTGAGCTATAATTGCCAAAGATTAATTTTTAAACCACTTGAATATGAAAGACAATGAAATCCCGAGTCCTAGTAAATTATTCATCCCGTGACATATTTTGTATATATTTTCTTTATTTCTAGTATTTTTTATTATTTAAGTCTAAAATCAATCTTATCAAGTCCGAGAGAGCGACAACCTTCTTACCACTATCTAAAATTCGATCAATAGGTAAGATAAAAAGTAGTCACAAACATCTTTGTCTCATCGTTTGTGATTCCACAATATCTTATTTCGCTACCATGCGATTAAGATTATTGTGAGGTGATTGATAATACTAGGATGTTCTTCGGGAATATAATTTCGGGTTATGAATTCGTTCCTATTCACCTTGAATTATCAAAAGACGAAACAAAAACTCTTGGGCGTGGGAGACAGGTTTATTCATTCTATGGAATTTTCATAGTGAGACAGATTTGTTTATCAAGTCTTTGACTTAGGGTCGTAGCAACTCTTAGTTGTGGGTGAGATCAGCTAAGGGAATCAAGTGCGCAATATCCTGCTGGGATCACAGGCATAAGGAGCACGACTATACCTTGAATCAGTTTGAGATTGATTAGGATTCAGCTACATTCCAGTCCGAAGTTCATTGGTACTAGGATAGTGTCTGTAGCGGATTAATATAGTGTGGTGTTCAAAACTGGACTAGGTTCCGGGGTTTTTCTGCATTTGCAGTTTCCTCATTAACAAAATTCTGGTGTCTGTGTTATTTCTTTTCCGCATTATATTTTGTTATATAATTGAAATATCACAGGTTGTGTGTTGAATCAATCAATTGGGAAATCCAACCTTTGGTTGTTGATTGACATTAATTGATCCTTGAATATTGGTCTTTGGTACCATTCAAGTTACTTCTCTTATATTCAATCGGGCTCGCAAATTCCTATTTGTTGATTGCATATTGAATTGAGAGATAGAGATATAAAACTCTTTGATATACTTTTCTCTAGATTGAGTGTGACTGTCTAGTTGATTCTCTTGAAAGTATATTGGAGTTTGTCTATTCAGATTGCCAAACGAAATATTGGGTGTGGTTGTTATACACTCACTTTTTTAATGTATTTGTTCATGAGTATGGAATCATACTTAACCTATTTTAGAACTTAACCAACTAAGTTTGCAAACGGGTACGCAAACTAATGTTCCATACTTTTGGTCTTGTCCAGCAGTTCGCAAATAAGTATGCATACTGCCGTCCCGGACCTCAATTCAGGTAAAATGTTCGCATACTGGTATGCAAACTTGGTTCCCGGACTTGAACGGTTAAAAGAGTTTGCATACTGGTGTGCAAACTTGGTTCCCGGACCTAAATCATACCAACAGTTTGCATACTGGTATGCATACTGTGCTATATCCAGATAATGGTTAATTGTTCTAAACTCCCATTTCAATTATTGAAACATCCTTAGAAGACAACAATGGCTGTCTCACACACACCATTAGCTTATAAGTAATTTTCAAGTGATCAAATGATCAATACGAAATATTCCGAGTCGACATCAAATGACTGTCTCACACAAATCATGTAATATGTTTCAAAGCAATTTTCACATGATCATCTTTTGATTCATTATTTAGTTTCCAATAAATAAATTGTTTCCAACTAAACTCCTCAAGAATAATGATGAACGTAGTTAAAGAAAAAAGCTTCCAACATATATTTCGAGAAATATATAAGCGAGTTAAGCTCGGATATAAATATTAAATGTGTATAATATAAAAGTATATATAGCTATACATCTGAGTGATATATAAGTTTTAGTCTCCACATACCTTTTGTTGATGAGGTTCCTCCAATCTCTCCTGAGTAGATCTTTGTCTTCAATTGACGAATGTCGTGAAGTATAAAGCTCAACTACACATTCCATCCTAATCCGAGACATATCTATAAGTAGACTAGAAATCAAGACTTGTAGTTTTGATCACCTAAACTTGACAAACAAGCTTGAGATAGCAACACTTGAGAGTTCGACCGAGCAGTGCTCTAACAAGAGCCTTATATCAAATTATGTAAGTACGGAAGCATTTTCAAATTAAAATAAATTTAATATCCTTTAATAACAGATAGACATTAATCCCAAAGACTAGTGCTATCATGCGTTCAAGTCTATACTAAACAAATATTTTTGAACTGTCAGATTTGTTATTATAGAGAAGCGTATAAAAAGATATATAATTTATTAAAAGTGCATACTTATTGATGTACCCTATTATAGAGATGTATATACTTTTCCTCTTCTATGAATTGATATAAGGGGATGACAGTTGTATTGCCCAAGGCAAGTATGTTATACAAAACTTTAAGTTTTACTTTTAACCAGGGGTAAGGATTTGGGATCTAAACCAGTGGATCCATCATGGTCTACCCTTTTTTTTTGCAGGTGGATGTCCAATCTGTACATTAATGGATTGGACACGAGTGAAATTAGTGGGATCTAACGATTTTGGATTGGGTATGGGTGTTGTAAAATCTGTTGGACACCCCACTTGTTATATTAAGAATCCTATTATTTGTGCTTCAACCGATTTGTTTTTGGGAATTCGTAGAATTCTAAATGTGGGTGGGGTGGAGAGGATTAACCTATATGAAAAGCCCTAAACCTAAATCTACTCTCTTTCTTTTCTCCTTCATAAATCATGATGAAGATGATGGCCAAAATTTCATCATGATAAGGATGATGATCATAATAAACCTAAATCTATTATTCTTTTTTCACTCTTCTTCTTCTCCATCACATCATGAAGAAGATGATGATCATAAGAAAACCTTATAAAATGCCACAATTTATTTTTACTTTTAATTGGTTAAAGATTCAATTCGATTAAAGTTACAGCTCGTTCGTTTGGGAGAATTGGAAACCCAAGGATTCAATTATGGGGTAATCCAATTCCTAGGAATTCAAGGAATTCGATTCAAATCCTAAAAATTCGTGTTCGGTTGAGGTAATTCGATTATCTTTGTTTTTACCCCGGAATCCAATTACATTCCACTATTGAACCAATGCAATGGAAATCTACTATTTTGGAGGGAATTGGATTCTTAGGAATTGAAATTCTTAATTACAAAGAGTTCATTTTCCTCGTTTGGTTCAAGGAATTGGGTGCATTTCTTAGGAATTTGGATTACCTAGCATCCAATTCTTTGAAACGAACGAGATGTTAGGGTTTAGACAACCAGTTTCTAAAACTGTTTATGGCTGGGAGTTCTTATTTTCCCAACCGTAAATCATATATTACGGCTAAGTTTTTCCAGCCAAAAGTACTCACGGCTAGGTTTTCCCAGCCTAAAGTACTACTTAAAGTTAGGTTTTCTGTGCCGTAATTGTTTTTGATCACAAAAAGAAAAAACAAACAGAGGTTGGGTTGCGACTAGGTTTTCTCAGCCGAAAATATTTACAAAGAGTACTTTCGATTAGATTCTCCACTAGAAAAATATGACAGCTAGATTTTCTCAGCCGTAAAGCGTATGCTACGGATAGGATGCAATGTTTTCCCAGTCGTATAACTTTTGGCTAGGAGTTCTTTATCGGTTTCCGTCGGGATGTAATGTTTTCCTAGCCATATATACTGGAAAATATCTAAATTTTTTGTTGGTTTAGAAACAACAAAATTATATTGAGGGTTAAGTATGAAGCTTTCTATTGTATTTTAAGAATATGTTTCATCATATTCTTCTAAGGTTCTTTTAGAAAAATCCTCCTTTCCTTCCTTGTAAGTAAAAAGAAAATGATTTTCACAATATAAATCAAATCATTAAAGTAAATCAATCACTAATTGTAATTAGTTTTGGTAATCAACTACAATGGCGGTAATTAAATAAGAGGAAGGATTCATGGACACTCTTAGATGGACACTATCATACATGATTTGTGTCATTTTTTCCGAAAAATCCAAATGGCAATGAATTTAACTCTAATTTTTTGATGATATGTTCCTCTTATAAGACTCTATATTTTTATATAAAATGAGCAAAATTCGAATACCAAACCTCACCATCTACCGATCTTAATTTCAGCCGTTAACTTTTAACGGTTGATATTCAAAGGGGTAAATGGTGGTGTTATACGTCTCAAATTATGCTCATTTTTGGTAGGAATGAATAGTCCTATAATAGGAACGTATCATCAAAATATTAGATTTAAATTCATTGTCGTTTGGGTTTTACGGAAAAAATAACACAAATCATATATGATAGTGTCCGTCTAAGAGTGTCCATTGAATCTCCCTCATTAAATAAAGGGCATATTAACCATTAATAAAAATAGTAGGATAAGGGATCTTGGATTTTACTACTTCATGATCTTATTTTGGCCTTTAGTGAGCCCCAAAAAATTTCATCTTGAATCCCCACTAATATGATTATATATTAAGTGTATGTATGAATTTTTCATAAAATGTGAGGTTATTATGATATTTATAATCTGCACTGTATTTTTTCTTATTTCTTCAACATTTACTTTCATCGAGTGTTTACGGGTAGAATTTGAGTGATAGATAAAAAAACAAGTAATAACTGCACTTTGTAATAATTATGAGAGTCCAGATCATTTCTGTTAGTTTTTTTTTTTAACATATTAATTGTTAAAAAAATTCATTAGATCCTTTGCATTCTATAATCCATCCGCACATCTATTAGTTGCAAATCCTTTGACCTCTGGATTGGATATGGATGTCGAAACCCGACATGTAAAAGTGTAAATTAGGTCGGGTCAGTACGTCTATGGTACAACACATAGCACAACACATCACATCACATGGCACGTGTAAGCACGCGACACGACACATAACGGCACGCGAAGAAAGCACGTCGAAACATGCGTAAAATACTATATAAGACATCATATTTCACAAAAAGAATCTCTATTTGATATAATTTTTGATATTTTGTTTTCGTTATGTTGATTTATTTTCATAATAATACACAGACTAACTGAAATATCTTAAAAATATTTATTGAAAAAGCGTGGGTCTAACAGCCTCACCCAATATTTCGATTAGCAATCTATATGGAAAAACTCCAATATACTTTTATGAGAATCAACTAGACAGTTAGACTCAATCAATAGAAAAGTATATCAAAGAGTTTTATATCTCTATCTCTCGATTTGATCTATACTAAAGCAAATAGAAATCTGCGAGTCTTTATCAAATGCAAGAGAGATATAAACTTGGATGGTATCAAAAACCAATATTCAAGGATTAATCAATTTCCAATCAACAACCAAAGGTTGGATTTCACAATTGATCGATACAACGCACAACCCGTGATATTTCAATTATATAACAAAATATAACGCGGAATAGAAATAACACAGATACCTGAAATTTTGTTAACGAGGAAACCGCAAATGCAGAAAAACCCCGGGACCTAGTCCAGATTGAACACCATACTATATTAAGCCGCTACAGAACTAGCCTACTACAAACTAACTTCAGTCTGGACTGTAGATAAATCTGTCTCCCACAAAACTAGTCCCTTAAATGATCTCATCCACAACCAAAAGTTGCTACGACCCAAAGTCGAAGACTTGAATAAACAAATCTGTATCACACAGAAAAGTCTACGATAATAGATAAATCTGTCTCCCAAAGATAAACCTACGAGTTTTGTTCCGTCTTTTGATAAAATCGAGGTGAACAGGAACCAATCAATAACCCAGACTTATTCCCGAAAAACATCCTAGAATTATTGATCACCTCATAATAATCTAAATTGTATGGTAGTGAAACTAGATATTACAGAATCACAAACGATGAGACGAAGATGTTTGTGATTTCTTTTTATCTTGCCCTATCAGAGATATAATCTCAAGCCAATTATTCAATTGAACTCGTACGATAGAAAATGGCAAGATCAGATCGCTCAACTACAAGAGAAGTAGTTTCGTCTGGCTTCACAATCCCAGTGAAGTCTTTAAGTCGTTAATCGACAGGGTCTCGATAAGAAACCTACGATTAAAGGAGAATTGACTCTAGCAAACCAACTAGTATCACACAGGAGGTGTGGGGATTAGTTTTTTCCAGTTGCTAGACGTCTCCTTATATAGTTTTCAAATCATGGTTTGCAATCCAAGTTATCTTGGTAACAAAGCATTCAATATTCACCGCTAGATGAAATACCTGATTTATCCAAGCTAATATCTTTCAATCGTTAGATCGAAACTTAGCTTGTCACACACACAAATAAAATGTATTTCATTTAGGTTTGAGTAACCGTACCTAAACGTGTACATTAGTTGGTTCACAAATGGTTGACCAATGGTTAGCCATATGAGTACTTTCATATCAACCGTATTCATCTTCTCATAACTAGTTCAAATGACTCATAAGAACTAGTTCAAGAGTTGTTCAATTGCAAGGAAATCTTATGTACTACGCAAGACACAATTGAAGAAAAATCGGTTTGATTCACTTGAATCAATTCATGAACAATATATCCACGGTTTGCAAAGATTACATTCCTTATTATTTTATTGTTTAAGTTCATGAACAACCGATTTGAGAAATAACCAGCTTGGGTACGCGTACGGGTATGCGTACCTTAGCTACCGGAATTGGGTTTGAAAATCCAGCAGAAATTCTGGGATGAAAACTTTCGTGAGTACGCGTACCTAAGGTGACTGGTTTATAAGTTCTTAAACTCCAAACTCAGCATAAATTCACGGACATGAACTTCCGCCAGTACGCGTACCCAACCTGTCTCCTTCACCAATACCGCATGCACACATATGCATGCACTTGGTTTCCGGTACATGGACTTATACACTAATGTGCGAACACACTATAGGTGGTTACATAATCTTCACTCTACATTTCAATCATTGAAACATTCTTCTATAATGTTAATAGTCATTAGACATAAAGAATCATCTATGTTCATCAAAGCCATTTTCGAGATTGAAACGTCGTCATGACTTTCGTCACGGATAAAGATGAAAGTGGTTAAAGCGAAATCTTACCAACACATATTTCGAGAAAAAGATAGGCGAGTAAACTCGGATCGAAATAGAAAATGTGTATGTATGAAAAATATCATACTTATACGACTGTTGTCTCAAGAGTAGGAGATAGATAGACTTTTGAGTGCAAGATAAGTTCAAGTCTCCACATACCTTTTTGGTCGGATGAAGCTCCACCGATTCCTTGAGTAGTTCTTCGTCTTCATAAGATGATCACCATGGAGTATGGAGCTCAACTATACTTAACTATCCTAGACCGAGACTTAGTCGTAAGTAAATTAGAAATCAAGACGTATAGTTTTGATCACTAATATTGACAAACATGCTTGAGATAGCGACGCATGCGAGTTCGACCGAGCAATGTTCTAACATTTATTTTGGAAAACATAAAACTATTGTGCTATCACAATATATCACATCAAGATTATTTTTCTAGCACATCACAACATGCCATTTAACACAACACAACTTCCCATTTAACATGGCACAACATAGTACGTCTGAATCCCTGGCGCAACACAACACGCTAAACACGTTACTTTGTATGCTGGATTGTGATAGGCTGGCACAACTCACACCTCTATCAGCATGCATTGGATTGGATTTGGACGAGGCTAAAACCGGTCTAATCCCGATCATACTCACCCCTATTATTTCAAAAACTATATGACATTTGATTGTGCATGGAATTAAGCTGGTGATTTGTACCCTATTCTTTGGGCACGCATAGACTTGGAACAAAACGGGATTTCTCGGCAAGCCTGTGGCAGAATCGGATGAATCCTCGGGATTCCAGAGACTCAAAGAGAGAGTACGACTACTTAGTGCTATCCAGCCCTTCGCTGGTGGACTCTTTTGATTGACCCAAGTCATTCCGAGAATAAGTAAATCCAATGATTAATTTATGTGATTAAGATATTATTCTCTGTGAAAAATCTATTCGTCGGAATACCAAACTCATTCCACAAAACTCTTGCTTTTTTGTGTGACAGAAATTGTCATTTCTTTAAGCGGAATACTATGGTTGCACGAGGATTTGATGGTAGTGCTTTCACAAAGGTTGTTACAGGTACCATTTCTTAATTATAAGTTGCACGAAGAGGATCAAAATAAGTAAGTGGGGAATCCACTCGAGTCTTTTCTATACAAAAGAAATATCAGGGAATTGATTACTCAAAATAAAAACAAAACCCAACTTTTGCTTGTTTCTTTAATCATAAAAAGCATGACTTGATAGATTTATCATAGAAATTTCAAGCAACAGCAGATCATGGCTATACACTTCAAAAGATCTCTCTCATTTGGAATAAGTGGGAAGAGCTTGTGGACTACGGCCTCAGGCTGACATTGATTTTTTTTGAAGTACTCCAGTTAAACTCGTGTCCACAAATTTAAAAGTATCATTGTCACAAGACCATAAAACTATAGTTTGCTTAACCAAATCAATACTTTCTTGGACGCTCTTTCTTACCTCGAAAAACTCTTCCATTCCTTTCCTTCCATAAAATCCGCAAATCGCATATTGTAAGATTTCCCAAACTTCCTTACCTCTACCTTGCAACACATTGTTAGACCATGATGGAACAATTGAAGCATAGTATTTGGAAAAGGCCATGCTATCCTAAAGGATCTGATGAAGTAATTCCAAATCTGAAAGAGTACTCACAATGAATGAACATGTGATTTGCAAGATTCTCGAAGACGTTGCACAAAACACACCGGTGTCATAGTAACCCCGGTAACTCAACATATCCACCAGTCGGAAGCGAATTATGAAAAGTAGCCCAGATAATGAAACTCACCTTGTTTGGAATATTAACTCTCGGAGAGAAATTCATCAAACCCACTGGTCCAGAACGCCTGATAGCCTTTCATAACAATCTGAGACACTGAAATTTTCCATAATCACCATTTGGTCGTCTTCTTGAACAAGCGTCGGAACTTGATTTAAGTCGCGCCTAAGAAGGTCCCATTCCAGTTGCTCGTTTGCATTCAAATGTCTCTTAAAATCCACCCAAGCTCCGTTTGCTATCATGTCGTTTATCGTTGCATCCTAGCCCTTGCCACCTTAAAGATAACAGGAACAAGTCTTGCAACTTCCCCTGTTTAGCCATCATCCTTCCAGAATCGGATGCATTTACCATTTCTTACCGTAAAGGTTGCCATGTTCTGAACCGTGTTCATCATTTTAGTAACATTCCTCCATGGACTCTACCCCGCGGCTTGAATCCACCTCAGGAATTAGCAAATCATTGTTATGGAAGAATTTTTCATTTACTAACCTTCTCCTGAGACTATTTTTGGACTTTGAGAATCTCCAAATCCATTTGATCAACAGAGAATGGTTAGTTCTCCTCAAATTTTTCACACCTAGACCCCCATTCACCACAGGAAGACTTAGCTTTTTCAGGAGACCCACACCAATTTTTTTCTTCCTTCCACCGCACCCCACAAAAATTGCGCATTATTTTAATCATTCTTTTTCCACACTCGGTAAGTGAAAGAGACAAGTAATAAATTGGAAGACTAGCAAGACAACTCTTAATAAGAATTAATCTACCTGCTTTGTTAAGATGCCTTTTCTTCCACGAGGCCAATTTTTGCACCATTCCGAGCAAAACATGGTCCCAAAGGCGAAGTGCTACGCCAGCAATGAGCACCAATCGGCATCCCAAGGTAGGTAAACGGAAGTTTCTCCGTTTTGCAACCCAACTCTCTAGCCGATTGTGAATCACCGCATCTGCACCCACACTTATCATAGTACTCTTCTCTAAATTGACTTCAGACTGTGATAGTTTGAACACCGACAAGATGATGAGCGACCGAAATCTAACTTCCTCCATCAAGCATCTAGAAAAATCAAGGTATCATCGCAAATTGAAGGTGAGAAATAATAATACCCTGATTGACCACTCAAATCCCGAATGATTCCCTCTTTCCACCACCTCATTAATAAGCTTTGATAGAATTTCCGCTACCGGAGGAAGAAACAAGTACGGAGATAAAGAGTCTCCCTGTCTTAAACCCTTACCCGGTTTAAATTTTTCCGTCGAGCTACCGTTCGAGAAGAGAAAGGTGTAGAGGAAACACACCATTTTATCCAAGAAATCCATTTACTTCCAAATTCGTGCTTTTGCAAAATTTTGAATAAGGCATTCCAATTAACATTATCGAAAGCCTTCTCCATGTCGATTTTGCAAAGAATACCTGGTTTCCCAGTCTTCAACCTGCTATCAACACACTCATTTGCAATTAGAACACCATCTAGAATCTGTTTTCCGTGAATAAAAGCCCCTTGGAAGTCCGAGATAAGGATCGGCATGACCCTCATGAGTCGATTCGCAAGTAACTTAGATAAAATCTTATACACAATGCCAATCAGACTTAAAGGTCATATTGGATTTGAAGACAATATGACGGCTTTGCAGATACTATATGTAGTATAGGCTAATGATTTGAACAAAAATACAAAAACCAAGTGTATGCCATGCCGAAGTAATTTACTTTTCAGCCAAACTTTTTTTTGTTCAAAATTTTAATTTCTTGGAAGCCATTGCGTTTATCTATTTTTCTTAAAATATAGAGACAAAAATGAAAGAAAGAACAGATCAAGTTGATCAACCATTATTTTAATCAAGGATTCTTAATCTTTTTTTTCTTAATTAACTTTGGCCTCTAAGGGTTATCAAAAGGGTGGTCAAGAGATTCAAGAGAAAAGTGTGGTCACGGCTATATTTGGCTTCATTAATGTTCATATATTGTAGTCATCAACAACTTTTACCTTGTTAGGAAAGAAAAGAAAAGAAATGTTCGTGACTTCGAGCCTTTAAAGACCACAGGAAGGATACACTCATGAGGCGAATTAACAAATGATGGGCTGAGATAAGGAGTGTATTATTATTTTGAAGTATTTAAAACCAGAAAGTTGGTTGCATTTTCATTTCAAAAGCTGAACCACTTTGTAACGAAAGAGTTGATTTGGGGAGGGGGACTATTGATATTTGGAGGACAAGGTGAAGCCAAGTAGAAGCATTAATTATTTTTATTTTATTTTTGCAAAAATATCCTGGTTTGATTGGGGTATATTTAAGGCTGCACAAGAACCGGTCAAGATGACCTGTACCGGACTAGAACCGGAAAAGCCGGACTGGAATCGGTGTAGCCGGTACAGGGACCGGTACTGATTTTGAGAACCGGGATAGGACTAGGTACAAGGAACGATTCTTAGGGTGGTACCGGCTTGTACTGGACCATAAGAACCGGTTAATACCAGCCGTTGATATTTTGATCAGATTTTAATCGCAGCCATCCACTTTAGGTACTGAGAGTCATATCTATCGAGGAACTGATTTCACTCATATTCTTCTTCTTCTTCTTTCTTCTTCTTCTTATCCATGGCGGCTAGGCTAGTGTAAGAAAGAATTAGAGGGAGGAATCGAGAAGAGCAACTTCAGATGAGTGATTAATGGAGATGAGATAGTTTTGTGGCGGCAACTGAACGAGGAAGGAATTGATTGAGATTTCAGTGGAGAAGAAAAACAAAGATGAGAAGTAGATTGGATCTGCTGTTCTCGATGAAATTTGATAAATTTATAAGGAAATCAAGCCTGGGTTTTTGATGGATGATTGAGAAGAAATAATTGAAGTTAGGGTTTCAAATTAAAAAAATTGGGTTTCAGATAGATTTTGAATTGGCAGTGGTAATTGGATTAAATTCGTGGAAGAGATGGGTGTTGTTCGCAATTGGTTAACACCAATTAGTAGTAAGTTTTGAAGACATGGTCTGGGTTCTCCATTTTGGATGAATATGGTATTTTGTAGGATTTAAAAACTCATATTTCTCTTACATTTCGTATATGGGGTGAATGTTTATCACAAATTATTCCTATTAGTAAGTGCGTTGTTTATAATTCCTTCATTATTTGAGTCCTTGGTGTGAGTTTCACTTTCATCATTTGCAACTTGCTTTACTTCTCAATTTTTTCTGGGAAGTAAATAAGTTGTCACACTGAAACATAATAACATTGTTGTTGATGCTTGCTTTCTGTATGATGTTTAGATTGCAATCGAGCTTTTGAGTGTGGAAATGAATTTATTCTGCTCAGGGGACTTGGTACAGTAAGGTGTTCTAAAGATGCTTTTGTTCCTCACATGATTTCATTACCTATAGCAAGACAAAGCAAGAAATGGGTTTTAGGCGAGATTTCTAGGCTGTACAACAGATAGTGAGTAGTGTTTTGGGAAATTTAATTCCATGTTTGATTGAATTTTTGAGTAATGAAGATTGGACAGTTCGGGTAAAAACCCGGTACCAGTGTGGAACCGGACCTGTACCTGAATTATAGATACAAGTCCAGGTACAGGTACAAGTACCGGTCCTCAAAATGAGGTACCGGTCAACACCAAGTACAGTGACCGATTTCATAAGAGAACTGGGCCGTACCGGACCATGTGCAGCCTTAAGTATATCCGGATTAATTGGGGTATACCCAATTTTTAGGGGACCTAGTGTCCTTATTAAGGGGAGGTTAAAAAAGGGTGATTTTAATTTAATACCCTTGAACTAATGAAATCTTAAAAATGAACCAATTTCTTAATTTCATTAACCCTAAAATTACAAAAACTAAACAATTCTTAATCTTCTCTTCTTCTTCTTCATCTGCATCTTCCATCAACTAAAGCCATATAAAAATCTTCAAGTTTGATTTTCCAAAAAAATTGTTGACTCTACAGGCGAAAACAAGACTATAAGTGATGTTTAAACTCAAACTCATCATTGTGTTGTGTGATTTGATTGTTATTTTAGGTTAAAAATCGAAAATTGTGATTTCTGTGTTTTTAGTCGGCAAGGTCGTAACATGCATATCTTGCCGACTTTTCATAACAACCATGGTGACTATAAATTTTTTCAACAGTCGGCAGGGTATTTTTGAAGATCTTGCCGACTATTTTTTTTTAACAGCCGACAAGGTATTTTTTGAAGACCTTGCCGACTACTAATTTTTTTTAACAGCCGGCAGGGTATTTTTTGATGACCTTTCCGACTAATAAATTTTTTATGTCGTCTCTTGTGTGTTAAAAAAAATAAAGTCGGCATGATCTTCATTAAATGACCTTCTGCTGACTTTTCATACTTTCAGAACTGAAAGTGTTGATTTTTGATCTAATTTTGAGTATTATTTCATACAACAGCTTTGCAATCCCCTCTTTAGAAGTCCTTGGGTAGTGTGCTTTCATTTCCGTTCCAAAAGATTTTTTCAAACAATTTTTTTTTCATCAAAAAAACTTCCCAAAATTTAATCAAAAATTTCATTACTCAAATTCATAATTTGAGAAATTTTAATCTACTCGATTAATTAAACTAATCAGATTTTTAGTGTTAATTAAACAAGGGTATATTAGCCATTTTGAAAATATATGGTTAAGGGGTGACCTCTTTTACTTCAAAACGACCATATTTTGTCTTATTGGGTATACCATAATTAATCTGGATATACCCCAATCAAGCCAGGAAAAATATGTCTGAGAGTTTTGTCTGAATTTCAATAAAAGCTACCATTTTGGTAAGGAGTTTTGACTTTTTTAATCTTATAAATAAAATAATTAAAAAAAAAATTGATAAAAGTTAACTAGCAGTAGTTATTTGAAGCACGAAATACTATACCTATTTTCATATGTTGAGTTAAATTTACTTAATATGGTGTCATGTATGAATAAATCTAAATCCTAAAATTTAATGATAGTTGAAAACATGGGGTCTAACAACCACACACAATATTTCGTTTGGAAATCTGAATAGACAAACTCCAATATACTTTCAAGAGAATCAACTAGACAGTTAAACTCAATCTAAAGAAAAGTATATCAAAGAGTTTATATCTCTATTTCACAGTGTAATCATCAAATCAAACAGATAGAAATCCGCAAGCCTGATTATTATGTGAAACAACCTGAACGGTACCAAAGACCAATGTTCAAGTGCCAATCAATTTAAATCAACAACCAAAGGTTGGATTATCTAAATGATTGATCTTAACGCACAACTTGTGATATTTCAATTATATAAAAAAATATAATGCGGAAAAGAAATAACACAGACACCAGAATTTTGTTAACGAGGAAAACCGCAAATGTAGAAAAACCCCGGGACCTAGTCCAGATTTGAACACCATACTGTATGAAGCCGCTACAGACACTATCCTACTACCAATGAACTTCGGACTGGACGGTAGTTGAACCCTAATCAAACTCACACTGATTTAAGGTACAGTTGCGCTCCTTACGTCTCATATCCCAGCAGGATACTACGCACTTGATTCCCTTAGATGATCTCACCCACGACCAAGAGTTGCTGCGACCCAAAGTCGAAGACTTGATAAACAAATCTGTCTCACACATAAATGTCTATAGGAATAGATAAATTTGTCTCCCACAGAAATACCTACGAGTTTTGTTCCGCTTTTTGATAAATCAAGGTGAACAGGAACCAATTGATATACCAGACTTATATTCCCGAAGAACTGCCTAGAAATATTAATCACCTCACAATAATCTTAATCCTATGGTAGCGAAACAAGATATTGTGGAATCACAAACGATGAGACGAACATGTTTGTGACTACTTTTTATCTTGCCTATCGGAGATTAAATCTCGAACCAATCTTAAAGAAGATAGTACTCAAATACGATAGAAACAACAAGATCAGATCAGCAACTATAGAGAAAATAGTTGGGTCTGGCTTCACAATCCCAATGAAGTCTTTAAGTCGTTAACCTACATGGTTTCATGAAAAACCTAAGGTTAAAGGAGAATCTACTCTAGCTTATACAACTAGTATCACACAGGAGGTGTAGGGATTAGTTTTCCCAGTTGCTAGAGTTCTCCTTTATATAATTTTCAAATCAGGGTTTGCAATCTAAGTTACCTTGGTAAGAAAGCATTCAATATTCACCGTTAGATGAAAACCTGATTAGATTCAAGCTAATATCTTTCAACCTTTAGATCGAACTTAGCTTGTTATGCAAAAATGAAATGTACCCTCATTTAGGTTTAATAACCGTACCTAAACGTGTACACCATGTTGGCTCAATCGTAGTTAACCGAGGTTATCTATACGAACACTCTCATATCAACATTATTCATCTTAACCATAACTAGTTCAAATGACTCAAATGAAACTAGTTAAAGAGTTGTTAAATTGCTATATTTTCATAGAAGTATACAAGAACACAATTGAAGAAAAATCGGTTTGATTCACTCGAATCAATTCATGAACATTATAGACACGATTTGCAAAGAATGCATTCCTTAATATATAAATGTATTAGTTCATGAGCCAACCGATTTTAAAACTTTAACCACTCAAGTATGCAAACGGGTACACATACTTAAGTAGCCGGTCTGATTTTGGGTTCGTTAGTATGCAAACGGGTACATGTACTTAGTACACTTCCAAATCCCAGCATAAATTCACGGACCTATACCTTACGCAAGTATGCGTACCGGTATGTGTACTTGGTACACGAAATTTCACAACTACAAGTACGCATACGGGTATGCATACTTTATTTCCAGTCATGGATCACATACATGCAAGAATGCACACTATGTTTATAATCCAATGATGGTTAAGTATTCTAAACTCTTATTTCAATTATTAAAACTTTCTTAGAGGATGACAATATCCGTTTTCACACATTATTAGCATCAAAGCAATTTTCAAGTTATTGAAATATTCATAATGAAACATTCCAAGTCTACACCAAATGATTGTATCACACAAACCATGTAAGATGTTGCTCGGAAATTTTCACATGATCATATTTTGACTTTCGTCAAGAATATAAGATGAACTTGGTTGAAGCGAAAGCTTACCAACAAATATTCCGAGAAATATGTAAGCGAGTTAAACTCAGCTCGAAATCTCAAATGTGTATAATCGACAACTATATAGTAATACGACTTTTGTCTCAATATAGGAGATAGAGTAGAAATAGACTTTCTAAGTGATAGATGAGTTTTAATCTCCACATACCTTTTGTTGATAAAGTTCCACAAGCTCGCCTTAGTAGTTCTTCGTCTTCAATTGATGAACGTCGTGAAGTCTAATGCTCAACTACACAATCTATCATAGTCCGAGACATCACTATAAGTAGGCTAAAAATCAAGACTTATAGTTTTGATCACTAACATTGACAAAAAAATCTTGAGATAGCAACGCTTGCGAGTGCGACCGAGCAGTGCTCTAACAATATTCCTTGGAAATATTTTTGAAAGACGGGGAAAATGAAGGGTACTTATACCATTCCACAAATCATAAAAATAAGGTCACCCTAACAAAAATAACAAGTTATTCTTTCTTTATTTTTCTACATTTCCCTTGTTCATTATCTTTCTACATTTTCTTATATTTACCTAACTTTACCAATCTCTAATATGAAGATAATTAAAGATGTTAGGTTGGAGATTGAAACTGATTTTGCTGTAAAAGTTTGAGTTTTGATTGAAATCAATTTCATTTGTCACCAAACAAAACAAAAACCTAACTATATTTATTAGGGATTGTCTGCACTTTAAGTGCTCATAGACTGCAACATTTTATGTTAATGATTTTTGGTTCGTGGATATTTCAAAGACTACAACATTTTTGGGGCATCAAGATCTTCAAATTATTGGTCAAGATGTTGAGCCTGTTATTTCTGTTTCAGTGGAACAATTCTTAATCAAGAAAAAAAATCTTCAAATGGTCAGATTATCCCTTGTAGACCATCTGTTTTCAGATTTAGTTGAGTCTATTATACTTGTTTTAGTTAATTCTTTTGATTTTCCTTTTCTTTTCCTTATACGATTATTCGAATATGTACTACTTCAAGTATATTATTCTTGTTATTTTTTATTTCTCAATGTACTTGATCTATCTGTAGCCTTTATTTGAGATTATTAATGAAAAAAGAAGCATTTATCAAAAATGAAAAATATAAATAAAGAGAAGGGAGATTTCTAGGGGTCATAAAATTTGGTCAAAATCATGATATTACAAGTATGACCTCCAATATCATCAACCCATGATAACTAACACTACATTTCCATTCAAGGGTGTAGATTAAGTTTAAAAATAAAAAACTTTAAATCCTTATATAATTTATTATTTTTGAAACGTCAAATTTATTAAACTACTTAAAGGGTTGTTACACGAGGGTATATCATATACCGAAAGATTCATTAGTTACATTTGGAATGGTATACATGAATATAAAGTAGCAAAACAGTGGAACAGAGAGTCAGCATCGGTCTTCAGATCAGAGTTGCGTTTAGGAGCGCTATTGGAGCCGAAAGTCGGAAGGCATTCGTTCAATGTTTTCCACAAGAAAAGTTATATTTTTGATGGACATGACTGATTCCATTAGAACTTAGTTGATGGTAACGGTGTTCGATGTGCTTTCAGAGTGATAATCAGACAATTGCGTGAATATACTGAGGTGTACTCCCCGAACGTTAACTGTTTATCTCCCTTTTCTCCTTCTTGATCCATCGGGTGATGTTTACTAGAAAAGACAACTGATACTACTAATATTGTTATTAAAAACATACTAGAGACTGAAATATGGAAACAACAAGAAATACAGACTCAAACTAGATTACGCTGATGGAATTAAAAGGGGGAAGACAAATTTGCTTGAAAGTAAAATACAATGAAATTGAGACTAAGTATGAGTAAATGAGTCGAGTTCACCGGCCCATTCACATAAAATTAAGTTTTTTTGGTTGTTGCTGCTATTATATAAAATAATTCTGTGGCTGTGATATAATTCTAAAAATCATTATTCATGGTTTCCATCATGCGCAGAAGTTGTTGTGCTGCGTGTTGTGAAATATATTTCACCTTGGTCAATACTTGCAGTTGAATCCAACATTTTCATAGAGGACCAAGGTTATCAGGCTTCTAATGCGTCTTTCTTTAGGATTCATCACTAGTGTACATGAGATGGAAATTAATAAATTAGGATCAAAGGGTAAACTTGTGACCTTGTAGTAGACAACTACAAATCTAGATGCAATTGGGAACTGATGTCCGATGGTTGGGTACCTCTAATTTTGGTGCAGATGAGAGATGAACAATAAAAAAATGATAATGCTATTTTGATTGGATATCCAGTTTAGATCTAAATATTGTTCCTAAAGACTAATTTGGTTAAAACCAAATCATGTTTAGCTTCTAAAAGGATTCAAATCCTGATCAAATACAACTCCAAGGATAATTCGAGGTCCTTGGAAAACAAAACTAACAAACCAAAAGTAACCAAACAAACCTAAGCAAAGTCTCGATTTCAAAAAAATATGTTAAAGACCATAAGAAAACTTTACAACACTAATCAAGGGATGAACAAGGCAAAAGATGAAAAACCACATGAGGGACACCACCAAAAATACCAAAACAATACTTCTAGTTGAATCTAAACCGGTGGTTTTATATAAAATTGCCTTTAAACTTCCAAAAACAAGTTCAGAGAGGTAATTAGAAGGGTTACATGGGGCTTCACTAGCTCATAAATGGCTCTGAACAACTTCAGGAATCAGGTGCAGATAATTAAAGGTTTACAAAATACAAAGAATCGACAAAAATATTATTGAGATTGAAGATCCAATGCAACTAAGGTTTTAAAGATCAGGTCTATGTCTAAAAGATTTTAGTTGATAAACATCGGGTATTCTAAGAGGTAGTTAAGACGAACAAGGGTGATTCACATGGTTAAAATAAAGCATGAAGACAATATCAAACACCATTAATATGAAAAAACTTGTGTACGTATATCAACGTAAAAAATTTCTCTATAGAAAGTAGGTACACAACATAAAAACTTGTGTACCTACTTTTTAGAGCATAGGAGGTTGAGGAAGAATCAAACTGAGATTTACCTCAAATTTGAAATAGCGAAGAGAAAATGATTATTGTTGAAGGCCAGATCCTAAAGAAACCTCTATAAAAATTCAAATCTCGGCAGCAACATAAAGAAAAATTAGGATAAAATCCTTATGAATAAAGGTGGGTATCACTTTAAAATCAGCAAATACCTAATTAAAGGCTAAAGGCCGGTGACTCAATGATTTAGATGATGAGATCTGCTAAATCTATAGTGGTTGTTTATATGTCAGTGGTGAAAGGTAAGGTAAGATTAGGGTTTTCTTTTACCCATTTTTTCTCTAGAGGTTTCCTAATTAATTACTCTAAGATAATAATGGGGATTAAAGATTGGTACTACTCAGATCAAAGATGCTCTGAGCAGCAGAAGAAAGGTTGCCGAAAATATTTTCCCCTATGTAGAAATAACTTAAATTCTTATATAATTGAGAAACGTTTTGATATATCTACATCCTGAGTTTAATTACATATATTAAATTTTCATTATTCGGCGAATAGTTTCATTATATTGAAGATTTGTAATGTTAAAAGAGTACAACATGCAAAGCATGTGTGTGACGATATGCGTTCTAACTGGTATTTCTTAAAGCTTAAGGCAAATATTTAACCTTGTAGAAATGAGAACTTAGGTATTTGGCAGCCGAAAGTAGAAGTGCTTCTGCTTCTCAAGATGAAAAATTTGTCTCTCAAGAAGTACAAGTGACTCTCAGAAGTCGAAAGCAAAAAAGAAAAAGAAAAAAAGAACCACTTCGCTAATAAGGTGTTTGGATACACCGTGAGAAGTTGATTTTCGATATCTAAAAGTCAAAAAGCAAAAAATTAGTTTGGTTACGTAATTTAAAATTATTTATGAAATATTTACTTTTTTAACATTTTGTGAAGCAAAACCTTTTTAAGTCGGACACACTTATATTTCTAGTATTCAAATATGATATAAAATTATACTTTTATTTTATTTCTAAAATTCATTCCAAAGTTGTGTTCTCAAACTAAATTTTGGTATTTCGACTCAATTAATAACATTTTTGTCAAATAGAAGTAGAGATAGTTTTTAGAAGTCCTAAGAAAAAATATATAAATTTGCTTCACAAAATGCCTCTAGAAGTCATTTTGAAATTTAATTCTTAACCTAACTTATGTCTATTCTACTTCACTCAAGTTGTTTCCAAATACCTTCTAAGTCTGGAAGTTACTTCTTAAAGTGTTTCCAAATAACTTTTAAATCAGAAAGTAACTTCTTATGCGGAGGAGTATGGTAAAAATGGTAGTTTACTACACTTAGATAAATTGAAAGATGATTGTTCTTGGCTTTTGAGGAGTATGTATAGTCTTGAAGTAGTAAAAAAATAACTCTATGTGGATTGTTAGGTGTGGTACTAAAGTCAATATTGTTGTATTATTGGTATAATAGTCCACCTGTCCCAGTTATGGGTATTTCTAGTCTTGTTAATTATAACTTTGTATGTGATATTTTTCAACATGAAACTAGAGTTTGGAATTTGGACATCATTAATAATTTGTTTAATCAATATTCTGCCAATAATATTCTTAATATGAATGTGACATCTACTCGTGAGGATTATCTTATCTAGAAACCTGACAGAAAAGGTAAGTTTTCTGTTTAAAGTGGTGTTACGATTCCTAAAGATGTTTGGAAGAAGCTCTGACATATTAGGGTTCCTCATACAGTTTAATTGTTTATCTAGAAATGTTTAAAATATATTTTTCCTACTACAGTAAAAATTGCAGGCTATAAAACCGATATTGAAATGAATTGTAGTTTATGCAATCATAGTGTGGAAAGTACTAACCGTCTGTTTGGAAAGTGTATGTGCATATGCTAGATCCATATGATTGGGTATGAATGTGAATGTATCTGCTTCATTATAAAATTTTAACTCTTTTCAGTCTTGGGTTATTAGTTGGTTCACTAATAATGATTTGCATCAGTCTAATAATGTTATTGCTTTAGAAAGTTTTGTCTACAGGTTAATGTGCACTGTCGGGTATGTCCGGAAAGATAGGTGCAATTTGGTATTTTATAATATTAAACCAAATGCTCATTTTACCATTCTAAGAATTCAGAACTTAGTCCACCAATGTAGTCTTTCTGCTGCATCAACTAGGACTAACAGTAATTCTAATGTGCAAATCAAGGAATGGATACCATGTGACAAAGGATATCTAAAGGTTAATGTGGATGCATCTTTTATATATGATACATGAAAAGGTTCGATAAGGCTAATTATTCGTGATTATGCAGGTCAATGCTTAGGAGTTAAAGGTCTAACTCTGGATGAGGAGGTGGATGTTTAATTTAAAGATGAACACTTTTAATGCAAGGATCTGGTTACGGAAGTAGATTGGATTGAAACAATGAGATTCAATAGAGTTATTTTTGAGTTGAACTTTGAAAATGTGATGAATTTACTTCAAAGTGAGGAATTACAGGTTTACTAGTTCAATCATCATTTGAGTCTTTCAATTATGAACAAGTTTTTAAGTAATAGAATTTAGTTTTGTAAGCTGGTTAATAGGTTGGGATACAATGTAGCTCATAATCTAGCAAAGAAAGTTAGAATGGAAGCATATGGTTTTTGTTATGTTGATCATTATCCTCTTGATATTGCTAAATGGATGAAGGAAGACTATGTAATCTTTGATAACAGTTAATCAATAAATTTTCAAAAAAAAAAAAAACTTATGTCTGTTGATGGTGGATTTTAGTTTAGGGCTAAAATTGTAAAACCTAAAATTATGCGCTAACATCCTGTAAAAGATAAGGCCATTAATGAGTGATGGATACTTCTTCACTTTATCAATTCACCTAGAATGGAGCATGTGGCAACAATCCCATTCTATGAATAAAATACACGAAATTCATCCAGGTTGGAGCATGTAGCAACAATCCCATATACCCTGTGAATTTAATATACCATGTAATCCTGAGCATGTAGCAACCATCCCGACGGAGCATGTAGCAACCATCCCGGTTTTCTGTAGGTATACAACATTACTATTAATGCTTTAATTAAAGCCTTGTGTTCGACATGTAAACACCCGTAGGCTACCTGACGGTGGGTTATATAAGCCCCGTTGAACGCATGTGAGACTACCCATGTTAGTCTCACCTGATGAAAACAAACTTAAAAATAGATCTCAACTGTCCAACCTCGCGGGCATGGTTTGATGGCCTAGATCATGCGCGGGACCGAGTAGCATGCACGCACATGCTCATCGTCGGCCTACCTTCCTGATGGTGCAAACGGATTCACCATAGAATCCATGGGCGTTAAGATATGCTAGCATGAAGCTACGGCTCACAAACCGTAAAATTAGGGTTTTGCTTACATGTTGTGACCAAGCAACTTTGTTCGGGCGTACAGGAAAGATTAGGAGGAACCGATGCCGTCCGATAGCACCTACATGCTCACCATGGGCCCACTTCCACGGTGAACCAATCGGCCATGGCTGGTTGCAGCCGACCGTCTCGAAATCCTTGTCCAAAATATCATCCACGGTCCCCTTCTAATCTCAGCCATCCGTCATCGCAGGCGTACTTGGATGGCTTAGATCGTGCCTATGGTCGCAAACCAAGCATGCACATGCTCTCCACCGACCCACCTCCCTGCTGGTGCAAACGGCTTCTCTATGGGAGTCACTAACGTTGAGATACGGTGGCACAAAGAAGGCATGCGAGGCCACTTCTAATCTCGACCATCCATCATCACATGATAGAACGGGCGACCCAGATCGCTCCGATGGACGTCCTGCAGGCATGAACGTGTAGAATGGCGTCCCGCCTACCTACTAGGCCAATCGGACACTCCATGCACGCCTCCCAAGGCATAAATCCGTTAGGGTGAAAGAGGAAGCTCGCAAGCCTTCCAAACCCTAATCCAACGGTTATTCCTCCATCAATCTCGTCCGTCCAAGTTCGCATGCTTGGATGAATAGCCTAGGAAGGGAGTTAGGTGGCAAATAAGGTATCACCGTGATCACCATCCTCCACACTTCCCCATGGCATAACCGGCCAAGGTGGGTCCCGCTCATGCGACCTCCGAACAACGCCTGAACATAGCTAGTTGAGTCACTTCAACTTGCAATCTTTTCATCAAGGTTGTAGGCTTCAAATATGTTAAACATATTTAATGCACCGCATGCATACAATATGCGCCTACAAACAACACGATACTTCACAAGTATCAATTTCCTTCCTGGGTTTTTCTTTCGAGATGTTTTCCCCTCCCGAACGAGCTTAAAACCTAAATATTCCCGCGTTGGGAGATAAGAAATTCTTTTCCTTATGGAATGGAGTGGCGGATCATCAAAATCTGAGTCCGTACTAGAATTCTACAACGATTCTAGTAAGGAGCGCTAATTAGGGTTTCTGGTGCAACGATCAACGGTTGCCCCTCCTCTCAAGATACAAAATCTCAACCGTCGAAGGTCACCAAGCTAGCAAGCTTCCCGAGCCTGACTTACCAAGCTACAACAACATGCTACATGTTTTCCAAAACACTCGAGACATCAATCATGTCACAAACTGGGGGATACATACTGGGGTATTGGTCTGGCGGTTTACAGCGTGCAGCGCACAACGCGCCATCACAAGAACGTGTCAGGAAGTCATGGACGGTTAGTGATGATGGGAGAAGTGGGCAAGCCTGGTCGTGTGACACCAACACACTACTCCACTACTCCATCACTCCACTTTCTCCACTTCCCATGAGATACGAAGGTTAGGATAAAAGACTTGTATAAATAGGTTCTCCGCCCTATTTTCAACAAGAACACAAGTCCAGACAACAGAAAACCAAGTGTTAATACCATCGTATTCAATACCCAGAGCATGCCTGCAAAATTTGCTAGCATGCTCAACCTTCTGTTAACAAGTCATCAAATAGCCTTCACCTTCATACTCTCAACACATTCTTCGCTTCCCTCCCTAAGATCAACCTCACGTCCTTCACCTGTGACCGAAACAAATCTGGAACGGCCGTGTCTTTGGTTTAGGCCAGAATTGTACAGATTATCTCTCGAATCAAAGTTCTCATCGTGCATCACATTTGTTGAAGGTTTAAACTCACTTCTCATCCACACACACCCAAAATTACCTAAACCGGCAGAAGTAGTTTTCTCCCACAAACAATTGGCGACCACAGTGGGAGGTTAATCTCTCGGTTGTGAAGTCGATTTCTTCAATACCAATTCAATTTCTCTGATTTCAAGAATGGTGGATCTTAGGTCTGGGGCAGCAACCAACGATGGAGTTAGCACCGACAACGCTTCTGGTGGCGCTGATATCCCAATTACTGGTGTTACAGTGCAACCCGCCAGTGCAACCAATGTGTCTCATGGAATCTCATCTTCTATCATCAGTACCAGTGGAGTAGGAGCAGACATTCCAACAGGCGTGACATCTCCCATTACAAGAGCCAGAGCGGCCGCAAATCCAGGCATTTCCTCAAGCATGAAACTTCCGTCCGTCACCAGAACAACTGTTACTTCTCCTTCAGGACGAGGATCTGGATGACCCAGAGGAGGAAAACCTCCTATCACCATGGTGGACTTGATGGAGAGACAAGAAACCCTCGCTAAAGCTCAGGAAGACATGGCAACCGCTCAGAAGGAGGTACTCACCTTCCTTAAAACATTAACCGATCGATTACCACAAGAGTCGGTACAGCCTCAAGGGCCAACAAGAAATACGTTTAGCACACTTGGAGCAGGTGTCTCAGTTACGCAAGCCTACCTGAACGAAGAGTCTTATGCTGCTGACCACGCAAGAGAAAGGGACGATCGTCTCAGGGAAAGAAGCCAATCGTCCAACTTTATTACACGTGAAGATCTGGAGAGACTCCTCCAAAATCGTGGCAAAGAAAATCCGATAGATGCGCATCGACATCAGCCTCCATATCCACAAGACTTGCAGCGGATTCCTCTTCCCAGGGGATACACCTCCCCTCAATTCATCCTTTACGATGGTACCGGTAATGCTCGTGAACACGTATCTCGATTCTTAGAATCCTTAGGAGAACATGAATACAATCACGTTCTCCGCCTGAAGGAATTCTCCAAATCACTTAAGGGGAGAGCATATACGTGGTACAACAACATCGCACCCGACAGCGTATCCAATTGGAATGAGATGGTCAGCGCGTTTTACAAGAAGTACTTCTTTGTATCTGAGCAAGTTACTTTCTCAGACCTGGGGAGAATCTCCCAACGGAACAATGAACATCCAAATGATTTTTTCAAAAGGTTCAGAACACAAGCGTTGGACTGCCATGAACCAAATGTCACAGAACGACAACTGGTGGAATTATACATCAACGGAATGATACCCATATATCGCGCCCTTCTGGAGAACTTTGGATTCCAGACGTTCTCAGAGCTCCATGAAGCTTCCAAACGTTCAGCCACTACCGCCCCAACATTATTGGAAATAACCAGGATCGTTAGGAGCGACGATTCAAGAGATAATCAGGGAAACAGGCGCCTCATCAACAAGCAGTATAATACTGGCCCTTCTGTCAGTGTAGTAAGCGAAGGCGGAAAGAGAAAATCTACAGCGGCGGCAGAACAACATCCCCTAGAGCCAGCAAGGAACGCATTCAACGTACCCTGGAAAGGTACTGCAGCGGCGCTGACCTGCATAGACCTAATCAAGGAAGCGACGTCAGACGTAAACGGTCCTGCCATGGAGATTACTACATTGGGGACTGATCGTCACAATGATCCTATTAATGTAAATAGTCTCATCATGAGCCAGAGGCCGGTGGATCAGGGAGCAATTTCTCTAGTGAAAATTTTATGCGAACTTTTACACCTCTCGAAGAATCATCAGGCGGAGACGTTTGTTACAATGAACCAGATAGCCCTAGAGGTGCACCTGACTCCTTCACGACCAGAGGCCTCCATCACATTAGAGACATCTGTGAATAATATTACATTTACAAAAGACAACGTGATGGCGGAAGAATGTCACAATAGGACCCTACACGTTACTGCACGCATCAAGGGTTCAGAGTTCAGGAGGGCCCTCATCGACACAGGAGAGTCTTCGAATGTGATTACCCTCAAGACTCTCAGGACAGCTAAGGTCTGCCCATACAAGATAATACGACAGTCTACCACAATGACATACTTTGAAGGAAACCAGACCAGCACATACGGGGTATTCCCTTCAACATATCACCAGTGCCTGAAGACCATGCTGGATAAAGAAGCTGTTTGTATTCCTGCATCACTGTCTCATTACGCACCGATGTATGGAGTGGATTTATTTGAACCAAGAGAAGCTCTGCGGGAAGAACCAGACAAAGTTCATTGCATACCATTCCTTGTGAGGATGTCAATCCAGGAGGAGGACCGAATTGCATCCTTGAGGGATATTCCTCACAACAAATCTTTGATAACAAGGCACTCTTCTTCATCTGGTGAAGCAGCGACCCACATTCACACCAAGAGGGAGACTGATGTACATTCTCCCTTCCCACTGGAATGCTGCAACAACGAAGAGCCACAAGAAGAAGTGCTAGAAGTTCCAAAACAGCTGCAAGATGTCAAACAACCTCCGAGGAAATTCAGGCGCGAGATCAGGTATGGCATGAATTCCAGAGACTCGAACCGCCTCGAGGACGACTTTCCTCTTCCTAACATCGACATGTTAGTAAACGTCACCACCAGCGAACACGGAATGTTCTCATTCATGGATGGTTACAGTGGCTACAACCAGATAAGGATGTACGAGCATGACGCAAGTAAGATAGCTTTTCAAACTTCTCTCGGAAATTTTTAGTATGATATACTGCCATTTGGTTAAATAATGCCAGTACAACGTATCAACGCTTTATGGCGGTAATCTTCTACTGGAGTCGATACCTCAAGGGAGCAGCCTCAAGAAGATAATGATGTCCACACGTCATGTCGAACAATATCTAGTCACTCTATCATACAATGGTGCATGCCTAACATGCTATATTGGAGAATATGCACTTTTAGTCATCCTCTAGAATTCGTGAAGCTATTGAACACTCATCAACGACAGCATCCACCCTGCTGGAAAGAACCATGCCTGCCAGTAATGAAGATCCTCATGATGTGTGTGGAAGCATACATCCCACCAGCAGACAATACAATCTTCAGCCTTCCATAAGCAGTTTAGTTGAAACATCAAGAGGAAAGCCACTGAAATGCAACGTCCTGGCGCGTCCAACATCACCAACTCCAACCCCAGCACCCTATGCACAACTGCCGTAATGGTGAAACACGTCCAAGATATTCCATATCTAGATCGATGGTAACTGCATCAGTGAGATACGCTTTCAGAATTTGTCTCCCGTAGAATAAGTAGTTGTGTTACCAAAGGAGTGTGACTGGGAGCACCGCCCACCTCAAAGACATCCTCATGAACCTAGAATGGCAACACCTATCAAGTCGAAATCTCTGGATACTCGTGGGCAGGGGACTATCTTCCCCTTCTCTATTTCATGAAGAAATGTCAAGAAAACCATCGGTTCTAGTTTGGATCCACTACTATACGAAGACTGTCAAGTCCGTACTCGCAACTATCACGCCTCTCCCTGCCAGTCTCTTCTGATGCTTCCAAAAACCGTTGTTTCTGATAACATCCAAAGCTTCACCGTATCAACGAACACCGCGTACAAATACTCATTGGGAATACAAGATAGACCCACTTAGATCACACTTGGGGACTAAGGATCGGTATGATATTCCTTCGCCATCAGTCAAGGAATTATCCAAGAGATGGTCAGTCAGGAGCATGCTTCAACATTACCGCTAGGAGCTACCTCCATGTTCGCTTCAGAAGCCGTCTCCAACTCTCTGAGACACTCCAGAATCTTCTTCAATGCTCTACAGGACCTGATCGCTCCAGAAGTTTCTTCAACACGTTTATGTTAGAGAAAAACAAGCGCGCAGTGGGTCCCATGTTCGAGCAGTCACCAAAGCTGGTGTCGGTTCAAGGCAGCAAGAATGGCGTTTGGTCAACGTAGCAGGTTCAGTGTTTTGTCAAAGTAATAAGGATGACACTCGAATGTTCAACCGAAGCAGGCACAACAAGCCCACGTTCGATCAAGCAGGCGCATGATGAGTCCCACGGTTAAGAGAATTAGGCGGGCCCACATGCATATCAAGAAATCTTAGGACATGGACAAAGTTTGAAAACGTGCACACGATGGACCCATATTCGATCGAAGCATGCACAACTTCCCATGTTTGAAGCAAACATGGCCATATCAGGTTCCACGTTCGATCACGCAGGCGCAGTAGACCCATGAACGAAGCAAGTGTAACAGTCCGTCGATTAGGCACACCCCCACGATTGAGCATGTGCAGTAGTCCCTCGATCAAAGCAGGCACAACAAGTTCGACTGAAACAAGCAAGACCTACATCATGCTAGGGGAACGCTCACCTGCACGCATCTTAAACGTGACATCCTCCGAGGACAGGATAACCCGTCTCTCCTGGTAACATCTAACTTTGTCTCAAAAGTTTATCTTTATTTGTCACCATCTCATGCCTACCCCGCAATGATGTAACCATTGTGCGCTAGGCTGGGGACTTAATGTTGATGGTGGATTTTAGTTTAGGGCTAAAATTATAAAACCTAAAATTATGCGCTAACATCCTGTAAAAGATAAGGCCATTAATGAGTGATGGATACTCCTTCACTTTATCAATTCACCTAGAATGGAGCATGTGGCAACAATCCCATTCTATGAATAAAATACACGAAATTCATCCAGGTTGGAGCATGTAGCAACAATCCCATATACCCCCGTGAATTTAATATACCCGAACGGAGCATGTAGCAACCATCCCGGACGGAGCATGTAGCAACCATCCCGGTTTTTCGTAGGTATACAACATTACTATTAATGCTTTAATTAAAGCCTTGTGTTCGACATGCAAACACCGTAGGCTACCCGACGGTGGGTTATATTAGCCTCGTTGAACGCATGCGAGACTACCCATGTTAGTCTCACTCATTGAAAACAAACTTAAAAATAGATCTCAACTGTCCAACCTCGCGGGCATGGTTGGACGGCCTAGATCACGCGCGGGACCGAGTAGCATGCACGCACATGCTCATCGCCGGCCTACCTTCCTGATGGTGCAAACGGCTTCACCATAGGAGCCATGGGCGTTAAGATATGCTAGCATGAAGCTGCGGCTCACAAACCCTAAAATTAGGGTTTTGCTTACATGTTGTGACCAAGCAACTTTGGTCGGGCGTACAGGAAAGATTAAGAGGAACCGACACCGGCCGATAGCACCTACGTGCTCACCGTGGGCCCACTTCCACGGTGAACCAATCGTCCATGGCTGGTTGCAGCCGACCGTCTCGAAATCCTTGTCCAAAATATCATCCACGGTCCCCTTCTAATCTCAGCCATCCGTCATCGCAGGCGTGCTTGGATGGCTTAGATCGTGCCTATGGTCGCAAACCAAGCATGCACATGCTCGCCACCGACCCACCTCCCTGCTGGTGCAAACGGCTTCTCTATGGGAGTTACCAATGTTGAGATACGGTGGCACAAAGAAGGCATGCGAGGCCACTTCTAATCTCGACCATCCATCATCGCAGGCTAGAACGGGCGACCCAGATCGCTCCGATGGACGTCCTGCAGGCATGAACGTGTAGAATGGCGTCCCGCCTACCTACTAGGACAATCGGACACTCCATGCACGCCTCCCAAGGCATAAAACCGTTAGGGTGAAAGAGGAAGCTCACAAGCCTTCCAAACCGTAATCCAACGGTTATTCCTCCATCAATCTCGTCCGTCCAAGTTCGCATGCTTGGATGAATAACCTAGGAAGGGAGTTAGGTGGCAAACAAGGTATCACCGTGATCACCATCCTCCACACTTCCCCATGGCATAACCGGCCAAGGTGGGTCCCGCTCATGCGACCTCCGAACAACGCCTGAACATAGCTAGTTGAGTCACTTCAACTTGCAATCTTTTCATCAAGGTTGTAGGCTTCAAATATGTTAAACATATTTAATGCACCGCATGCATACAATATGCGCCTACAAACAACACGATACTTCACAAGTATCAATTTCCTTCCTGGGTTTTGCTTTCGAGCTGTTTTCCTCTCCCGAACGAGCTTAAAACCTAAATATTCCCGCGTTGGGAGATAGGAAATTCTTTTCCGTATGGAATGGAGGGTCGGATCATCAAAATCCAAGTCCGTACTAGAATTCTACAACGATTCTAGTAAGGAGCGCTAATTAGGGTTTCTGGTGCAACGATCAACGGTTGCCCCTCCTCTCAAGATACAAAATCTCGAACGTCGAAGGTCACCAAGCTAGCAAGCTTCCCGAGCCTGACTTGCCAAGCTACAACAACATGCTACATGTTTTCCAAAACACTCGAGACATCAATCATGTCACAAACTGGGGGATACATCGGGGTATTGGTCTGGCGGTTTCTGACGTGCAGCGCACAACGCGCCATCACAAGAACGTGTCAGGAAGTCATGGACGGTTAGTGATGATGGGAGAAGTGGGCAAGCCTGGTCGTGTGACACCAACACACTACTCCACTACTCCATCACTCCACTTTCTCCACTTCCCACGAGATACGAAGGTTAGGATAAAAGACTTGTATAAATAGGTTCTCCGCCCTATTTTCAACAAGAACACAAGTCCAGACAACAGAAAACCAAGTGTTAATACCATCGTATTCAACACCCAGAGCATGCCTGCAAAATTTGCTAGCATGCTCAACCTTCTGTTAACAAGTCATCAAATAGCCTTCACCTTCATACTCTCAACACATTCTTCGCTTCCCTCCCTAAGATCAACCTCACGTCCTTCACCTGTGACCGAAACAAATCTGGAACGTCCGTGTCTTCGGTTTAGGCCAGAATTGTACAGATTATCTCTCGAATCAAAGTGCTCATCGTGCATCACATTTGTTGAAGGTTTAAAATCACTTCTCATCCACACACACCCAAAATTACCTAAACCGGCAGAAGTAGTTTTCTCCCACAAACAATGTCGTAGCCAAACACCCTCATTAATTTCAAACTCACCTCAGGCTATCCCTTTTCATCAACTCACCTCAGGCTATCCCTTTTCGTCTGACATCTCATCCAGCTCCTTTAATTGATCCCCATATCAATAATCCGCCCCCCTAATCGCCCTTCAGTTGGGCCAAAGAATCAAACAATCTTTTAAATTCTTTTATGAATCGGCCCACACAAATCAAAACATCTTCTTCTTTTTTTTCCTTTCCTCCCCTTTATGTGGCTTTTGTCTTTTTTGTGCATGATTTATATAGGGATACCATTATTAACGGGTTGATACCAATTCAGCGATCCGACTGTGAGGATCTATTAATATTTATTTGTCTTATATGGATTGGTATCACCCCCAAGTAATACTATTATCCCTTTTATAAATCTTGTTTGTGTGGCCCTAGAAGGACTTATCTCTTCTTCCATGCCTCTCCTTATAACCATGCTTTCCCTTAATTAATCAAATATATATTTCTAGTTAGATTCCATAACCACCATTAACCAGATATCAAAAGGTGATTAAAATGATACATCTTATCACCTTAATATGATTCTTATGAATTGATGATAACTCAAAAGCAAAAAAAGAAGAAGAAAAGCAAACCACTTAACAGTGTTTAAGTCACTCAATTACTGTTTCTTTTTATCAATGATTTTGTATTACAAGCAATGATTAAACATATATATATTCTTTATATGACTCTTCAGAATAATAAAAACAAAAAATAAAGCCTCAGCATCCTCTCTATTCTCAACAAAACAATCAAAACTCAAGAAACTCATACGTACGATCTCATAATCATTGGGCAAGGGGTGTCAAGTAGACTTGAACCCCATATTTTGGTTTAAGAGTGAGGACGATAACCGGGGCATGTCGATAATTATCCGAAATTTTGAAGTTAAACTTTGATATTAGCATAGACAATATAATCTTAGCTTCCATCATTGCAAATGCCTGACCGACACAGTTGCGTGGTCCAGTTGAGAAAGGCATGAAATGTCGTCCCGGTGCAAATGCTTTCCCTGCGAATCTTTCAGGCTTGAATTCATTTGCATCCTCACCCCACAATTCTTTACTATGATGAATGGCAAGAACAGGTATCCAAATTGATAGTCCTTTGGGAATTTCTAAGTCGCCCAACTTAATATCTTCAAAGACCATCCGAGGGAGCAGTGATGCTGGTGGGTACAACCTGAGAGACTCCATGATCACCATATTTAACTGTATTCATAAAACATTTTAGTTAAATTCAAATCTCAACAACATATTATACTCCATACGTCCCAAATTAGGTGAGATAGTTGGTTTTAAATTTTGTCCCAAAATAAATGAATTATTTCACTAATCAAGGGGTTATTTCTAAAACTACTTTTTTAATTGATTATTGTTACTATAAGAAATATTTATAATTTGATAGTCATGTTTATATTCGTTGCTTAGTGTTTTAAAATGCTTTTCAACGGTATAAAGTTTACGAAAAACCGTGGTATACTTTAAGAGATAAGTCATTTCTAAGTTTTACTAGTTATTATCCATAAGGGTATAACTGTAAAAAAAAATACTTAAATATACTCTGATTTCCTCTTTTCCTTAAGAATTGTGCAAACTACAACTAGCTCATCTAATTTAGGACGGAGGGAATAATATACTGCTTACTATGCACTCAAAAAAGAAAAGAAAAGACTGCTGAAATTGTTCCAAAACGTTTTTTTTTTCCCTTCAAAAAGTTAATACTAGGATACATTCCGAAAATATACTCTAATCGGTTTTAAAACTCTAAAACATGCACAAAACTTTGCAAACAAATAAAAGTACGATTTCACAGGAAAAACTCGAAAATGACATTCGTGTTTCCGGATCTAGGCTGTTTTGAAAGTTCTAACCGAAAACGACTTAACCGAACATGTTTTCTTGGCTTGTTTTCTTTTTTTTATTACGACGTCACATATAAAATGCGGCCCAAATATATGCACATTGATAGATTTGTAAGTATAGCATTCTATTTTACTTACCAAGGTTAGCTTGGAAAGATGTTCAGGAGAGGGGTCTTCATTGTTTAAAACTTGTAAAACTTCGGCACGGACTTTATCTTGCCAAGAGGGGTTGGTAGCGAGAAGCATTACAGTCCATGTTAGAAGGAGTGCGGTTGTCTCATGTCCGGTGAAAAAGAATGTTTTACATTCATCCATGAGTAATTGTAGATTGAAATTGAATCCATTTCCATTTTGTACTCTTTTTTTTTGAGTTTCCGCTAGTAACATTCCTAATAAGTCATTTCCATAAGACGTACTTCGACCGATATCTACGCAATCTTTTCTACTTTGAATAATCTCCATTAGTAATCTCTCTACTTCCATTTTCAATGATTTAATCTCTCTATTGAATTTGCTTGGAAAGAATCTGTTCCCCATTACACAAAAAACAAAAAGAAAAGAAAAGCTTAGGATGATGGAATGAACAAATTGAACTAGTTGAATGAAGAATCTAAACTACGGTCAAAAATGTTAATGTCAACTCGTCGAAAGCGAAAGAGAATTTGATTTATGTTAAAAACAAATCATGTGAATTTATACTAAAATGGAATTTTAAAGTTAATGGAACACTAAAAAAAAGTTGGTTGATAATTTGTAGTCATAGAATCAATCAAAGGAAGAACCCATCACGAATAACACGAACTACTTAGACACGGTACACGTACTTACCGGCTACCAGGAAGGCATAAATGCCGGCTTGATTGAGCACAAAGATGCTGTAAAGATGTTAGAAGATGAAATATGCGCTTTCCTTTATCATAACTACTGTCGAACTCCGTCCTTGATATAATATCACCAGTGAGTCGACTCATATAGTCACCAATGTCGATCTCAACGTTTTCATTTGTCGATGATTCGACTACGACTTGTTGCAGTGATTGGATCATTCTTTTAGTGCACTCCAACATGTATCCCACATGACACTGTTGGTTGATAATAAATCCACCAGTCATTATGATTTTTCGAGCAAGATATGTATGGACGAAGATAAGTATAGAGAAAGAGAATACCTCTATTCAATATATTAAAAATACTATAATCAATCATTTTTTATTACCTTAAGTTTATCAGCCATGAAAGCTGGGGCAACTATATGTCTTTGGTGGTACCAGTCTTCGCCATTCGCCATTAACAAACCTCGGCCAATAAAATGTTTACACCCTTGTCGTTGTAACCATGATTTCCCTGTAACTTTACTGTATTTTGATGAAAGTAATTCTTTTATCATGTCCATCTCTGTTAAACACATCCTTGGTTCACTTCCTACCCAGTATATAAATCTTTTACCTGTAATACAGAATATTTCAATCAACTTCATGTTGATTGAAGACAAAAAATAAAAACAAATTTGAAGTGTCTAACTGTGTACCGTATTCTTTAGACCAGTGAAGGAAATGTGGTAGAAGGCGAGGAACGGTATTATGATCATGAATGGATTCCATATCATTAGCGGTAGCTTTCGAGACGAAGGAAGACACGTCAACGAGATTTCCGACAAGAAACTTTGGTTTAGGACCATGAACACCTTGTTTCTCCATGATCTTTTTAATACGTCTCGGGTTTAAACAGTAACATGAGATGGTTATATAAACAACTCTAGAAATGATGAAACAAAGAAGTAAGACGAAAAACCATAATACTAACGACAACAACACTGCCATAACAATTAAAGATCCCAAGCAGCAATAACCAAGTATGTATTGACAAAGTAATTGATGGATCTCTCTAGCTACTGGCAGCTAAGCTAGTGAGAAGAAAGAGGAATGAGTGAGAGGGATGGTTTATTGCTCTTAATTATGAACTCCTCGTAGCCTCTATTTATACCAAGAGTTTTTGAGTGACATATCAGAATCGAATTCTCTATTCCAGTGTCTTTTTTTTTTTTTTTTTTTTAAATTCACTCTATTCATCTTGGCGCCTTGGGACGATCTATCTAATAAGTTATATTTTACTTAGCATTGCGTCAAATTCAACAAAAGTTACCCTCCCACGTTGTTCAGCCGATCTAAGATCCTGCAGTTTATAATTTTTAGGACATTTCCACTCATTGCCAATTGGTTTTGAGTTGGATGCCCGTATTCTAACATGGTATCAGAGCAGGTTATTTGCGACGAGACATTTGACCGCGTCTTTACTCCGCGTCACCCGATTTATTGTCCACGTGTTAGACCCAACGAGGCTATACGTGAGGGGGCGTGTTGAGATTATTAGTCCCACATTGTCTGGGCATCTAACAAGGGTTTACTCAATAAAGAAATTTGTAGATTTGTAGAGACTTAAAAAGAGTCCTGAAAATTAGTAACTTTGCGAGAATTATACAGAGTTGAGCAAAATTTTGCGGAGTTATGCAGAGTTTTCTAATGTCTTGCAGACATTTGTAGAGTCTTGAAGAGTTGTAAAAACAAATTTTATATGGAAATATGCATGATAGACATAAATACAAAATATATTGTAGCTTATTTATTATAGTAAATTAAATTAAATTATTATTTTATATATATAAAACTTATTTCTTTTGTTCAATAAAATACAATAAAGTGTAAAAATAAATTAAAATAATTATTATTATACATTTTTGCATAATAATTAAAATTTGAAAATGTTTAATCATACCATATAATTTATATCATCTATAATAGGAGTTTTATAGATTGTGTATTCATTAAATAAAATAAAAGAGAGCAAAAAGCATCTTTATAAAAAAAATTGGAAGTCTTCCAAAATCTTACATATTTTCCAAGACTTTTATAAAGGCAAATATATGCACAAAAGTCACTCAAAGTCTTGAAAATAGGTAAGTATACAAATTCTTTGAATTTTCAAGTTTACAACGAGTAACACAAACTTTAGAAGACCTTTTGACAATCTACAACGAGTAACATAAACTTTGAAAGAGATTTCAAAAGTATACAACCAGTAACACAATATTTTGTAAATCCATTAAACTCTTTCGAAATCAATAAAAGTATTTATTGAGTAAACCCCTGTAAGATCATGTGGTTTATAATCCTTTAGGGCCTCTCCACTCACTGCCAATTGGTTTTGATGGTTTTGAGTTGGATGTCAGCGTTCTAACAGTTACTCTTCATGAAAATTATCAAGCTCCTTTTATTTGTGAGGATATATACCAAAATAATACTGTAAATAAACGTTTATCTTAAAGTAGAAAAAACAATAATAAATATAAAATTTTAAATGCATCGAAAGAAATTGCGATATATATAGTCTTGACTGTGAAACAATGATAAAGTCACTTACTGATTATACCAGTGATTCGAATTTAAAACTCGTCAGCATCAGATTCTTTATCAGTACAAGTAGTGAGCACGTGTGATGCACGTCGGCAACAATATCTTTTCTTAATTTTTCCTTTCATTTCCGAATAAAACGGTACTTTTATTTTATTTTTCAATTTGATCTATTTTTAGGTATAAATGAAAGTATCAATTTTACTAAAACATAAATAATTTTTCGTACCCGAAACTAAAATCTATAGATTCTTTTAAGCAGTTAATATATGAAGTGAAGTATTTGAGCATCATCTAGGCAACATATGAAAAATACTTAGGTTCTTTGAATTTACCTTTAAACTATAAATATTTTTCTTGGAGAACTATAAATATATTAAAAAGTAAAAAATTGACATCATTATTTATGTTCATTACGTAGATGATTCAAAGAGCTTTCCAAATATACAAAATTCACGATAATCCGACATAACGTTTGGAAGTTACGAAGTTTTAAAATATTTATTATTGATACATGAAAAATAATACCCCTTAACGGGTTTGGGGTGCCCCCAAAGGGGAGGTAAGCCTAATGTGAGATATGGGGACTTGGGGACTAAGCCCAAGTCCAATGAGAAACTACCCATTAGATAAAAGGATAAGGAAGGGATTATTGAATAAGGAGAAGGTTATATTAAAGAAGGAATGACATTAGAGGTAATTAAGGAGATTTAGGACATGTGGCATGTTGCCACAAAAGGAGGGGGCATTTGGAAAGTCTATATAAGGAAGGACAAAGTACAATGAAAGGAGGACTCTCTCTCTTACCATTCCTAGTAAATTGAGGTCATTTGGTGTGATTAGGACGGATAGAACCAAAACTAAAAGATTTTTATTAAATGGAGAGCAAAAATGGATCCGAAGAGAGCGAAAATCGTAGTCGATTCACTAACTTGGACCTAGTCAATACATTATTTTATGTAAGACCAAACTACCCATACTAAATTCACCAATTCACACCCATTTTTAAAGCTACTCCACCACCATCACCATATCCTCCTCCAACGACCCAAAAATAAAAACAAACTTATGTAATGACTTTTACCTGTTCATGAACGATGAAGCCATAACTATTTAGTTTAATTAGTAACATAGATTTTTTAAATCAAGCACATGTAAAAAGTAACATATATATATATATATATGCAACAGATCATGCAAAGCGGCGTTTCTTATCAAACACAACAAATTGGGAAGATCCAAATTATTAAGATCTAAGGACGTGAAAAAAAAAAGACCGTACAGTTCAGTTCTCGCATCATCGAATATACTTTCCTGGAGAGTCTTGTTTTCTTGAATGTAATTGGTTTCTTAGTTTTTTTTCTACTTTTGTTAGGGTTTATAGATTTTAACTGACTCTTCATATTGAAACAGAAACAAAATTGAGTACTTAATTATTAAAACCTATTTCGAAGGGGAGAATTTTCATAAAATAGGGGAAAGGAAACCTATGTCATATATGTTCATAATGGTATTCATGGTGGACATTCAACGGATCCTTCCTAATTCCAGAAACTCGTGCATTTTTTTTTTTGGCCGTAATAATTGGTGTCGGTGGTGGGATCCTGCGATGAAATTGTGAAATTTGCGTGGTGGTCGGTGGGTGTACTTTGTAAGGGTAATTTGGTATGAGCAAGAAAAATATATCAACTAGGTTCGAGTCATTGGGTCGACTACAATTTTCGCTCTCCTCGGATCCATTTTTGCTCTCCCTTTAATAAAAATCAAACTAAAATCACCCTTCAACATTTATCATCATTTTTATAAAAATGGCATTTATGTAAATTAGTAATTTCAAATATTATTATTTTTAAGTCTCTATTCTGTTAAGCATTCCAGTCCTTATTGAGATTTATTTACCAAATGATCTCTATTCCGTTAAGCATTTTAGTCTCTATTCCGTTTGGTGAACCAAATTCCGTTAGGTGAACCAAAAAAAGGGTAATGTTTTCTGATTTAGCTTGCTTTCATTAAAGAGGAACACCAAATTAGGAGATACTTTTTTTAATTGGGGGACATCTGATGGCATGGTTGATGGATTGTCGGCATTGTAAAACCATACCTGCAGCTATAATAAAATATCCCCCAATTTGGCCTTCTTAAACAGGGGTAGATGGATGAAAAACAATCTGTTTAATAGAGTTGACGCCTTTAAGGTAATAATTTTTTGTGCGTTTTATTATTACTGATTTAAAAGTGCACAACATAAGGGTTTGACTTTTATTTTTATTTTTATTATGTATCTGTTATTTTGAAGGCTTAATGCAATCTCCAATCAGCTCCAAATTATGACATTTTCCCCATTATAACATGCTAACCTTTATCCATAATAAGCATTGAACCAATGAACCTTGCATGCTTAGAAACACTATATGTATCATTTTAAATTTGAAATAATTTCACATTATAAAGATTCAAGCAGTGATCCACTTCCAATAAAGGATTTGAGTGATGACTATGATTTAGACTTTTGAAATTACGTGAGGGATTAGTAGATATCAACACCTTACTGTTGACTTGTATTGTTGTGGCTATAGTCGCTTTCTCATGAAGATCTCATTGAGTTTCAAGCTTTTTCTTTTTGACTCTTAACAAGGTTGCCAAAAAACCCGTGAAATGAAAGTGTTTATGTTATTCAAGAATACAAGTAACTCTTGAAAAACTATATTCATGAGAAACAAAAATTGCTATAGAAATTCTTTTGTTTTTTTAAAAAGTCATTTTGAAATCCATCATAACGTTTGGCATTTAAATTGGGTTTTGTTATTTTGTGTATCCGTGCACAAGATAAGAGCTAATCATTGACATAAAAAAAAGTAAAAAAAAAATACAAGAGAGAATAGTTTTTTGCATTGGAGAATGCAAATACTCATGAGTTTTTGAACTTTTATCTCTACAAATGTATTTTCCGATGCAAAGAACTATTCTCTTATATGTTAATGATTGGCGAGTTTGGAAAAGTGATTTTTCAAAACACTTTGAAAAATACATCGTTTGGCATTTTGTCATTTTGAACTTTTGTTTTTTTAAAAAGTCATTTTGAATTTCATCATAACGTTTGGCATTCAATTTGGGTTTTGTTATTTTGTGCATCCGTGCACAAGATAAGAGCTAATCATTAACATAAAAAAGTGTAAAAATATATAAAATACAAAAGAGATTAATTTTTTGCATTGGAGAATGCAAATACTCATGGGCTTTTGAACTTTTCTCTTTATAAATATATTTTCCGATGCAAAGAACTATTCTCTTGTATGTTAATGATTGGCGCTTATCCAGTTTGAAAATGAATTCACACATAGATACGAAACTCTAAACTGAAACGCTGACTAGTTTTCAAAACATTTTACTTGGGAAATCAAACTGCGAACAGCACCATCATTCACTACCACCACCTTCTTTTAGACAAAAACAGCAACAAACAACTACTCCTGCTTACACGTTTAATTAACTTCGTAACTGTATTGGTACACTACCCGATTTGTCATTATTTGTTGTAAACTTGAAACGTGGCATTCCTTTTTCAGTGCATCACTGACCATTTGATCCGTGAAATTTATGGACCCCACAGCATCTGCGGCGATACAACTAAAACTAAAGATTAAAGAGTAAAAAAAAAAGACTAAATAGTCCGTTGAGTGACGCAGTGGGGGCGAGTATATTTAGTCAAACGGAAATTATAAGTTCGCTTGATGGATTTATGTAATAAAGAAAAAAA
Source organism: Papaver bracteatum (assembly GCA_023529315.1). NCBI lineage: Eukaryota > Viridiplantae > Streptophyta > Magnoliopsida > Ranunculales > Papaveraceae > Papaver > Papaver bracteatum. Next base: position 1,042,012 of record JAJJWX010003638.1, read on the forward strand.
TGGGGCGGGGCTATAGTTAACGCCCCACCCTAAAGAAGAAAAAATCTTTTTGTGAGGCGAAGACATTATCAACGCCTGGTGTGAGACGTTAAGTTTACGTGCGCTCGGTGTGGGGCGTTAGTTTACGTGCGCTCGGTGTGGGGCATTAAGTTTATGTACGCTCGACTATATTTGGTTTTGGTCTTAGTCGGCGACCAAATATACTCTGAAATTTGGGTTTAGTCTAGGTTATAGTCTTTACTCTGTTCGACTGGGTCTGCTTTTCAGACCAAATTTTTGGTTTTACTCTTCCGCTGCGAATGCTCTCATCCACTGATTTCTTGTATAAACGAAAGAGTTGAGAGAGAAATAAATAACCTGGTGTTTTTAGGGGCCACTCAAAAGGATTTAGGGACTAACAATAAAACAAAAAAGGTCGTCCAAACGTAATTTTAGCCATCCCTTATCTCGCATAATTTATAATGGCCAAATTGCCCGTACATAATCGGGAGATAATGTACTATTTCTATCCTCCGAATGCATTCGGTAGAAAAAAACAAAACATGCGTCCGAATGTATGGGGTGCGGTATTTATAGTTTGTGTTGGATTATGTCGTTTTTAAGGTTTGGATCGGATTTTAAGTTCTTAAATCACGTTATGGTTTGTGAATGGTTTGTTTGATGGATTATGAATGGTTATTTTTATGGATCATGAATGGTGTATGAATTTAACAGTGGTTTCTGAATTTTGAAGCACAATCGGGAGATTTATTAAACTAAATAGCTTCCGAATGTGGAAAATAATATAATCGGGAGACATAAAATTGAAACTACTACCGAATATAGTAGTTGAGCATTTCGAAATTCCAAGCTTTATGGTCGTTCCAAAATGCCAAAACCTAAGGATTTTGGAAGGTTTGGATTGTTGAGCCACTCTACATTCGGAAGTTTATGTAACTACATTTACTTCCGATTATGTGAAGTTCAAAACCAGAAAAATCTCAATTTTTCTTAAATTCTGATTTTTGGGCCATCGTATAATTGGGAGTTTATTCAAATGACTTATCCTCAGAATATGACAAGTTCAAAACCAACCACGCCATGGCTCTAGGTGGTTCCAAAGGCCATTATAGAAGGTTAGCCAACATACATTCGGAGGTTTTGGTTTTTAAATTTACTTCTGATGATGTCAAGTTCAAAACTAGAAAAATCTCTATTTTTCCCAAATTATGATTTTTGGGCCATCGTATATTCGGGAGTTTATTAAAATGACTTATCCTCCGAATATTACAAGTTCAAAACCAACCATGCCATGGCTCTATGTGGTTCCAAAGGCCATTATAGAAGGTTAGCCAACATACATTCGGAGGTTTTGGTTTTTAAATTTACTTCCGATTATGTCAAGTTCAAAACCATAAAAATCTCCATTTTTCCCAAATTATGATTTTTGGGCCATCGTATATTCAGGAGTTTAGTCAAATGACTTATCCTCCGAATATGACAAGTTTAAAAAAATGAAACAAAAATCAATCTAATACTGCACCGACTACAATCATAAGTCTTGGTAATATTGTGTCTACCGAATGCATTCGGAGGATAGAAATAATATATTATCTCCCGATTATGTAAGGGAAATTTAGCCATTACGAATTATGCGAGATAAGGGCTGGCTACAATTACATTTGGGTGACCTTTTTTGTTTTATTTTTTTCCCTAGATCCTTTTGAGTGGCCCCTAAAAACGCCAGGATAAATAAAGATCATCAAATAAAGCAAGAGCATCCCCTACTCCACCCCCTTACCACATATCAGGGATGATTGAAGAAATAAAGTATAGGATGCGAAAGATTCTGCAGGCTTCTATCCAACACAACAACAGAGAGGGAAATCAAGCAGCAGATGGTTTGGCCAATCATGCGGCGGATGGAAGTCAAATGGGAAATTTGTCGACCAAAATTTGGGACCAGGCAATCCCCAATTTTATCAGTCAAATTATTTATCATGACTCTGTGGGAACCACATACCCACGTCAAATTGTAACTTAATCCTCCTTTTATAAAATACATGCTTCAAAAAAAAAAAAAAAGCAAGCAAGGGCAATTTTAAATTTTTTCCGCCCACAAGATATCCAATTAAGCACTCTTTTAGGTTCTGACTCCCGCCGGGACTATATTTACACCACCATTTTTTATTTTATTTTTGAAGCATACTTTCTATTTCTTTTGAACTACGTCACGATTGATTTCTTTCTATTTCTTTTGGGAAAACTTCCAACAAAACGTTTCTTTCCTAAAATTTCATTTCTTTTACGTGATAATGCAGGTAAGTGGAGAGGAGGGCTCCCAAAGTGCTATGTAGGAATAACAATTTCGGAGCAAGCAAAATGTATTGCATTCAGAGATGATGTATGATGGAGCTTGGAGATGCAGTTGACAACAGTTATCTTGGAGACAGACCTTCAAGGAATCGATAGTTACATCAACCACAATGCACCCACCATAGCATGGGAGAATGAAACCATTTTGCTTGACGCGCTTGAGAACTTAAAAACTATTAGGAATTGGGAATGTCATTTCGTCCCAAGAAAGTGTAATAAAGTTGTTGACAAGCTTGCCAAATTGAGCAACAAGTTTAGAGTAACTAGTGTTTGGCTAGAGACTCCACCTAGCGTCATTGAGGGTTATATTTTGTCAGACATTCCTCCAGTTAGTTAATAAAATTTCTTATTTGCATTAAAAAAAAAAATTCATTTCTTTTAAAGAAAACTTCCAACATAACGCTTCTTTCCCTTCCAAAGATCGATAACTAATGGAAACTTACTTTTACAAGAGGCAAAGTTGATTTTATCCCACGCTGAAATACAATACTTTTAAAAGCGCATGTACTGATTTACAAGAGAGCTTATATATGCTCGCATCATTAATCAAAAACAAATAAATATATTGTTCACATCAAAAAGTTACATTACTTGAACCTACTGTTTGGATGCACATCTAGAAGTAACTTTTTGACTTCTAGAAGTCAAAAAGCAAGAAGTCAGGTTGGGTGTAGAATTTCAGAATGACTTCCAGAAGCAGAAAAGTCGACTTTTTGTGAAGCAAAAAATATGGACTTCTGACTTCTGCTTCTGGAGAAGTACTTCTGACTTCTACTTCTGCATCCAAACAGGCAATAAGAGTATTAGTGAAAGGGGAACTTATTTCTAGCTCTCTTTTTTTTTTTTTTTTTTTATGAGTAGCCCATCATTAAGATTCATAATATGTGAAATCCAAATAAATACTAGTTTACTAAATTAACCTTATATCATATTAACTAATTTATTATCTGTTTTGTTTTTTGTTTCTGACAAACAAAATAATCGTTGAGAAAATAACAAAAATATCAAAAACGGAATCTAAAATTAATCCTAAATTAACTCCAACTTTCATTACGCCTTGTCATTCAGTTGTTTGACTTTAACCTAAAAAAAAACTCATTAATTAATTCCTTAAAATCTCATCGCCAGCTAATATTAATATAAGAAGTGTAATTAGAGTTCACATTAAGTTGAACGATAATTAAGGCTTAAATTACCTTCTCTAAATTCTCCTTAAAAATATTTTTTTACTTCTTTTGTGTTTACCACGCCCGTTTGAATGTGAAAAATCTGCTTTGCACAATATATCAATGTACGGAAAGGAAAAGAGTCAGAGAGTTCTCCATTCATTAGCATCAGTAGGTTTACATAGAAAAGTATCATATATATATACATGTAGGAAGTAAACCCTAGATACTATATTGGGCCGCACATCCATGGGCTATAAGCCCTACAACACTCCCCCTTGTGCGGTCCAGTAGAACTCTGTTTGTAGTGCTTCACGTATAGTGCTTCGAATATAAGTCTACAAATGTCATCCTCTTCTTGATGACTTGTGATGAAATCAATCTCCTCATTAAAACTTTGACAGAGAAAAACCCAGTGGGACAAAACCTTGATACAGTTCTTTACATGTTGTCTCGTACTTTACATGTGGTTCATCACATGCAATACGATCTTCAAAGATCGATGAGTCTAAGTTAATTGCCTCATTAAAACATCGACAAGGATAGCCCAGTGGGATAAAACCTTGACGAAGGGAAAAGAGTACAACATGACAGATACAGGTAAAGGTGATCTGTTGAAGATGATCACTTTGCTCTGTTGAAGTTGACTAGTTGGTTCATAACTCTTAAGGCTAAAAATCCTCGTGGGAAAGACAATAGCCTTAGTTGGTAAATTACATTCCCGGTGTTTGTTGTTGTCTCATTAAAAATCTTTCCGAGTAACAAAACCATGTGGGAAAAAAGAAACCTCGATGAAGGAAAAGAGTTCAACATACCATTAGATGCTCCCCCTGATTTCAGACAATTTTCGTTAGTCTAATGCATTTAGAAGGGGTTTATCACACTTTACTTTGGTGACTTGAATGTTTATAAGACAATGTTGTTGATTCTAGAAGTTACGTTGCTTAATAGAATATCGCATTTCATTTCTATGGTCCAGATATTTTCAGTAATATCAACGACGATCTTTATGTCTTTAACGTTCAACATACTTGATGTTTTTAGTATTGTCTCGCTAAAAACCTTGTCGAGAGACAAAAACCTTTGGGAAAAACTATTCTCGATCAAAGGGAAAAAGAGTACAACACAACTTCAATTTCGAAGTAAAATATATCGACATCATATCCTTAGATCCTCCCCCCGATGTCGGCATCTCCCCCTGATTACTTTCAGAGTTATTCCAGACAGTTCCTTTAGTCATGTATTTTTCGAAACTGAATATTGGTAATGACTTAGAAAATAATCTACCATATCTCCCTCTGATTACTTTCGTTGGAGAAGAGATTATTGTTCCTTCATAATCAACAACTTTTGGATTTCACTTTCATTAGCATTCCTTTTAATGTCTTTGTAGGGATAAAACAAATTTATGTCAATGGTTACCTTTAAGTACATGATTACATTCATTATACCATTCCAATAATGTTGCGTTGGCGCTGAGCTATATCTAGCTAACAAGTTACCTGAGATGTAAAATTTAATCGAGTACATTATTATACTAAGTACAACGATGCGTCTATTGTACTTGGATATGGGAATTTCATCTCCCAACACATAATCTTCATCTTCCTTTAGAAGAAATGGTCACTTAATTACATTTGAACCTCGACTAATCATGGGAGTGCTATCAGGATGCATGTCTTTGTTAAATTTCCTGAAAACTTTAGACATATGCAAACTAGTGGAATAATATCCCACAAGCTCAATACTCGGTCGAGCTTTCCCTAGATTTTTCATCTCAAATTCGGATTTTTAAATAGCTTTTAAGTTCTCTTATTACAACAAGAGTACCCATCATGTCTGTACCATCGACATAAATTGCTACAATTCCAAATCAGGAACTTTCTTATGAACACGCAAGGAAAAATAACTTACTTGTCTATCCCCTCCAAATCAAATAGCCACTTAGACGGGGATACCACATCCGCCGGATCGCTTGAATCTATAAGTGAGCGTTCTATCTAACTGTAAACGTACTTTGTGGTTTAGAGTCATTTGATTTAGGAAACAAAAGTTTATCAAGAACTTTTGTAAATATCTTCTATCTCTTGATTCTTTCAGAGATACGTAACAACCACATACATATGCCGCATTTCAAGTCCTTTTGAAATTACCAAGCTAACTAAGTATCGGAACTCTATAACGTACATTACAAGAGAACAATTCCAGGAATTTTTGTGAGAAACCTCGCGCCACAAGGCGAGTCTTTATTCCATTACGACTTCATTATTCTCACTGTGCTTTGTGACAAATAATCATGTATGTCCACAGGCTTTACACTTGGTTGGTTAGCACTACCACACCAAATACCTATATATTTGTCAAAGAATCAAATTCTACCTGGATTGTGTAGGCCAAATATGCTCTTTATTATTGATATTCAAATAATAAGAAGCATGGTTCGATCTCATCGTGCTCGATTTCCTTTAGCAACTGTATATGAAAATAATAATCATTAATATGCTCACACGATCTTTCCATTGACTCGTGTGTGTTCTCATAATCCACTTGGGATGTCATTGTTCTCTGGAATCGTTAAACTTCGGAGCGTCCTCCAGTATTGATTCATGGACATAGTCAGAGACAATCAAATGAGATAATTTCATTAATGATACAAATTAGGTTGTGCCTTACTCATCTACTTCCTTTCTAGGTGAGCATTGATCGAACCTAGTGGCATCTTCATCTTCCTTTATGGATCCACGACCTTAACTACACTTCCACCAAGTGTAGTTGCAACTCCTTAGTCTATGGTGTACCCCATACTGAGGATTTCTAACCTTGCAGGAATATTTGCAGCTGGTATGTGTGATCTTGTCACTTTAGTGACATCAGTGTACATTCTGAAAATCGATTATTCTCTGTCACTACAAATTTACATTTGTGGAGTACAAGAATCAACATGAGAAATATTGGGAACACACCACGACAATTCCTGTCGTTCCCTTATAAAATACTTTTTATTATCTCCCCCTAACGACGGGAAGAATGTCTTATTAAAATGACAACCCGCAAATCTAGCGGTAAGAGATCTCCTGCCAAAAGTTTTAAAATGCGGATAATTGTTGGGAACTCATTTCCAACATAACTACTTAACAGTTTTGAAGACCCATCATAGTACGATGTGGAGTCGTAATGGCACATATATAGTGTAACCAAAAAATGCGTAAAAACACGAATGTCAAGCTTAAATCCAGTTACCAACTGGTACGCAGAAATGGTTGACTAATATTGGGTTCTAAAAACAAATTAAGTAAGATGCGTGTAATATTGCATATCCCCAAAGCAATAAAAGATAAGTTGGTATGCATAACCTATTCCTTAGACACCATCTGTAACCTTTGATGGTAGCCTCTGTGAGACCATTGGGTATAAGGTATTCTATATTGAGCTTATTAAACATGCAATATTCATCAAGTCCTTTTGATGTAAATTCTCTTGCATTAACAAGGGTGGTTAGCCTTTGCACTTTGCATTGTGTGATATGTGCTAGAAGTTTTCAAACGCAAATTTCTTGGGAACTATAACTAGTCCAAAAAAAAAAAAAAACATTCACCAGATCCATCAGTCACTTTAATGGTCGGCATTATGCGTGAATATTTTTCTAAATTTCACCTTGTTTTCTTTGTAATATGAAATTTTTTACCATTTGCATATCAGGATGGTTTCGATCCTGTTTTACTGAAGACTTTGTAAAAATGAGTGATATGCTCTCTTACTTAAAAGCATAATGGGAGGGAGGAGGGGGTTGTGCATCTAGTACTTTAGAAAACACTTATTGAGAGATATGTCATTACTTCGCATTATGTCAATATTGTTCCCATTTTTGTTCACTCAAATAAAGTGATGTTCGCATGAGTCCTTTCAAAACGATCATCATGTCACAACCAAAGTTGCTTTATGGTTATGCCCAAAGCCTATGTGAGTCAATTTCCAACATTTTATCGTTGGAATCAATACTACAGTGATTTACATTTCACTAAATTGACTCATTAGTCTCTCTAAAGTATGTTTACTTCCAAATACTTTAGTGACTATAAAAAATGCAATTAGTTACATTCTCATCATTTTGATGTTCCACATGATATCCATTTGCACGGGTTACTTGGGAATTTAACAGGGTGTGATTGTCTCTTGGTACATCTAGAGATTTTGCGACGTCTTTGTTCTATCTTGAAGAAAAAAATGAGCAGTGATGCGCTCGATAAGATAGTCAATTGGTCAGGCAAAGTTTTTGTTGCCATTAAAGTTGATGTGAAAATTGGTTGTTACTATGATACACATACACATTATATTGTATATACCAACACCTATGACCAAGGTGCATTTCCAATTCTTTTATTTATGATGGGAGCTAGAATTACATTTTAGCTGATCCCATGTTCAATTGATACCTATACTTTGGTGTCATTATTGTTGGGGTAAAAAAAAAAAAAAAAATTCATGATATATATGTCCCTTTTCACATGCTTTATATGAGTCGGTACGTCTAACCCTCATTACTTTGGGGTTCTTTCCATTTTCAATTTTGCTACATTTAGCTTAATTTGAGAAATTTCTTTATCTCAATAGGCCAAGAGAATCTCACTACACATGTCAACCACTTATTTTAGGTTGAATATATTACTAAAGATAATTCTCTTGTTGTCATACTTCAACATATACCGGGTTGTTAGTATTATGGATGAAGTAGAGAAATGAAAATTTTACGACTCATCATCTTTTGTGAGTTCTTCCACAAAAATTGGAATACATGTAATTTTATTTGAACGTATGTTTTGAAACTATTGACAGATTAATAGTCGAGTAAGTGGATACATTCCACGGAACATTCAAAAAATTTGGGAAAATATCAAGTATCCAATAATGGTGCTCAAGTACTTCTAAGCCCCAAATGAATACATTGGAATTGAGTTGGTATAACCAATTAAACAAAATACACCATTCAACTATATCCAATATCATATTCAAGAGAACAAATTAACATTAAGACCAAAATTCTTAATGATCGAGATTAACGGTAATAATTTAAGTTGACCATTTATATGCTATAGACTTATCTTAAGACAAATAAAACACAGCTAGCTAGACATGTTTCCAAAACAATATACAAGTCCAAAACAAAAACACAAGCCCAAGTAGGTGTTTGATGTTACATACCTCAAATTATTATTTTTCGTACACCCAACGTATACGTAGAACCAGGTCCCAATAGCACATGCACGCCTGGGTTACCAAAACGGGATAGGAAAGGACACCCCAAAATGGAACGGGACAAGATAGGATATCCCATAACGGAACCGGACAGGATAGGACAGCTAGGGACCAGGATGGGACAGGATAGGACAGGACAGCACCGGAGCAGGACAGGCCCAACACGCTGGAACAGGACAGCTGGGCTTCGCTCGGGTGGAATAGGACCGGATTTACTTTCTGTTCTTCTCGGAACACATCTTTTCTTCATTCCCAGGTGAGATCTCTCACCGATTGAACATCGTATACATTAGAACAAATCATGGAGGACGCAAATAAATCGCCGAGGCATTCAATTGTGTGGTTCATTGTTTCTCAAAAAGTGGTAGTTTCACCTTCACCCCAAAAATAACCGTATGTGTTGAACAACTGAAACGAAGGAGATGTGTGATGGCATGTATTAACAACAACCACTTTATAGGCCTACGGTTAAAACCCGATTGTCCATTGCCTCCAATATGTACAACCTCTTACATTTTAATCCGGATACAATGTTGGGTTGGTGTATCATGTATGAGCATAACATGGAGATGTGGAATGCTTTGACGAAGTCCGAAGAAATTGTTCATGAAGGTCCTATTTCACTAGAAGATGATTAAATGACACATGTAATGGAACTAATTATGCTTATGAATCTAAAACTTTGTTCTTTGAAGAGTGGTAGTAATTATGGAGTAAATGTTATTATTTTATGGTGTTGGCGTGATTCGTTACATTAATAAATATTTTACGTAGTTGAACACCAATTTGGTAAACCTAGGTCAAAATAAGAAGGTTACCGAACCTTAGTTCGGTTAGTAAATTAAATTACAAGATATAAACTGGACAGAAATCAAATTACAATTACCTAACCGAACGTTATGGCATTTAAGTTCACCCCTTACAAAATTTAATATCCAAAACGCGTTATGAAAAAGTCTTTAAGGAGGCGAAAATGATTTTCTATATTTGAAATCCTTTGTCTTCCATCTTCGCCATTCGTTCAAATCCTTCACCCCTAAGTCGATACCGCCTTACAATACGAAATAAAGCCATAAATTCCACAACTCTCTCTCTAATCTTTTGAAATCGAAAGAACAAAGCTATATGATCACGGTTATAAGGGTTCAATTTTCATGAATTATCCCCCAATAACTCGACTCATAATACCATTCATTCTTCGTTCTTCACCCCTCTTTGATAGTATATTATGTTAGATTTAGGAAACAAAATGTTCTATAGACCCATATATATATAACACTTTGTTGTATAACCTAAAAATTAGGTTCTTGATATTACATTAAAATTTCTAATTTATGTATTATCTTTTGAAAATTTTGAAAATCCAGGATGATTTCGGTTACAGAGAAAAATGACATCACCGCTTAAAGTTCGGATGCAACTTAATTTCTTGAGATAACCAAACGGAAGGCTCAAAGGATATATGTGACACAAAACACACTTCAAAACAAACTTAGAGTTGGTTTATGTGATTTTTTCATCAAGAGAATGAGTTGTCCAACATGTGCAATGACAAAATTTTGAAAATAGTTCGGTTAGATGATAAAACCTCGCGTCAACGAAATTCAAGTTCGGATGCAACGAACTTTGTTGGGAAGGCTCAAAGGAACATATATGTGACACAAAACACACTTCAAAACAAACCTTAGAGTTGGTTTATGTGATTTTTTCATCAAGAGAATGAGTTGTCCAACATGTGCAATGACAAAATTTTGAAAATCCAGGGACGAGTTCGGTTAGCTGATAAAACCTTGCGACATCACCGAAATTCAAGTTCGGATGCAACTTAATTTCTTGAGATAACCGAACTTTGTTGGGAAGGCTCAAAGACAAACTGAACATATATGTGACACAAAACACACTTCAAAACAAACCTTAGAGTTGGTTTATGTGATTTTTTCATCAAGAGAATGAGTTGTCCAACACAAGACAAAATTTTGAAAACAGGACGAGTTGGGATTTGAGCAAAACCTTGACATATCATCAAATTCAAGTTCGATGCAACTTAATTTCTTGAGATAACCGAACTTTGTTGGGGAAGACTCAAAGACAAACCGACATATATGTGACACAAAACACACTTCAAAACAAACCTTAGAGTTGGTTTATGTGATTTTTTCATCAAGAGAATGAGTTGTCCAACATGTGCAATGACAAAATTTTGAAAATCCAGACGCCAGTTCGGTTAGCCGATAAAACCTTGCGACATCAGAAATTCAAGTTCGTGACCTGGGATCAGTGGCACTCTAACCGGAACTTTAGGGTTCGGTGACCTCATTTTTTCAAGGTAACCGAATTATATGTTCGGTGACCTGAAATTATTAGTTTTAAATATTACGAAAAACCATAATGTATTCAACATTTCAGCCTTCTAAAATTGAAAAAACACAAACCAGATTAAATCCTTAAGTAATTGTTTAAAACACGTAAACATACCAAATCCATAACCAACTTGTTTTTTGAAACCGAAATAATGAAATCACTAATGACCACTCTTACGACCCCTCTTTCTACCTCCCGCTTTCCACGAGGTTTTGGTCGAACTTCCCTCATCACTTGGGGTTTCAACCGGTTTTCCACAACGCTCACTCGAACCTTCACCTTGTTGTCGACCCCTCTTGAGGTGCTTAGTCCTAGCACCATTCTTTAGTTATAAGACCCTCCCACTCCTTGTAGTAGGCGCTTGTTCCTCGGTCAACATCGGCTCTCCGGTTTTGATTTTAGCCATCCATTTCTTCAACAATTTCGATCCCTTCAAAACCTAATTCCAATTTTAAGCATAAGCAAATATATTTTCAAAACCTTTAAACAACCCAAATTATAAGACAAAGACATTTTCTTACCACATTATCCCACAACCTTTTTGCTTCATCTCCACAAATAGGTATATCCTTAGCTCGCTAGCCTCCCTCTCCTTTGCCTTCGCGCCGCATCCGCCTTAGCTTGTTGTTCTTTATTTATCACAAAGGATGACCGATTTCTTCATAATACTCCTTGTAATCTTCGTCACATGCATTTACATCTTCCTCACAAGGTACACAATCACCTCTTGGTAAGTGGTATTCTCCAAGTGCATTTAACAAGTAGTGAGTTGGTTCATGTTTTGGAACAAAAATATTTCTCACTGTTCTTTGTTCTTTGAACCCGCAAAGTGAAATTTTCATTCTCCACATCGATCCATTTGGACGCAACAAAGTTGTCTTAGTATTCTCCTCGGATTATATTTTGCGTAGCGTTAGGGATGCCATGGGAAAAACCATTAAGATCGTCTTCATCTACCGATACATCGTGAGAAAATAGGAAAATATTAACCATATTCATGAAAATATAATTGGAAGGACATCAATTTAGTAGATAATTTTCTCATTAAAAATGTAAAAGGTCACCCAACAAGAGTTAAATAGCCTCCAATTTGATTCGTCTTAATCCTCGACCCTTTGCTCATTTCTTCCATAACAAAAGCAAGCACCCCAGTGGCCCAAGAGTAAGATGTCATCGAGATCCTCATCGAGGGGTTCACCGACTTGATTCATTTAGATTAACCAGCTGTGACATGATACCTAAGGGGTGTCCTGGTCCATCACCAACTTTCCTGGCACCTTCTTTTGGAAATCAATAACCAACGGGATTTCTTCACCTTTTCTTTCTCCATTTTCCTCGCATTTATATGAGACTTTCTTGCATCCCACGTCCTATAGACTTATGGTGGAAATCATCGGGAGTTATTCCCATCTCGCCAAATGGAAGATAAGTCTTCGGGATAATACCACAAATAAAACACTCCAAAGAAAGATCCCATTTGGGCCTTTGACGTTTAATAAGACGAAGATCATTATGATCCTACGGAAACAAACAAAACTATTAATATACAAGTCCAAAACTTAAAAAACATAGACCATGAAGCCAAACAAGCCCCTCCATAGAGTGTTTGAGGTGTTATCGTGGGAATGTGTGAGTATCTAGCACTAGGCGGCTTCGGCTTCTTTTTCTCTTTAACACAATTTCTTGTTGTCCCTCCTCTTCCTCCTCTCCCTCCTCTCCTCCTCTTCCTCCCTTATTCAAATTTTTCATCCTACTTCTTCCCCTACATTTTCAACGTGTTCTCCCAACGTCTTCATTTCCTTGCACTTCTTCATAATCACGTAGAACCATGTTTGGGTCCCAGAAAATCTAAATGTTTTGCTCCCCCTAGGGGTTGGAGTTTTGCATCTAGTTGTTGTCTCATCTTTCTCCTTTGTTCCTAATGAACAAAAACCAAACTATTAACTAAACATAAGAGAATATTGTGTTACCAAATCAAATTGAACTAAAGAATTACCAAAAGTTACAAATTAAAGGGATAAGTTTTTTCGATCAAACCAACTCATTCTTTCAAAGTAAAAGAGGCGACACAAAAATGTTTTTTGCGATATCACCGAACTATGTAGTTCGGTTACTTGGAATAACCAACGAAATATATGAAAAGTTCTAAGGACTAAGACCCCTTTCTTTTAGGATATCCCATAACTATGTAGAACCGGACTTAACCGGTTCTAATAGGACGGTAAGCAAGTTTTAGGGTTTTACAAAAATCTCCTAACCATCGCCCCGTAACTACCATTTTTAATGATGGGATTTCTTCTACAAATAACGAATTAAAAGGAATATGGACGTATTTGCATTTCACTTGAATCGGACTTCTGTTTTTGCGGTTGGATGATTGACCGGTTCTTTAAACTTTAGCAATTGTTTTGGGAGATTCACTATATGTGGGAGGACTCAATCCCAACACGCTTATACATGTCTACGAGGAAGAAGAAGAGGAGGAAAAGAAGAGAAGAAGAAGAAGATGAAAAGAAGAAGAAGATGAAAAGATAAACTGATTTTTATTTTTATTTAGGTTTTAATTAGTGGGTTAGATTAGTGGGTAGTGGGTTAGATTAATGGGTAGTGGTTCTTAGTGGGTTGGATTAGGATTAGTTATGTTTAATTAGAGTAAGGGTAATTTAATCTTTCACAATTTTTTGGGACACCCTTATAATGTAGGGTGGAATCAAGGACCATGGATCTTAAGACAAATTTCATGTTTCCAAAACAATATACAAGTCCAAAACAAAAACACAAGCCTTCACCTCAAATTATTATTTTTCGTACACCCAACGTTACGTAGAACCAGGTCCCAATAGCACATGCAATACGAACAAAATCATGGAGGACGCAAATAAATAATAATAATAATTAATGATCAGACTAAACATTAGAAAAAGGAAATTATTTGTTCTTGTTTGATTTTAAAACAAACTACTCAATTTTGTCGGGATTTGATGTACAGTGAGGAATCTAGAGTAATTCCGAGAGATGAATCTTAATCATGTGATTAAAATAATAGTATAGCAAATTACAGATAGCATGTTCAATCAAACCCATAGATTGCATCACGTTTTCTTTTCTTTTCTTTTATTCTTTTTTTAAAGAAACCCAAATGGTCTTTTAACAGATGATTACGAAAACAAATAGAAGTACCTGATTTATGATTTGTCTTCCGAGATAGTATTGGCTGATTGATGCGAATGGAAGAAAAAAAAAATCTCATGGAAGAGCTCGCGATGATAAATTGTAGTGGAAATGTATGGAAAGGCAAAGAGTCAGAGAGTTCTCCATTCATTAGCATCAGTAGGTTACATAGAAAAGTATCATATATATACATGTAGGAAGTAAACCCTAGATACTATATTGGGACGCACATCCATGGGCTATAAGCCCTACAACACTTTTGTGTTTACCACGCCCGTTTGAATGTGAAAAATCTGCTTTGCACAATTTAATGACAATTGCACGGTGAATGCGAAAATCCTAGTTTTCACAATATAGAGATAATGACGATTTTAACTTGTTGGAACCATTGTTTATGAAAATCCAAATTATCAAAAATTTCAGTTGTCAAATTTTTGTGATAATTACAAATTTTCGTCCGTTATAATCAGTTAAGTTTGTGAAAATCACAATTATCGACAGGTCGTTGAAAATTCGCTTTTTCGTAAATAGTGGTAATCTTGATTTTCAATTGAAACACAAATCATAAAAATAAATCGCCTCAAAATAAAGTGAAAATATAGTTTCTTTTCATAGGAAATATGGTCGAGTCTTTATTTTACATGCCATTTGATCGTGAGAATTTTAATTCTCATAGTATAGTGATAATCGTAATTTTCAATGTTGCATTTTATGAAAATGTCAATTTTCATCAACTTCTAAAAATTGATAATCGCAGTTATTTGATAATCGGAATTTTCAGATGTTGTATTTTGTGAAAATGATAATTATCATCAACTTCTGAAAATTGATAATCGCAATTATCACCACTTATTGAAAATTCTAGTTTTCACAATATATGAATAATCTTCTAACGGAATCAATTGCGTTTGTAAAACATGGAATTATCACCCGCTTGTTCAAAATTTTACTTTTCAAATTTAGTGATAATTTTAATTTTTCAACATATTTTCGCAAGCTATAAACCAAAACAATGACGCATATTTACTTTAGATCGTCAATAATTAAAATTTTCGAAACAAACTAGAAAATAGAGTGTTCATCACCGATTTATAGGATTTATTGATGATACAAGTATAACAAGCCCACTAATATAACTTTAAGCTCAAGAAATAAAAAACAAGATGATCCCACACGTGGACTAAATGAATGCATTAAGGATAGAACTTAGTATGGGATGACGGTGTACATTGGTGGTACTGCATAAAAAATGTTCTGTGAAGATTAATCCTAATAACACTCACAAAAGAAAGGTACTGGAAAAGAAAGAAATCAAAACAGGAGGAAGAAGAAGAGAACGTGTCTACCCGCATCCTAAAGAAACGGAAAGGTAAAATATTTTAGGTATGAAAAATGCAAAAATGTTTAACGTACCGCGGCTGTGCACCGAACAGTGTCCCGCGGAGAGAGAATGTGAGACACAAAAAAAAAAAAAAGAGAGGCCCCCACCCCCTGCTAATCACCGCTCATTTCCTTCATGCACCGTTCGATTTTGTCACGGTACACAGCCGCGGTGCGTGTATCATTTCTGATGAAAAATATCAATTGGGAGCAAATAATAATGAGAAACTTTATTGAAGATAATAACCATACCTGCTGGAATTAATGGTAAATATTTTTTTTTACCACAAATAAAGCCACAAAAGACGCCCATAATTGAACCACCCTAAAAAAACGCTAATTACTAACGTGTTGACCTATAAAAATGGAATTATTGTTAATTTAGTCCTAATAAAAATGTGAAAATCTAAATTCAATCTAATATTAATAATCTTAACCGTAGATTTAGCATTTTTGGGGCACAAATATATGTAATCTTAACTATGTGTTTATTAAAGAGAGAGGAACCAAACTAGGGTTCCTCAAAAATTTCCACATTAGTGAAATGTATTTGGTAGTTATAGTTTGAATTTCAGATACACTGTATTTGTGTGAGTCACATGTGTTTTGTATGTGTGAGCACGGCGTGTGTACTTTAACTCTTTATCATATGTATTCTTTCAGGTCCGCCTGAAATGAATAACGTCTTTTACATTTTTAATTTCAATTTAATTCCCAAATATATAATTCTCTCTAAAATGCTCTCTGGATTCAAAATACTTTTATTTGATTCAATAGATTGAAGTTCTCTTACTTTGAAGATTATATCAGATTTTACTATGGTATCATTTCAACAGGGAGCTTCACGGCGTTAATTTTCGATCCTTTTTTTGTCAAATCTCTCAATCGATTGCTTTCTTTTTTGGCTATTCTTAGTCTCTGATGGTGATTTTTTAATCAAATCTTGTATTACCTTACTGTCTTTTATCAATTCACAGTTTCCTTTAGTTTTTCAATCGTTTGATCTCACCAATTCTCTTCAATTTCATCGTTTATCTTTCTTTCAATTTTTCGATTATGGATCAAAATCATACTTCCTTGATTACAACACCTTTAAATCAAATTGCTAGCATCATCCCGGTTAAGCTTCGTGACGATAAATTTTTTTGCATGGAAATATGTTTTTCTCCCCTTATTGAAACGTTATAATGCTATTTCCTTTATTTATGGTATTGGTTTATGTCCTTCTCAAGTTCTCACTCGTGTTAGTGAACACAATCAAGTTGTTAGTCCTGCTTATATACAGAGTGGAATGAAGAAGAACTAACTATTATTCTTTGGATTAATTATACTATCTCCGGTGTTGTGTTTGGTCATCTATATGGTGCATCTACTGCTTTTGATCTTTGGAAACTCATTGAGGAGAAATTTGCACAAACTTCGTCCACACATGTGATTCAACTTCGTACTAAACTGTGATGGCCCAACCTAATCACCTGCTTAGCTAATAGGATTACAACCTAATTGAAATATCAAATCTAAAATTAAAGATCTTAAGAATCGTAATTACATAAACTAATCCTGATAACAACCCAAACACTCTGATACTATATAAATGAAAATCTCTCGAGTGATATGAATATAATAATGTTTTGTTTTACAAATTAACAAAGAAAACATAATAAAAGTTATACGATATCACTAACATTCGAAAACGATATCTTCCCGAGCAACATCTCTTCTGAAAACTGAAACTGAAGTGGGAACGAGTGAACACATCATCCCAAAGGGGTGCCCAATGGAAAACAAATAACTAGGGGTGGCAACGGATAGATATCCGGCGGATATTGGCAAATCCGATAAGGTTAAGGTTAAGGATTATCGGATATCCGGTATCCGATAATATCCGGCGGATACCAAAAATTCCAATCCGATAAGGTTAAGGTTAAGCTATCGGATATCGGATTTTTATCCGTTAATATCCGTTAATATATGACCTTATCATTATGGACGTTTCTTCAGTTTTTTGACCATAAACGTAACACCATTTTAACTTGAACCTTGTTACTACTCTAATGCTAAAGACAATGTGACGACTAAACATTGTTTATTGCCCGATAACCTTCCATTGCAACATTGTTTCAATTGTCACTACTAGTAAACCGTTAATGTATGACCTTATCCTATAGGATTTTTATCCGTTAACCCCTACCTTATCGGATATCGGATATTAACCAATCGGATAGAGCCCAATCCGATTCCGATAGGTTAAGAGGAAATATCCGATAAGTTATCGGATCCGGATATCCGGTATCCGATATAACGGATAAAATCCTATAGGATTTCGAATAATCGGAAATGGATACCGGATATCGGTTATCCATTGCCAGCCCTACAAATAACTCTCATGTAATCACTAACATGCTTCACATTTCCAAAAGAATAACAATGGAAAGGTACAAGAGGAAAAACTAATCATTCGACAATCATGCATCATGAAGCAAGTGTCATCCTAACCTCGCCAAACTCATTGGAGAAGACGAAATCAGAACAAACCCAATCAATAATAATAACATCATCCACACAGAGTGTCCATACAAACTATGATTCATAATATCACAATCAAGATCAGAAAGTTAGACAAACAAGCATAATATGCACACGAGTGATTTTCCCAATTTAATATAATACATAATATCAAAACGGGTGGATGCTATAATACTAAATAATATACAACTAGGGGGATGGCATCCTACTAAATAAGGTAATAATATCCAACCGGGGGGATGCCGGACTACTAAATGAATTTAATATAAAATATAATAGTCAATCGGGGGAATCCAACCTACTAAATAATATAAAACTGGGAGGATACCAGCCTACTAAATAATATTAAATTAGGGGGATGCTGGCCTACTTGACTTATCTAGAAGCTATGGGGAAACCACAGACACTCATAGCAGGGAAAATCATACAATGCATGTCACACAATTACTTTCAAGTCAAACATCATATATGCAAATACAATATACGCTCATACAGATAAAGCTCATCATCTCGCAAAGAAAATAAACTCAATGATTACAAGAAAGCTACAAGAGTTCCCACCTATTTTGATGGCAATCAACACATAAGTTCTTATCCTCAGTCATCATCATCTTTATCTTCATTATCTTTTCTTTGCTTTTTCAAAACTAAATCAGCTTCAGTAATATCACCACCTCACTCAGTTCATCAATTCACAAATCATGAGAAGAAACTCTCATACAGAATCAACCTCACCTTCATCTCAAGAAATTAATAGAGAAAGAACAGAAGAGAAGATGAAGAACATACAGGAAGAAGAAAGAAGAAGAAAACGAGAAATTAGTTTCTCATCGATTCGGTTTTGGTGATAAGGCCAACTAAATTAATAAGCTACCCACGTAATAGGATAAGGGAAGCCAGGTCGGTCTGCCTACAAAAAATACTATTTTTCCCTTCAACTAATAGGATGATTTCTATTAGCCAATCGTCCTATTTGAGAAATTGAGTCATTAAAAACTAATTCGTATCTTGACCTGTCAAAAAGCGTTGACGAGCTTGCGAATCCTTACATAAACTTCAGAATCAACATCAAGGAAATCTTACCGTTTCTCAGTTTCTTTCAGAATTGAAGAAACTTACATATGCATCGGCTATTGGTGGTTGTGTTGTTTCAAATTCAGAAATTGTTGTAAATATTTTAAATGGTCTTCATGCTGATTATGCTGCTTTTACTACTTCTATTCATGTTCGTTCTCAACCTGTTACAAGTAGAGAAATTCATAATCTATTACTTAGTGAAGAAATTGCAGTAACTAATAGATTAAATACTTTAAAAGTATCTTCTGAGAAGGGTTGTGTTGCTAGCTCTGACTTTCAATATGCACCTTAAGGTTATTATTCTACACCTACAGCTTTTACACCATCTTATTCTAGAGGAAATCATGGTAGAGTTCGTGGTTGGACAACTTCATTTACTAAATCCTATAATTTTTTTCATTAACAATATGCATCACCACCTCACTATTGTTAGAGCACTGCTCGATCAAACTCGCATGCGTTGCTATCTCAAGCATGTTTGCTAATATTAGTGATCAAAACTATAAGTCTTGATTTCTAGTCTACTATAGCTAATATCTCGGACTAGGATAGAAACTATAGTTGAGCTCAAGAACTCCATGGAGATCATCATACAAGATGAAGAACTACTCAAGGAACTGGTGGAACTTCATCGACTAAAAGGTATGTGGAGACTTGAACTTATCTGTCACTCAAAATTCTATTTTCTCTATCTCCTATCTTGAGACAAAAGTCGTTTTACTATATAGACTTTTATTATACACATTTGCTATTTCGAGACGAGTTTATCTCGCCTATCTATTTATCGAAATATGTGTTGGTAAGCTTTCGCTTTAGCCAAGTTCATCTTTACCTAGTGATGCAAGTCATGTTATGTTTCAATCACTTTGAAAATGGCTTTGATGAAAAATAGTTTGTGAATAACAACTATATAATAACGTCCTCTAAGAATGTTTCAATGATTGAAATGAGAGTTTAGATTATATAACCATTGTGTGGTAACACATATATGTATAAGTCCTTATTCCTTGAACCAAAGTATGCGTACTTTATTAATCAGGAAAACCGGAACAAGAGATGTGAGCTCAGTCCGCGAACTGGCAGAAGTTCTCTTCCCGAGAAAATATGTTGGAGTTTTTGAACTCCTTATGGGAACTAAGTCCACGTACTTGAGTTGGTTATATCTAAATACGATTTTTTGTGAACTTATATTTATATTAACTAAGGAATGCAATTTTCAAACCGTGGCTATAAAGTTCATGAATCGATTCGAGTGAATCAAATCGTTTTTGCTTCGATTGTGTCTTGTATACTTCTATAAGATTTTCTTGCAATCGAACAACTCTCTAACTAGTTCATTTGAACTAGTTATGGTGAAGAAGAATAAGGTTAATAAGAAAGTGATCATATGGCTAACCTTTTGGTTAACTACTGTTGAACCAAGAAATGTACAAGTGTGGGTACGGTTACACAAACCTAAAACGTGGATTTCATTTGTGTGTAACAAGCTAAGTTTTCGATCCAAAGGTTGGAAGATATTAGCTTGAATCTAATCAGGTTTTCATATAACGGTGAATATTGAATGCTTTGGTACCAACCTACATTGATTGCAAACCCTGATTTGTAAGACTATATAAGGGAGAACTCTAGCAATTGCGACACCTAATCCCCACACCTCCTGTGTGATACTAGTTGTATTATCCAGAGTCGATTCTCCTTTAACCTTAGGTTTCTTCTCGAGACCATGTAGGTTAACGACTTGAAGACTTCATTAGGATTGTGAAGACAGATCGATACTACTTTCTCGTAGTTGTGCGATATGATCTTTCTAATTCTATCATGTTGAGTATAATCGTAACGGTTGGCTTGAAATTAATATCTCCGATAGGCAAGATATAAAAGTAGTCGCAAACATCTTCGTCTCATCGTTTGTGATTCCATAATATCTTCTTTCGCCACGTCGTTTAAGATTATTGTGAGGTGATTAATAATACTGAGTTGTTCTTCAGGAATATAAGTCTAGTTTATCAATTGGATCATGTTCACCTTGATTTATTAAAAGACGAAACAAAACTTGTAGATATTTCTGTGGGAGACAGATTTATATATTATCGTAGACTTTTCTGTGTGATACATATTTGTTTATTAAAGTCTTCGAATTTGGGTCGTAGAAACTCTTAGTTGTGGGTGAGATCAGCTAAGGGAATCAAGTGCATAGTATCCTGCTGGGATCAGATACGTAAGGAGCACAACTGTACCTTGGATCAGTGTGATATTGATTGGGGTTCAACTACAGTCCAGATCGAAGTTAGTTTGTAGTAGGCTAGTGTCTGTAGCGAATTAATATAGTGTGTGTTCAATCTGGACTAGGTCCCGAGGTTTTTCTGCATTTGCGGTTTCCTCGTTAACAAAATTCTGGTGTCTGTGCTATTTATATTCCACATTATATTTTGTTATATAATTGAAATATCACAAGTTGTGCGTTAAGATCAATCAATTAGAATATCCGACCTTTGGTTGTTGATTTAAATTGATTGACACTTGAAAATTGGTCTTTGGTACCGTTCAAGTTATTTCACATAATAATCCGGCTCACGGATTCCTATCTGTTCGATTTGCTGATTACATTGTGAAATAGAGATAATAAAACTCTTTGATATACTTTATTAAGATTGAGTCTAGTTGATTCTCTTGAAAGTATATTGGAGTTAGTCCATACAGAGTGCTAATCAAAATATTGGGTGTGGTTGTTAGACCCCCGCTTTTTCAATTGGTATCAGAGCTGGCAAACATATTAAAGACCTTATAAGTCTGTGTTTGTAGTGATCTGATATGGACGAGTCTATCCCTAATAACGTTCCAGTTCAGAAATTACCAGATGATTCCGAAATCTTGGATTCACCTGAGAGAACTCTCACATCTTAGTAAATATCTAAACATTCTATTGATGTAAAAAACTGTTGATTGGGAAACACTCATAGAAGAACAGTTGGCTGAACTTTCTGATGAAGCTGATTCAGATATTGATAGAGATGTTGATGAGGAAGTCTCAGAGTGTTAGAGCATTGCTCGGTTGAACCCACCAAGCGTTGATTGTCATATTTTAGTGAACCAAAACTCATTTAAGAGTTGCTTGATTTAAATATACTAGAGTCAACTTCGTATAGGTTAGCTTGAAAGTATTAGGGTGAGACATTACAAGTATTTCGAAGACTTGAAGAAGTGAAGAAGAACGGAGTTACAACCACAACATCATCCTTCCACTTGAGGTTAGTGATATTTGACTTGAACTGTTTCATTCCCTAATGTATCTTTCAATTCGTGCATATTGAAAACATAAAACTGCGAAGCATGAACACTCTAGATAGACATAGTATTAAGGAATACAATATGAAGTTTCCTGCTTAACCATTAAAATTTGTATATAAGACATCGATATAATCGTATGAATTCTATTGTGATTATGTGTAGGTATGAGGTGAGGAATTCATCCTAGGGAACAATGTTTACATGTGTTCTAAGGAAGTAAATTCATGATATGTGTTGTGAACCGAAAGGGAAATCGCCAGGCATTATTGGGGCTATTCTTCATTGCATAGCTTATGAACAACCAATATGTGTGATTAGTATAACCGCTCATGACTTGTTTGTGTTCTTGGTAAAACTATTCACATAAGGCCTGACTTATGTATTGGTATGACTTTTATTAGTGAAACCGATCTTAAGTAATCACATGGGGTATGATCGGGTTGTGAGTGTCTGAACTTATTATTGGGAGAAGGGGAACCGATTTTAGTAAGAGGTGCAGTTCATCACAAGGGGAACCGATCCTTTTATGAGGTGCAACAAGGTAAATCGGTTTCAAGTGAGCAAGTATGAAAAAGTACTTGCAAGAGTAAGATGTCGACACACTTTGAACACGGTGCATTAATGCTTATTCTATATTGTCCAAAGATATTCCTTAACGGCTACGAAGGAAGTAAATCCCAAGATAGAATTTAAATAAGTTAAGAATCTTTTTAATTAAGGAAGTCATGACCCCCGGTTCAAGATAGTTTATTTTGAAAGGAGAGGATTTGCAATTCAAAAAGGGCTTGCGGCGCAGCTTGTTGCTCGCTTGCCTGCTATGTAAGAATATTAAAACTATTTTGAATGAAAATTTATAAATATTCTCTTAAAAATTAAGGGTTTTAGATTATATATGGAAAATAAGAATTAGTAATGTGCATTGTCTAATTAAAGATTTTCCAAGGAGATTTTGATCATGTATTTTTGGACAGTGCATTCACAGGAATTATGAAAACCAAATTTGGTGGAGTAATGAAAAATATCTTGAGAATATTTTCGGTTTTGGAAATTCTTTGGTGTCCAAACTTTCTTGTCTATAAATACTTTGAGTTTTCATTTCTAGCAAACTAATCCTGCGTAACATAGACTTCCTCTTTTGTCTTTGTTACTGGTGAAGCCGCCTATCAAAGAGGAGACTAATCTAATTAGGTGAAATCTCTTACGGCCTCTCAATTTAAAGTCTTCTTTGGGATTGAGAAGCTCTAGCGCGACCCGTTGGTGGGAAACTAGATATTGCGGTTTATATTTAGTTTTCGTATTGATTTGATTGACTAACGCTGGTTGAAATTTGATTGCGCCAAGTTTGTTTATGCTTGAGAATCTTCTCTTGTGATATAAGATTCACTCAAATTAGTTCAAGGTTTCGACAGGGATCTTTAAACTGTTGTTAGATCTAAAGACGATCTTGTGATAATCGATTGGTAACAGACTCCGTTCTGCGTGTGATTGATCACAAGAGATTCAAGTAGTTGTGTGTAGGTTGTTATTGAAGATCTAAGAAGATTTGAAGACAAAAAAGATATTGAAGATTTATGACTTGGTTTTTATAATCTTTGGTGTGCACAATACTTGTTTGGGAAAAATAGGATCCGACTATAATTGATTTATCCTTTTGGGTATTTTGATAGAATAGTTAAGGAAGATCGGCATGAATACGTTTCCTTGTGATTAAAGGTATTGATTGGCTTAATCATAACGATTGCCTTTAGGTGATTGAACATAAGATAGATCTTGGAACCTGGCAAAGGAGTTTATGTTAAGATAAACAAGGGAACCTTTACGCAACTCATATCACTTGGTTGAAGAGAGTTGATACCAAACAGATTTGTTGTTCCTTTACTGTTTGGAATACGAACCAACGGAATTGGTCCAAGTACGTGACTTGTTTACAGGTTGGAGGCGTGGGAATACAGACGAAACTAGGTGAACTATAGGTTTAGTTGCTTGGTCTTAACTATATGAAGTTGGTTTATTTTGTATAGCGGCTTAATCTTGAGAGTATTCAATTCTGGACTAGGTCCTGGGCATTTTCTGCATTTGCGGTTTCCTCGTTAACAAAATCTTGCTGTGTCATTTACTTTATATTTCCGCATTATAATTTTTTTATTATAATTAAAGTAAATTGCACAAACGTTAATTCCTATTTACTTGATACGTGAATCCTATTGAGTTTGGTTAAGTCCGAACCTTTTTATCAAGTAAACACACTTTGATGTTGTACTGTCTCGATCTCGTATCCATAGACGATCACACAAAGTGTGAACCAATTTGTTGTTTTTTCTCGACTCAGTCCATAGACAATCACTTTCGGGGAAATGACTTATAGGAAGGAAAAGTAATAGCTTGAGGTATATTTTGGGTACCCTCGCCTTTTCAATTGGTATCAGAGTAGGCAAACACGAAAAGATCTAATAATCTGTGTTTGATGCGATCCAACCTATAAGACATGAGTCAAATTAAATTTAAGCGAGAGCGAAAACTAAAGAAAGAATCATTTAACATATCGCAAGACGTTGAAAGTTTTGATTTTAAAAAATGTTTAAAAGGGGCTTCTTCGTCAAGTTCTACTTGCTCTTTTGAGAATAATTCTGAATGTTCTCATGACGAGATTAAGTTAAGTCATGTATGTGTAATCAATGATTCAGACTCTGAAAGAACTCTTCTTGATGACGAGAAAAACATTGATTCATCAAATATAGAAACATTTCATCAAAATGAATTAAGCGAAAAATTTCTCTCATGTTCAACTGAACTAATTCTTGCATTAGAAAGAGAAAAGAAGCATTTAGACGATATAAAGTGTATGCAAGGTATAATTGATCAACTTGTCATTGGTCTTGACTCCTCAAAGTATAAATTTGATTCTCTGAAAATAGAAGCTTCATTAGAGATTCATTTTCTTAAAGAAAAGCTTAACAATTGCCTTGAAGAAGCAAAGAAAACTGATTCTAAATATATACAGAATCTTGAGGAAAAAACAAGTGCTAGTCTTTCTCGAGCGGAACTTTTAGAGAAAGATCATGATGCAACTCTTGAAAAAGTATATTTGTTAGAAGAGAAACTTGCTGGTTATGATGCGAGGATTAACTCTCAACGAAAGAGTTTTGAAGAGAAAGGAGGTGAATATCTCTCCCGAGAAAAACTCCTTGAGGCTGATCTAGCTAGTGCTTTTGATAAAATCAAGACGCTAGAAGAAGAAAATTTGGACCTTAAAAAGTTTAATGCTAGCTCAAACAATTTAACCTCAATGTTAGAAGCAATTAGAAATCATCGTGATACACGAGGATTGGGTTATAAGGGAATAAATGCTTCAAATATTAGCAAAGAGGTAAAATTTGTTAAAGCTACAAATTCTTCTCAATCAGAGGCTTTCACTGATGAAAAAGATGCTCATATTTCTTGTAAGAAGAGAAGTATGTCAAGAAGGTAACAACGTTGAACAAGGATAAGAAAAAGAAGAAAAAAACTCATCATGCTCCAATGCAAGAGGATCCACAATAAGGTAACATTAAAACTCATACTTCGTATATATATATACTAAGCATTGTTATTATTGTGGTAATATAGGACACTTGCAATGGGGATGCAAAGTTCGTAAGATGCAAGATGCACTTTCTTTTGTATCAAATGAATTGGCTAAGTTTTCTCCTCATAAGAACTCGGATCATTATTCTCCTAAGTTTAGGCAAAAGAATTACTATGATGATAGTTCAAATTTTGCATATCACTTAACAAGTTCATCTCATAAAATACCCAATTATAGAAAGAGAGATGACGTTTTAAATGCAAAGACAAGATCTGATGTTCCAAATTGGAGAAAGGATGTTTCAAAAAATATTCAAAAGGACAATGATCCTAATGGTATTGTGAAGGAGAAAGTTGCTCCTGCGGAACCCAACTCTAAATGGGTCCCTAAGTCCTCCATAGCCAAGAAGGGACTAAAAAATTAGTCACAAGAATGAATCCCAGTTGTTAATTATTGGTGACAATAATTACAAGAGTCTTCTTGAAAGACTAAAGAAAGACATTATGTCTGAAATCTCTTGTACTAGTAAATATTGTGATAATGACACTCTTCATCACAATTCAAAGAAGAAAAACAAGAGATGGAACAAGAGAAAACAAACCATGCAAGAGGTCAAGAATGATGATTCGGTCTTAGTCACTCGTGACGAACAAGACAAGGATCAACTCAACGCAACCTAGTTATGTTGCAATGTGCATGCTTTCCCTTGTTCTCAATCTTATGAAGGGTGCACGTAAAACTGAGCACATGATCTCTCGGGTAATTATATGACTAATTAACATCTTTAGGAGATTTCTTTTCTTCTATGCTCATACTTTCTCTATCTATATTTGAGTTTTGATAGAAACGGTAATTGTGAGTTTATGATGTTGAATCTACTGATCATATTTTTGTAGCTCTTGTTTTTTACGATTAAAACAAGCCAAAAATCACTAAATTCGGATATCGTATGCAAAAGTTATGTCGAAAACAGTTTAGTATTGTGATATTTCGCTATCAATACAAGGGAACCGATCCTTGTGAGAAGTGCAACACATGGGGGTACCGATCCTAGTGAGAGGTGCAATACGAAGGAGTGTAAAACTATGTTTCCTATAACTTCTTCGTCCGAACTCGGAATGACCTCATTCTTTTTGCGTTGGTTTCACAATTTAATTATCTACAAGATTGAGGTAATTTCAATACTTGATTTTATGTTGAATATTTATAGTGTATTGCAAAAGTGATTTATGAGATGTTTGATTTCGGTTTTACTACCCTAATATTCGATCTCATATATTGTGAACCCTTATGGTTTGGGTGACTTTTTTATTTAGCAGGATTAAGTTTTATCCAATGTTGGTAGGCTTTATAAAAGGATCATGAGGGGTTCCTATAGAAACAATATGTTGAATCGGTTTTGGTTTAGCATAAAAGCATATGTGTTTCGACGGTTTTCAACTATTGCTTGCAATTGTTAAAACCAATTTTCAACCTTTCTCTGTTAAAGGTTGGTTGTTGTTATTTTTTTATTTTTGGCATGAGAATGACGACATAATGGTATTTCGATATCAATTCTCCCGGAAGAAGAAAACGATGCGATCATATTTGGAGAAGTTGGATGCGAAATTGAGGTAACAATCTTGTTTGTTAATTGTTTTCCTGTTTTAAGGAAAGCCTATTTTTATTTGATATATATTGCTTTTGCTTAAACAAAATAGTTGGTACAATGGATTTGTTTATTCCATTATGTATGTGTGGATGTTTGTGTGATTCAATTGTTTCCGGTTAAGTAAACCTTTTGTTATCTTGCTTTGTTGTGTGATATCAATAGTTTAGGCTTACGAAATTTGGTGCAATTGTGGTGCTTTAATGTTTATGTTAATTCAATTGCTTCCAATTAAGTAAAACAATTGTTATTTTGATTTATTGTGTAGTATCAATTGTTTAGGCTTACAAAATTTCGGTGCAATAGTGAAACCTTGATATATATATGTTGTTTCTATTGTATCCGGTTGAGGTGAATAATTATGCAAGTTGATTTATTGGTTTGTATGAATTATTTATGGCTTAACGAATGAATATGTTGACGTGATGAGTTGTTTAGTCCAATTCGATTCCGAATAAGATAAACTAAGTTAATTCTGATCTTAGTTAGACTTATCAAAGTGGAGGTTTTGGTTATTCAAGTCTAGCCGAAAGCCTAAACAAGGAAATGCTAGTTAACTAACCTAGTATTTGGCTTGTTTAATATCTAAGAGCAACTGCAATCACGCGACCAAAACTAAAGACCAAAGACCAAAAAAAGGATCAAAAATTTGGTTTAGTCCGTGGTGCAGCGCTACGGTGGAGGAGTAAAAATTTGGTGGGGCGCAATCCCACTCCTTCGCCCCATCAGGCGTAGTTTAAAACTACGCCCCAATTGTTTTTTTTTTTAATATGTTATGGGGCGTAATTTTGAGTTACGCCCCTTTTTTTTTCTTTCTTTAGTTTTGTTATGGGGCGTAACTTTGAGTTACGCCCCATCAGGCGTAGATTAAGACTACGCCCCCCCTTTTTTTTTTAATACGGGCGTAACTGTGAGTTACGCCCCACCAGGCGCAAGCCTAAATTCCGCCCGACCATCGATCAGACCAAAGACCAAATATACTCCGTTTTTTAGTTTTAGTCTAGTATTTGGTCTTTAGTCCGTCCCGTAGTGCCTGCTGTTTGGACCAAATTTTTAGTTTTGGCCCATGACTGTGGTTGCTCTAAAGGTCTAAGTTATATGGATAATCAGAAGCTGATGAGAAAAATAGAGTTTATCTTTGTTTTGGTCTTATCAAATGAAGCGGTTATATTTATACAATCGGTTTAGCAAAGGAACTAACTTTCTTAGTTGATTTTTGGTTTTCAAAACTAGTTGGGAAAATTGCTTCGGGCAATTATTTCCATGATAACATATCAAAACGTAATTACTTTGTAGTTTCGGTTTTGATATTGGTTATCTAAAATGGTATGTGGAACCCTCGTGCTTGACTCAACAGGTTGCAAGTCTATTTTGAGATTTGTAAGATCCTTTTCGTGTGTCATTTATTTTTTCGTTTCTTTGTCATTTTTGTGACAAAAAGGGGGAGAAATATATGGAGTAAACAGGTGATGATGGTATCAATTTTATGGTTGATAGGTGTCACTAGGGAAGAGGAAAATGGTTCTTGAACGTTTATCTAACGAATGAGGAAAAGCACAGACTAAGGGGGAGTAACATATCATATGATTGGGATAACAAAGACGTGCAGATTGAAAATCTACCTATCCCACCTTTAGGGGGAGTATGAGCTTTGTTATTATAATGTAGCTGCTATATTTTATGGATTGAATCAATGCAGGTTATGTGTTGTTGGATTCGAGAATCAAGCGTATGTGTAATGAATTCTTGTAATTTTTTTATCCATATGATTGTAAGAGTTTTGTAACTAAAATTAACAAAGGGGGAGATTGTTAGAGCATTGCTCGGTTGAACCCACCAAGCGTTGGTATGTCAAGTTTGGTTGTCATATTTTAGTGAACCAAAACTCATTTAAGAGTCGCTTGATTTAAATGTACTAGAGTCAACTTCGTATAGGTTAGCTTGAAATTATTAGGGTGAGACATTACAAGTATTGCGAAGACTTGAAGAAGTGAAGAAGAACGGAGCTACAACCACAACATCATCCTTCCACTTGAGGTTAGTGATATTTTACTTGAACTATTTCATTCCCTAATGTATCTTTCAAGTCGTGCATATTGAAAACATAAAACTGCGAAGCATGAACACTCTAGATAGACATAGTATTAAGGAATACAATATGAAGTTTCTTACTTAACCATTAAACTTTGTATATAAGACATCGACATAATCATATGAATGCTATTGTGATTATGTATGGGTATAAGGTGAGGATTTCATCCTAGGGAATAATTTTTACACGTGATCTAAGAAAGTAAGTTCATGATATGTGTTGTGAACCGAAAGGGAAATCGCCAGGCGTTATTGGGGCTGTTCTTCATTGCATATCTTATGATCGACCAATATGTGTGGTTAGTATAAACGCTCATGACTTGTTTGTGTTCTTGGTAAAACTATTCACATAAGGCCTGAATTATGTATTGGTATGACTTTTATTAGTGAAACCGATCTTAAGTAATCACCAGGGGTATGATCGGGTTGTGAGTGTCTGAACTTATTACTGGGAGAAGGGGAACCGATCTTAGTAAGAGGTGTAGTGCATCACAAGGGGAACCAATCTTAGTAAGAGGTGAAGTGCATCACAAGGGGAACCGATCCTTATATGAGGTGCAACAAGGTTTATGGAAGAAAGGGGAATCGATCCTATGAACATGTGCAACACGTTTTTGGGAAGGGGGAACCGATCCTATGGACATGTGCAGTGCATACAAGTTAGATACCAAATATATGTGGGGAACCGATCCTCGTACCTAGTCAGCGGTATCTTTGGTAAGCTAGTGTAACTATGCACAATACTCACATGGAGGTAGAATTGAAACTTGTTTTGGTAGAACCGTAAACCCATGAGTTGTGATTGATTGTTACTTGATCAATCACGTTGTTCTTGAAAGTCAGATGAACCAATTCTAAACTTGTTTGGAAGCGTGGTAAATCGGTTTCAAGTGAGCAAGTATGAAAAAGGACTTGCAAGAGTAAGATGTCGACACACTTTGAACACGGTGCATTAATGCTTATTCTATATTGTTCAGAGATATTCCTTAAAGGCTAAGAAGGAAGTAAATCCCAAGATCGAATTTAAATAAGTTAAGAATCTTTTTAATTAAGGGTTTTTAATTATATATGGAAAATAAGAATTAGAAATGTGCATTTGCTAATTAAAGATTTTCCAAGGAGATTTCGATCATATAGTTTTGGACAGTGCATTCACAAGAATTATGAAAACCGAATTTGGTGGAGTAATGAAAAATATCTTGAGAATATTTTCGGTTTTGGAAATTCCTTGGTGTCCAAACTTCCTTATCTATAAATACTTTGAGTTTGCATTTCTAGCAAACTAATCCTGCGTAAAAATAGACTTCATCTTTTTTCTTTGTTACTGGTGAAGCCTCATATCGGAGAGGAGAGTAATCTAATTAGGTAAAATCTCTCACGGATGCTCAATTTAAAGTCTTCTTTGGGATTGAGAAGCTCTAGCACGACCCGTTGGTGGGAAACTAAATATTGCGGTTTATTTTTAGTTTTCGTATTGATTTGATTGACTAACGTTGGTTGAACTTTGATTGCACCTAGTTTGTTTATGCTTGAGAATCTTCTCTTCTGATATAAGATTCACTCAAACTAGTTCAAGGTTTCGACATGGATCTTTAGAATGTTGTTAGATCTAAAGACGATCTTGTGATAATCCATTATTAACAGACTCCGTTCTATGTGTGATTGATCACAAGAGATTCAAATAGTTGTGTGCAGGTGTTTATTGAAGATCTAAGAAAATTTGAAGACAAAGAAGATATTGAAGATTTCTGACTTGGTTTTTATAATCTTTGGTGTGCACAATACTTGTTTGGGAAAAATAGGATCCGAATATAATTGATTTATCCTTTTGGGTATTTTGATAGAATAGTTGAGGAAGATCGGCATCAATACGTTTCCTTGTGATTAAATGTATTGATTGGCTTAATATTAACGATTTCCTTTGGGTGATTGAACATAAGATAGATCTTGGAACTTGGCAAATGAGTTTATGTTAAGATAAACAAGGGAACCTTTGCGCAACTCATATCACTTGGTTGAAGAGAGTTGATACCAAACAAATTTGTTATTTCTTTACTGTTTGGAATACGAACCAAAGGAATTGGTCCAAGTACGTGACTTGTTTACAGGTTGGAGGCGTGGGAATACAGACGGAACTAGGTGAACTATAGGTTTAGTTGCTTGGTCTCAATTATACGAAGTTGGTTTATTTTATATAGCGGCTTAATCCTGAGAGTATTCAATTCTGGACTAGGTCCTAGGGTTTTTCTGCATTTGCGGTTTCCTCGTTAACAAAATTTTGCTGTGTCATTTACTTTATATTTCCACATTATAATTTTTTTATTATAATTAAAGTAAATTGCACAAACGTTAATTCCTATTTACTTGATACGTGAATCCTATTGAGTTTGGTTAAGTCCGAACTTTTGTATCAAGTAAACATACTTTGTTGTTGTATTGTCTCGATCTCGTATCCATAGACGATCACACAAAGTGTGAACCGATTTGTTGTATTGTCTCGACTCAGTCCGTAGTCAATCACTTTCGGGGAAAGGACTTATAGGAAGGAAAAGTAATAGCTTGAGGTATTTTTGGGTTACCCTCACCTTTTCACAGAGTATGATACATTTTTGGATTCGTTGAAAATGAAGAAGAATACAACTTCTCATGTCACATCTCTTCTGACTCCTCTCTATCGATTAAATTGAAAAGGATTTACGGATGTCTTTATGGTCAAAATCGCTCTTGCGAAACGGTCCTCAATGATACCGAGGAAAACCTGAGTAGAAAATCACTTGAGCATGATCGTGTTTATCAAAAATACTTCTTGTTGTAAGATAAACTTGCATAAATTGAAAGAAGAATTAACTCACAGAAAGCAAGTTTTGATGACAGAGAAAGCGCTTATCTCACTCGAGAAAAACACCTTGAGGCTGATTTAGCTATTGCTCTTGATAAAATCAAGGTGTTGGAAGATGACTTGAAAAAGTTCAATACTAGTTCAAGCAAATTAACCACTATGCTAGGAGCAAGTAAAAATCAGCGTGATACACGAGGATTGGACTATAAAAGCATAGATTCTCCAAGTATTAACAAAGAGGTAAAATTTGTCAAGGCTAGTGATTCTTCTCTACAAAAGGATTCCACTGATAGAAAAAGTGAGATACATTCACCAGAAGTTAAGGTTCGTAAGAGAAAAGTATATCAACCTCCAAAGTTAGCACACACAGATCGAGGACAGAACTTTCCTTATGTTTGTCACTATTGCAGAAATAAAGGTCACCTGGAAAGGAGATGTCGTTTCCATATAAGGAATGAGAAACTTCATTATGTTCTTATTTGAGCATCACAAGAAGTTTTGAAACCAAGATCATATGTTAAGACTAATCCCCTTAACACTACATGTTGTAATTGTCCAACCTTTAGGAAAAGGAATCAGTGATGTGATAAATCTAAATTTGCCTATAAACGTCATACGAATCCTTTTCACAATCTTAATGGTTATCAAAAGGATAAATTCGTAAAGAATAAGACAAGATCCGATGCTCCCAGTTGGAGAAAGACTAACTTGCAAAAGAATAGTCAATATAATTCTCTTCCGAGAAATCTTGAAGAGAGTAATGGGAAGAAGGTTCTGATTGTTCCTAAACACACTCAGAAGTGGGTACCAAAGACATCCAATGATGCTTTGAGTGTGAAAAGGAATGATCTTCCAGAAAATTCCATGACTATGGAGAAGGTAGTATCCATGATGTTGGAACTTAACAAGTTTTTTGGAAAAATGGAATTGTATGTGAAAGGTTCTAAAAGTGATCTCTTTCATGATAATCCAAAGGTCACTTATGGTGAGCAAGACATTGTTAAACCCAACACAACTTGATTGTGTTATAAGTGCATCCTCACCAAGGAAAGCCCTGCTATGTATACGGTGAGGGAAGCACGAGAATTGGGGCACACAGATTATGTTCGGTAAGTCGATTGTATTCTTTTAAAAAGGTATGTCTATAAGCTTGAGCAATATTTGTGTTTTTATTTTCTTAGAGTACTTATAATGATCCATGTACCTTGCTTATCGTTCATTTCTACCTAAATTGATATGTGTTTGAGGTTCTTAAATGTTTAGTTTTGAAAATAGTGGTTTGGGATGTTTAAACTTCATGGTACCTATACCAGGTGTGCATACCATCATTTAAAATCAAAATCCAGGGGTTTAAGTACGCATACCCGTATGCATACTTGCCTGTAGACGTCGATATTTGGTAAACATATTTTGGCCGTAACTTCTTCGTCCGAACTCGGAATGACCTTATTCCTTTTGTATTATCTTTCTATTTGAATTCTATTCAAATTAGAGATGATAATTCCTGAATTTGGATGAGTTAAGATTGGTATTTGTCCCGTCTCTTGTTTTTGAGTGTTTTGCTCCGTTTTGTCGCAGTTGTTCCACTTCTCTTGGACTTGGGAACTTGAATTCATAGAGTACTTCTCTTCTAAGATCATTTGTAGCTTTTACAAGAATGTTGTTAGTGAATCACAAAGAAGGAAGTTCAAGAATGGGCAGTAGTAAGCATTACTATGGGATTCTTGAATGTTCACAATCATTTTATGTGAACTATGGTGCATGGTCGTTAATGAATTTGTATGTTCTTCTTTGTTAATAAAATATTTTTATATGCCTTTGGTATCTTTTATTGGTATAAATCCGGACGAAAAAGATCGATTCTACCCTCTAAGGACAAATCATCTTATATGTGCATTAAGAGTTTGTCTTGATGCCTAGGAAACTTCTTATGATAATTTATTCTTATTTTTGAGAAGGATTACTAGAGTTTGGAATTGCAATTATTATGATTACACAGAGCTATGTCCAATATTTTTATCTTCATGTTTTTAGGTTTATTTGTTTAAATTCTAAAACTGTTTGGAAGATGATTTTTGCAGTATTAATCTTTATGGTTTTATATATTGCAATGTGTTATTGGATATATGTGTTTGCGTCCGTCAACTATGATTGTCCCATACCTTGTCAAAAGTTAAGTCTTTCATATGTCGATATGCATGTATTGATAGTATTGATACAAGAATGAATGAGCTTTTGATATTACAAAAGTTAAGCCTATTATGTCAATTATTCATGGAAGATAGGTTAAAATATTTTGTTTGCAAGGATTATGTCTATTATATGTCATTGTGCGAATAGTGATGGAACATAGAATGAATCCTTGTGTATTCTGCAGTATTGATCTTCCCTGATCCATATTTTTTTATGTTTATATACTGTGTTGCTTCATAAGTATCCTTATGATTGAGCATGACCAATTGACTTGATCATACTCATGTGGTCAATTTAGTTATTGCTCCGTAAGTTCTCTTATGTTGAGCATGACCAATCAAATTTATCACCTTTTGTGGTTGATTTAATTGTGTGTTTTTGATTCAAATTCATATTCAAATGTGATTTGTCATGTCCAAAGAAATCCTTCTTTTCTTTTGAAATTAAGGTTGCTCTTGTTGTTCTTTCGGGAATGACATAATATGGGGGAGAGTTCTTAATTGAACTTGTGCTTAATTGCAAAATCTTTGTGGGGAGTGCGGCTATGGAATATTATAGGGGTTATCTTGTATCTTTATAAACTCCTTGATGAATGCATTTAGCTTTGGATATATGATTGCATCTAAACAAGTTGATATGTGCTTTCTTTTGGTCATGAAATGTTTCTTTTGGAAATTTCATTAAGATCCCGTTTTCGTACATTTGACAATTTTATTGACAAAAAGGGGGAAAAGTAATATGTAGTTCACACTACAAATACATATGGTTTTCGGATCATTATCTAAGGGGGGTAGTTTCCATGTGAAATGGAGTATTGACTAACGGGGAATAATACTTATCACCATAGTATTTTTGTCGAAGTTGTGATACAATTTAACTTTGATGCTACATAATGATACTATGACACTGTATAATAATGATTGAAAATACTTTTTTTTTCTCATTGTTATAGCTACGGATTTTCAACAACGATGATGCTAAACTTACAACCTTTGGGATCATTGGAGTACTTGGAAATGACGAAGATTTAGAGTAATTTTGAAGATTAGGCATGTGGAATAGGAGCTACAAAAGTTTATTTATTTATTTTTGTATTCTATATGTATTGATAGTTTTGTCACTAAAATTGACAAAGGGGGAGATTGTTAGAGCACTTCTCGGTCAAACTCGCATGCGTTGCTATCTCAAGCATGTTTGTCAATATTAGTGATCAAAACTATAAGTCTTGATTTCTAGTCTACTATAGCTAATGTCTCGGACTAGGATAGAAAGTGTAGTTAAGCTCAAGAACTCCATGGCGATCATCATACAAGACGAAGAACTACTCAAGGAACTGGTGGAACTTCATCGACTAAAAGGTATGTGGAGACTTGAACTTATCTATCACTCAAAAGTCTATTTTCTCTATCTCCTATCTTGAGACAAAAGTCGTTGTACTATATAGACTTTGATTATACACATTTGCTATTTCGAGCCGAGTTTATCTCGCCTATCTATTTCTCGAAATATGTGTTAGTAAGCTTTCACTTTGTCAAGTTCATATTTACCCAGTGACGCAATTCATGTTATATTTCAATCACTTTGAAAATGGCTTTGACGAAAAATATTTTGTGAATAAAAACTATATAATAACGTCCTCTAAGAATGTTTCAATGATTGAAATAAGAGTTTAGACTATATAACCATTGTTGGATATAAGCATTGTGTGGTAACACATATATGTATAATTCCTTATCCCTTGAACCAAAGTATGCATACTTTGTTGATCATGAAAACCGGAACAAGAGTTGTGGGCTCAGTCCGCGAACTAGCGAAAGTTCTCTTCCCGAGAAAATCTGTTGTAGTTTGTGAACTCCTTCCGGGAACTTAAGTCCGCGTACTTGAGTTGGTTATATCTAAAGATGATTTTTTATGAACTTATATTTCTATTAACTAAGGAATAAAATTTGCATACCGTGGTTATAAAGTTCATGAATTGATTCGAGTGAATCAAATCGTTTTTGCTTCGATTGTGTCTTGTATACTTCTATAAGATTTCCTTGCAATCAAACAACTCTCTAACTAGTTCATTTGAGTCATTTGAACTGGTTATGGTGAAGAAGAATAAGGTTGATATGAAAGTGCTCATATGGCTAACCTTTTGGTTAACTACTATTGAACCAACAAATGTACAAGTTTGGGTACGGTTACACAAACCTAAAATGTGCATTTCATTTGTGTGTAACAAGCTAAGTTTTCGATCCAACGGTTGAAAGATATTAGCTTGAATCTAATCATGTTTTCATCTAACGATGAATATTCAATGCTTTGTTACTAAGCTAACATTGATTTCAAACCCTGATTTGTAAGGCTATATAAGGGATAACTCTAGCAATTGGGAAACCTAATCCTTACACCTCCTGTGTGATACTAGTTATATTAGCTATAGTTGATTCTCCTTTAACCTTAGGTTTATTATCGAGACCCTATAGGTTAACGACTTGAATACTTCATTGGGATTGTGAAGCCAAACCGATACTACTTTCTCGTAGTTGTGTGATATGATCTTGCTGATCTACCATGTTGAGTACAAATTGGCTTGAGATTAATATCTCGGATAGGCAAGATATAAAAGTAGTCACAAATATCTTCGTCTCATCATTTGTGATTCCACAATATCTTCTTTCGTCATGTCGATTAAGATTATTGTGAGGTGATTGATAATACTGAGATGTTCTTCGGGAATATAAGTATGGTTTATCAATTAGTTCTTATTCACCTTGATTTATCAAAAGACAGAACAAAACCTGTAGGTATTTCTGTGGAGACAGATTTATCTATTATCGTAGACTTTTCTGTGTGATAAAGATTTGTTTATTAAAGTCTTCGACTTTGGGTCGTAGCAACTCTTAGTTGTGGGTGAGATCAGCTAAGGGAATCAAGTGCATAGTATCCTGCTAGGATCAGAGACTAAGGAGCGCAACTGTACCTTGGATCAGCGTGAGATTGATTTGGGTTAAACTACAGTCCAGACCGGAGTTAGTTTGTAGTAGGCTAGTGTCTGTAGCGGCTTAATACAATGTGTGTTCAATATGGACTAGGTCCCGGGGTTTTTCTGCATTTGCGGTTTCCTCGTTAACAAAATTTTGGTGTCTGTGTTATTTCTTACCGCATTATATTTTGTTATATAATTGAAATATCACAGGTTGTGCGTTAAGATCAATCAATTAGAATATCCGACCTTTGTTTGTTGATTTACATTGATTGACACTTGAACATTGGTATTTGGTACCGTTCAAGTTATTTCACATAATAATCAGGCTCACGGATTTTTATCTGTTCGATTTGCTGATTACATTGTGAAATAGAGATAATACAACTCATTGATATACTTTATTAAGATTGAGTCTACTTGATTCTCTTGAAAGTATATTGGATTTTGTCCATACAGATTGCTAATCGAAATATTGGGTGTAGTTGTTAGACCCCCGCTTTTTCAACTATTCTCCAAGATCACCTTCACCACAAGGATGTCCACAAATGCCTACTGCTCAAAGACCACCTAATTTTGCTCAAAATTGATCTCAACAAGAAAGACCACCATGTCAGATTTGTCACAAAAATGGTCATTCAGCACCAACTTGCAATCAGAGACTCAATTTTTCTTATCAATGGAGAACACCACCTTCAAATATCTCGGCTATGTTGATTCCGCTACTCATAATCACATAACTGCTGAAGAAGATTCTCTAACTATTCATTCTCCTTTCACTGGTTCAGAGGTGATCTCTACTACAAATGGGGGAGGTAAGGAAATTTCTCACTTTGGCTCTAGTACAAAATACTTAGATAACCATGCTTTTGTGCTAAATAATGTATTGCTAGTTCCTATGTCTACTCAAAACTTGTTATATGTCCATAAATTTACATCTAATAACAATTGTTCTCTAACCTTTACATGTGATGGTTTTACTGTTCAGGATCTATCCACTGGGAGGATTCTGTACAAGGGACATCAGAGTAATAGTCTTTATCCTATTCATTTCAACACCAGCCTTTTATATTCTACTTTCACATCACCATCATCATTCTCTGCTTCTGAAGTTTGGCACCGGAGGCTTGGGTATCCCTCCTTTTAGTCACTTTAAAGATTTGATAAAGATTTGATCTTACTGATTTTTAGAATAAACCACTCTTTTGTAATGAGTGTCAATTAGGTTGTAGTCATAAGTAACCTTTTTAGTTGTCTTCTAGTGTTAGTTTTACTCCTATCTTTACTTTGTATAGATCTTTGGGGCCCTTGTAATGTTACATCTGTTGATGGGTTTGTGTATTATGCTGTAAAAATGATCATTATTAAAAAATTATTGGTTATTTTCTTTAGCTCTTAAATCTGATTTCAAGCATCTATTTATTTATTTTGTAAATCAAATAAAGACTTTTTTTTCCCAACATAATGTCAAAGTCATTAAGACAGATGGAGGTGGTGAATATTTGAATACATATCTTAAAGAGCTCTTAACCAGTAAGGGAATTTAACATGAATTTACTTGTCCTCACAGTACTGAGCAGAATGGAGTTGCAGAGTTAAAGCATAAACTATTCTTAATCTTAGTAGAACTATGTTACTTCAATCTGGACTCCCTCACTCTTATTGGGTCTATGCATTTAATACTACCAATTTTTTGATAAATAGACTTCTCGTCAAATCCATTTCTTTCAGTATTGCTCTTGAGGTTTTGTTCAATGTTAAACATGACTATAACCTCTTAAAATGTTTTGGGTGTGTTTGTTTTCCTTGGCTGAGACCATATACCAGATCTAAACTTCAACCTAGAAGCAGATTGTGTATTTTTGGGTTATAGCTCATTTCAAAAAGGCTATCAATGTTTAGATCCCTCTACTGGAAGGATTTATATCTTTAAGCATGTGGTGTTTGTTGAGTCTTCTTTTCCTTTCAAATACTTAGCTCTTATAACATCTAGTGTTGTACTCACTGATGATTTTCACTCTTTTAAGCAAACAAATTCTATCACATGTCATACAATAGAATCTTCACTCTATCCTTTAACTTCAAGTTATATTTATCCTGCTACAGTTTTTAACTCCACATCATTATCTACTGATTCTGCTCCTCTGCCTAGCAATACTACTAATGCACATAACATGATTACTAGAGCTGAAAGAGAAGTATTTAAACCAAAAACATATTATGTTTCTAAACATTTCTTTCCAAGTGCTTTTCTCAGTAATATTTTAGATCCAACACCAATATGCTCCAGTCAAGCTAACAAGAGGCAAGTGTGCATATTTTCTATGGCAGATGAGATCAATGCTCATGTTTCAGCTGGTACTTGGTCTTTGGTGGTACCTCATCCTAGTCAGAATGTTGTGGGCTGTAATGGGTTTTCAGGGTTAAGCATAAGGCTGATGGCTCCATTGATAAGTACAAATCCAGGTTAGTTGCTAAAAGTTTTCATCAGAAACAAGGTGTAGATTTTTCTGAAATTTGTAGCCTTATTGCTAAACCTAACACTATTAGACTCATTTTATCCCTTTTTTTTCAGTTTGAATGGTCTATTACTTAGCTTGATATTAGTAATGCCTTTCTTCATGGTCATCTGAAGGAGGAGGTTTATATGCAACAACCTGCTGGTTTTGTGGACCCTGATCATCCTAAGTATGTTTTTCGATTACGCAAATCCCATTTATGGCCTCAAACAGGCTCATGGGGGCATGGTATGAGAAATTATTTAATGTTTTTTTTTTATTTTTAGGGTTTGTTGCTTATGTTTCAGATACTTCTTTATTTGTGCTGAAGAATGGAAAGTTATTGGTTATCAGTTTGGTCTATGTTGAAGATATTCTTCTTACAGATAATGATTCAGTTTTCATCAAGTCTGTCATCTCTCAATTAAGTGTTTCTTTTCCTTTGAAGGATCTTGGTTTTTTTTTTTTTTCTGGGTCTTGAGGTAAAAATGGATAAGTATAGGTTATTTCTTTCTCACTCCAAATATGCTCTGGAATCACTCAAAATAACTAACATGGTGGGAGCTAAATCATGTCATTATCCTGTTTGTCCTTCTACCAAGCTTGATCCTAGAGATGGTGATTTTCTTGAGAATCTAACAAAATTTAGATCCATTGTAGGTGGCTTGCAATACCTCACTTGGACTAGACTTGAAATCAATTTTGTTGTAAATCAGGTCTGTCAACATATGCTGAAACCTCTACTGCTCATATAACTGCTGCTATATAATAAGGGCACATTAGACTATGACATTTTTTCACTAAGGGGATGGTTTCTTTACATGGATTTAGTGATGGTGATTGGACATGTAATACAACTGGCAGGAAGTCCATTAGTGGTTTTTGTCTCTTTTTTGGTCATAATCCGATTAAATGGTCTTCTCGCAAGCAATCTATTGTTGCTAGGTCTAGCATAGAGGCTGAATACATAATTAGTATGGGTCTGTCAGTTACTCAGATACTTGCATATCTTTTTGCATGTTGTTTCTTATATTGGTTGTGATAACATATCTTCTTTATCTTTGTCTAGCAATCCATTAATGCACAACAAAATGAAACATGTTGCAATCAATTTTCATTTCATCAAAGAGCTGGCTCAGTCTGATCAACTTAGGTCTTCTACATTTCTATATTTGATCAAGTGTCAGATGTTTTCACCAAGGATTTGCATGGTCCACGATTCATATTGTTATGTCACAAGCTCATAGTCCTTACTCCTAATGTATATGGTAGTTATAGTTTGAATTTCAGTTACACTGTATTTGTGTGAGTCACATATGTGTTGTATGTGTGAGTATTTTACTCTTTGTCATATATATTTTCTCAGGTCTGTCTGAGATAAATGGCGTCTTTTATAATTTCAATTTCAATTTAATTCTTAGATTTACTTTCTCTCTCTAAAATTTTCTTTAAATTCAAAATATTTTTATCAGATTCAATAGATTGAAGTTCTTCTACTTTGAAGATTATATCAGGTTTACTACGTATCATCAAAATATTAGCTTCAAATTCATTGTTATTTGAGCTCTAAAGAAAAATTGGTACAAATATTGTAAGATAGTGTCCATATAAGATTGTTCAAAGACCCTCCCTATTAATTAAATGTAATTATATAATTAATTTTAAATTAATATTCGATTGTTTTCCGATATAGTTCTTAATTGTTTTTATGATTCCACCCCCTTTAGGGAATTTATCCCACACTGCCTATGCAATAAATTAACAAATACAATTATCTTCATCTAACTCTCTATTATCAGTAACCAAAGAGATCAGTAAGATAGACTAACCATATCGTTCCTTATATCACAAGGAAAAATAAGTTCTTCACCTAAGTTCCATTTACTACACTACCAAGAATAAGCTCTATATATGTATTGTAGAAAATACATTAAAATTCATGAGAAAGGTTAAACCTATTCACAAACTTGTACACTCAGTTTGTGAATAATATCAAGTGACTACTCGTGTTCAGGGTCTACTATTTTCAAACCAATAAGCCTAAAGATATTATAATCCTTTTTGTTGTCACTCTCCTCCTATGAATTTGAGTTTGTTAGATTTTTTAGAACATTGGTTTTATTATATCAAGTTTATTGCTTTTGGATAGGCTAATGATTATTATTATATATGTTCAAGAGTTATAATAGCTTTACTGTTGTTATCAAATCTCCTCAAATGATGTTCTTCATCAAAGTAATCAACAACATTGATCAATTATCCCATATTACCCATAGAAAGGACAAAACATTATATTATTTTTGAGACTAAACTTCTCAATTTTTTTTAGCAATTTTATCACGTGGAAATCTTGAATTATCAATACCTCCTTAAAGTTCTTTGAGTGGTTTATCCATCTTATTTTAATGTTTTGGAGATCTTGTAGTACCATGGTGAAATAAGATGCCGCAAAGCTAAAGAACTTATGATCAGTATCATAAGTATCCTTTCATTTTGGTGATTGTTCACTTAGATACCAACAAGGTTTCTGGTGTGTATGATAATTTGGTTCCATGGGATATTGGTTTTTTCCCACCATATGTATGATAAGATTGAAAACCATATTGGCTTCAATTAGTGTTTATATGAAGTTGTGAATAGGGGTGCACAGTAATCTGACCCGACCGACCCGTGCTAAAAATAACCGACCCAACCTAAACCCGATAAATTAGAAAACCTTGAACGATATTTATATTACAAAACCGATCTAAAATATGTTATACTCGGGTGCATCACTTTACCTCCCGAATGAGTAAGTACCCGACCGATTAAAAGTTGTAGCCATTGATCTCCGATTCATATGAGCCATTGATCATGACAATAGAAATCCATTCTTTTCTCCCAACCCTAATTCTT
This sequence comes from Papaver bracteatum, assembly GCA_023529315.1. Classification (NCBI taxonomy): domain Eukaryota; kingdom Viridiplantae; phylum Streptophyta; class Magnoliopsida; order Ranunculales; family Papaveraceae; genus Papaver; species Papaver bracteatum. The sequence continues at coordinate 1,085,289 of JAJJWX010003638.1, forward strand.
GCTGTTACTGGTCTTCTTCTCTCTTCACTCGAGCAGCAGTTGCAGCCCCATTATACATATTCTTCTCAAACCGTCTTAGACCACCGTCATCCTCCTACAACACCATAAGCATAATAAAGTACAACCCCTTCCTAATCGATTTGGATCTTCATACCTTCATTTACCATTAAAGTGTGATTGGAATAGATAGCTGCAACAAATAACACAAGTAAACAAGGAGGGAAAACGACCGCTTTTATTGATAATAGATGTTTAGATATACTATAATTGGTTTTCATCGATAACTAGATGTATAGATTTGTCAACCTTGTTTTTTATGAATTTATAGCATATAAATACACCTACAAAGTGAAGATGGCCGGGATTCTGGCATCAATCATAAAATAAGTTTTTAGATCCAAAATCTTCATAACTATACTCTTCATATTCATTTTTTTGTCATCTGTATCATTTAAATTACATCAATTATAAATTAATATATACTAGTTTGTGTTTCTGATTTATGCTAAGTTCGAATTGCTTCACTTGGAAACCCGACCACCGACCTAACCGATCTGATAAAACATAGGGCGGTTAAATACCGACCCGGAAAAAAGACCTTCCCGTAGCCGGTGCTTTCTCTAAATAAACCGATCAGTTCGGTGCTTTGGTCGGTATGCACATAAACCGACTCGACCCGACCGTTGTGCAACCTTAGTTGTGAAGTGTACATGTTTTCTCTGAAAAGAAACCTGAAGATAACACAAGCAAAATAAAAAATCTAACTTAATTAAAATCTAAACACAAAAGCAAGGGGGTGTACATAATATTTTTTTTAGGACCTTACCCTTCTACTTCCGACGGATGACGTATACCACTAACGAGTTTGTAAAGGAGAGGGTACCAGCACACCACTAGCTAGAGCACTTCTCGGCCGAACTCGCAAGTATTTCTATCTCAATCTTGTTGTCAATGTTAGATTTATAAAACTAGACTAAGTTAAAGTATGGTAGATGAGTATCAAACCTCACTGAATAACCCTCAAATATTGAAGAATGAAGATCAAACGAAGACATTTAGATAACTTCATTCATAAAGAGGTATGTGAAGATCGATCCATCCTAATTATTCATGGTATTTACCATTCTATCTTTATGAGTCTATGTTGTATGATTTTAGTAGATTTTATATTTCAAAAAAGATATTTTGAGTCAAGCTTGTCTTGATAAATCTCTCAAAATATGATTCAAGAAATGAACGTTCATATATCCTTAACAATCTTGCTTAAGAAAAATCTTTTGTTCTTGAACTATTTTTGTTTCGGGTTGATCGTTTGGAAAATTCCCAAGCAATGATATTTCATATCTATGACGTTTGGGAATGTTTCAAATTGTTTAAAGGAGGTCTTAAGAACTACTAAAATTCTGGACACAGGGTAGTACGCATACCCAGTATGTAAACCCTAGACATCTTAACTTCAGAATGGGTAAGGTTAGTATGCGTACCCTAAGGTTCTGATTTCGTGAGAGAGGGAAGTACGCATACCCAGTACATGTACCCCAAGGACTTGAGTTCGAGAACAGATAATAGTACAATACCCAGTATGCGTACCCTAGCAACCTGATTTTCACAGAATGGTCCATGGGTATGTGTACCCCTACACATACCTACCCGGTACGAATTAAGCAGATGCTCATAAACTATTTTCAAAAATATGATTTGCATATCCACAACTCGCATAAACACTTCTAAGACAACTTTGACCACTAAATCATTTTATGTTTGTGAATCATGATTTAAGTCTCGAGTATTAATGAACATGATTATGTTTATAAGTTCTTAAGGCATATTTTCCATTAACTATGATTGTACACGATTCTAGTACCCTGGGCCATAGTGCATGTTCTTATGTGTAATTTCAAGATAAACTTTAATAGATGCATTTATGTGTCTAATATAATCTCAATTATGTATATTGTTAGTGCTCGATTTTGTACTTATTTTGCTATTTTATGTATTTGTAGGTGTTTTTGGAGAAATAAGCTTATGCGGAGAAATTGGCTCGAAAAGTGGTCCCAAAAGACACACTACAAGCGCCCCAGAAGAGTCATATTTACACCCCAAAGGAATTGCTATCTAGTGGATAAGGGGCACCTCAATGTTAAGGGATATCTCAATCGATAAGGGGTAACCCATCGTTATTTGCACCCTAGGGCATCCCCAAAGGAGTTTGTTAAAGGCACTCCAGCAGAGGTTAGGGGGCACCCTTCTTCACCTTCGAATTTTGGCGGGAAATAATTCACGGGATCAATAGTGTATTTTGTAATAGATTTGGAGCAAGATGTTCTCGGATTTTATCACCCAACTGGATTAGTAAGGGCTTGGTCCGGTCAAACAGGGATGGTATAGGATTTAGATACGCAGAAAAACAAGTTTCCATGCATATCTCGGTAAATCAGGGCAAGGGAAAGTCACGGAAATTTCATGGTGTATATTTGGAAACATACGTGAAGAAGCAGAGAGAATATATTATAGTGATTTGATTCTATCATCTGACATATAATATTACTTCCGGAGACGTGTAGAAAAGATAAAAGATAAAGAAAACCCGAGACTTTTTGTAGAAGAAAAGAAAGAGAATCTCGAGATTTAGTTGCCCTTATGTGTATAAAAGGGTTGGTACGAGTTCTAGGGAGGTTAGTCGAGAGTTTGGGGAGGTTTATGTGAAGAACTAAACGCTGCAGTGAAGAATCGCAGCAGCAATAGAGAAGAACAAAGAGGAGTTGCAGACGACAGAAACGAAGTGTCGTTCTCAAGAACACGAAGTCATTTATCCTACTACACAAAATATTTATCGTTTTCTGTAACAGTCCCTTTGTAACACTTATATCTGTTACAATTTCACTGTTGTATTATTTTTCACCTCTTGTAAACACTATTGGAGCTATGAATATCAATTTTGAGCGTGTTTCCAACATGAGGAGCTAAACCCCAATACTGGGACGACAGAGGAAGACATATATCATGCATGTGGTAATTATATTTAATTGTTTTATGACTTTTTGCATGGATTATTAATTGTTTTATGGTTTTTATCGAGTGATTGTTATTTCAATTGATGGGTTATACTTAGGTTAAGTATTTTGATATCCCATGATTTAGATTTACAGTCATTGCTTTTCAAAAATCTACCTTGGCATAGAAACATAGTCAATATTCTATTTGAGCTATAATTTCCTAGAATAAATTTATGAATCGCATGAATGAGTTTATGGTGGAATCCGAAGTCCTAGTATCTCTCGTTATCGTGACAATCTTTTGTATATATATTATCTTTATTTTTAGTGTTTTCTCTTTTTAAGTCTGAAACCGAATCTCATTAAGTTCGAGAATCAAACCCTTTACTTACCACTTGTAAAACTACACCCGTTTTTGGCGCCGTCGACGCAGACTTGTATTTAGGTTTAGGTTTTAGGTTTTACATTTTTTTTTAGGTTTTGTATATATTTTGTTTATTTTTATTATTTTTAGATTATTTTTTTGGTTCTATTTTACCTCTTTGGTATTTTTGTTTTTGTTGTGCAGGATTGGCTAAAAGCTAAAAGTGGAAAGTCGAACTTGCCAAAAAAGGAGAAAACCGAAGACATTATTTTTGTTAGTTTTTCTCTATTTCTTTTGGATTTGTATATATTCTTTGTTAAGTTTTAGTATTTTTTTTATATTATTAAAAAAAAAACACAAGCACGAAAGCACACGTGCACTTCATATTGCATCGTCAGACTACCGATTTTAGGAAAACTCGTGGATTAGTAAGCTGAACCCGTGCCTTAGGCCTTATGGGAATTACCAGCTGAAAGTCCACAAACCTCAGCCTAGTACCTTTGGGTATATTTTGCCGTGGTAACCTGAGCCTACCCATTTTAGTCAACCTTGCATTTGCACGTGCACAATATAATGTCGAACTGGTATTATAATAGCCAATACAATGATTATTCGACTGAGCAACATGGACATTATCCTTATTATGACCATAGTGTGAATAGTGGTTGGGAACTCCATCCTTTTGAAGGATATGGGTCTTACCATGGTGAGCCCAATTACTATCCACATGCGCACAGGTCATACGAGCAAGAAAATAAGGAATCTTATAGTGCTAGTTCCTCGTCTTTGGACGACTTAATTAAACAGTTGAAAATTAGTCCTTATTATGATCCTTCCGGTCCGATTCATCCTCTAGAAGAGTCTCTCAAGATTTTAGATGAGTCGACATGTAAACTTAAGTTAGAGGCACAAGAAAGAATTGCTCGAAATAATCTTAATTTCCAATATAGTGTTTCCAATAACACCCTTGAAAATGAGGACAATTATTTACATAATCAAGAAGACGAGGTTAGAATTGGTAATACTACTTTTGTAGTACCAGAATATCGCTAAAACACTATTCCTGCGATATTAACAACATTTCTACGAGCGTCACTGACAATTCTTCAACGACATTTCACGAGCGTTACAGAATAACTAAAAGAAACTGACGAGGGAAGAAGTAAAAGAAGAATAAGACTGATCCTGCGATGATCATTATGCTTGCGATAGAGAAATATTATAACGATCGCGATAAGATCACAGAATAGATCCGAAATAGGAGGAAAACTTAGCTGTCATCCATTATGTAAATCCATATATAAAGGGCACGATAGATCCAGAAAAGGATGATGCATTTTTGAGAGTTGAGAGAATTTTGAGGAGAGAGAAACTCCAGAAAGAAAGTTGTACTTCTGAGTTTTAATATTTCTTGTAAATCTTCCTGAAGGTGAATTAATAAAAGTGTTGTTGTTCATTCACAATTATGACTTAGTTTTCATATATTCTTGACAAGGGTGTAGTGTAGGAAATCCTGCAACTACATTTTGGCGCCCAGAAACAGGGAGAATCGGTCTAAGAAATCTCAAATTGCAACTTGAAGATTTGAAAAAATTATTAGAATTGGAGAAATGGCTATAAGGAGAAGAAATACATCAGAACCACCAACGACAGTGAGAAGAAGTAAAAGACTTGCAGGTGAGGGAACAGGTGAATTAGAATAATCTTTAAGAGTAAGATCAGGAAGAAATAGAACAAGAAATGAAGCATAAAATTCAAATCAACAGCCGAATCAACAAACACAATCACAAAATAGGGATGTGGATTATGATAGAGTGAGCGTACACACTTGGAGGTCGGATTCAATGGAAGAAGCAAAAAATCGACAATTAAGAAATGGAGAAGAAGGAGAAAGAAATCAAAGAATGTATGGAGAATTAGTTCACGTGGGACGTGAAAACGGGACAGTAGATGATCTGAGGCAAAGAACACAGGAAGAAAGGAGATTAGAGGCGGAGGAACGCACGAATATAACAAGACAAAATCATGAACTAAGAATGGAGAATTTGAGATTACAAACAAGGAGGTCAAGAAGTACTGTAAGATCAAATTCAAGATCATTCAGGGAAGAACAAAGGCGAAATTCCCCAATGAGAAATGTTAGAGAAGAAGTGCAAAACTTAAATGGGAGCAACGTCATAGAGAAGAAGAGATAATTGGCGATCGTTATAATCTGCGTGACAATAGAAATCAAGAGGGAAGAAACAACCAAATTGAAGAAGAGAATCTAGAGGAAGGTAGGAGGATATTGCATGGGCGAGAGAATCAAAGAAATCAAAGAATAATTGAAGAAGAAATTGAAAGATACTATACTAAACAAGCGCGCCTGGCTTGCGAGAGAGAAAGATTAAGAGCATAAGTAGAAGAGAAATAATTTCGAGAGGCAGTACGACAAAATAACCATGAAAATCGAGAAAGAAGACGTACACAAAATCGCTATAATGATAATATTCAAGAAGAGTATGATAGGATACAAAGGAGAATAGAGAGACATCGAAGAGAAATGAGAAGAAATGAAGAAATTCGCAGAGAAGAAGATAGGAAGTTTCGATTTCAAGAGGATGGTGAAAGAGAAAATCGCAGAGAAAGACATGATGATGAAGAAGAAGGAGATACACAAAATCTCGCAAGACAAGAACGTAGAAGAAGGGAAGCTGCATTAAAAAGGCCAATGGGACAAAACTCAGCTGAGAATGAGCAAATTTTGAGAGAATTAGCAGAAATGAGAGGAATGATAAGCAATAGAAGAGAAGGAGGTAGAAGGAAACTTGATGAAGCTATTGAAGAAGCTGCGAGGACTCCATTTACTCAAGAAGTACAGTTAAGAGGAATACCTCCAAAATGCAATTTACCAGCATTAACCAGCATTTTTGATGGGACTACTTGTGCCGTTCAACACGTTAAAGCTTATGTTATATGTATGATACAGTGGGAGAATCATGATGCTGTGTTATGCAAGTATTTTATATCTAGATTAACTGGCGAGGCGTTGAAATGGTTTGAGGGATTACCAAAAAATACTATAACTTCTTTTGATCATTTACAAGCTACATTTTTAGGAGCGTACATCAGCAACAATTCATCGTGGCCGGGTATTGAAGATGTGTTTGGGCTAAAACAGAGAGTTGGCGAGAGTCTGAAGCATTTAACTATAAGATGGAAGTCAATGTGCAGCGAAATGGCTGGAAGAGTGGATGAAAGATATCTGATCCTATCCTTCATTAATGAAATGTTCGCGACTAATTTCTTTGTACATTCATATTTTCATAATAAAAAATACAATCACCATGACAGAATTGTGAGAACTGCAGGAAGAATACATTGCTTTGGAGGAGAAACAAAATGAGATGGAATCATACCCAATCGTGAACACCAGCTCGCTGGCGGCAAGTGGAAGTTTTCTCCCTAAAATGATAAATAATGTAGCGAGCGCCTCGCAATCACAACAAGAGAAAGTAGACATTGATAATCAACAAAAATTAGTAGTGATGGGCAGTCGAGATCAGGAAGAATATGAAAGGGAGAAGAATTATTATAATCGCGGTGGTAATAATAAGATTCAAAGACTCGATCAACCTCAAGAAACTTATGGTGGACAAAGGCAGAATAATTTTAAAGGACAAGGTAATCAGAGGATAATCTGGGAAGAAATTAAGATGCCCGCTCTCAATACTAGCATAGAAAAGATTTGGGAAGCTATCATTTTAATGGAAAATATACCCTCTCCGTGGAACATGGGAAAAGAACCCCATCCAAACAATCGAAGTCAAGAATTCTGTCATTATCATCATTTTCATGGTCACACCGTAAACGATTGTAGGAATGTGAAGAGAATAATCTTGAGAATGATTGATCAGGGAAAGTTAAATAATTTTCTAGTAGGACATCCACAATCTCAGCAATTACCGCCAGCACCAGAAACTCGCAGAGTGAATGCTGTAAAAGGAGCGGAAACATTCGTAATAGAAGTTGGAGCCAAAGAAAAGAATTTGTTTTGTAAATCTATTGTACATTCACGCAGAACTATAGAGGATTTCCATGACAATATTTTAAGTAGGGTCTTCGCAAGAGACACAGATGGAAGAGAGATATTAAATATCGCGAGATCCTCGCCATTAGAGGAGTGGCAGAAGCAAACTCTATCTTTCACTGCGCAAGATGTACCTGAGGTTGGCGAGCAACACGATAATCCAATTGTCGTACGATTAGAGATTAATCCAAAATAAATGCAAGAAGAAGATGAAGAGAATGATAGTAAAGTTTAAGATTCTTGGGCCATCAACAGAGTCTTAATAGATATAGGGAGTTCTGTTGATATCTTATTTTATCATACCTTTAAAACCATGGGAGGAAAAGACAAAGATGTAATTCCATCAACATACAAAATCTATGGTTTTAATGGCACAACTAACAAACCAAAGGGGGAAATTGAAATGCAAATACCGTTAAAAGGAATATCTTCAAAAATATTATTCTGCGTTGTGGATATCGAATCACCTTACAATGCCTTGATAGGACGACCATGGTTACACGGAATATTGGGTGTAGCATCTACTTATCACCAGTGTATCAAATTTCCTCATCCAAAAGGTGTTGGAGTTATTAAAGGAGACTGGGGAGAAAGCAATAAATGTTATGAAATCGATATGAAGTCTTGCGAAGAAAGAGCTGAAAAGAATAGCAATTGGAAGTGAAAAATCAAGCAACAACAGAAATGTGAAAGGTTAATGATTGATGCGATAGAATGGAAAGAGGATATAAAAGCTGATGGATAACGTCTCGCAGAAAAGGAAACAATAGCAAAACGCAGCAGAAAAGCAGAATCAGAAAATAGTAAGTAAAGAGGTAAAATGATGAACCTTAGAGAACTCTACGAATAATTTGTTTGAAAAATATGTAATTGAACAAAATATTCTGCTTGAAAGAATCGCAAAAACTTTACCAAAATGATCAAAGTTATGAAATCCTATCAGAGTTACAATACTCGCAAGAAACGCGAATAAAATTTCGCAGAGATTAAAGAATGGGACGAACCTTTATGGCGTGCACCCTAGTTCGCGAATAAAATTTCGTAAGAGGCAAATGTAAGACCTAATAGCGCGTCATATGAGGGGGTATCTCTTGACATGACTCAGTGATAAGGTTATACCGCTGCTGGAACCTGAGTCATGCAGATGATGGGGTTAAAGAAAACCTATCCGGGAGAGAGATCTTGGATTTCCAATTATATATGGTTATACCCTGGTTGGACGACTGAGAGTCTCTTCCAAGAAGTGCAAAGTATAACCAAGGCGCCGAGGTACACGGTTGAGCCAAGGGTGCTCGGAGCATACGAAACTCTCTTGCCATCCTTGGTAAGTCTTGGCTACAATGCACTTGGCCTGAAGAAAACCCCACTTAGGGTGCAGTCTTGTAACTATAAGCCACATAGGCATAAAGGACAAGAGGCTGCGAAAACAGCTGGTTGTTGGTAAATCTGGATGGGAGGAGCTAGTCTTGTATGGACGATGTGCCCTCATTGAAGGGGCAAACAGGGGGGAAGATAAGGGCGGCACCCTCCATTAGGGAGCTGATAAGTGTCTTAAGACGGCAATGTCATGGGGCTTTATGATCGCAAGAAAATTTATGCATGTCATATTGTCGCGTGACGTAAATGATGCAGAGGCAACAAGCCACGAGAAAAATGTTAAGATGAGATCAATGGGTTTTTACATGAAAGTGTAAAGACATCCTGCGATTTCATCGCAAGACGATAATGTCACGAGGCTTTGATCTTGCGAGAGAACTTAGACTTGTCATATTATCGCAATATAATCAAAGAAGAAAGTTAAGGAAAGATCAATGGGTCAATACATGCAAATGTAAAGACATCCTGCGATTTTGTCGCAGAAAGAAGAAGCGTGGCAAAATAAGACCTTTAATTAGGAAGGCACAATAAGACCACAAGATTACTGCGATAATACTCGCAGATGTTATAAGAATTGCGATTTCACGCAACTATTATTTGACGGTAAGATCGCCAATATTAAGGTAAATTTTGATTTTTATTTAATCTTTAATCAATTTTTATATTGCAGATGAATAATAGAGGCAAGTATGGGAATTCATGAGAACGATGAAATTATTATTCATCTATCATATAAAAATTGCATAGATACAAGCACGCAGATAATTAAAAGAATAATAGTTATATTGATTGATTAACTTGCAGAAAAAGAACTGTTTTCTGATTCTTACAGGTAGAAACAAAAGAGGCAAAAGAAATTTACAAATTAACGACAATATTACAGAAAAAGGAGAAAGAAAAAGAAGAACTAGTTAGATCCATCATGATCCTCCTTATCAGACTTCTCTTCATCGCCAGATTCTTACCCTTTATCATTATCATCATTATTTTCTTCTCCATCAGACTTTTCACCTTCGTCATCACTATCATTTTCATCCTCATCAGAATTTTCAGCCTCACTATCAGAGATGTCAAGACTTGAAATTACTGCGGGTACTTCTTTCGTAAGATCAGGGTATATAAAAGGAGAAATTCCATGGTCATCGCAGACCAATTTAACAGAATCATTGCGAACGACAATGAGAGATCTATTGAAGTTCGCGGTGGTGATGCCAAACTGCTTTTCAGTTGTGAATATTTGTAATTGCGAGCATCAAGAGTATTCGCGAGCTGATCCTTCTCTTGTTCAAGCTCCTTGATTCTTTCAAGATAACCTTTTTTAGCTTCTACAAGAATATAACAACAAGTTAGAAATTTTATAAAAGAGAATAATGAAAACAAGAAATTAGCGAGAAGAAGAGTAGCCAATAACCTTCTCTGTTAGAAATCATATCTCTAATTAGAGACGCCTGTTCGACTTGAAGGCTAACATTTACACCTAAATCATTTCTGGCATTGTGAAGAACCTTCTCAGCCCAGGCAAACTCATCATCGCTATTAATAAGGAGACGAGATCGAATTTGAGTCTCCCTCGCAAGAAGATCTTCATTCTCGCGGATAAGTTTATCTTCCATTTGAACTTCAAGGAGAGTTTTATGAAAATCTGCTAAGGTTTTAGATCCCTTTTTTATGGCGAGATCCTTCTCGTCAATGAGATCTCTATTCTTATGCCTTAATTTATCTATTTCTTTCTTTGAATCAAAATAAAGGTGCCTATATTTGTTAGTCAAGCCTAAATTGAATCTGTGTTCAAGTTTTAAGAGATTAAACTTGGATCTAAGTTCATCTATGGAGAGGGAGTTAATCTTATCATCTGAGAAGTTACTCAAGGAATTATTAATACTAGCGAGAAGAGTATGATCATCTACAGGTTCAGGGAAAGTTTGAAAGATTATAGCCTCGTCAGTAAGACCATAAATATCTACAAGTTAAAAGTGATTGCTTGAATAAGCTGCGATAAAATAAAAGGAATTAAAGAGAGATGGGAAATCAGTCATACCATAGAGTTGTTGGTTAGCTCTATCAAGATTAATGATCTTTTTCTTATTAACAGAAGCTTCTGTCTCCAATTGTTTATTCTTCTTGCAAAGCTCTATATTTTCAGACTCTAGTCTTTCCTTATCTTGGCGAACTTTAGCTGCTTTTTCTTCAGCATTGACACATCTTTTATCTAAGTCAGAAGCAACAGCAAAAGAAGCTCTTCCAACCTGAGAAGAAAAGAAATAAATTAAAATCTAGAAATAGAAAAAATATGAACAAATTGAAGAGATAAAAACATACCAAGGCACCAAGAGAATTCAAGAGACTGGGAGTCAGCAATCTTGAGATTCCTTGGAGAGAATCATTATCCACTAAAATAGGAGCATCGCAAACTTGAGCAAGGGCTTGGGATGTATTTTCAATTATTTCATCCTCGTCATTAGAAGTCATGCTGTGGGAGATATCACTAAAAATCCTAGATAGATGAGTCATTGAAGAATCAGAAGAAGAGGAATTTCTTATTGAAGGAAAACCGCCAACATTAAAATCCTCGTCAATATCCTTATCAAGAACAACACTGGGATTCTCTGGAATTGTTTAAGGAGTTGAAGAAGAAAAAGGTTGAGTTTTTAATTTCTTTAGCGGAGGATCGCTAGATTCATCATTGCGAGGGGCAGAAGATCTTCCCCTAGAAGAAGTAGTAGGCTTCTCCTTTATAGATTTCCCAGATGGTTCCTTTGGAGATTTCTCCTTGATTTTTGGAGGAGGCAGTGGTTCTAATTCTTCGATTTCCTGCGAGCACGGATGAAGATAAGAAATAGGGGCAACAATATATTGTTAAAATTTATGAAGAAATATTTCTTACTTCATCTGTAAAAGATCTCATAGCCAAGAGAATGTTGGGTTTCCTAAGAGTTTGATAGCTGAGTTTCATTCTATCAATCTGAGAAAATCAAAAAAGTTAGCGAGAATATAAAAAAGACAATAAATAATAATAACATGAAAAGTTGAGAGAATATACTTCTTTAGATCTTTCAGGCCAGTTGAAGACCCATGGTTGATATTCTGCGAGATTCGTGGGAAGTTTGCGAGAACCAGATATATAAGAACCTTCAAGACTTAATGGAAAGATGAACCACTTAACGTCGCTAGAATGACGACGACCTTGGTTAGTAGATGTATGAAAGTCAATATCCATCATAAGAGCATTGTCACCAGTGAACTTCTCTTTTTTCAAACGAACACCCCAACATGTACTATCCCTCTTCATAGGGACAATTCTATAGTTTACAAAAAAGTTGTCCACAGTATAATCGCAAGAAACAATAGGGACATCTTTGAACAAAGGATTCTTTGGATCCTTGGGGTAGCGAGTTCCTTTACCAGCGCCAAGATAAGCATATTCAAGTAGTAATCTGATGCAATCCCTACCCAATTGGTATATTGCTCGTGAGAATCTCTCGTCAAAAATTATTTGATAAAACAACGGAAGCTCGGGATCGTAAAGAGGGATGGGAAGACCAGCTTCAAGTTGTCCTAGCGATACTATGATTTTCTCGTGAGAACATTGGTCGTCAGTAAATAGTTTAAGGGAAAGTTATGATTTGGAATCTTGATATGGAATCAGAGATAAGTTAAAACCTTTAAGTCTGAGTTTATCGCACATTTTATTGAAGGCCTTCAAATTTTTAGCACCAGCAGCAACCATTTTTGAGTATGGGAATGAAAGAAAAAGTTGAAAAGAAGGAATAAATCACAATTGTTATAGAAGAGCAATTCACGGAAGAACAGTAAAAATTGCAGAGAGAATACGGAGAGAAGAAAGAAGAAAGTAAAAGAGAAAAAGGAGAGGAATGATAAGAGTATTTATAGAAGAAGAAATTTTTCGAAGAAGATGAAGGCAATTAATGTAAAGAAGAGACGTGGGTGGTCAGATCACAGCGGTTACAGAAGACGTGTCAAAAATTTATTAGAAGAAAAGATTCGTGAAAACAGCTGGCGAAGGACGAAGAAATCTGAAAAGATAGGCAATTAAGGCATTTTAGATTCTCATATCTTCACTTCTTCGCTGGAAAAGACATGAGAAGAGGCAAGATGTAGTACCAGAATATCGCTACAACACTATTCCTGCGATATTAACAACATTTCTACGAGCGTCACTGACAATTCTTCAACGACATTTCACGAGCGTTACAGAACAACTAAAAGAAACTGACGAGGGAAGAAGTAAAAGAAGAATAAGACTGATCCTGCGATGATCATTATGCTTGCGATAGAGAAATATTATAACGATCGCGATAAGATCGCAGAATAGATCCGAAATAGGAGGAAAACTTAGCTGTCATCCATTATGTAAATTCCTATATAAAGGGCACGATAGATCCAGAAGAGGATGATGCATTTTTGAGAGCTGAGAGAATTTTGAGGAGAGAGAAACTCCAGAAAGAAAGTTGTACTTCTGAGTTTTAATATTTCTTGTAAATCTTCCTGAAGGTGAATTAATAAAAGTGTTGTTGTTCATTCACAATTATGACTTAGTTTTCATAGATTCTTGACAAGGGTGTAGTGTAGGAAATCCTGAAACTACAATTTTAGATGAGGTTCGATCATTTTCATGTTCTTATAATGATGATTATGATGAGGATAGTGTTGATGAAGAATTTGAAATATGTAGGCAAGGTGATCAGGAATTTGCTACTCCAATTGAGATTTATAATGATGTTACTTCTAGTTCAAATCCAAATAAGTTTGATGATTATTCACCTATTCAAAAGGACGAGGATTTTGACTAGATATACCCCCGTTTTAGACGATGTAGTATTTCCTTTTTACGAAGACGATAATGGTTTAGAGGAACGGGTTTATCCTGAGAATATTGTTTTAGAGTCCAAGGATTTAGAAACAACTGTCTTAGATGAACTCGTAGAGCTTTTAAATATGTATGAGGATCTGTCACCTGAATATGACCTACAGGAAGCAATTAACCATTTTCAGGATTCTGATAATCTAGAAATTAGGGAAATTGTAGCTAGTCTATCTAGAGACACCCAAAACTCTAAGTTTGGGGGTGATTATCATTCTCCATGTGCCTTACCTTTAGATTTTACAGAGATCCCTCACTTGGGACTTGACATATGTACCTCTACCATTTTAAAAGATTATCTTCATACACGTTTTCCTGAACCTAGTGATGTCCATAAAGAAGTTCAGTTGTTAGAAACCCATCCTCTGGTTGATGTGGTTTACCCAGGCTATGATACCCAGATTGATTTTGTTTTCCCACCAATTATTTTTCTTCAAAATGTGGGAACATATGAGTTTCAAATGTGTCTGTTATTAAGTTCTGAGACTAAACCTAATTATTTTAGGAAAATAGAATTGACACATTTGCTTAAGAATGACCACCACTCTCATTATGGTCAACTGTGTAAGTCAAATATGATTGACTTAGAGGATCCTCAATTATTCAGGCTATTATTATGTGCTTCTAATTTTTTCCAGACCTTAGAACCTGATCTTTTGGATCTTACTTATGAGGAGGTGCATCCCATGAAAATATTGTATTTAGACCCCTTTATAGAACCTGAACCTAAACCACAACTATATGTAGTTGTTTTAAAAAGGAAACTAGGAAAGGGTGTGCTATGTTTATTCACTTTCTTATTTGCTGCAGTTTTCTTTTATCTGTGTTAACACTTTTTGATGCAGATGATCCACAATTGTTTCGGCTATTTCTATATGATTCGAGGTGATTAATTCTTACTTATGTATGGCTGAAGACGTTAAACTTAGCACTTATTGGGAGGTAACCCATGCTCATGCAACACGGTAATATCTTTCCTTAACTCTTTTTGCTTCAAATGGTAACAGTTTCTCCTTGTTCATGCTTTTAATTTTATCTTTAGAACATTGAGGACAATGTTAGATTTAAGTTTGGGGGTATGGGAGAAACTTTTTAGTTGCATTATTAAACTCCAGAGCCTATAAATTTATGCTTATTAAGGATGGCACTAACCAATATAAGTTGATGGAAGCATATTGGTTGTAGGAGTTGAGGAACCAATCTGAGTAGATGGAAACATCTAAAGAGTCTATTCATAAAAGCACATAGCTCAGGTGTTAGAAATAACATGGTAGTTTCGCCTTATCTCGTTGAGTCCTTTTCACTTCTGTTTTATTTTTAAAATATGTTTCTCTAAGTGATTATGTGGGGCTCACGATTCAAGTTGTTACCATTGTTAGGGTGAAATAGAGTGATTGAGATACCTTAAAAAAAAAAAAAAAAAAAAAAGAGACCAGACCAATTAGACCAATCGGAAAAAAATGACACTTGGGAATAGCAATATGTGTGTGTTCTCCCTATCTCCGTCGCCTAAACAAGCGTGGAACGCAGGATCCATGGGAACTATCATGTAATCTGCTGACAAGAATCATGCGCTTAGATCCGCAAGATCTAATCATGTTGTTAAAAAAAAAAGTTAATTGTTAATGTTCAGTGAATAAATTGACCGTTGGTTTCCTTGTATATGCCAGACGAGCTGATCTAGAATTAGGATTATCGACCACTGGTTCCCTTGTATATGCCAGTTGTGTTGATACTAGTCAGACCAGTATCTCAGTCCATTAGGATAGGTTCATTTTGGAAGTGACCTTCAGACAGATATGAGAAACACCGTTCACCTAGTCATCATCAAAACCATCTATGTTTTTCTATATCCATATCTTAATCTATCCATGTGATTTGTTGACTCCGAATATTGATGTCCATAGTGCAACTATCTGAGTAGAGCTCTGTCACTTATATATGAATTTTAGTATGCTTGAGTGCAAAATCGTATACAACAATTGGAATTTCGCATCAGGGTACTTCCTTCTGTAGTCAATAAGTATGCCAACCAAGGAGATTCTTTAGTGCCTTCCAAGGTTCTGCGCAGATATCTAGGGTCTGGAGTAAATGTTTTGTGGGTATATCTCTAGTAAGCCCTCCCAAGACTATAACTCGGCCACTAGGGCCACCTAGGGGTTTAAAGGCTTATTGCATACGCTAAATGCAATCAACGATGCCTGCGACAGTGAGTTAGGATTTTATTTTATAGATTTGATTTGCTCGGGACTAGCAAATAATAAGTTTGGGGGTATTTGATAGACGCATTTATGTGTCTAATATAATCTCAATTATGTATATTGTTAGTGTTCGATTTTGTACTTATTTTGCTATTTTATGTATTTGTAGGTGGTTTTAGAGAAATAAGCTTCTGTGGAGAAATTGGCTCGAAAAGTGGTCTCAAAAGACACACTACAAGCACCCCGGAAGTATGTTGGAGATGCCCCAGAAAAGTCATATTTACACCCCGAAGGAATTGTTATCTAGTGGATAAGGGGCACCTCAATGTTAAGGGATATCTCAATCGATAAGAGGTAACCCATCGTTATTTGCACCCCAGGGCATCCCAAAAGGAGTCTGCTAAAGGCACCCCAACAGAGGTTAGAGGGCACCCTTCTTCACCTTCGAATTTTGGCGGGAAATAATTCACGGGATCAACAACGTATTTTGTAATGTATTTGGAGCAAGATGTTCTCGGATTTTATCACCCAACTGGATTAGTAAGGGCTTGGTCAGGTCAAACAGGGATGGTATAGGATTTAGATACGCAGAAAAACAAGTTTCCATGCATATCTCGGTGAATCAGGGAAAGGGATGGTTAAGCAAACTATAGTTTTATGGTCTTGTGACAATGATACTTTTAAATTTGTGGACACGAGTTTAATCTGGAGTAATTGGGACACTCTGATGTGTATGTAGCTTAATTTTTTCCCTTTAACTCGGGTGTGTTCCCGGGTTTAAAGGGTTTTTTTTTTTTTTTTCTTTAATATAACCTTCTACTTCAAAAAAAAAAAATCAGGGAAAGGGAAAGGGCTGTCAATGGGTCCGGATCCATCCAGGTACCATTGGGCCCAGAACCGGACCCGGTCAAATAGAGTCGGTTCTGGGGCCGGTTCTCAATTTTGATGGCCCATAATCGGACCCGGTAAAATAGTCGGGTAACCGCCGGGTCCGGGTATCTAATGGGTTTTTTTTCTTCATCTCTGTAATACACTTTCCAGATTATGACATCAAGATTTAGCATTAAAAAAAATCCTGATGGAATAGAGATGAACTTTGAGTCTCAATACCCAGAGAAATGTAAATCAAAATATTCAAATCAGAGAAATGTAAATCAAAATATTCAAAACCCATTAAAGTCTTGGCAGCAGTGCAGACTGCAAAATGCCAAAATGGAGAATCAATTCCATTGAAATCCAAATCAAAATTTTATTAATCAACAACTAAAGACGAACAAGGGTTTCAATTAGAACTAAGACATCAAAATTAAAGAATTAAAAAGCTTAAACCTACTCCAACATGCAATACAAATGGTTAACTACCGAAATGAGTCAAAAAGAAACTTTAATGGATAGCCATTAAATTACTGCATCTACAAAGCATAACTATATCTCTATTAAATAAATTTATATCAAATAACATCCACAAATAGTTAAAGCCATGTCTCTCTTCACATCAGATCTGATGAACATAAGAAAATCCCATTTCAGAATTCCCCCAAAAAAAAGACCCAATAACCAGTCGACAATCCTTAACCAAATCTAAAAAGTACCAAACATATATTTAAAGGTAACTAAGAAAGGAAATAATAATCAATGATTTTCCATGTACATCGACCTAATCAACCCTTGTATTATGTTCATTTACTTATTTTTGGTGATGAATTTTGTGCTCAAAATATTAATTTAACAGAAACGACTGCATCAGACCCTTATCTTTGTAAAATCTCAAAGACAAGAGAATAAGAAAGAAATTTATGGTTAGTTGCAGTCTTGTCGATGGAACTTGGTAGAAGAAAGGGAGTAAACGAACGTTATGAACCAACTGCGGCTGAAAATGTAGGTCTTCAGTATCTCATTCTATCTAACACTAGGTATATAAACCTAATTCTTCCATTTGTATTACAAGATTATCCTCCAGAAGTGTAACATTTACAATACCCGACTACCCGCAGGTACCCGCCGGGTAAGACCCGGATGGAACTGTTTACTATCGGGTCTACCCGTTGGGGACCCGAAATCACTAATGGGTTCAGTTTTAGGACCCGGACCCATACACCCGGTTCCGGGCCGGGTCCGGGTATTCGGGTACTCATTGACATCCCTAAGGGAAAGTCACGGAAATTTCATGGTGTATATTTGGAAACATATGTGAAGAAGCGGAGAGAATATATTCTAATGATTTGATTCTATCATCTGACATATAATATTACTTCCGGAGACGTGTAGAAAAGATAAAAAGAGAAATAAGAAGAAAAGAAAGAGAATCTCAAGATTTAGTTGCCCTTCTGTGTATAAAAGGGTTGGTACGAGTTCTAGGGAGGTTAGTCGAGAGTTTGGGGAGGTTTCCGTGAAGAACTAAACGCTGCAGAGAAGAATCGCAGCAGCAGCATAGAAGAACAAAGAGGAGTTGCAGACGACAGAAACGAAGTGTCGTTCTCAAGAACACGAAGAACAGACTCGTACAGACAGTCGTTTATCCTACTACACAAAATATTTATCGTTCTCTGTAACAGTCCCTTTGTAACACTTATATCTGTTACAATTTCACTGTTGTATTATTTTTCACCTCTTGTAAACATTATTGGAGCTATGAATATCAATTTTGAGCGTGTTTCCAACATGAGCAGCTAAACTCCAATACTGGGGCGACAGAGGAAGCCATATTTCATGCATGTGGTAATTTTTTTATGACTTTTTGCATGGATTATTAAT
Source organism: Papaver bracteatum (assembly GCA_023529315.1). Classification (NCBI taxonomy): domain Eukaryota; kingdom Viridiplantae; phylum Streptophyta; class Magnoliopsida; order Ranunculales; family Papaveraceae; genus Papaver; species Papaver bracteatum. The sequence continues at coordinate 1,103,932 of JAJJWX010003638.1, forward strand.
TGTTTTATGGTTTTTATTGAGTGATTGTTATTTCAATTGATGGGTTATACTTAGGTTAAGTCTTTTGATATCCCATGCTTTAGATTTACAGTCATTACTTTTCAAAAATCTACCTTGGCAAAGAAACAGAGTCAATATTCTATTTGAGCTATAATTGCCTAGAATAAATTTATGAATCGCATGAATGATTTTATGGTGGAATCCGAAGTCCTAGTATCTCTCGTTATCGTGAAAATCTTTTGTATATATATTATCTTTATTTTTAGTGTTTTCTCTTTTTAAGTCTGAAACCGAATCTCATTAAGTCCGAGAATCAAACCCTTTACTTACCACTTGTAAAACTACACCAAACTTCTTGTTAGAGCACTGCTCGTTTGAACTCGCAAGTTTTGTTATCTCAAGCTTGTTGTTAATGTTAGATGCACAAAACTATAACTTGATTTCTAGTACACTAAAATCATGTCTCAGACTAGGATTAAAGTATGCTAGTTGAGTACCAGACATCATTGAATAACCCTCAAAGATTGAAGACAGAAGATCAAATAAAGATATTTGGAGAACTTCATCAATAAAGAGGTATGTGAAGACGGAATATTTACTCACAATATCACCATTTTATTTATATAATATTGTGTCCTAATACTTCTAACATATTTAATATTGCAAACAAGAAGTTTAGAGTCTAGCTTGTCTTGTTAAACGTCTCGGAATTTGATTCAAACGATGGATGTTCATAGATCCTTAGTAATCTTAGTTTGAAACAAGTTCTTGTTCAAGAACTATGTTTGTGGATCATTTGGAAATTTCCCAAGCAATTATATATATATGTATATCGATTAAGAATGTTTCAAAACATTAAAAAATAGTTTTCAAAACTAATAAAATCTGGACTCATGGTATGCGTACCCAAGATATTTGAAGTTCCGGAGCGTAGGTAGGTACGCGTACCATGGATTTTTGAATTCGTGAATGAGGGGAGGTACGCATACCTAGTACGTGTACTGCAAGTTCCTGAGTTCATGAATATCCTAAGGGTACACATACCCATTACGCGTACCTTGGTTATATGAATTCACAAACTCCTTCATAGGTACGGTTTTGGTTCACATACCTACCCAGTACGAATTAAGAACATGCTCATGAACTATTTTCAAAAAAAATGTTTAGCATTGCTACAACTCATGAATACCTCTTAGGAATCTTTGATCACTAAAACACCTTATATATGAGTATTATGATTCAAGTCTTAAGTGTATAAATGAACACGATTTTGGTTATTAGTTCTTAAGGTATATTTTCATGAACTATATACACGGTTCAAGTACCCTGGAACATAATGTATATTCTTACGTGTAATTTCAAGATGAACTTATCACATGATTACATGAAATTCTAACAAAAGTTTTGTCTAAACAGAGAAAGTGTTTACTTGATCTTCAAGTTATCTTAGCTTGAATTCAAAGCAACCATAAACTTGAAAGTATATAAATAGGGGGACTCAAACAACTACGAATTTCAATCCCTAACACTTCTATGTCCTATTTGTATTCTAGAGTCGTCCATTATTAACCTAGGTTTCATCTCAAAAACATAATTAGTTTAACGACTTAAAAGACTTCACTTAGGGACTCGTGAAGCCAAGTCCGACTATTTTTACCTTGATAGTTTGTGTATCCTGATCTTGTTATTTCTGATTGTCGAGGTTTTAGTCAATATCCTCTAAGAATGAGAGAGATAGAAATCGGAAAGTTCTCTTCATCTCAGGATTTGTGATTCCTCAAGATAGATATCTAAAACTATTCTTTGTTGATCGGTTTAAGATTGTTCTTGAGAGGTGGTTACTAATCCATGCTTCTCAGATAACTGAGTATAAGTGCTCCGAATTTTTAGGTTTCCTATAGTTGTCGATTACAAACATATTTCCAAGCCTTGATCTAATCGATCTAAAGGGAAATCAAATAGGTTTATCTGTTAGAGGCAGATTGGTATCAAAAGTCTTTACTTAAATTGAATAAACTCTTAGGATATAAAGGATGTCAGCTAAGGGAATCAATTGGGTAGAGGCTTGTGAGGTTCGAGACATAAGGAGTACGATTGCAGCTGAATTGCTAGGAAGGTGAATTCGGTCTCAACTACATTCTAGTACAGAGTCTGATAGTAGGCTATTATTTGTGGGGGATTAATATATTTTGGTGTTTAAATCTGAACGAGGTCACGGGTTATTCTACAATTGTAGTTTTCCTCGTTAACAAAATTCTTGTGTTTATGCTTTTTACTTTTTCACATCCTTTGATTAATGAAAAGTATTACACAGGTTCATACTTATATCAAACAAAAAAGTTGGTGGTGTACTTGGTACCCTCTCTTTTTCACTTCTCACATGCTTACATGAATTCCTAATAAGAATTTCATATAAACTAGGAAGGTGTTTGCTTGAATTTCAAGTTATTTTAGCTTGAATTCAAAGCTACATATAAGTCATGAAAGTCTATAAATAGAGAGGCTTAAACAAATGGGGATTCCAATCCCTGATACTTTTTTTTTTGTCATAGTTGCATGCTAGAGTTGTCCTTTATTAACCTAGGTTTCTACTAAGAAACATAATTAGGTTTATTACTTAAATACTTCACTTAGGGATTGGTGAATCCAGGCCCGACTATCTTTTACCTGATAGTTTGTGTATCCTGATCTTGTTCTTATTGATCGTCGAGATTTCGACAATATCTGACCAGGAGCAAGATAAATATAAATCTCAAATTGTTATTCATTTTAGATTTTGTGATTCCTCAAGATAAGTATCTAAAACTCTTCTTTATTGTCTGGTTTAGATTGTTCTTGAGAGGTGGATAGTAATCCGGGCTTCTCATATAAGTATAAATGTTCCGGATTCACGAGGTTAGCTTGATTTGTCTATTGCACCTCTTATCTCCCTCTAAGACATGATGTTTTCTTCATCATATGTAATATGTCACTTAGTCATCCTTGTCTGGCTGTGGGGTAAGCACCTCCAAAATAAACGGAAGAGTTCATTCGGTGACTCTGCGGTCGCCCTTTAAACGATCATAATAAGGTAAAACTTGAAGATAAGTTTTATACTCTATTAATTTCTCAGTCCCTATATGTAGTCCAATATGTGGTTTTGCACATTCTACTACTTTCTAGTTTGATCGTGAAAACACCATGAGCAGCAGGTAGGTGAGTTCCGAAAGATCTAAGAACTATTTTAATTCATTTTTCGCTCTCATTGAATAATTTACATCAAGATTTTTTATCTTAAAAAGCTATCTTATCTTAAAGAGCTATCTAAATTTGGATTTTTGCTTTAATGAAGCTACTTTAATTCAATTTGTGATCTTAAACAGCTACTGTGATTCAATATTCATCTCTTAAAGAACTATGTATATTGAAAACTACGTAGATGAGATGAAATCCCTTTAGGTAAATATCAGAGAGGTAGTTGTGAGAAGACTGAAATACTGGATTACTTAATATGCTTAAGTTGCACTCTTTACTACGTTATGAGAATTACAAGTTGTTATTACTTATAAGTTTTCTACCTTATTGAGTTGTGTTATAGTCAAGTGTTGTATTACTTTGTTTCGAAGTGATTATGTTAAGTAAGAGGTTATGTAACTTTTGCATTTTGAGATTTTTTTGAACTCTCCGGTTATAACACAGATTTTAAAAACAGCTTAAACATGTTGGCATGTGTCATAAGCGTGTCTGCACGACCCTTTAGGTTCCTACTTCTTTTTCCCTCCCAAAATTTTCATAAAAAAGAATTGTAGTATGACGGTTGAAGTGGGGAAGTTTCCATAGCTGCGAAGGTCCTGGATGAGGATAAGGGGATCTAAATGTAGTAAAAGTCAAAAATACCCTTTGATTATATCAATCTAAATTTATAATTATTTAAAAAAAATTTAAAATTACTCCTATTTTTCAACCATTTCTATTTTCCCATCTCCCTAATTTTTTCTTTTCTTTCAAATGACTAATCACCGCTGATAGGTGTCTAAAACACCTTATTATTTATCTATTGTTTATGCTTTCTATGCTAGTTTTCTTGTAAATTATGTATCTTATGTTTCGTTTTTGAGTATTTAGGTACTTTGGAGTCATTTGGATCAAAAGAGGAGGAAACATGGCAAAAGTGTTGGAGGCAGATTATTTCTCATTATATGCTTTTATTTCTTCATTTCTGTCTGAAAAGTATGTCGGCTTTAGTGATGCAAATTCTGTCTGAAAAGCACGACAACTTTAGTGACGATTCTCATTGAAGATTAAGTGAATATGAGAAATAAGGGACGGTTGCTGTTAGTGGAGGAAATCGGAGAAAGCGTTCATTCGTAGCATAAAGGGTCAAAGCTGTCATTTCCTAGGCAAATACTTTCTGGAACCCAGTCAAGGTTAAGAGGCAATCCTATTCGGAAGAGCACTAAAGATAGGACAGCTGATTGCTAAGGGATGGACACCTGCTATAGGGTATCCACTGTGGTGTCCCCTTAGCCAGTAGTGGGGTACCGTTATCCATCCCAATTTATAACCCTAAATTTGAGAGTCTGTCTCTCATTCATTCTAATCATTTGGTACTGAAAGTGAGAAAGAACAAAAATGGAGGCAGCTGCTGAAGAAATTAATGCTGCTGCCATGGAATTGAATCAGCAAGAAGTGTTAGGGTTTTGAGAAGAGGAAATGAGTGAGAAGACAGGGTTTGTTGTTGTTCTGTTGATGATGAATTAAGGGTTTGAAGCAGAAATTGGGTTGGATTGGTGTTGATTGAAGATGCAAGAAGAGGGGTTCACTGGAAATTGATGTGAAAATAATCATGGGTTGCTGTTGATTTCAGACAAGATGGAGTCGATTTTAGCAATTGGTGTAGTCTCTTGAACTGAGATATGAAGCTGTTATGGCTAGGTCAGGAATTGGAGAAATTGAGCTCATGGAAAAGAATGGGTCCTGGTGCTGATGGTTGTTTGATTGGTGTTGTATCAAGCCACTATGATGTCGAGAAGAGGGTTTACGAAGAAATGGTAGCAGGAGCTGGTGTTCTGTGAATGTTTGGAGGCTCTGGAGAAAAGGGGATCTGTGATGTTATTCATGAAGTCATCAGATGAGAAGAATTAAGGAGAGGGTTTTCTTGCCAGGTGAAGATGATGAATCTGGTGGTTGTGTTGGCCTAAACTGTGATGTGGAACTGATACAAAGCTGATGGTTTTAACAGGTGGATGAAATTCATGAGAACTGAAGCAGTTGTCTCAAAGCTAAACTGCAGGGAGTGTGGCAAGAGTTTGGTGACTGTTACAAGTTACAGTGGTAGCTGAAATTGGTGGTGCAATAATTTTACAGTGGTGGTGCAGCTGGTACTGTGCAGCATTGATTGAGAATTGAAGTTCTATGGTGTTGCTGCTAGAGTTGGTATGGTGCAGTAATGAGTTTATGTGTTGCAGCTGTAGGTGGATTGGAGAATAATGAAGTTGTTGATGGTGTTGGTTTGTTTTTGAAATGCATTGCAGGGTAGATGGCCTATGCGAGACTGTAGAGCTTATGCTGTGAATGAGAATACTTTTATCACAGGGGTCAAGTACAGATAGGAGAAGTTACCAGCTGAGATTGGGAAAGATGGCAGTAATTCCATTTGCAAGTAATGCAATTGTGTCTTTGTAATATATGTGTCTGGGAGTTTGCAGGTGGAACTGAGGCTTTGAGGGTGTTAATTTGCAGAATGGTAATTCAGGGCAAGCACAAGAAGAGATGGCAGGGTTATGAATGTATAAAATACAGGAAATGGCCAAGCAGTTGTTGGTGGATATGTTACATGGAGGTTATAAAGCTACATGATTGTGTCTTGCATCCCAGTTACTGCTGGTAATATGAGTGGTTGTGGATGTTTTTGCAATTGCAGAAGCTTATACTGAGTGCATATGGGCTATTGGTGTTGAGAATAGCAGTTGGATAAGGAGGAGTGGTGAAGCAGTGATTGCAGGTGCAGGGTGAGCTCAAAGTAAAAGGCGAGAGGCAGCTGCAGTTGTAGGTGGTGCTTCTTTTGGTTATGTTCATGAAGCTGGGGTGGCCTGGCATCTGGTGTTGATGCTATTTGAGTGGTGGTAACTCAAGTGATATGAAGGGGTATTGGTGGTGACAACCATGTTGAATGAAAGGTGAGCTTGAGCTGGTAATGGTGCAGTTGGGAAGCTGGAACTGTGGTGCACAACCATCATGGCTGGGTTGCATTTGTGAAGCGCAATGAAAGTAGCCCAGTTAGCTCAGATAAGTAGCCCAGTTAGCTCAGACCACTCAGCCCAGTAAGACAAGCCAGTTTGATATGACTCGGTTTTGACTCATTTTGACTCGCTGAGCTTGACCGAGTTGACCCGGTTGACCAGCTAGACCGTTGACCGTTTGACTTTTCAGGTTGCCGGTGGCAACTTTCCGGCCAAAAATCCCGTTTTCCGGCGAGCACTTTTGGGACAATATTTCTACATGGGTTTCTCTCTCTCGTGGGCCGGGTGAATTTCCCACTAATGGACTTTGAAGACTTGGACCTAATTTTGGTAGGAAGAAAAGCTATAAAAAGGAAGTTTTCTACACAATTTATATAACGTTTTATTCTATTCTTGGAGCTTTTGCAGAGAACTACTTCTAGGGTTTGCTTTCTTTTATGTTTCATCTATTTTCTTTGAATATTATCATGATGAACTCCATGAATATGAGTAGATAAATATTATTATTGGTTATGGGATAAAAAGTTGATTTCTTCAAGCATGTTATTTGATTCTATGAATTAGTTTTGTCTCAATTTTATCGTTTATGATTCATTGTTTTAGTATCATATGATTTGAATGCTAGCTTGGTTGAGTCCGGAATCAATTGGATTTTTTTTCATCTCTATAGCTATATTAGGGTTTTCAATACGTAAAAGTTGTTTATCCCTAATTTCTAGTAGCATCTTGTGGTTAATACTTGTAGTGATACATTTTTTTAATCGCATATGAATCATAACCTTTGTTAAAAAGAATTAGTGCTTTTACACGTTTGTTTGCATTGATTAGTCTTATTTCATAGAACTTATTGCTCTTAGGGAGTTAAACCTAATTGTGCTTTTACACTTTAGGTTGCTTTTTAAGAAGATTTCACGATAGCTTCTTTTAATGTTGTTTGTGATAAAATCAGGAAATAAACGGGATACTCTTGCGATCAAGATATCCTAGGACTTTTGATAATTGAGAGATTAAATACCAATTCTAATCATAGATGAAAAATACATGTTTGTGAATGATACTATCCCTTGACCAATATCTTCTCCTTATTGATTATTCCAACTATTTACTTTGCTTTATTTAGTTTTATTACTTTGATAAAAACAAAAACACACCTTGGGTTAATTGGTTACATAAGAATCTGAAAATTGCATAACAACAATCGCCTCTCTGTGGATACGAACTCTTTCTTATCGAATACTATATTCATAATTAGTAAAGTGAGGAAGTGAATTATTTTTGACGCATACGACACGCATCAAATTTTGGCGCCATTGCCGGGGAGGCATTCGGATTGTTATACAGTTTTGGTTTCTTATTTTTACGTTGTTTTTAATTTCGTTTTGAGAATTGTGTTTCAGGTACCTTACTGAAATACAAACTAGAAGAAGCAATGGGTGACGCTGCAAATCGTACACTCAAGGAGCTGGCTTCTCACAAGTTGGATACACAACAGGGGTGTATTCAAACAAATTCTACTTTTGAGATCAAGCCGGGGCTGCTTAGAGAAATACCAAAGTTCCATGGCATAGTGAATGAAGACCCAAACAAGCATCTTATGGACTTCCACACCATTGTCATGGCCGTGCTTCCAGCGGATGTTGAGGCGAATGGTGCAATGTTGAAAGTTTTTCGATTCTCTTTGGTTGATAGTGCTAAGGATTGGTTATATTATTTGCCTCCCGAAAGTGTCACATCATGGAATGGGTTGAAGAAACTATTTTTAGAGAGATATTTTCCTGCATCAAAGGTTATTCAAATTCGCAAGGAGATTTGTGGAATGAAGCAAAATGTGGGAGAATCTTTATATGAATATTGGGAACGATACAAGAGATTGGTGGCAAGCTTCCCTCATCACCAATTTAGTGACGCAATGATTATCCAATACTTCTATGAAGGTCTCCAAGCAAGTGATAGGAATCTTATTGACGCTGCAAGTGGTGATGCACTTATGAACAAGACGGTGACACAAGCTAGGGAGTTGATTGAGAGTATGGCAGCAAATTCTCAACAATTTTCAAGTCAAGGATTAGAACCACCTACTAAGGGAGTTAATCAAGTTGACGAGATTATCGAATTACGTCAAAAAATGAGCAATATGATGGCAATGATGCAACAAATTGCAACAGTGGTTGTAAAACCGTTACGCCTAGCTTATGAGAACGTAGAGCATGTCAATGCTATGTTCTCAACTCATCTGTATGGTATTTATTCCAACACTTACGAGCAATTTGCAAGTGCAAGTTCTGTTTACAGCCATCCACATGAGTTCCAACAACAAGTGCAACAACCACAACAAGGGTATAATCCAGAATTGGAGAAGATGGTTACTTTGGTGGAGGCTCTAATGTCCGTGGTACAGCAAAATCAACAACTAGCGATCTTAAATCAGCAGAAAACGGATAATGCAATTAAGGAGTTGCAAGCATAAGTTGGTCTACCGTAACAACAACAATTCTAGCAACAACAACAACCACCTGAAAATCAAGGGTCCAATATGGAAGAGTTGCTGAAATCTTTTATGCAAAGAACAGAGGGTGTGGTCCAGGACTTGCAAACACAAGTAGGTTCAATGGCCGAGGATATTAATCATTTGCATGCATAAAATGGTGAGAAACTCCCTTCCCAACCTCTTGAATCAAGTGAGGGTGTCAATGCTATTAAGTTGGGAAGTGGTACACAATTTGTGCAACCCAAAGTTACATATTCGGGTGAAGAAGAAGCGCCAAAGGAACCAATTTTGGAGGAAAAGAACGCAGATTTTCCCCAAACTCCCGAGGTAACTAAATCAAACTCTAAACCTCTTGTTTCTACTTATGTTCCTCCTCTACCTTTTCCTGGAAGGTTCGCTAAAGCTAATGAGAAGGTGGAACAAGATAGGGATATTTGGGATGTTTTTAAGAAGGTCCAAGTGAATATTTCACTCATTGAAGTAATTAGGCAATCTCCTCGCTATGCAAAGTGTGTAAAGGAATTGTGCACTAACAAGCACAAGCTAACCGGTAATGAGGTAATGAGCGTGGGGGAAAACGCTTCGGCGTATCTTACAAAGAAACTCCCACCTAAATTGAAAGATCCCGGTAGTTTCACTATTCCATGTACTATTGGTAAAACAAGGTTTGCAAAAGCTATGTTAGATTTAGGAGCGTCTATTAATGTTATGCCTACTTCGATTTATGATACTTTAAATCTTGGTCCTCTCAAGAAAACCGGCGTAGTTATTCAACTTTCCGATAGATCTAATGTTTACCCTAAAGGGATTGTTGAGGATGTTTTGGTGTAGGTAAAAGGACTAATATTTCCAGTGGATTTCTACGTTTTAGACATGAGTGATGTGAATTCATCCTCGTCTACACCTTTACTGTTGGGTAGACCATTTATGAGTACCGCTAGAACGAAGATTGATTTCCACGATGGCACCTTGACTATGGAGTTCGATGAAGAAGTCATACACTTCAACATCTTTGAGGCGAGGAAACATCAAAGTACCATTCAATCAGATTTCCATAATGTGTTGGAAGCCGGCTAAGGCGTAACAAACGAGGAGCACGTCGGGCTGACGACTTTAAACCAAGCGCTAAGTGGGAGGCAACCCACCGGTTTTGTATCTTCACCTTTATCTTTTTATTTTTATGCATTTACTTTTCTCTTTATTTTTCTTGTTTTTGCATATCATTTGCGGAATTTCCCACCTTGAACTTTCTTTGGACGATTCAATTTTACATTGAGGAAAATGTAAAGTTTAAGTGTGGGGGAGCATTTATATGTTTGTATAGTGTGTTTTAGTGTGTTTTTTTTTTAAAAAAAATCAGAAAAATAGAAAAACCAAGAAATTTTTTTGTGCTTTTTGAACTCTGAAATCTAGAAACTTGTGCCTTTAGGATGACACCATTAATGGATGGAACCATTTTGAATGCAGGAGTTGAGGAACCAATTAACTAAAAGGGACGAACATAGCTCAGAAATCACAATTAACATGATAGTTGTTACCATATCTAGGAATATCACCATATCGCATTTTATTTTTATTTTTCCATATTTATCTATCGTTCTCTAAGTGCTTTGGTGGGTCACTAAACATCGACGTGTTATTACTGCTAGGATGAAATAGAGTGATTGAGTTACTAAAAAAAAAAAAAAGAGACCGACCAATTAGACCAAACGGAATAAAAGACACTTGGATAAAGCAATATGTGTGTGTTCTCCCTGTATCCGTCGCCTAAAAAAGCGTGGAATGAAGGATCCAAGGGAACTATCATGTAATATGCTGACAAGAATCATGCGCTTGGATCCAGTTTGATCCAATCATGTTGTCTAAAAAAAAATAAAAAATAAAAAAGAGAAAAAGAAAAAGAAAAGAAAATATTATATTTGGTTGAATAAAGTCACTTCTGGTTCCCTTGTATATGCCAGTGAGTTGATGTAGAATTCAAACCAGTAGCTCAATCCAATAGGAATAGTTTCATCTTGGCAGTGACCTTCAGACAGATATGGGAAACATCGATCACTTGTGAACATTCGCCAACATCTACATCTATATCCATCTTCTTAATCTTTTCATTGTGATTGTGGTTTGTTCGTTTCCGAGTATTGTGGCTTGTTCGACTATCTAATTAAAGCTTTATTTACTAATATATGAATTGAATTTGTGCAAGGTACCTCCTCCTGTAATCACTTTGGATTCGTTCATTGATTTTTCACAAATAAACGGAGTTGGAAATGTAGGTTTTGTAGGAAGACCTCTTGTAAACCTTCACGAGACTAAAACTCGTCCACTAGGGACACCTAGGGGTTTAAAGGCTTGTTATTTATGCTTAAAGTGACCGTAGCCTCGACGAGATGGAGTTGTATGTATGCTTTATAATTATTTTGTTTGATTTTCTCGAGGACTAGCAAAGTCTAAGTGTGGGGGAATTTTATAGGTGTCTAAAACACCTTATTATTTATCTATTGTTTATGCTTTCTATGCTAGTTTTCTTGTAAATTATGTATCTTATGTTTCGTTTTTGAGTATTTAGGTACTTTGGAGTCATTTGGATCAAAAGAGGAGGAAACATGGCAAAAGTGTTGGAGGCGGATTATTTCTCATTATTTGATTTTATTTCTTCATTTCTATCTGAAAAGTATGTCGGCTTTAGTGATGCAAATTCTGTCTGAAAAGCACGACAACTTTAGTGACGATTCTCATTGAAGAGTAAGTGAATATGAGAAATAAGGGACGGTTGTTGTTAGTGGAGGAACTCGAAGAAAGCGTTCATTCGGAGCATAAAGGGGAAAAGCTTTCATTTCCTAGGCAAATACTTTCGGGAACCCAGTCAAGGTTAAGAGGCAATCCTATTTGGAAGAGCACTAAATATAGGACAGCTGATTTCTAATGGATGGCCACCTGCTATAGGGTATCCACTGTGGTGTCCCCTTAGACAGTAGTGGGGTACCGTTATCCATCCCCAATTTATAGCCCTAAATTTGAGAGTCTGTCTCTCATTCATTCAAATCATTTGGTACTGAAAGTGAGAAAGAACAAAAATGGAGGCAGCTACTGAAGAAATTAATGCTGCTGCCATGGAATTGAATCAGCAAGAAGTGTTAGGGTTTTGAGAAGAGGAAATGGGTGAGAAGCCAGGGTTTGTTGTTGTTCTCTTGATGATGAATTAAGGTTTTGAAGCAGAAATTGGGTTGGATTGGTGTTGAATGAATATGCAAGAAGAGGGGTTCACTGGAAATTGATGTGAAAATAATCATGGGTTGCTGTTGATTTCAGACAAGATGGAGTCGATTTTAGCAATTGGTGTAGTCTCTTGAACTGAGATCTGAAGCTGTTATGACTAGGTCAGGAATTGGAGAAATTGAGCTCATGGAAAAAAATGGGTCCTGGTGCTGATGGATGTTTGATTAGTGGTGTATCAAGCCACTATGATGTCGAGAAGAGGGTTTATGAAGAAATGGTAGCAGGAGCTGGTGTTTTGTGAATGTTTGGAGGCTTTGGAGAAAAGGGGATCTGTGATGTTATTCATGAAGTCATCAGATGAGAAGAATTGAGGAGAGGGTTTTCTTGCCATGTGAAGATGATGAATCTGGTGGTTGTGTTGGCCTAAACTGTGATGTGGAACTGATACAGAGCTGATGGTTTTAACAGGTGGATGAAATTCATGAGAACTGAAGCAGCTGGCTCAAAGTTAAATTGCAGAGAGTGTGGAAAGAGTTTGGTGACTGTTACAAGTTGCAGTGGTAGCTGAAATTGGTGGTGCAATAATTTGGCAGTGGCAGTACAGATGGTACTGTGCAGCATTGATTGAGAATTGAAGTTCTATGGTGTTGCTGCTGGAGTTGGTATGGTGTTGTAATGAGTCTATGTGTTGCAGCTGCAGGTGGATTAGAGAATAATGAAGTTGTTGATGGTGTTGGTTTGTTTGTGAAATGCATTGCAGGGTAGATGGCCTATGGGAGACTGTAGAGCTTATGTTGTGAATGAGAATGAACTTTTATCACAGGGGTCAAGTATAGATAAGAGAAGTTACCAGCTGAGATTGGGAAAGATGGCAGTAATTCCATTTGCAAGTAATGCAATTATGTGCTGTAAAATGCAGGTCTGGGAGTTTGCAGGTGGAACTGAGGCTTTGAGGGTGTTAATCTGCAGAATAGTAATTCAGTTGGTGGTTCAGGGCAAGCACAAGAAGAGATGGCAGGGTTATGAATGTATACAATACAGGCAATGGCCAAGTAGTTGCTGGTGGATATGTTACATGGAGGTTATAAAGCTACAGAATTGTGTCTTGCTGCTCGATTCATCATTGGTAATATGAGTGGTTGTTGCTATTTTTGCAATTGCAGAAGCTTATACTGAGTGCATATGGGCTATTGGTGTTGAGAATAGCAGTTGGATAAGGAGAAGTGGTGAAGCAGTGATTGCAGGTGCAGGGTGAGCTCAAAGCAAAAGGCGAGAGGCAGCTGCAGTTGTAGGTGGTGTTGCTTTTGGTTATGTTCATGAATCTGGGGTGGCCTGGCATCTGGTGTTGATGCTATTTGAGTGGTGGTAACTCAGGTGATATGAAGGGGTATTGGTGGTGGCATCCATGTTGAATGAAAGGTGAACTTGAGCTGGTAATGGTGCAGTTGGGAAGCTGGAACTGTGGTGCACAACCATCATGGCTGGGTTGCATTTGTGAAGCGCAATGAAAGTAGCCCAGTTAGCTCAGACAAGTAGCCCAGTTAGCTCAGACCACTTAGCCCAGTAAGACAAGCCAGTTCGATATGACTCGGTTTTGACTCATTTTGACTCGCTGAGATTGACCGAGTTGACCAGTTAGACCGAGTTGACCCTGTTGACCGTTGACTGTTTGACTTTTCAGGTTGCCGGTGGCGACTTTCCGGCGCCGGATTCCGGCCAAAAACCAAGTTTTCCGTCGAGCACTTTTGGGACACTATTTCTACATGGGTTTCTCTCTCTCGTGGGCCGGGTGAATTTCCAACTAATGGACTTTGAAGACTTGGACCTAATTTTGGAAGGAAGAAAAGATATAAAAAGGAAGTTTTCTACACAATTTATATAACGTTTTATTCTATTCTTGGAGCTTTTGCAGAGAACTAATTCTAGGGTTTGCTTTCTTTTATGTTTCATCTATTTTCTTTGAATATTATGATGATGAACTCCATGAATATGAGTAGCTAAATATTATTATTGGTTATGGGATAAAAAGTTGATTTCTTCAAGCATGTTATTTGATTATATGAATTAGTTTTGTCTCAATTTTATCGTTTATGATTCATTGTTTTAGTATCATATGATTTGAATGCTAGTTTGGTTGAGTCCGAAATCAATTGGATTTGTTTTCATCTCTATAGCTATATTAGGGTTTTCAATACGTAAAAGTTGTTTATCCCTGATTTCTAGTAGCATCTTGTGGTTAATACTTGTAGTGATACATCTTTTTAATCGCGTATGAATCATAACCTTTGTTAAAACGAATTAGTGCTTTTACACGTTTGTTTGCATTGATTAGTCTTATTTCATAGAACTTATTGCTCTTAGGGAGTTAAACCTAATTGTGCTTTTACACTTTAGGTTGCTTTTTAAGAAGATTTCACGATAGCATCTTTTAATGTTGTTTGTGATAAAATCAGGAAATAAACGGGATACTCTTGCGATCAAGATATCCTAGGACTTTTGATAATTGAGAGATTAAATACCAATTCTAATCATAGATGAAAAATACATGTTTGTGAATGATACTATCCCTTGACCAATATCTTCTCCTTATTGATTATTCCAACTATTTACTTTGCTTTATTTAGTTTTATTACTTTGATAAAAACAAAAACACACCTTGGGTTAATTGGTTACATAAGAATCTGAAAATTGCATAACAACAATCGCCTCTCTGTGGATACGAACTCTTTCTTATCGAATACTATATTCATAATTAGTAAAGTGAGGAAGTGAATTATTTTTGACGCATACGACACGCATCAACCGCCAAATTGAAGTGACTTGTACTAGGTAAGAATCGGAAAACTCATAATTTTTTTCGTTCTTTTGATTGCTTAAATACGCTAGGTTATTCGAAATTGAATTTCAAGTTTCAGTTTCGGGAACTACCTGTGGCTAGGAGTTGACGAACTCCCACCGTAAACAACAAATTACAATTGGGAATTGATGAACTCCCAGCCATAGGTTATATTATTGTTCAATTACGCTGGAAAATGAAAAATTCTCAGCCATAAGTTAGATTTAATTTTTTATTACAACTTGAAAAAATAACCTCTCAAATGTAGTGACCCAAATTTTTTCACTTATTGCTAGAAAAGATACGAATTCATAGCTATAATGACTCTGAATTTTTTACGACTGCAAAATGATAATTACCAAGACGCAATTAATTAAGATTTTATGGCTAAATTACCCTTGAATCCTAGCCGCAGGTGATTCGGAAAATTTCACAAAATAGATAAATCTTGTGTTGTTTGATTTTCAAACATTAACTATAAATTTATTTAAACCACTATGACTTCATTAGTTTGATTAATTAAATTTATTATCACAGTTTTCATCATCAAAAAATAGTCGGATGAGGGTTATTGCATTACTACTTCATAATCTTACTTTTGCATTTTGTTAGCCCTGAAAACACTTCATCCTCAGTCCAATGATACAGTTCTAAAAATATCATCAAAAGATCTTCGTTTTGACATTATGTTGACTAGAGAGAGTTGGGACTATCCAAACTAGACTACAAATCCCTTATAATGCATTTGGGTGTCCATCTAGAAGTAACCTTTCAAAACAATAATCAATTTAGGTAGAGAATTTCAAAACGACTTCGAAAAATTAACTACACATGAAGTCAAAAAATTTAACTTTTTGTAATGCAAAATGGTTTTGCTTCTTGCCAGGGTATCTTAACACACATAATCTTATATAGTATATATAAATTATACTTACGTTCTTTAGCACAAAGTCTAGCAGAACATCTAGACAAAGCCACACCACTTATGCTCATAAAATACAAAAAAAAAAAAAAAAGGAAGAGGAAAAGGAAAAGGAAAAGGAAAAGGAAACGAAAAGGAAAAGGAAATGAAGAAATGGCCATTGAAACTAGGACAAGAGAACTTTGATCACGAGACTTTCCGCAAAGGCCATGTTCAAGGGTCAAGAGGGAGGAAACGAGGATGTCCTAACTAAACATGGGACCTTTAAGATAAACTATTTTTGTTACTTACTTTCGACCTTAAAGTATGGATTCTTGCAAGATTTCTGTTAACGGAGAATCAAGAATCAAGCTTTCTCAAGAGCAACATTTTTTTCTTGGTAGTTTGAAAAATTTGCGAGCACCAAAACTAAAGAGAGATTCGAACGTCAAGTTTGTATGAAGTGAACTTAGTATTTGGAGGTGGAGCCAATCGTACTTGTACGGAAGGAATTTAATGTTGGAAAATAGACACTAAACATGGTGAAGAAAAGAACGTTGTATTTAGGGTTCAAGGCTCTTGTGAAAGATTCTTTTCGACAATTATTCGACCATTTCCCAATTGGAAGAAGTGTACAAACAGGTTAAAGAATATTGCCCTCAGGATACTTGAAGCCCCACAACGGATGTTGGATTCAAAGCTTGTACAACCTTGATCCAACCAAGAACACACTGGTTTTGAAACTGATGATGCTTGTTAGAAAGAAAACAGAGAAAGTTGAGAGATGTTCTTTTGGATGAAAACAAGTCTGATATTTAAAGAGGAATAACACCCTTTGAAGATGACCTTTCAGTGCAAACAGACATGTCTCTTCATCAATGCGTCCATTGGAGAAATGATGTTTCTGTTCAGGTTTTGTAACTGTCTCTACAAACCCTTAAACGATGTTTCTGTTCAGGTCGAACCCCGAAAGCTGCATAAATGACTGCATTCAAGGGTTTGACGAAAATATCCAACATTTAATTGGATGCAAAAACAAAAGAAAAAGAAGAAAAAGGTCCCGGAAGAAGAGCATAACTCAAAGATTAATTAGTTTAATTAATCCCATTACCAACAAATTTAAATTTTCCTCTAAAGAGAATTGGGTACCAAATTTGGATTTGGGTTGGCTACTTTTCTGCAATGAGATATGTCTAATTCCTTTGTTCATTTCACAATGCAATGAGATTATAATGTTATGAACCGACTGCTTATTTCCAAATTTTCTTATGTGAAAAGATACTAATTTGGGAGAAAACATAGCATCATATTCGTTTGACCTCTAAGGAGGTTGACCACATTATCTCCTCTTATATAATTTGCTTGTTCGCTCAAATAATATGTCATCTCTTTGTTAAAGGGTCTAAGATTGGAGAGAATTAATCCTTTCACGATCACATATTTTAGGTTTCTTTCAAGAGGAAACTACTTAAAATATGTTTGTAGATAGATTAGTTGTTTATAGAATTAGTAAGTTGCTCTAGAATCATTTTAATCATGGGTAAAATATCTTAAGTCGACTAAATCACTTGAGTTCTTCAAGAGTATGCGTGACTCGCCAGAAGGAAAAAATCAATCAGAGTTGGGCTGCTTTTTTTCTTTACTTATCGAGCGTTTCACTGAAGATAAACTAGATGACCGCTGCCACGGTAGGACGGCCGACCGAAAAAATTGGCGCAAAACTAAATTTTGTATAATGGCTATGCAATC
The DNA here is from genome assembly GCA_023529315.1 of Papaver bracteatum. Lineage (NCBI taxonomy): Eukaryota > Viridiplantae > Streptophyta > Magnoliopsida > Ranunculales > Papaveraceae > Papaver > Papaver bracteatum. The sequence goes on from JAJJWX010003638.1 coordinate 1,121,343, forward strand.
AGTTTTCGAAAATTGTACTTAAAATGGAAACATCAATTTTCAGGAAACAGAGAGAGCACGTTGTTTTATTAGTTGGAACGGAAAATTAGTTGATGCCTAAACCAAAATATGGATGCATAATGTGTTATGCATCCTTAGTGGTGGTTTGTATAATGGATATGCATTCAATTTTCAAAAATTGTGTCTAAAAGGATAAACACCTCCGATGTTTTTGTAAAAACTCTAAATTTGATATTGTTGTTTGTACTCATTGCGTAGATTTCTTTAAAAGCTTTCAAACGAGATAAAATTTGTAAAATTCCAAGGCATGAATTTTTAGATATGTCAATTCTAGTTTGCTTTCCAATTATACCCTGAAAAAATATGATACTCAAAGAGTTATAGTAATTGGAATAAAAGGGAGGGGCGGTGGCGTCATTTCAAATGGGACACCAAACAAAATCCAATCTTTTGGCTTCAATTTGGAAAAAAAATCACGTGCCACATTGACATAAAGTCACCATACATAAAGTCCTCCCTCGCTTCGCTCGGTCGGCCTAATCAAGAGTATAAAGCACAGTTTGGCTAACTTAGCATGTGTAAGTGGTGGTCCAGATTTGTCTAAAGAGAAGATAAATTTATGGTCATGGTTTGTTCAACTTAAATATTAATTAGTATAAGTGTTTTATTAATTGGTGTCTCATTAATTTCTCATGATAAATGATTTATTAGTTTTACATCATAAATGTCCCTTAATTAATATTAATACATATTTCCATCAATAAATAATTTTGACAAAAATTATTTCAATAGATATTAGTGGTGGCGGTGGTGGTAAAAGAAGAAGTAGGCGGTGGAAGCGGTGGCAGGTGTTACCAAGTGGCGGAGGCGGTAACATTAGTTTTGGTGGAAGAAATAGTGGCGTTGGATGTTTTAATGGTGATGGTATTGGTTTTTTCTTTTTGAATCAAAAATAATAATAATTGTTTTTTACATGATTGGTAACATTGTATTGTGAAAAATATAGTTGGTTGTTTTTGACACGATCAATAAAGGCGGGTAATTTTTTTTTTTTTGGGATGATACCAAATCATATAAGACAAAATAGTTGTTTATGGTACCACTTCTATCTTTGGCAACCATTCGTACGCATGATTTTTAGTATTAACAAAAAATGTATAGTTGAATAAATTAATTGATGACCTAAGTTTGTTAAACCTAAACTTTATACATGACGTCTGGGATTGAAAGTTATGAGTGTGCCCAATATTCTACGAGGGATGGGCAGTGATGGTGGTGGAGAAAGAAGTGATATCTGGTGGTTTTGTGGTGCTGGCTGGTATTGATGAGCAGTAATTGACTATATTAATTATGTGCCGCTACAAAAGGGTAACACTATAAAGTAGAAATGTAGTTGACCGTCTTAATGCTAATATAAACTCGGTTAAAATACATGAAAATTAAGAAGAAGAAAAATCATTTGGATGTCATGTTATATAATAAATACTAAAAATTACATATTTAGTATCAAGATTTCTCCCTCCAATAGATAAATCTATGGTTGTATTGAGATCCCTAAGCAGAGCGCGAGTTGGTCTTGGATGTTTGAATGATAATGAATATAATGAAACGCTCCCTCTCGGTTTCTCTAAAGAAAACCAAAACCTTCTAAAAAAAAGAAAATCAATCGAACAGCACCCGGATGGAGTGCATCATCACCAGTGTAACCTTCTCTGAATTGCTACATATCCAGTGAAATTTCTACAGATTAATTTGGTGATTTCGTCCTACCGTAATTTTTAACGAGGCATGCAATTAAATCTCTAATAATGATTTTAAAGGTATTTAATAATTATAAAATTCTCTTATAAGTTTTGTTTACGCAAGTATTGATTTAACTTGGGTTCTTTTATATTTTTGCTTTAAGTTGATGACTTTTTAATTTGAATACATGTTTGGTTAACAAAATTTGATACATATAGGGTACTTTCTTTGTAACACTGATGTTAGTCTCTCATTTTTCCCGTTAGCACTCGGTTTCGATCCCGTATTTTTAGACATTATTTGACTAATGTTGGGGTATTTGTTTAATCTCAAGGACGATTAAACCCAGTGTGTGTTATACACATTGAAGAGGACAGAAGTTTGTGTCGGCTCTACCTTGAAACTAATAATTTTCCTTCAGAAGGTTAGTTGAATTTATGAAGATACAAATATCAACATGACTATGCTTTTTATTTCTCCAAATTATTTAAGTAACACTAGATGTGAGAACGCCATTCATGCACTACTTTGCATAGTTGGTGTGAAATCTTTTTATCCACGAGTTTCTTCAATTTTATGTTATCAATATGATTGAGAAAGAATCTTACACATGTTTTGATTTACTTTTATAACTTTACTTTTTCATCTCACATGTGTATATCTCAGCCTTCCAATATCCAAGGATTCTTCATTTTTATAACTCTCACATTTGCAAAAAATAAATAAATAGTTTATATCTATAGTAGGGAAAATATTATGGGTTTTTGCTTCACTCCTCAGAGCCTTAGTTATCAATAATTTCGGAACCAATATATTCATAAACATCATGGAGTTGGATTGCCAGTTTAGGTATATGTACTGTTAGATGAAATTTAAAATTATGGTGTGATGGAACAATAAATGGGGAAAGTATCTTTTTATTTTTTATTTTTTTTCATGTTGGCACAACATTATTACTCCATCCAGAAAATAAATTGAAATAACATGCTTAAGTAAAATAAAAAGATTAGGTAACCCATTATTTTTCTGCCCAAAACCTATTTGGATATCAAAATAATTACCCACAAAAAAAATGAAGCAAGAGGAATATGAACAATATTGTATTAGTGACAAAACATCCCGTGCCGTAACGGCACGGGTTAAGACCTAGTTAGACCATAAACCTAAGTTTGAAGCTCATCGACGTCATATTCTTTACCGTCCTATATATATTTCTTTTATATTTATGATGATGTGGGTGTTTAATAAACACCTTATATTATTTTTTTTCCACCAGACATAATCCATTACATATTTTATTTTTATGTTCAAGTTTTTATTAGATGTTGTTGGAACAATTGTTGAATTATGCCTGCACAACAAATAATATCAAACACGAAACAAATAACGTTATGGTTGAGTTGCGGACTAGGTCGCTTTCTTTATGACGTTTCGCAGCTCTGCCCAAAATTGTGCAAGCAGTTCATCGTTGTCGCATCGTCCCCAGGATAAAACAATTGAGATCTATCTCTTACACAATTGCTCTTGCACGTTGAGAGGATGTGAAATTTTTACACTTCATTCTTGCTCAGAAACTCTTTAGAAAAACTAATGATGATCACACACTTGTTTTTCTTTCTCACAAAAAATCATTTTCTAATAAACTCAAAAGACATAATAGAAAATTCTCACATAAGAAAAAAGGCTTCAACAACTCTCCCAATTCCTTACATCAAAAAAACTAAAACATTAAAGAACATTCATCTCTCATTTTTCTCATTTTGTTTTTCCAACCAAAATTCTGATTTATAGTCAAGAGTTTCAAAACATTTAAATGTCATTAAAAATGTTATTATGGTGGAGTTAACACCATTAAAAACCACAAATATGTAACGGTCAAAATTAATGATAACAAAATTAAATTTTCTTTTATGAAAAACTTAATTGCTATTAAAATCATGTTTATTGGGAATTATTTTATGTTTTAAATATATATTCCCAATAATCCCCCAATTGTATTTTTAAAACATTGAGCAAGAACTGTATTGTACTGTTGTGCATAAGCAAAGGTGTCTCGCGACTTGAACCTTTACGTAGTGTTAATAAGCTATCTTAAAATCTGACTTAGAGTGAACATAAGTTTTGAACTCTATGAGATAAAAAGATTGCTTAACACACACGACTATACTAGTGTAAAGTGCAAAGTCAACACATTACGGCCCTGCGCTTGTATCCCAGTTTAACGAATGATCTAGAGAACTGACAATATTCTCATAGAAAGAGGCCACACTTTCACATTCATATAGGTGAGTTTATCAAGAGTACTCCTGAAAGTACCCCACTCTAAATAAAGATATAAACATCATTAAGAGTTTAAAATTGTAAAATAATTTAAACTCAATCTTTACTCATTTCAGGATGTCATGTCGTGGGATGAATTCTTCAAAAGTATGATTCTCGCATATACATATCATCCATGACTTCGTCTAGTCCCTTTGAACTTATTTCTAGGTTGGGTATCCATCATAGATGACTCAATCTCAATGGGCATCATCGTCATCCCATAAGATGTATTCACACCTTCTTATTAATCCTTTCGTCAAAGGATTAACGAATACTCTTTTCAGACACTATATAATCCATTCTCGTAACATCAACTCTTATAGTGATAGTTACATTTCTCAACTCTTGCAATAGCCGCGGTACTATCATATTGGATTAATATGTCTGTTCCTCTATCTAGTAGAGGATCCAATCACTCCATCCCTTGGAGGATTCACCTGAAAGGATGTCTGATCAGCTTCACAATATCCTTAAAGGATTGTAGTAACCATTTAGATAGTGTATTTCTAGGTGTAAGGTGTGTTTTAAACACCTCATAACCTTCTCAAAATTTTACCAATTTTCCATACTAGGATTGGTAAAATCTGAATATAAAACCCCACTACGGAAGTAATATATTAAACCCCCACTACAAAAAATACACATATATATAGTAAATCATGTAGCAAAGAAACATACTGATCTACCATACTCATGTCTAGTGAAAGTACACACAACATCAAAATCATTCCCACTTAATCAAATGAGTGAAAACTAGTTTAGAGTCAGACTATATATATTTATATTTCATTTAATATTATATTATATTATATTTTCATTGAAATGAAATGAAGTAGATCCAAAGAAAGAAAAAATTGTTTTCAAAAACATACACCATCTTCACTCAAGTCTTTCATGTAAAAAATTAAACTAAGCATGTTCTCAATTTCATTTTCATTCTATAAGTTAGAATAAAAATTCAACAAATCACTTATGCATACAAAACAAAGAGTGTTGTGCATTTCAGTTTCATCAATTCTGAAATCATTCGAACTAGTCAGGTAAACAAGTTTTTCTTTCAATTGTTTCAAAGTTGTTTTCATAATATTATGATGACTTATCTAGCTTATATGCTTTCTTTTCTTGTAGAAACTACACAGTTTTCCATGCTTAGCTTACATAGATTCTTATCTTTAACTTACACAATCAAGTATATTTGTACTTATGAAACTAGAAATAACTAGGGGTGGGACTTGGGTTGGTTGGGCAGGTTAGAAGGCTTGGCCGAGGCAGACCCGAGCTAAGAATTATATGCCCAGATTGCCCATCGAACCCGTGGAACCCATTGAGGTGTTGCCCAAGTCCGCCCAAGTTATGTTCCTCGGGTTCCCCGGGTTCCTCGGGTTGGCCCAAGTTCCACTAGACATACAAGTTTGTTAATGTGATAATAATAATTTTAGTAATAATAAGATTTAATTGCTCCATTTATTTTAAATTTCCAAATAACTGATGATTGTTTACAATAATATAAACTCTTTTCATATCGAATGATTAATGAGATAGATATACTTTATATTTTCATTAATAGATTTGAAGATAATATCTAAAATTTCTCTAAATAGATGATAATACTAATTATAAAAAATGTCTTATATATAGTTCTTCGGGTTGGGCGGGTTGTTTGGGTTAGAAATATTTGTGCCCATGCTTGCCCAAATTTAACTCGGGTTCATAAAATTTAGGCCCAAGCTTGACCAAAGTTTTGAAATACGTTGCCCATGTCCGCCCAACGTTCGGGTTGGGCATGGGTTGGGTGGGTTGACCCAACCCAAGTCCCACCCCTAGAAACAACATCAACAAAACAATAATGTAAGTTAATTTAGCGACATGAATATAAGTGTCAACGAAATGTAAATTCTATGTTTGCTTATCTAAATACAATAGGCTCATAAAAACTTTTTGCCAAAGATCTTCTCTTTTTTTACAAAGTTACTCTCTACGAGAAGTTATCTTCCAAAATTAGAAGCACCACAATATGTCACCTTCATTTTTCTAGTTCCTATAGTTTAAATCAAAGTTGGTAAACCATAGGGTTCGAAAAAAAATAAGATCCCACTATTTTTGACTCAAATAAGAATTTCAAAACAATATCCAAAGATCCCAAAAATTGTGAAAAACTGATAAACCAATGATCTAAACCCAAAACATTTTGCACAAATATAGATAAAAAATTCAAACAATTTTCTTGAAAGCAACATTGCCTAATTCACTACTCAAAAATTATATTTGATATCAAGACAAGTTACTCGAAGCATCTTTATAAAATTCTCAAATACTTTATTTCATCCAATATCTTTGCAAGTTGTGTAAGATTTGAAAATGTACATGCTTTTATGAGTTAGGTAAGATTAAATACATGTTACTCAAAAAATTCACCAAGTTTATAAGAAAATATAACATGCTCATTTTCATCACTAACTCATTGATTTCTTAAAAGCATGACAAAATCTCATAATTTATAATTCAAAATTTAATTAATGTTATAATAAAATTGTAATATTATATTCAAACATTTTATCCACAATGTAGTTGCAGGAAAACCTACACTACACCCTTCACAAGAATTCACAATAATCAACACATATTTGAAGATTAAAAACAACACTTATTTATTATTTGATTCTCAGAAATGTTTAAAAGAAATAGAATAGGTCGAGAATACAATCACTCTCTTGAATTTTCTCTCTCCTCAAAACTTTCTTAGCGTTCAAAAATTCATCATCCTCCCTCTGAATCTATTGGGTCTCTTTATATAGGGTAATTACATAATGGATGACAGCTAAGCTGTCCTTTAATTTCGGATCTGACTTGTGATATTATCGCAATAGTTATAATGTCAATTCTCGCAAGCGTTGTAACCATTGCAGGACAATCATGCTATTCTCGTGTTTCTTTGTTCGTCAGCTATTACGTCACTTTTTAAATTATTTTGTGATACTCGCAAAGTGTTGTTGAAGAACTCGCGGCGGTGCTCGCAAGAGTAATATCATGGCGATATTTTGGTCCTACATCTTGCCTCTTCTCATGTCTTTTCTGCGAAGGAGGAAAGATCATGAGAAATAAAATGCCGCAGCTATTCATCGTTTCATCTTCTTCCTCCGACAAGGCTCCGTGAATTAATTATAACCGCCTATACGTGTCGAATATTCCTCTTTTTACAGGTTAACCTTTTATTACCCGGTTACCATCCTTCTGTCTATAAAAGAGAGAACCTATTAAGGAAATATTTTTTCTTCTTTTACTTCTTCGTCTTCTTCACCTCTTCGTTCTCTGCAAATTTTTCCTACCTGCAACTTTCTTTTTCTCCAGATTCCCCTGCTGCCGCTTTAATGGAATCATCAAGGTATGTGTTCTTATGGCGTTATTAAACTCGATTTTGCTTGTTTGAATCATGTTTATTGACCCTATTTGATCTTTTTTGCTTGATTCTATATAACTCCCATACTATGTTTTCTTCTCAGTGGAACTGCATCCAACACCCAGTTTGTCGACCAAAACCCTAATCTTCTCGAAGATTCACAATAAAAACTTACTGAAAAGAAAAGGAAGCCTGCGAGTCATAAGGTAGTAAGAAACATTTCTTTTTTTAATAACAATATTGTTTCCTCTGTTTCTTATCTATATTATTACTCGCAGGGTGATGAAAATGTTATCAAACCTCGCAAGAAATATCGCAAAGCCAAGGCTCTTGAGATTAATATTACTATTCCCAAGTTTTCATCTTCAAAATATATTTCTACTACTTCGCAGATGGAACCTCCATCCTCTATTTACGAGAATGTCATCATCAATACTCCCAATGCCATTAATCCTCCAATGGATGAAACTCCCAAAACTGTTATGAACAAAACTTCTTCCTCTCCTATTTTACTTCCAACCGTTACTTTTCCAAACACTCCACCTTCTGGTGATGCAACCATCGCAAATGACTCAAATATCCAACTCGCCATCATTACCACTTCAACTTATGTACCTCTTCCCTCATCTAAAGAAGCATCAGTAGGGGTCGATGCTGCTTTTAAAGTTTTGTCTGACATTTTAGATGATGCCAGGAAATCTTCTACTGACCCTTTCAAATATGATGTTTGCGAGACTTTAATCAAATATTTTGGTTCTGATCGAACTGCTTCGCGAGCGTCTTTAGAAAATGAAGTTGAAGCTCTAAATAGAAATCTCCAAGCCAAAACTTCAGAATGTGATATTCTTGATCACAAGCTTCGCAACTCTTTACTTGATTGTGAAAATCTTCGCAATAAAAACAAGGAGTTAAAATCTATAGTTCTTCTGTCTCTGCCTCTAATTTACCTATTTTAGTATATTTTCATCTTTTCTGTACTCAATTCCCTTTTAAATATTTGGTTTGCCTATTTAGCTTTAAATCAGAAACGATTAATGAAGATATTTCAATTTGAGTATGTTACTGAAGAAGCCCGTGCGGAGAGAGATTCTTGGATGGATCAATATAATAGATTAGATAATCTTTACACATATTCGATCGATCAAATAGATAATCTTACCAATGAGAACGATCAATTAGCGCAAAGGCAAAATCTATTAAGTAGCGAAGTTACTCGCCTCTCATATTTGTTAACCCAAGCTAACTTGGCGATGGAATCTTTATCAGATGAAAATAAAACTTTGTCTCAGGAGAAACATAGCTTTTTAAACAAGATGGCGATCTCCTAGCAGCAAATAAACATTCTTCAGAAAGTGTGTAGCGATCAAGAACAATCTCTTCATTCATTAAAAGACGAACTCAAGGAAATAACTGAATCTTCTGCTGCTGAGAAATATAAACTTATCAAAGGAAGGTTAACTCTAAGTTTAAAGGCCAGTAAACTCCAATATATATTTTCTTAGTTAGAAGAATCTTACTCCTTATTAGCAAAAGAAAATACTTATCTCCACTCCAAAGAAGAAATTATAAAATCTCGCCTGAAGGGTATAATTGGAGATAACTTTGATGATGCCATGAACCAATGGGGGAATTGTTTCTTAACATTAATTCAAAACTTAAAATGTCTATTGATATTATTTATCAAAATTACTTATCAATAGAATGTCTATTGATATTATTTATCAAAATTACTTATCAATAGAAATAAATATTATAATTAATTAAGAAAATATTTATAATTAAACAATGATTAGTCATTTATTATGAGAAATTAGTGAAACACTAATTAATAAAACACTTTATAATGAATAGATTACTTATTATGTCCAATTAGTGAAACACTAATTAATAAAGTAATTATGGTTTTTAAGTTGAACAAACCACCATTGTTGATTTATCCTTTCTATCAATTCCAAACAAGGTGGAACACTGGTTAGAGGCCACTATTATGACACAATAGGTCATGAGTTCGAACCTCCCCGTTATAATTTTTGAAATTCCACAACTTGACTTGAGTATTCACTTTTCATTCATAATATTGGAATTAATGCCACACGTGCGAGTTGTAGAGGGTGGTCAGGAGAACCACATCCCTTGATTTATCTTTGTCTGGACAAATCCTGACCACCACTAACAAAGGAAAACTTATCCAAACCCCATTTTATACTAATGATATATATTATTTTCTTTAAAATCAAAACTTGAGTTTTGTGTAATATTACTTAGAAGTAAACAATTATTTATGATGAAATAATGTTTTAGTTTTCATAATTCCATGGTGAATTTTCACGCAGTAGAAATATTCATGATTTTGTGAAAATCTGAGTTTTTTGCTCGTCTTTTGTAGGTTTGAAGAAACAAGCAAGTTTTGAAGTGTTAACTCTTGAATTACAATCACTATTGTTAGTGAAATCGTAAAAAGGTAAGAATTGAGAATTACCATTTTGTAGATGTTTGCATGAGAATTTGTCCAAGTACTTCATTTTGTTGATGTTTGCATCTTGTATTAATGATATACTGAAACGAAGCATTGTGTGCATGTTACAACTACTTTGCAAGGATGTCTGATTCTCAAGTCAATGATGCCTCCAGAGATGATACATGTGTGAATAATTATGCCTCCAGAGAAGATTCATACATAGATAATGATGCCTCTGAGGATGATTCATGCATGAATGAGGCTTTCATTGGCGAAGATGAAACACCTGGAATTAAGAAAGTTCCAAACGTAGAGGATGCATTCTTCATAGATCAAGGGCGAGAAAAGCGTCTCAAGACTCCAGCATTTCGTATTCTGATAAATCCCAGAGAGGTTACTCAGAAAAAATTGGTGACTCCTTAGGCAACTATTCGGTTCTGTCTTGAACGAGGGTATTTTTCTGCATCAATCATTGAATTCAAGCTTTCTCGACGGCCCTTAGAAAAGTTTTCTGGATGGGAGAGGTACATGCTAGGTTTTTGTAGTTGCGGGAAATCCTACAACACACCCCTTATCATATCTTGATATTAATTTCTAGATCTACATATAAAAGTGGTAGTAAAATTGCTAAAATTATAAACGGACACCAAGATTTTTTACATGGTTCGATCAATTTGATCTACATCCATGATTCTTCACTATGATTGTTAAAATTTACATTTGATTTTACATTTGATAATCTTCATTCATAGAATTCTAAATCTAGTTTTGGGGAAGAAGATGATAAAGAAAAATACATTCTCTCTCTAAAAATCTCTTTACAAAAATATTTCTCTTTCCTAAAATTATGTCCCCCCCTTCTCTCTCCTGCTCTTCTATTTATATAGGTATCTTCATGGTGGGTGACATCTCATATTCAACTCATATTTCCCATTTTTTAGGATTTTTGCTATGCTCCTTGCAGGCTCTGTTATGCTCCTCACATGCTCTACTATGCTCCTCGCGAGATCTGCTATCGTGCTCGCGAGATCTACTATCATGCTCGCGAGACTCTTCTATAACCGCAAAATATTCATTTCCTTCCTTGCTCTCGCGAGCTCCCTCCTTGTGCTCGCGAGTATTTTCTCTAACTACAAAATCTTCACATCTTTCTCATGTTTTAGGCTGCCGTTGTTTATTTCGTCATTCTTTAAACTACTTTGTGACGCTCGCGAAATGTTGTTGAAGAGTTTTCGGTGGAGCTCGCAGAAGTGTCGTTATTCTCTCATGAAAATAATTGTGGCGATATTCTGGTCCTACATCTTGCCTCTTTTTTCTTGAATATTGCTTGAAAAGTAATCTTTAAGAAAAAATCTGTTGTTGTAGTAGTCTTTGATCTTTGTTGATGAAGGAACAAGCGAAAGAATACTAGACTTGAAAAGTACGTACTTTCCTCTATTCTTTTGTGAAGTTCCATATCTTTGCTAAGTAAATAAGAAGTATTAACTCTTGAAGTATTCGAAGTATGAAGTATCATTGAAGAAATATAAGAAGTACTCAATCTTCAAAATATAAGAAGTATCCGTCCTTGAATGAAAATCATAAATATTGCCTCTGTTCATGCAAAATTAATATTTCATTTTTGGTGAAAATTCCTATCCATTTTGGAAATGATTCTTGCCAAGAAGATAAAGAACATAAAATGTTTTCTTGGTAATCCATAGTTGCCTCTGTTCTTTATCTATGGAGGTAGAATCCTTGAGAAAATTTTAAATGAACGAATTGTTTCTTTATTCTTGTCTTGCCTCTGCCTCATGCGATAAAATAATCATATTCTGCTAAAGAAACACATTTCCTGCGAAGTTCTTGAATAGTTTGCGAAGTGCTGAATGAGTTTGCAAGTTTCTGAATGTGTCTGGAAGATTCTAAATGTATCTGCGAGTTTCTGAATATGTCTGCGAGTTTATGGATAACCCTGCGAAATTATGAATAGTGTTCCTGAAGCATCACCGCGAGATTGTGAATAGTGTCGCGATGAATAGTGCTGCGAGATTGTAGACAATCCTCTTGAGAGACTCTGAATAATATTTCTGAGAAATTCTGAACAATACTTCTTAGAGATTCTGAATAGTATTTCTGAGAGATTCTAAATAGTACTTGCTATCTCTCTTGCGATGAACAAATCTTTCCTGCATTCTTAAAAGAAAATAATTAATGTTTGAGATTATTCTATTGGTCTTATTTTTCCTTCCTAGTTAAAGGTCTTATTTTGCCAATTTTTCTTTTTGCGACAAAATCGCAGGACGTCTTTACATTTGCATGTATTGACCCATTGATCTTGCCTTATCTTTATTCTTTGATTGTATTGCGACAATATGACAAATCTAAGTTCCCTTGCGAGATCAAAGCCTCATGACATTTCCGTCTTGCGATGAAATCGTCACGCGACAATATGACATGCCTAAATGTTCTTGCGAGCATAAAGTCCCATGACATTTCCGTCTTAAGACACTTATCAGCTCCCTAATGGAGGGTGCCGCCCTTATCTTCCCCCTGGTTTCCACTTCAAGGAGGGCACATCGGCCATACAAGACTTGCTCCTCCCATCTGGATTTACCAACAACCAGTTGTTTTCGCAGCCTCTTTTCCTTTATGCCTATATGGCTTATAGTTACAAGACTGCACCCTAAGTGGGGTTTTCTTCAGGCCAAGTGCATCATAGCCAAGACTTACCAAGAATGTCCAAGGTAGGTTCTTCCGTCCCGGGCACTCTTGGCTCAACCGTGTACCTCAGCGCCTTGGTCATACTTTGCACCTCTTAGAAGAGACCCTCGGTCGTCCGACCAGGGTATAACCTTATATAGTGGAAACCCAAGGTACCTCTCCTGGATAGGTATCTCAAAGAGATGGACCCCTTTCGATCCATAGCTCAGGATCCAGCAGTGGTATAACCTTACCCCTGAGCCATGCAATCAGATACCCCCTTATATGACGCACTATTAGGTCTTACATTTGCCTCTTGCGAAATTTTATTCGCGAACTAGGGTGCACTCCATAAAGGTTCGTCCCATTCTTATGTCTCTGCGAAATTGTATTCGCATTTCTCGCGATATTTTCGCGTTTCTTCATTCTTTCATTTCTGTCATTTCTTCTTTCATTTCTGTCATTTCTTCTTTTATTCTCATAATCATATTTGAAGTAAATATTCTTTTAAAATCTTTTGAAATCTTAGAAATATTCTTTGAAATCTTGCGATTTTATCGCATTGGTAAATCAAGAATCTCTTTCTGTAAAATAAATATTCTAAAGAAATCTTTGAAATCTTGCGATTTTATCGCGTTTTTAAATCAAAAATCTTATGTAAAAGAAATTTTCTAGAGAAATATATAAATTGAAGGTTCTCGGTTTTTTGTATTTTTGAAGTCTTTGTAATCTTGCGAGGGTTTCGCTTTTTTGGAAATTAAGTCAATTTTTTTTTGAAATCTTATAAATCTTTGCGATAATTTCCTTTTTAGTAATCTTTGAAATTTTTGAATTTTTTTGAAATCTATAATTTTTTTGCGATGATTTCACCTTTTGTAATCTTTTATAATCTTTGAAATCTTGCGATTGTGTCAATTTTTGTAAATTAAATCAAAAATCTTTAATTTGCGGTAAGTAAAATGTTCTAGGAAAGGGTACTTAGCTCTTATGTGATTTGTCTAAACGTCTCGCAGCAAAAAGAAGAGTGAGAGATGAGACTTGAACCCTTGACCTGCCTCTTGCATTTTCTCGCAACAAACCAACTGTGCTAGCCCTCTCTAGAGAATTTATCAAAGATCTTGCGATGTAATCAAAGTTTAACTGTTCGAGAGACAATTATGTAGAAATTTCGCATATTAAAAATAAACTTACGAGAAGCAAGAATTGATCCCGAGATCTGCTGCTTGCATTCATGCCTCCCAACCAACTGTGCTTGTTCTCTTTCTTGTGAAATTTATCTGCGAAATAATCAAAGTCTGACTTGCGAATTTCACATAACAAAAATAAACTTGCGAGAAACAAGAATTGATCCTGCGATCTGCTGCTTTCATTCAAGCCTCTTAACCAACTGTGCTAGTTTTCTTGCTTTCGAAATAATGAAACAATGCTGAGAGATTGTCTGTTTTTCACCCTCTGCAAAAAGAAGAAAATATGCTCGCAGGAAAATTCGGACCTGTGACTACAATCTCCCATACTGTTCTCTAGACCATCTGTTCAAGAACCTCTCTGCGAAACTAACGCATAACTTTTTTCCTTATTCTTTTACTCGCCAATGAAAATGAGAAGAAAATGAAAAATATGAGTCTCTGCAAATTCGAACCCGCGACCTCTTGTTTGTACTTTGAACCTTGAACCATCTGTTCTAATGTTTCTTTGCGATATCTTCGCATAACACTTATTACTTGTTCTTTTATTTGTCCTTGGTATTTAATCAAAAATATGCGAAAATATCGCAGTTAGAAAGAATCGATCCCGCGACCTTAAACTTGTATGCTTCTGGTTTGACCAACTGTACTATCTTCAACTTGTGAAAGAGTGGCGAAATTCTCGTGACTTATTCTTTTTAGTTCTCTTTGGTTCTTTCTATTCTCTTTTATAGCCATGCTATTTTATTTTTCTTTCTTGCGAGAGTTCATTCCCTGCGAGCAATCACTATGAGTAATGCAAGTTTTATATCAATCTTCATAAAATTGAAAACAAGGATAATCATCAATTTATATATATATATATATATATATATTTATTTATTTATTTTATTTATTTTATTTTTGAATATGAAATTAGAAAAGAGAAGAGATTTTGTCATATAGAATCATTTGTTGGTGTAACTTCATTTGATTTCTTCGCGATTGTTGATGAAGTACTTGGTGAATAAATCATTAGTCTTCTTCTTTTATCCACTGTGATGTCTTTGTCCTTTGTGCTTTTTTTTTTCTCCATTGGAATCTAAATTGTTGGTGTTGGTTTGATCCATTTATTCGCTGACGTTGTTTATTGATAGGTTGGTGGATGCATCTTATCGCAAAAGGGAAATTTCACTGGATCTTTTAATTCCTTCAACTTTGACTTCAATCACAAAAATCATGTTCACATTAGTTGTTTATACGATCAAAATTATGATTGAATTCAAGGTTTATGGACGTAAATTTATGATCAAAACTCTTTTGAATTCAAAATATCAACTAAACAGCAATTTTTGTGAAAAACAAAGATTAATAATCTAAAATTCAAAAACATATATTTAATAAGATAATAAAGAATTTGTCCTGTTTGAACAATTAATTGATCCAAATTCATTAGATTTCTCCCTGCGAAGAATGAAAACTTTCAATGATTTTTTTTTTTTTTTTTTTTTTTACGAAATGTAAATTTCTGATCAACAGAAAATCTCGAAATTTTACATTTTTAGAGATCCATTAAACAGATTTGTAAAACGAGGTTTGGTTACTACAAATTCGTAACAAAAACATTTTTAGATTCAAGACTTCCTCAATAAATCAAATTTCTACAAAAAGCAAAGTTTAGGTTTCATAAAAAATCTATTTTCTAGTTTTTATTTTGAAATTCCCAGATCCGAAAAATAAAACAAAGAATAAGAAAAGTGAGAAGAAATTTGTCCTTTTTGATTATTTGTTGACATAATTTTGGTGGTCTTTTCTTCAGATGCCTCTTAATATATCTCATTCTCTCTATTTGTTGTATAATCATGAGCTTTCGTTGTAGCTTCCATATTTGATCTTGAAGTTTTTAGATCAAGTGAGATCCAATTCTAATGATAGCCAATTTCTTTGAATCTTCTTCAATTTGACAAGTAGTTTGTTCCCTGTTTCTAGCGCCAAAATGTAGTTGCAGGAAATCCTACAACACACCCCTTATCATATCTTGATATTAATTTCTAGATCTACATATAAAAGTGATAGTAAAATTGCTAAAATTATAAACGGACACCAAGATTTTTTACATGGTTCGATCAATTTGATCTACATCCATGATTCTTCACTATGATTGTTAAAATTTACATTTGATTTTACATTTGATAATCTTCATTCATAGAATTCTAAATCTAGTTTTGGGGAAGAAGATGATAAAAAAAATACATTCTCTCTTTAAAAATCTCTTTACAAAAGTATTTCTCTTTCCTAAAATTATGTCCCCTCCTTCTCTCTCCTGCTCTTATCTTTATGTAGGTATCTTCATGGTGGGTGACAGCTCATATTTCCCATTTTTTAGGATTTTTGTTATGCTCCTTGCAGGCTCTGCTATCGTGCTCGCGAGATATACTATCATGCTCGCGAGACTCTTCTATAACCGCAAAATATTCATTTCCTGCCTTGCTTTCGCGAGCTCCCTCCTTGTGCTCGCGATTATTTTCTCTAACTACAAAATCTTCACATCTTTCTCATGTTTTAGGCTGTCGTTGTTTATTACGTCATTCTTTAAACTACTTTGTGACGCTCGTGAAATGTTGTTGAAGAGTTTTTGGTGGAGCTCGCAGAAGTGATGTTAATATCTCGTGAATATAATTGTGGCGATATTCTGGTCCTACAGTCTTCCTCGTGTTCGAGCCAAGTTGCATGACGCACAAGTAATACGGGCTATCCAAGCTTCGGGAGATTTGTACATTTTTCATAATGCACGAGGTATAGTAGCTCTACTTGATCGCTGGGGTATTCCAACTCACTCTTTCATATGAAGATGAGGAGAGTTTACCATTACTTTAGAAGACATAGTTTCTTTGTTGCATCTTCCAATCACGGGTAACCTTCCTGAGGTATTTCTTCGTCAGAAGAAATTGCAATCTCTAACATCTTGAAAACCACAATGGAGGAGATTAATAAGGCATCTGACAACAAAGGTTGTTACGCTCATTGGTTAATACACTGGTGGCCAAGAGATAATCCTCTAGAGTGGCCTGTTGACGGTACGTTATCTATTGCTGCTTTCTTGTGTTTATGGATGTACATAGATGTATTTGAAGATGATGGAAATTTGTTGAAGCCGTTCGTGATTCCCTTTGCAATTAAGATGGCCCAGGGTGAGAAACTCCTGATAGGTAGTTTATTCCTGGGTTCTTTGTACTCTAACTTGGACTCCTTGATTATAGACTCCAGCATCTCGAATGGTTTTATGAAGATTAATGCTATGCCAATACAATGTTTCTTCAAGATTTGATGTGGGAGCGTTTCAAGAATTATGCACCCATTACACGTACCATTTTGTAAGGATTGAACACTGATGCTCTCCATGTTTTCTCTAAGAAGGCCAATGCTAGGATTGTGTGCTGGTCCACAAAACAGCCTCGACTCAAGACTCGCTTCGTTGATGTCTTTGACCATGAATCTGAATTCAACTTCCGCCCATGGGTATCAGTTCCTCCTTACATCTCTCAGTTGAGAACTTTTAATACCGAAGAGAGTATGAATTTGAAATCTGGTTGATCTGGACGATGGCGAGAGGTCTTTTATGTTAAGTTGTACTTCTGGTCATCTGATGTCCATAATACAAGGAAAATTATTGGTGGAAGAATACAATATTGATAATGCGGCTTTCCAAATGGGCATTGATCAGTGTGTTCCGACTTTTCGAAGAAGGAAACCCTCAGTTGAATAGCTCATGACACGTCTGGACCGCACACATGTGGAAGAAAGTGAATTTTGGTTCCCCAACTCTGATATAATCACATATGTAGATCCGTGTTACATAGACTTTTGGGATCCACAGCTCAGGCGTTTACTTGCTTTTGTGAGAGTTGATCAACCTTTCGTGTTTGCCAGCTCTGATACCAATTGAAAAGGCGAGGGTACCCAAATATACCTCAAGCTATTACTTTTCCTTCCTATAAGTCCTTTCTCCGAAAGTAATTTATCTATGGACGGAGTCGAGGAAATACAACAAATCGGTTCACACTTTGTGTGATCGTCTATGGATACGAGATCGAGACAATACAACAACAAAGTGTGTTTACTTGATACAAAGGTTCAGACTTAACCAAACTCAAAAGGATTCACATATCAAGTAAATAGGAATTAATGTTTGTGAAATTTACTTTAATTATAATAAAACAATTATAATGCGGAAATATAAAGTAAATGACACATCAAGATTTTGTTAACGAGGAAACCCCAAATGCATAAAAACCCCGGGACCTAGTCCAGAATTGAATACTCTCAGGATTAAGCCGCTATACAAAATAAACCAACTTCGTATAGTTGAGACCAAGAAACTAAACCTATAGTTCACCTAGTTCCAACCTATAAACAAGTCATGTACTTGGACCAATTCCTTTGGTTCGTATTCCAAACAGTATAGGAACAACAAATATGCTTGGTATCAACTCTCTTCAACCAAGTGATATGAGTTGCGCAAAGGTTCCCTTGTTTATCTTAACATAAACTCCTTTGCAGGTTCCAAGATCTATCTTATGTTCAATCACCCAAAGGCAATTATTAAGATTAATCCAATCAATACGTTTAATCACAAGGAAATGTATTGATGCCGATCTTCCTCAATTAATCAATCTAATCTACCACAAGGATAAACCGATTATTAATTGGATCCTCTTTTTTCCCAAAAAAGTATTGTGCACACCAAAGATTATAAAAACCAAGTCAGAAATCTTCAATATCTTATTTGTCTTCAAAATTTCTTAGATCTTCTATAAACACCTGCACATAACTACTTGAATCTCTTGTGATCAATTACACACAGAACGGAGTCTGTTAACAATGGATTATCACAAGATCATCTTTAGATCTAACAACAGTCTAAAGATCCTTGTTGAAACCTTGAACTAGTTTGAGTGAATCTTATATCAGAAGAGAAGATTCTCAAGCATAAACAAACTAGGTGCAATCAAAGTTCAACCACCATTAGTCAATTAAATCAATACGAAAACTAAAGATAAACCGCGATATCTAGTTTCCCACTAATGGGTCGTGCTAGAGCTTCTCAAACCCAAAGAAGAATTTTAATTAAGAGGCCATAAGAGATTTTACCTAATTAGACTACTCTCCTCTCCGATTGGCGGCTTCACCAGTAACAAAGAAAAAAGAGGAAGTCTATGTTACGCAGGATTAGTTTTCTAAAAATGCAAACTCAAAGTATTTATAAACAAGGAAGTTTGGACACCAAGGAATTTCCAAAACCGAAAATATTCTCAAGATATTTTTTATTACCACACCAAATTCGGTTTTCATAATTCCTGTGAATGCACTGTCGAAAAATACTGATCGAAATCTCCTTGGAAAATCTTTAATTAGCAAATGCACATTACTAATTCTTATTTTCCATATATAATTAAAAACCCTTAATTAAAAAGATTCTTGACTTATTTAAATTCGATCTTGGGATTTACTTCCTTCTTAGACGTTAAGGAATATCTTTGAACAATATAGAATAAGCATTAATGCACCGTGTTCAAAGTGTGACGACATCTTACTCTTGAAAGTCCTTTTTCATACTTGCTCACTTAAAACCGATTTACCACACTTCCAAACAAGTTTAGAATTGGTTCACCTGACTTTCAAAAACTATGTGATTGATTAAGTAACACTCAATCACAACTCATGGGCTTACGGTTCTACCAAAAAAAAAATAGGTTCTACCTCCATGTGAGTACTTTGGATAGTCACACTAGCTTACCATAATTTATCTGACTATACTAGGATCGGTTCCCCACATATATTTGGTATCTAACTTGTATGCACTGCACGTGTCCATAGGATCGGTTCCCCTTCATAAAAACGTGTTGCACATGTTCATAGGATCGGTTCCCCATTCTTCCATAAACCTTGTTGAACCTCATACAAGGATCGGTTCCCCTTGTGATGTACTACACCTCTTACTAGGATCAGTTCCCCTTCTCCCAATAATAATTTCAGACACTCACAAACCCGATCATACCCAGGTGATTACTTAAGATCGATTTCACTAATAAAAGTCATACCAATATATAAGTCAGGCCTCATGTGAATAGTTTTACCAAGAACACAAACAAGTCATGAGCGGTTATACTAATCACACATATTGGTCGTTCATAAGATATGCAATGAAGAACATCCCCAATAACGCCTGGCGATTTCCCTTTCGTTTCAAAACACATATCATGAACTTACTTGCTTAGATCACATGTAGGCATTATTCCCTAGGATGAAATCCTCACCTCATACCCATACATAATCACAATAGCATTCATACGATTATGTCAATGTCTTATATACAAAGTTTAATGGTTAAGCAAGAAACTTCATATTGTATTCCTTAATACTATGTCTATCTAGAGTGTTCATGCTTCGCAGTTTTATGTTTTCAATATGCACGACTTGAAAGATACGTTAGGGAATGAAACAATTCAAGTCAAATATCACTAACCTCAAGTGGATGGATGATGTTGTAGTTGTAGCTCTGTTTATCTTCACTTCTTCAAGTCTTCGCAATACTTGTAATGTCTTACCCTAATACATTCAAGCTAACATATATGAAGTTGACTCTAGTACATTTAAATCAAGCGACTCTTAAATGAGTTTTGGTTCACTAAAATATGACAACCAAAATTGACATACCAACGCTTGGTGGGTTTAACCGAGCAATGCTCTAATAATCTCCCCCTTTTTCAATTTTAGTGACAAAACTCTTACAATCATATGGATAAACAAATTACAAGAATTCATTACACATACGCTTGATTCCCGAATCCAACAACACATAACCTGCATTCATTCAATCCATAAAATGCCGTTGTTGACATTATAATAACAAAGCTCATACTCCCCCCTAAGGGTGAGATAGCTAGATTTTCAATCCACACGTCTTTGTTATCCCAATCATATGATATGTTACTCCCCCTTAGTATGTGCTTTTCCTCATTCGTTAGATAAACGTTCAAGCACCATTGTTCTCTTCCCTAGTGACACCAATCAACCATAAAATTGATACCAGCATCACTTGTTTACTCCATATATTTCTCCCCCTTTTTGTCACAAAAATGACAAAGAAAAGAAAAAATAATGGACAACACGAAAAGGATCTTACAAATCTCAAAATAGACTTGCAACCTGTTGAGTCAAGCACGAGGGTTCCACATACCATTTTTTATAACCAATATCAAAACCGAAACTACAAAGTAATTATGTTTTGATATGTTATCATGGAAATAATTGCTCGAAGCAATTTTCCCAACTAGTTTAGCAAACCAAAAATCAACTAAGCAAGTTAGTTCCTTTGCTAAACCGATTGTATAAATACAACCGTTTCATTCGATAAGACCAAAACAAAGATAAACTTTATTTTTCTCATCAAGTTCTAATTATCCATATAACTTAGACCTTTAGATTTTAAACAAGCCAAATACTAGGTTAGTTAACTAGCATTTCCTTGTTTAGGCTTTCGGCTAAACTTGAATAACCGAAACTCCACTTTGATTAGTCTAACTAAGATCATAATTAACTTAGTTTATCTTTTCCGGAATTGAATTGGACTAAAAAACTCGTCCCGTAAACATATTCATTCGTTAAGCCATAAATAATTCATACAAACCAATAAATCAACTTGCATAATTATTCACCTCAACATGATACAATAGAAACAACATATATATATATATATATATCAAGGTTTCACTATTGCACCGAAATTTCGTAATCCTAAACAATTGATACTACACAATAAAGCAAAATAACAATTGTTTTACTTAACTGGACGCAATTGAATTAACATAGATATTAAAGCACCGCAATTGCACCAAATTTCGTAAGCCTAAACGATTGATATCACACAACAAAGCAAGATATCAAAAGTTTTACTTAACCGAAAACAATTAAATCACACAAACATCCACACATACATAATAGAATACACACATCAATTGTACCAACAATTTCGTTTAGGCAAAAGCAATATATATATATATATATATATATATCAAATAAAAATAAGCTTTTCGTAAAACAGGAAAATAATTAACTAACAAGATTGTTACCTCAATTTCGCATCCAACTTATCCAAATATGATCGCATCGTTTTCTTCTTCCGGGAGAATTGATATCGAAATAACATTATGTTGTCATCCTCATGCCAAAAACAAAAGAATAACAACAACCAACCTTTACAAGAGAAAAGTTGAAAATCCTTTTTAACAATTACAAGCAAAAGTTGAAAACCGTCGAAACACATATGCTTTTATGCTAAACCAAAACCGATTCAACATATTGTGACTTTTTCACATATTGTTTCTATAGGAACCCTTCATGATCCATTGATAAAGCCTACCAACATGGGCTAGAACTTAATCCCGCTAAATCAAAAAGTCACCCAAACCATAAGGGTTCACAACATATTATGAGATCGAATATCAAGTTAATAAAAATGAAATCAAACATCTCATACACATACATAGCAAATAAATAAAGCATTAAAGTACCGGCTATGTAAATCAAAAAACTATCACAAGAAAAATTATAAATCAAATAACTTTATTCATAATAGTTTTATTCAATAGACTCATACAATCAATGAAAGCAATCAAAAATTGATGTCTATTTTTCTAATCTTATTTTTCAAAGATCATCTTCAATTTCCTCAAAATTTTCAGGATCTTCATCATGACATCTCGACCTGATGTCTCAGATTCTACACACAGTACCTTGATTATGTTCACAGGCTAGAGTATTAACCTTTCGATTAATATTATGAGAGAACTCCTTATTACCGATTCCAAGTTTGATCATCGTCCTTTGGTTACGAATAGCATTTCTCAGAAGTGCTGCCTGTCTATGATGAGTTTCTATGGTACTGAGGAGAACCTATCGAAGATTGATAATATCAATCTTGGCATCCAAACTGTTTTGGACAAGGAGATTAGTAACATCTTCCTTTTCTTTTCTCGCATCTTCACAACCAGATTTCTTGAAGGTATTATCAAGATGAACTGTTTCCTTAGAAGTCATTTCACTCAAAGCTTTCAGAAGATTTTCTTGAGATCCGGTTTGAGAATACATAAGTTTGTATACTTTTTCAGACACTCTGAGAATTTATACTTGAAATACCTTTAACACATACCAAACATAGATATCAACCTTACATAAATAATTCTGATCAGATTTGAAAAGATTTTCGCATCTAATGTGTTACACACAACTTTATCAAAGATATTATCTTCGAAATTAATACCACAGGATATTTCTTACCACAATCCTTCTTAAACGAGTTGTTGTAACACAACCTTTCTACTCATAATATTATCAAACGTTCTTAAGGTAGATCGTGTAATGTATCTATGTTGAATAAGAGATGTTATTAAGATTCTAATTGCCCAGCTACATGTGCTTCCTTATATCCGAAGATTGGGAAAAGTAAGGATGCACATTCTAATGCGTTCTAAGCATTAGGATGAGGATTTACCTCATCAAGTCCCTTTTTTGAAGATACTTTCTCCCGATCGTGGGTGTTGAACCCTTCCTATTGATTAGGATTATTTCGAGATGCAATATCTTCAAGTATATCCTGATCCCAGGATGGAATGTTCTTTGAACTAGAACCTGTGTGATCAAGATTAGTCATTTTACTAATTGTTAATGCCTCTTGTTCTAGACATTCTATATGTACCTTTAAAGTATTCATTCCTTGATGGAAATAATTTTCTAGACACTTGTCTAGATATACCTTTTGGCATGTTCTTGTAAGAAGATCTTCAGTAAGGATCTTATTTCTCATTAGTGAGTTCTCCAGCGAATGAGTGAGAGTTTCACACTCTGTAGCCTGCAGGTGAACTTTGTTACACAAGTTCATTATTTGTTCCTTACAATCAATCAGATTATTTTGGAGACTGACTGAGTATCGTTTTTCTTTATACATCCTTACATTCAGTTGAACAATAAGTTCTATAACTTCATCTAGACTATCAATAGTTTCTCATTTTTCTGAAAGGTTCTCGATTTGATTGAAAAATCTCCTCATCATATTGCCAGATTCAGAGCTTGGACATATTAGTGAATCGAATCTCTTTCCAGATGATTTTTCACCACAAATTGGAATCGAATCTAAATCAAATTTCTTGAGTTTTGAACTCAACCTTTTCTGATCAGCAACCTGATATGCAATTGAGTCTTTAGTCATAGACCTTTTATTTGCCTTTTGAAAAGAATTTTGAGACCGATTTTTATTGGCCTTCTCTGAGACGTTGTTCTCATTATCCTGCCATACGTTAACTGAGTTCTTCATAAGTTTATCTTTGCTTTTATTACTTTGACTCATATCTTATAGGATGGATCGCACCAAACACAGATTATTAGATCTTTTCGTGTTTGCCATCTCTGATACCAATTGAAAAGGCGAGGGTACCCAAATATACCTCAAGCTATTACTTTTCCTTCCTATAAGTCCTTTCCCCGAAAGTAATTGTCTATGGATGGAGTCGAGGAAATACAACAAATCGGTTCACACTTTGTGTGATCGTCTATGGATACGAGATCGAGACAATACAATAACAAAGTGTGTTTACTTGATAAAAAGGTTCAGACTGAACCAAACTCAATAGGATTCACATATCAAGTAAATAGGAATTAACGTTTGTGCAATTTACTTTAATTATAATAAAATAATTATAATGCGGAAATATAAAGTAAATGACACATCAAGATTTTGTTAACGAGGAAACTACAGATCGAGAGAAAAACCGGGACCAGTCCAGAATTGAATACTCTTAGGATTAAGCCGCTATACAAAATAAACCAACTTCGTATAGTTGAGACCAAGCAACTAAACCTATAGTTCACCTATTTCCGTCTGTATTCCCACGCCTCCAACCTGGAAACAAGTCACGCACTTGGACCAATTCATTTGGTTCATATTCCAAACAGTAAAGGAATAACAAATCTGTTTGGTATCAACTCTCTTCAACCAAGTGATATGAGTTGCGCAAAGGTTCCCTTTTTTATCTTAATATAAACTCCTTTTCCAGGTTCCAAGATCTATCTTATATTCAATCACCCAAAGGAAATCGTTAAGATTAAGCCAATCAATACCTTTAATCACAAGGAAACGTATTGATGCCGATCTTCCTCAACTATTCTATCAAAATACCCAAAAGGATAAATCAATTATAGTCGGATCCTCTTTTTCCCAAACAAGTATTGTGCACACCAAATATTAAAAAAACCAAGTCAGAAATCTTCAATATCTTCAAATCTTCTTAGATCTTCAATAAATACCTGCACACAACTACTTGAATCTCTTGTGATCAATCACCCACAGAACGGAGTCTGTTAACAATGGATTATCACAAGATCGTCTTTATAACTAATAACAATCTAAAGATCCCTGTCGAAACCTTGAACTAGTTTGAGTGAATCTTATATCAGAAGAGAAGATTCTCAAGCATAAACAAACTAGGTGCAATCAAAGTTAAACCACCGTTAGTCAATAAATCAATACGAAAACTAAAGATAAACCTCAATATCTAGTTTCCCACCAACGAGTCGCGCTAGAGCTTCTCAATCCCAAAGAAGACTTTAAATTGAGCGTCCGTATGAGATTTCACCTAATTAGATTACTCTCCTCTCCAATAGGCGGCTTCACCAGTAACAAAGACAAAAGAGGAAGTCTATGTTACGCAGGATTAGTTTTCTAGAAATGCAAACTCAAAGTATTTATAGACAATGAAGTTTGGACACCAAGGAATTTCCAAAACCGAAAATATTCTCAAGATATTTTTAATTACCACACCAAATTCGGTTTTCATAATTCCTGTGAATGCAATGTCCAAAAATACTGATCGAAATCTCCTTGGAAAATATTTAATTAGCAAATACACATTACTAATTCTTATTTTCCATATATAATTAAAAACCCTTAATTAAAAAGATTATTAACTTATTTAAATTCGATCTTGGGATTTACTTCCTTCTTAGCCGTTAAGGAATATCTTTGAAGAACTATGTGATTGATTAAGTAACACTCAATCACAACTCATGGGCTTACGGTTCTATCAAAAAATATTTCGGTTCTACCTCCATGTGAGTATTGTGCATAGTCACACTAGCTTACCATAATTTGGCTGACTATACATGGATCGGTTACCCACATATATTAGGTATCTAACTTGTATGCACTGCACATGTCCATAGGATCGGTTCCCCTTTCCCAAAAACGTGTTGCACATGTTCATAGGATCGGTTCCCCTTTCTTCCATAAACCTTGATGCACCTCATACAAGGATCGATTCCCCTTGTGATGCACTGCACCTCTTACTAGGATCGGTTCCCCTTCTCCCAATAATAAGTTCAGACACTCACAAACCCGATCATACCCCAGGTGATTACTATAGATCGGTGTCACTAATAAAAGTCATACCAATACATAAGTCAGGCCTCATGATAATAGTTTTACCAAGAACACAAACAAGTCATGAACGGTTATACTAATCACACATATTGGTCGTTCATAAGATATGCAATGAAGAATATCCCCAATAACGCCTGGCGATTTCCCTTTCAGTTCACAACACATATCATGAACTTACTTCCTTAGAACACATGTAGACATTATTCCCTAGGATTAAATCCTCACCTCATACCCATACATAATCACAATAGCATTCATACGATTATGTCGATGTCTTATATACAAAGTTTAATGGTTAACAGAGAAACTTCATATTGTATTCCTTAATACTATGTCTATCTAGAGTGTTCATACTTTGCAGTTTTATGTTTTCAATATGCACAACTTGAAAGATATGTTAGGGAATGAAACAGTTCATGTCAAATATCACTAACCTCAAGTGGAAGGATGATGTTGTGGTTGTAGCTCCGTTTTTCTTCACTTCTTTAAGTCTTCGCAATACTTATAATGTCTCACCCTAATACTTTCAAGCAAACATATACGAAGTGGACTCTAGTACATTTAAATCAAGCGACTCTTAAATGAGTTTTGGTTCACTAAAATATAACAACCAAACTTGACATACCAACGCTTGGTGGGTTCAACCGAGCAATGCTCTAACACTCTCAGAAACTGAAGCAACTATTCATGGTGGGGAAGGAAGGAGTAAGAATTATAAGATGTTATAAAGTCCCTAGTTGCTTCTTTGGTGAGTTGTCAATACTTATTTCACCGTGACCCTTTATTATCCGTGTAATTAGGATCATAAAACCAATATTTGTTATTTGGTTACAGAATTTTGCTCCCTTGAGTATTGACGGTCTTCAATTCTATGCTGCTGGGCAGAGGGTTTCTGACTCGGGTGTTGAAGAAGAAGCTGAAGTAAGTATTTGTTCATATAAAAAATTATGATGCTAAGTAAATAAAATGCTAATTATTGAGAATATATCCAGGATAATGTTTCCATGGAAGTGGAGAGTACTGGTGATGCTCGCTCGAATAATTGCGATAAAGAAAACTCCCAGAGCTCAAAACCGAATGAAAGTAATGGTGTTGTCGATGTCGGTGCGAGCAATTCTGGTTCTTTGAACGCCTCAGAGACCACCCAAGTAAGTATTTATCTTGTATTTTATCCATCGAAGCATAAACTTGTTGATTTATGAGTGAATGAATGAGAATGAATGTGAATATATGAGAAGTTTTGCTGAAAATACATCACCAGAAAAATCAGAACTCAGCCTTTAAGCAAAAACTCCACAAAATCTTCGTTCGATGTCATATTTTCACGATATGCATATGCATCCTTATGCCCAAGAAATTTCCAAGCTTTATTAAAGTAGATTTTTGAGTTTTGAGCATGTTTAGGAGTCGAAATCAACGAAACAGTAAACATCCAGGAGACTTTCAGGAAATTTTCAACTGTCATGTAATCGAATGTTTTGACCACATCATTTTGATCGTTCATCCGATTGCTATGAAATTTTGACATGATGTAGATAACATCCATACGAAGAGAATGGTATATAAATCAACCCTTGATTATTTACTAATTGCTCTCAGTTCATCATTTTGTACAGGGCAGTGTAAAAATCTTCTCAGGCGAGCTTGTTGTGAAACGTGCTTTTGTGACTTTCACGTGATTTGTTGACATCTAGCATGTAGAATGAAGAAATTTGATGATGTTATACCATTTGTATGCTGTAGTATATTATTTCTTTTGGTTTCATGTTTGGATGATCCTAATCTCATGTAATCTTCGTATTAGGTGTCAAATACCGAAGTTTGGGGATGAATGAGCTAATAATGATGGATTGAGAAACACAGAGGTTATTGATAAAGGAAAAATCATCTATACACTTCAAAGTCATGAGGGAATTGTTGTTGACATTGTTGAAGAGCCCGAGACTTCAATTGTTATTGCTTCAGTAACGGAAGAAGTTGAACCACACATTAAAGAAGCTGAAGAAACTGTTGTTACAACTGTAGAAGTGACTCCAGTGATCGAGAATTGTATAGTAGTGAACGAATACCCAAGTGCAGGGATTGTTTTTGATCCTCCCTTTGATGCATCACTCCCATACCATGAGCTAGTTGGTGGATTCAGCGTTCCCATTGGATATGCCAAACACGAGAAAATATGGAAGAAATTTGGTCACATCATCGTTACTAGAGACCCAAAGCGTACTTATTCTTTAACAATGCAAGTAAGTGTTATCTTGAATGTTGTACGTGATATATGCACCAGGGCCAAAAATACAGTGATTCCGTATATACTCTTTGATTGGTAGTTCAACTTGGAGAATTCTAAAAGACTTGGCTTCAACGTGAAGTGGATTCGTAAGAAGATGAAAGCTATTAAGGACTCGTGTGAAAATAACATACCGTTTCCCAATGATAATGTGATGGAGAAGGAATACAAAATTACGAGGCTGACCGAAGAGCTGAACATGGAGAAGGCGGCTTTACAAGTCTTGAAGAATGCAGAGGAGCAAAAATATTTCTTCGCTGATTTTCTTTGATTTCTTTTCATAATCTCTTGAACTACGAACTTGAGAGATGTGAGGTTTTATTTTTGGTTTTGATTGGTTTTGGATAAGTAGATGATTGAGGATTTTCTTTGGGTTTGATAGAGATTTTCTTTTAGTAAACTGAATTTTGATAAATTGTTGAATTTAAATTACTGAATGCAAGTATTACAAACATTTTGGAGGAATTGAAATACAATGAAAGAAAACTCTAAATGCCAAATATTTTGGACGCTCGTGCCTTGAACATCCAATACCTCGAATATCCAAAACCTTAGACATCAAAGGCCTTGAGCCAATTATCATGTATCATGGCCACAGTCTCCTTGTTGTCCATGTCGATTAACTTGTAGTATCCACCAGCAACGGACTTAGAGATCATAAAAGGTCCTTCCCAGTTAGAGTTCTTTGCAGAATGAAAGTTACGCTTAGTTTCTTTGAGAACTAAATCTCCTTCCTGGAATTTGTTATACTTGACCATTCGTGCCCTGAATATTTTCTGCTGGTTTGGAATTCTTCGTGCAGTGGAGTTCCATGGCTGTGGTATGTATGGACATTCTTGCAGAGGAGAGTATTTGAGATACTATTTATCATGCTTGGTTATGTCTTCAGCAATAAATTTTTTGATGGTATGCTCGATTTGAAGAAGCTCTGAACTTAACCATTTCGTGAAAAATTGCTGAGGTGAGGTTATCCATTCATAGCATTTTGCAATTGCTAAGTTGTTTGTGGAGTAAAGTCCTCGGACCAAATAAGCATATTTGAAAACTGATGATATGGACACATGAGGAGGAATAAGACTTGCCTGAGTACAAAACCTTTTGATGAAAGCATTTGCATCTTCTTTAGGATTTTGTGTTAGCTCTATCAGGGCTTTGACCTTCTTCAAATACTCGAATGGTGAAGTATCTTCTTTTTCTTCTTCCAAATCATAGGTTTCTTCAACAGAAATGTGCAATTGAAGGTGTTGGTGTTACCTTTCCAGCGTGAATCCATGTCCGTCCTAGAATCATATCATATCCCGGATCTTCTCGGATTATGTAAAAAAAAAAAAATCTGTCCAGGCTAAGTTTATGTTCACCTTGAGAGTGATGTGTCCATAAGCGTCTGGGGGTGTTCCTTCATGATCTGCGATTATTCTTTGGAGCATGAATGGCTTCTTGTCATGTGATACCAGCAGTTCTAAGAGTTTTCAGAGGGATAACATTGAAAGCGGTGCCTACATCTATCAATGCTCATTTGAACTCGTTTCCCTTGATATGGACCGTGGTGAGAAGTCCCCAGTCGTACATTTCTCCGTATGTTGTTGAGGGTGGCTCAGGAATTGCTTCTTGAATCAACAAATGCTTCCCTGAAACGATGTGATTCAGTGCAGCGATTATTTCTTCCCTTTGATCCTTTTATAAGTATAGCAATTCACAGACATGCTCAATTAAGGATTGAACTGCTTGTAGGATCAGAATATCGCAGCAAGGACATACTTGCGAAGTTTTCATAAATGACACATTGCAAGTATCGCAGATTGATTACAAAAATAACGCAACAAAGGACGACAAACAAAACTTGAGAAATACATGAAGACCTTGCAAGATTTAATGAGTGAAACGAAATTAATATTTGTATACTTGCAAAGATATCGCAAGACAAACCCGAAACTAAAGGTTAACTTAGTTGTCTATGAGCTGTCATCCACTATGTAAACACCTATATAAAGAGGAGAGTATGAGAGAGAGAGAAAGAGGGGAGCACAATTTTAGGAAGAGAGAGAGAGAATGTATTTTTCTTTATCATATTGTTCCCCAAAACTAGATCTAGAACCCTATCAAGAACCCATTAATGGAAACATTAAATGTAAATTTATGTAACTATAAATTATCATAGTGAAGAACCATGGATGTAGATCACATTGATCGAACCATGTAAAAAATCCTTGTGTCTACTTATATTTTTAGTACTCAAATTTGAGATTTAAATGATTAATAAGTTTAGATCTAGAAATTATTATCAAGATATGACAAGGGGTGTGTTGTAGGATTTTCTGCAACACTTTCCTTGTGTCTACTTATCTTTCGCAGACACTTTCCTTGCAAACGTTCACAGTATGAACAAACAATTCATAGATGTTCATTTACTTCATAGAGATGTTTATTTCGCAAAGAAGAGAGTTGGTGATTATTTCGCAGAGATATCTCGCAAAGCAATGAAAGAATTGACAGAACTGAAAGAATAAAGAAATGCGAAAATATCGCAAGAAACGCGAATAAAATTTCGCAGAGACATAAGAATGGGACGAACCTTTATGGCGTACACCCTAGTTCGCGAATATAATTTCGCAAGAGGCAAATGTAAGACCTAAAGTGCATCATATAAGGGGGTATCTGTTTGCGTGACTCAGGGATAAGGTTATACCGATGATGAAACCTGAGTCACGGAGAGTGGGGTCCATCTCTTTGAGATACCTATCCAGGAGAGATAACTTGGATTTCCAACTATATAAGGTTATACCCTGGTTGGACGACCGAGAGTCTCTTCCAAGGAGTACAGAATATGACCAAGGATCTGAGGTACACGGTTGAGCCAAGGGTTCCCGGGACGGATGAACCTACCCTGGCCATTCTTGGCAAGTCTTGGCTATGATGCACTCGGCCTGAAGAAAACCCCAGTTAGGGTTCAGTCTCGTAACTATAATCCATATAGGCATAAAGGATAAGAGGCTGCGAAAACAACTGGTTGTTGATAGGAATGGATGTGAGGAGCTAGTCTTGTATGGCAGAAGTACATCTCCTTGAAGGAGCAAACAGGGGGAGATAATAGTGGCACCCTCCTTTAGGGAGCTGATAAGTGTCTTAAGACGACAATGTCATGGGGCTTTACGTTCGCAAGAACATCTAGGCATGTCATATTGTCGCGTGACAAATATTATACAGAGGCAACAAGCCAATAAGAAAAATTTAAGATGAGATCATGGGTTCTTACATGAAAGTGTAAGAACGTCCTACGATTTCATCCCAAGATGACAATGTCATGGGGCTTTGTCTTCGCAAGAAAATTTAGGCCTGTCATATTGTCGCAGAGAAATTGACAAAATGAGGATAAGGCAAGATCAATGGGTCTTTACATGCGAGTGTAAGGACGTCCTGCGATTTTGTCGCAGAAACAAAAATTGGCAAAATAAGACCTTTAACTAGGAAGGCAAAATAAGACCAATAGAATAATATCAAACATTAACTATTTTCTTTTAAGAATGCAGGAAAGATTTGTTCATCGCAAGAGAGATAATGAGAAGCAAGTACTATTTCGAATCTCTCAGAAATACTATTCAGAATTTTTCAGAAATATTATTCAGACTCTCTTAGGAGGATTATTTACAATTTCGCAGCACTATTCATAATTTCACAGGGTTATTCATAAATTCGCAGACACATTTAGAATCTCGCAGACACATTTAGAATCTCGCAGACTCATCCAGAATTTCACAGGAGATGTGATTACTTCGCAGAATGTGATTATTTTCTTAAAAAGATTATCGCACGAGGCAGAGGCAAGATAAGAATAAAGAAATAATTCGCTCATTTAACATTTTCTCAAGAATTCTACCTTCAAAGATAAAAAAACAGAGGCAACTATGGATTACCAAGAAAACATTTTATGTTCTTTTTCTTCTCGGCAAGAATCATTTCCAAAATGGACAAGAATTTTCACCTAAAATGGAATAATAATTTCGCATGAATAGAGGCAATACTTATTACTCTCATTCGAGGACGGATATTTCTTATATTTCGAGGATTGAGTACTTCTTATACTTCTTCAAGGATACTTCATACTTCGCAGAGATGATATTTCTTATTTACTTCGCAAAGCTTCAGAACTGCACAAAAGAATAGAGGCTAGTACATACTTTTCAAGTCCAATATTCTTTCGCTCGTTCCTTCATCAACAAAGATTAAAGACTATTACAACAACAGATTTTTTCTTAAAGATTGCTCTTCAAGCAATATTCAAGAAAAAAGAGGCAAGATGTAGGATCAAAATATCGCAGCAAGGACATACTTGCGAAGTTTTCATAAATGACACATTGCGAGTATCGCAGATTGATTACAAAAATAACGCAACAAAGGACGACAGACAAAAATTGAGAAATACATGAAGACCTTGTGAGATTTAATGAGTGAAACGAAATTAATATTTGTATACTTGCGAAGATATCGCAAGACAAACCCGAAACTAAAGGTTAACTTAGCTGTCTTTGAGCTGTCATCCACTATGTAAACACCTATATAAAGAGGAGAGTAGGAGAGAGAAAGAAAGAGGGGAGGACAATTTTAGGAAGAGAGGGAGAGAGAGTGTATTTTTCTTTATCATCTTCTTCCCCAAAACTAGATCTATAACCCTATCAAGAACCCATTAATGGATACTTTAAATGTAAATTTATGTAATTATAAATTATCATAGTGAAGAACCATGGATGTAGATCACATTGATCGAACCATGTAAAAAATCCTTGTGTCTACTTATATTTTTAGTATTCAAATTTTAGATTTAAATGATTAATAAGTTTAGATCTAGAAATTTTTATCAAGATATGACAAGGGGTGTCTTGTAGGATTTCTGACTACTACACTGTTTCTTTGTGAGGTGGTTGAGAAAGAGTGAAGGTTCTGACGGGAGAGGATCTTTGTGCACTCCTTCAGTCCCCAAGTTGAGTTCCCCTGATTCGATCTTTCCTTTGAATATACGCTTCAAATTTCTGAAATCACTCGTGGGATGGTTGACAAACCTATGAAAGCGACAGTAACGAGGATTTTCCGTGGCCTCTTCAGTTATCTCTTTCTTGACATATGGGAGTTTGATCGCGCCATCTTGAACCCAGGCATATAGAAGTTCAATAACTTCCTCAATGGAGCAGGGGAAATCGGGTGCCTCTGGATCAGATTCCGTTTGTTGGGAAGGAACTTGCATATTATCCTTCCTTTGCGCCTTTGAAGGGGTTGAGGAAGTATGTTTGCGCTGCGACTCGGCTTTTCGTTTGCTCCCTTATGCAATAATATTTGTGGAAGGTTGGAGGTTGTACTGTTTGTTGATTAAACATCTGCTACCTCGAGTCTCCCATGGCTCTTCAGCTTTTGTAGTCTTAGCCCTCTCCAATAAACCAGGTGCAGTAGTTGCTGATCTCTTGGCCGCTTCATGAAGTTCTGAGAAAGTCTGGAACCTAAGATTGTCCAATAAACCTCTGTAGACTGGAATCATTCCGTTGATGCACAAGTCCACGAGTTGTTGCTCTGTGACGTTTGGATCATGACAAGGATAGAACTCTAAACCTTTTCACATAATCATTAGGATGTTCGTTGCTCTTTTAAAACATCCTTCCGAGATCAGAGAGAGTGATTTGCTCTAAAACGAAGAAATAATTTCTGTAGAAAGCATTAACCATTTCTCCCCAAATTTTGATACTTCATGGTGCGATGTTGTTGTACCATGTATATGCCCTGCCTTTTAGAGACTTTGAAAATTCCTTCAGACGGACAGTATGGTTGTGCTCATGTTCACCCAATGATTCCAGAAATCGAGAAACATGTTCTCGAGCATTGCCCGTTCCGTCATAGAGAGTGAATGTTGGAGAGGTATAACCATTTGGTAGAGGAATCCTTTGCGTAGTAGCAAGGTATGGAGGTTGGTGATGGTGGACAAAAGGCATCTTTTCTTTTCCATGATCTTCCAAGAGGCGTTCCAGGTTTTCACGAGTGATGAAACTGGATGGTTATTTCACTGGTGAATTATCTGTATCCTTGGGAACTTATTCATCATCTACTACATGGATTGGAGTGGCTTCGGGATCAGCGTCTGAAGACTTTTCTTTAGCTTTTCCTTTCTCTTGAGTTTTCTATGAAATCTTGTCTGTAAGAGTCTTGAGATAGTTGAATAACTCCTTCTGAGTAGCAGCCATGTCATTCTGATTTTTGGAAAGAGTTTCTTGCACCTTCATGAGATCACCTATGGTAGGTGGATTTTCTCTGAATTCTTCAGGAGACCGACCGAAAAGTGGATAATTGATGGTGTCAGTGCCGCCGCTTGCAGAGGTGATCACTGGAGCACCAGTGCTCGGAGGAGTAGTAGTGGCAGGTTGTACCGGAGGAGTGGTAGTGGCAGGTTGCACCGGAGGAGTGGTGTTAGCAGTATCACTAGGGCTTTCAATATTAGAGCCGGGTGTTGAATCCGGGTTGGTAACTGAACCAGGCCTAAGACAGACCATTTTTGTGAGAAGTGAGATTACAACCAAGATAATGATCTCCCAATGTGGTCGCCAATCTATAGATGGGGAAAAACAAGTTACTGGTTTTTACGAAATTGAGGAGACGACCGTATGAAGGGAACTCCTTGAATCGAGCGAACTGTTAAACCTCACATAGATGCACTACAAGAAGGGAGTGCTTTGAATTCGAGAGATCAATCTGTAGTACTCCGGCCTAAACCAAGACAATGGACGTTCCAGAGTAAATTCAGTCACAAGAGAGGATGGGTTGATCTGTAAGAGAGAAGCTGAGAAATGTATGAGATCAATGGTGATCGAAGATTGTAGGTGTGTTTTGTATTCTGAAAATAAGATAAGTTCTGAATGATTGAATTTGCACTGTTGAGAGTAATTGTTCAGACGTTGAGTTGTTAATCTCGTGTTGTCTGTTTGACGTGAGATTGTCCTCCTTTCAATCATGATTCAAAGACTTATTTATATTTGTTGATGGTGGATTTTAGTTCAGGGCTAGAATTGTAAAACCAATTTTTGTGCGGCCATCCTGCAAGGGATAAAGCTATTTGATAAGTGATGAATACTTCTCCGCTTTATTAATTCACCTAGAATGGAGCATGTAGAAACAATCCCCAAGTATTCTGTGAATTTTGGCATTATTAATTAATGCATAAAACGCCTTGTATTTCCTGTGTTGTTCTCAGTAAAACTCTCATTGTTGGTGCGGCATGATGATTGATTGTTACTCTCAGCAGACTAACATGAATATCTAAGTATTAATAGTGAGGAATGCACGAAATACCCATACAGGCTACACCATTCTCTAACAAAGATAATCATATCTCGGAGTGTTATACTAGCCTGATTGAGCATCCGGAATGTCCATATCAGTCTCAAAAATGATCACGACCATCCAACTTCACCAGCATGATTGGATGGCTCAGATCGAATCCATAACCCTCAAGCAGGTATTGGAGTATTCACCACTGACCCAATGCGGTCCCCATATGGTCGGCCTCCCCAAAATAGTATCACAACTTGCTAATGCGTCCAGCTGAAGCAGCGAGGACGTGAAACCCTAAATTAGGGTTTGCGGCACATTACATGTGTCGCAAAAATAGTCTCAACCATCCATATTCTCAGGCATAGATGGAGGGTGTAGATGTAGATTCAAAAGGCCCAGAGTATGTCAACACAAACACCATGGGCCCGCCTATATGCATGACTCATCAGTCAGGACCAACTATAGTTGGTTGTTCCAGTTCGTGCACCCAAACAAGGCATGACGCACGGCCGGTGAAACCCTAATTAGGGTTTGAACAATCGCGAGCGTCCATTTTCACCTGATCGAATGAAGGGTCTAGGAGTCGATTAAGTAGGTCCAGTGAGTATCAACGTGATCACCGTGGGCCCATCTATCTCCACACCCGATCATCAAATGCATATCATGCCTGATTTCTTCGATTCGCACGCCCAAACTAGGCATGGCCACACCTCCCAATTGCAAAACTAATCTCAACCAATGAACTTTGCCGGAAAAATTGAGTGGCTTAGATCACGTTTCTATGGGATATTAAGGTATGGATGTGTACACCATCCCACCATCTGTATACCAGACTAACCGGACAAGACCGATCAAGCTTGGTCATCTCGAAACGCGTGCCCGAATTAGGCATGACGCGCGGATTTTGCGGCACCTGATTTCTGTCGCAAATTGAACTTGACCACTCAACTTCACTGGATAAATTGAGTGGCCTAGATCACACTTTCATTGGACAATGAGGTATGGACGCCTATACCGTCATGTCGTCTACACGCATGCACGATCGGCCTGGCCAAAATCGTGTACCAAGCTTGGATTCGACCAAGCTGAAGAGTGATGCTTGTGCACCTCTTCATAAACCCTAATTCCACTAATGGTCGCAGATGAGTGTCTCAAAGATCATCTTGTCCGTTCAACTTCACCTGCTTGGTTATACAACCCTGGTCAGGATTTAACTGGTCAATAAGGTGTCGCGGTGATTATCATCCTCCACTCAACCACACCATGTGGTTGGCCAAGAGAGGACTTTCTTGCGCAGCCTCCAAACCATCACATGAAGTAGGCTGGACATGATGCTATTTTAAGACGCTCAACATCTGTAGTTGCAGGAAAACCTACATTACACCCCTTATAAGAATTCACAATGATCAACACATATTTGAAGATTTAAACATTACTTTTTATTAATTAATCTTAGAAATGTTACAAGAAATGGGAGAAATCAAGAATACAACCACTCTTTTTGGACTTTCTCCCTCCTCAAATTTTTCTCAACACTCAAAAATTGATCTCTCCCTTTCTGAGTTTACTAGTTCCCTTTATATAGGGTAATTACATAGCGGATGATATCTAAGCTGTCCTTTAATTTCGGATCTGACCTGCGATATTCTCACAGTAGTTGTAATACCAACCCTTGCAGGTATTTGTGAAACTCGCAGATATCATCATACTTTTTCCGTGTTTTGGATATCGTCATCCATTGCGTCATTCTTTCTGTCTTCTACAACGCTCGCAATGTGTTGTTCATTAACTCGCAAAGTTGTCACTATAAATATCACAGAAGTATTGATGTAGCGATATTTTGATCCTACCTCTTGCCTCTTCTAATGTCTTTTCTGAGAAAGAGAAAAGGTCATGAGAAATTGAGATCTTTTGGAATACCGCTACTATCTATCTCTTCGCGTTCTTTCATTCTGACACACATCTGTATCTCTCGCCAGATTTGTTACACGTATATTTTTTATACATTAACATATGACACGTTCTTTACAACCGCTGCGCTCCAACCGTTCAGTCTCTTCCTTGCATTGAATGCACTTATCTTCTCGAGAATTTTTGCCTTCTATAAATACTCCTTTCCTTCTTTTTAATTCTTCTTTTTATCTCTCTGTAATTTCTCTGCAATTTTAAAATTCCATATCTATGACTATTGCATCTTTTCCTTCAATCTTCTATCCTTTTCTTCATTCCCATACTTACTTTATTAAAAATGGCTCCCGCTGGTTGTAAATACATGATCGCCTTTGAGGAAATGCAGAAGAAGCTTAAGGATCAAGGTTTTTGTTTATCCACCTTCCATGATCAAAACCCTAAAGCTGAACTTTCCGTTAAACTATTTTATGATCATCCAAGTTCTCGCGAGAACATTATAGTCTCCCTAGGTCAACTTGAAGTTGTCCTTCCTATTCCTCTTTACGATCCTGAACTTCCTTTGTTCTATGAGATACTTTCTCATCCAAAATTATCGCGATCCATATATCAACTGGGTGGGGATTTCATTCGTCTGCTGGTGGAGTATGCTACTCGCGGCGCTGGGAAAGAATCTCGCTACCTTGATATCGCAAAGAATCCTAAATTCAAAGATGTTCCAATTATTCCCGCAATGTATACTGTAGATAATTTCTTCATAAACTACGACATAATCCCCATGAAGATGGATGGCACCTGCTGGGGTGTCTTCTTGCAAAAGAAAGATGATATTGCGAAAGACAAAATTCTTATGTTGGACATCGACTGGCATACTGGTACTAATCAAGGTCCGCGTCATTCTAGCGATGACAAATGTTATATCTTCCCTTTAATTTTAGAGGGTTCATATATCTCCGGTACCCATGCTTTACCTGCGAATCTCGCAGAATACATTGTTTGGGTATTCAACCGCTTTGAGAGAAATAAAGAAGTATGTTTTCTTAATTTTTTGCATAATAAATTACCATTATTATTTTCTTCATGTCTTTAGATTCTCGCTGACTATTTCCTTTTTATCAGATTGAAAGGTTGAAAGCCAGCTACCAGATGCTAGGGAAACATGCTACTTTCTTAGCTCTCAAATCTCTCACAGATGAAGTAAAAAATATTTCTTTATAACTCTTTACAATATATTGTTGCCTCTATTTCTTATATTTATCTGTGATCGCAGGAGATTGAAGAAAGAGAGCCTGTGAAGCATGTGAGAACTAAAGAGAAATCCACAGTTGGTCGCAAGGGGAAATCTACTGCCCCTCTCAAAGAGAAGTCTGCTTCCCCTCGCAGAGAGAAATCCGGTTCTCCTCTTTCAAAAAAAAGAAAGATCCAACTCCCTTCTTCTTTAACTCCCCAATCTAATGAAGAAAATTCGAGTGATGATGTTGATGATGACGATGATAAGGATGAAGATAATTACGATATCTTTTCCATGAAGTATTCTTCCCCTCCTGAATCTTCTATGACTCAACTGTCCAAGATTTTTGGCGACATTACACATGGTATCGCAAATGATTATGGAGATAAAGCTCTTAATGGAGTATCCCAGGCTCTCACTAAAGTCTTCAATGCTCCCATACTGGTTGATAATGATTCTCTCCAAGGAATCTCAAGATCAATGACTCTCAGTCTCTTGAATTCACTTGGTATTCTGGTATGTTTCCACTTCTTCACCATATATATTATTTATTTCCTTGCAAAATCTTAATTTATATTGTTCTCTCGCAGACTAGAAGAGATTCCTTTGTTGTTTCCTCTGACCTGGAGAAGAGGTGCGCATCTTTTCACAAGAAGAATAATGTTCTTCGCAAGAAGAATGTGAAGTTGGAATCTGAGTCCGCTAATCTTCGCGGGCAATTGGAATATGGGTCTATTGACCTTCAAGAAAATATCAAGCGGTTGGAAACTGAACTCTATTTCTCGCAATATAAGGTCGCAAGCCTCCAAGCTGCGAACGATCAACTTTATGGTAAGAAATCTCTCTCTTTTTCTTTAACCTTGTTTTTTTTTGTATTTTTCTTCTTCGGAGATGTTTACGGCCTTTCTGACGAAGCTGTATTCCTTCATTCTTTTCCAAATCCAATAGACGATGATACTCTTCTCAATCACCTTAATGAATCTTTAGGCAACTATTCAGATGCACAGATTAAATCCATTTCTGTAGATGATCTTAGATCCAAATTTCATCTTTTAGAAATTGATCTCAGATCTAGTTTGAGAGCAGCTAACACATCCAAACGTCAATATCTTAACTCTAAAGAAGATATCAAGATTCTAAAAGCCCACAAAAGTAACCTTATAGATGAAAAAGATCGCATCTCTAGGCAAGGAGCTCAAACTTTAGCGGATTTTCATAAAACCCTTCTTGGAGTCCAAATTGAAAGAGATAGACTCATCTGTGAGAAAAAGGTTCTTGTTGAAAGAGAAAACCAAATCCATTCCCATCTTCTTATTAATAATAATGATGAATTTTCCTGGGCTATGAAGATTCTTGATAATGCCAGAACTAACTTAGTTGTAGATGTTAGTCTTCATGTTGAAAAAGCGGCCTTAATTAAAGACATGATTTCTGAGAGAGAAGGTTGCTAATTGTTCTTCCTTATTAATTTCTTCTCATTAATCTTCTTAGCTTTGCAGAATTTTCAATTTTGTTGTTACATACTCGTAGGAGCTGAGAAGAGATATACTGAAAGAATTAGAGAACTTGAAGCTGATAAGAATCAACTCCCAAAGAGATAGACTCTCCGTCAAGAGGGTTTGTGACGATCATAAAATTTCTCACTCTTTCTATCCTTGCCTCACTGAGGAAGTTCCAACGATCACTCCAAACCTTGTTATCTCTGACAGTGAGGCGGAAGAATCTGGCGAAGATGAAGGACATAGTGAAGATGATGGTAAAGAAGGAGAAAAATCTGGCGAGGATGATGATGGGTCTAATTAGTCTTGTCTTTCCCTTTTAATCCATCTGTAATATTTGTTCATCTATCTCTTTCTACTTGTAATATACTGTTGCGAGTTTCTCCAGCTTCTAACATTCCTTAGTGTATAAATTTCTTTTGTTTCTATCTGTATAATCAGAAAACAATTCTTTTCTACAATATAGTTAATCAACATGATTATTAATCTTTAACTATCTGTGTAAATGTATCATATGATAATGTCTACATAAATTTATCATATAATGATGAATAACAATTCTATCATTATGTTCATTCCCATACTTGCCTCTGTTATTCATCTGCCATATGAGATAAATTGAGTAGAGTTTAGACATTAGTTGTGAATAAAATCTATTTAATTATTTTTTCCTCAATATTTGCGATAACATCGTGAGTAACAGTTGCATATGTTTATGATTTATGCGTAAATATCACAAATCTCATGATCTATGTATTAATATCGCAAGTCTCATTATCTCTGCGTCAATATCGCAGTCATTCAATCTTGATTTCTTGTGGTCTTATTATGCCTTCCTAGTTAAAGGTCTTATCTTGCCACATTTTGTATTGGCGAGAAAATCGCAGGATGTCCTTACACTTGCATGTAAAAACCCATTGATCTTTCCTTATATGCGTTTTGTCACTTTCTCTGCAATAATATGACAATCCTAAGTTCCCTTGAGAGAACAAAGCCTCATGACATTGCCGTCTTGCGATGAAATCGCAGGACGTCTTTACACTTTCATATAAAAACCCATTGATCTCATCTTTACTTTTTCTCTTTACACTATCATGCTCGCGAGACTCTTCTATAACCGCAAAATATTCATTTCCTACCTTGCTTTCGCGAGCTCCCGCCTTGTGCTCGCGAGTATTTTATCTAACTACAAAATCTTCACATCTTTCTCATGTTTTAGGCTATCGTTGTTTATTACGTCATTCTTTAAAATACTTTGTGACGCTCGTGAAATGTTGTTGAAGAGTTTTCGGTGAAGATCGCAGAAGTGACGTTAATCTCTCGTGAATATAATTGTGGCGATATTCTGGTCCTACAGTTTTCCTGGTGTTCGAGCCAAGTTGCATGATGCACAAGTAATACGGGCTATCCAAGCTTCGGGAGATTTGTTCATTTTTCATAATGCACGAGGTATAGTAGCTCTACTTGATCGCTGGGGTATTCCAACTCACTCTTTCATATGCAGATGGGGAGAGTTTACCATTACTTTAGAAGACATAGTTGCTTTGTTGCATCTTCCAATCACGGGTAACCTTCCTGAGGTCTTTCTTCGTCAGAAGAAATTGCAATCTCTAACATCTTGACAACCACAATGGAGGAGATTAATAAGGCATCTGACAGCAAAGGTTGTTACGCTCATTGGTTAATACACTGGTGGCCAAGAGATAATCCTCTAGAGTGGCCTGTTGACGGTACGTTATCTATTGCTGCTTTCTTGTGTTTATGGATGTACAGAGATGTATTTGAAGACGATGGAAATTTGTTGAAGCCGTTCGTGATTCCCTTTGCAATTAAGATGGCCCAGGGTGAGAAACTCCTGATAGGTAGTTTATTCCTGGGTTCTTTGTACTCTAACTTGGACTCCTTGATTATAGACTCCAGCATCTCGAATAGTTTTATGAAGATTAATGCTATGCCAATACAATGTTTCTTCAAGATTTGATGTGGGAGCGTTTCAAGAATTATGCACCCATTCCACGTACCATTTTGCAAGGATTGAACACTGATGCTCTCCATGTTTTCTCTAAGAAGGCCAATGCTAGGATTGTGTGCTGGTCCATAAAACAGCCTCGACTCAAGACTCGCTTCGTTGATTTCTTTGACCATGAATCTGAATTCAACTTCCGCCCATGGGTATCAGTTCCTCCTTACATCTCTCAGTTGAGAACTTTTAATACCGAAGAGAGTATGACTTTGAAATCTGGTGTTGATCTGGATGATGGCGAGAGGTCTTTTATGTTAAGTTGTACTTCTGGTCATCTTATGTCCATAATACAAGGAAAATTATTGGTGGAAGAATAAAATATTGATAATGCGGCTTGCCAAATGGCATTGATCAGTGTGTTCCGACTTTTCGAAGAAGGAAACCCTCAGTTGAATAGCTCATGACACGTCTGGACCGCACACATGTGGAAGAAAGTGAATTTTGGTTCCCCAACTCTGATATAATCACATATGTAGCTCCGTGTTTCATAGACTTTTGGGATCCACAGCTCAGGCGTTTACTTACTTTTGTGAGAGTTGATCAACCTTTCGTGTTTGCCAGCTCTGATACCAATTGAAAAGGCGAGGGTACCCAAATATACCTCAAGCTATTACTTTTCCTTCCTATAAGTCCTTTCTCCGAAAGTAATTATCTATGGACGGAGTCGAGGAAATACAACAAATCGGTTCACACTTTGTGTGATCGTCTATGGATACGATATCGAGACAATACAACAACAAAGTGTGTTTACTTGATACAAAGGTTCAGACTTAACCAAACTCAATAGGATTCACATATCAAGTAAATAGGAATTAATGTTTGTGCAATTTACTTTAATTATAATAAAACAATTATAATGCAGAAATATAAAGTAAATGACACATCAAGATTTTGTTAACGAGGAAACCCCAAATGCATAATAACCCCGGGACCTAGTCCAGAATTGAATACTCTCAGGATTAAGCCGCTATACAAAATAAACCAACTTCGTATAGTTGAGACCAAGAAACTAAACCTATAGTTCACCTAGTTCCAACCTATAAACAAGTCATGTACTTGGACCAATTCCTTTGGTTCGTATTCCAAACAGTATAGGAACAACAAATCTGCTTGGTATCAACTCTCTTCAACCAAGTGATATGAGTTGCGCAAAGGTTCCCTTGTTTATCTTAACATAAACTCCTTTGCAGGTTCCAAGATCTATCTTATGTTCAATCACCCAAAGGAAATTATTAAGATTAATCCAATCAATACGTTTAATCACAAGGAAATGTATTGATGCCGATCTTCCTCAATTAATCAATCTAATCTACCACAAGGATAAACCGATTATTAATTGGATCCTATTTTTTCCCAAAAAAGTATTGTGCACACCAAAGATTATAAAAACCAAGTCAGAAATCTTCAATATCTTCTTTGTCTTCAAAATTTCTTAGATCTTCTATAAACACCTGCACATAACTACTTGAATCTCTTGTGATCAATTACACACAGAACGGAGTCTGTTAACAATGGATTATCACAAGATCATCTTTAGATCTAACAA
The DNA here is from genome assembly GCA_023529315.1 of Papaver bracteatum. Classification (NCBI taxonomy): domain Eukaryota; kingdom Viridiplantae; phylum Streptophyta; class Magnoliopsida; order Ranunculales; family Papaveraceae; genus Papaver; species Papaver bracteatum. The sequence continues at coordinate 1,165,400 of JAJJWX010003638.1, forward strand.
CAGTCTAAAGATCCTTGTTGAAACCTTGAACTAGTTTGAGTGAATCTTATATTAGAAGAGAAGATTCTCAAGCATAAAAAAACTAGGTGCAATCAAAGTTCAACCACCATTAGTCAATTAAATCAATACGAAAACTAAAGATAAACCGCGATATCTAGTTTCCCACTAATGGGTCGTGCTAGAGCTTCTCAAACCCAAAGAGGAATTTTAATTAAGCGGCCGTAAGAGATTTTACCTAATTAGATTACTCTCCTCTCCGATTGGCGGCTTCACCAGTAACAAAGACAAAAGAGGAAGTCTATGTTACGCAGGATTAGTTTTCTAGAAATGCAAACTCAAAGTATTTATAGACAAGGAAGTTTGGACACCAAGAAATTTCCAAAACCTAAAATATTCTCAAGATATTTTTTATTACCACACCAAATTCGGTTTTCATAATTCCTGTGAATGCACTGTCGAAAAATACTGATCGAAATCTCCTTGGAAAATTTTTAATTAGCAAATGCACATTACTAATTCTTATTTTCCATATATAATTAAAAACCCTTAATTAAAAAGATTCTTAACTTATTTAAATTCGATCTTGGGATTTATTTCCTTCTTAGACGTTAAGGAATATCTTTGAACAATATAGAATAAGCATTAATGCACCGTGTTCAAATTGTGACGACATCTTACTCTTGAAAGTCCTTTTTCATACTTGCTCACTTAAAACCGATTTACCACACTTCCAAACAAGTTTAGAATTGGTTCATCTGACTTTCAAAAACTATGTGATTGATTAAGTAACACTCAATCACAACTCATGGGCTTACGGTTCTACCAAAAAAAAATTCGGTTCTACATCCATGTGAGTACTGTGCATAGTCACACTAGCTTACCATAATTCATCTGACTATACTAGGATCGGTTCCCCACATATATTTGGTATCTAACTTGTATGCACTTCACATGTCTATAGGATCGGTTCCCCTTCCCAAAAACGTGTTGCACATGTTCATAGGATCGGTTCCCCATTCTTCCATAAACCTTGTTGAACCTCATACAAGGATCGGTTCCCCTTGTGATGTACTACACCTCTTACTAGGATCAGTTCCCCTTCTCCCAATAATAATTTCAGACACTCACAAACCCGATCATACCCAGGTGATTACTTAAGATCGATTTCACTAATAAAAGTCATACCAATATATAAGTCAGGCCTCATGTGAATAGTTTTACCAAGAACACAAACAAGTCATGAGCGGTTATACTAATCACACATATTGGTCGTTCATAAGATATGCAATGAAGAACATCCCCAATAACGCCTGGCGATTTCCCTTTCGTTTCAAAACACATATCATGAACTTACTTGCTTAGATCACATGTAGGCATTATTCCCTAGGATGAAATCCTCACCTCATACCCATACATAATCACAATAGCATTCATACGATTATGTCAATGTCTTATATACAAAGTTTAATGATTAAGAAAGAAACTTCATATTGTATTCCTTAATACTATGTCTATCTAGAGTGTTCATGCTTCGCAGTTTTATGTTTTCAATATGCACGACTTGAAAGATACGTTAGGGAATGAAACAGTTCAAGTCAAATATCACTAACCTCAAGTAGATAGATGATGTTGTGGTTGTAGCTCTGTTTATCTTCACTTCTTCAAGTCTTCGCAATTCTTGTAATTTCTTACCCTAATACATTCAAGCTAACCTATATGAAGTTGACTCTAGTACATTTAAATCAAGCGACTCTTAAATGAGTTTTGGTTCACTAAAATATGACAACCAAAATTGACATACCAACACTTGGTGGGTTTAACCGAGCAATGCTCTAATAATCTCCCCCTTTGTCAATTTTAGTGACAAAACTCTTACAATCATATGGATAAACAAATTACAAGAATTCATTACACATACGCTTGATTCTCGAATCCAACAATACATAACCTGCATTCATTCAATCCATAAAATGCCGTTGTTGACATTATAATAACAAAGATCATACTCCCCCCTAAGGGTGAGATTGGTAGATTTTCAATCCGCACGTCTTTATTATCCCAATCATATGATATGTTACTCCCCCTTAGTATGTGCTTTTCCTCATTCGTTAGATAAACGTTCAAGCACCATTGTTCTCTTCCCTAGTGACACCAATCAACCATAAAATTGATACCAGCATCACTTGTTTACTCCATATATTTCTCCCCCTTTTTTTCACAAAAATGACAAAGAAACGAAAAAATAATGGACAACACGAAAAGGATCTTAAAAATATCAAAATAGACTTGCAACCTGTTGAGTCAAGCACGAGGGTTCCACATACCATTTTTTATAACCAATATCAAAACCGAAAATACAAAGTAATTACGTTTTGATATTTTATCATGGAAATAATTGCTCGAAGCAATTTTCCCAACTAGTTTAGCAAACCAAAAATCAACTAAGCAAGTTATTTCCTTTGCTAAACCGATTGTATAAATACAACCGTTTCATTCGATAAGACCAAAACAAAGATAAACTCCATTTTTCTCATCAAGTTCTAATTATCCATATAACTTAGACCTTTAGATTTTAAACAAGCCAAATACTAGGTTAGTTAACTAGCATTTCCTTGTTTAGGCTTTCGGCTAAACTTGAATAACCGAAACTCCACTTTGATAAGTCTAACTAAGATCATAATTAGCTTAGTTTATCTTTTCCGGAATTGAATTGGACTAAAAAACTCGTCCCGTAAACATATTCATTCGTTAAGCCATAAATAATTCATACAAACCAATAAATCAACTTGCATAATTATTCACCTCAACCGGATACAATAGAAACAACATATATATATCAAGGTTTCACTATTGCACCGAAATTTCGTAATCCTAAACAATTGATACTACACAATAAAGCAAAATAACAATTGTTTTACTTAACTGGACGCAATTGAATTAACATAGATATTAAAGCACCGCAATTGCACCAAATTTTGTAAGCCTAAACGATTGATATCACACAACAAAGCAAGATATCAAAAGTTTTACTTAACCGAAAACAATTAAATCACACAAACATCCACACATACATAATAGAATACACACATCAATTGTACCAACAATTTCGTTTAGGCAAAAGCAATATATATATATATATCAAATAAAAATAAGCTTTTCTTAAAACAGGAAAATAATTAACTAACAAGATTGTTACCTCAATTTCGCATCCAACTTCTCCAAATATGATCGCATCGTTTTCTTCTTCCGGGAGAATTGATATCGAAATAACATTATGTTGTCATCCTCATGCCAAAAACAAAAGAATAACAACAACCAACCTTTACAAGAGAAAAGTTGAAAATCCGTTTTAACAATTACAAGCAAAAGTTGAAAACCGTCGAAACACATATGCTTTTATGCTAAACCAAAACCGATTCAACATATTGTGACTTTTTCACATATTGTTTCTACAGGAACCCTTCATGATCCATTGATAAAGCCTACCAACATGGGCTAGAACTTAATCCCGCTAAATCAAAAAGTCACCCAAACCATAAGGGTTCACACCATATTATGAGATCGAATATCAAGGTAATAAAACTGAAATCAAACATCTCATACACATACATAGCAAATAAATAAAGCATTAAAGTACCGGCTATGTAAATCAAAAACTATCACAAGAAAAATTATAAATCAAATAACTTTATTCATAATAGTTTTTATTCAATAGACTCATACAATCAATGAAAGCAATCAAAAATTGATGTCTATTTTTCTAATCTTATTTTTCAAAGATCATCTTCAATTTTCTCAAAATTTTCAGGATCTTCATCAACAGCATCTCGACTGATGTCTCAGATTCTACACACAATACCTTGATTATGTTCACAGGCTAGAGTATTAACCTTTCGATTAATATTATGAGAGAACTCCTTATTACCGATTCCAAGTTTGATCATCTTCCTTTGGTTACGAATAGCAGTTCTCAGAAGTGCTGCCTGTCTATGATGAGTTTCTATGGTACTGAGGAGAACCTATCGAAGATTGATAATATCAATCTTGGCATCCAAACTGTTTTGGACAAGGAGATTAGTAACATCTTCCTTTTCTTTTTCTGCATCTTCACAACCAGATTTCTTGAAGGTATTATCAAGATGAACTGTTTCCTTAGAAGTCATTTCACTCAAAGCTTTCAGAAGATTTTCTTGAGATCCGGTTTGAGAATACATCCGTTTGTATACTTTTTCAGACACTCTGAGAACTTATACTTGAAATACCTTTAACACATACCAAACATAGATATCAACCTTACATAAATAATTCTGATCAGATTTGAAAAGATTTTCGCATCTAATGTGTTACACACAACTTTCTCAAAGATATTATCTTTGAAATTAATACCACAGGATATTTCTTACCACAATCCTTCTTAAACGAGTTGTTGTAACACAACCTTTCTACTCATAATATTATCAAACGTTCTTAAGGTAGATCGTGTAATGTCTCTATGTTGAATAAGAGTTGTTATTAAGATTCTAATTGCCCAGCTACATGTGCTTCCTTATATCCGAAGATTGGGAAAAGTAAGGATGCACATTCTAATGCGTTCTAAGCATTAGGATGAGGATTTACCTCATCAAGTCCCTTTTTTGAAGATACTTTCTCCCGATCGTGGGTGTTGAACCCTTCCTCTTGATTAGGATTATTTCGAGATGCAATATCTTCAAGTATATCCTGATCCCAGGATGGAATGTTCTTTGAACTAGAACTTGTGTGATCAAGATTAGTCATTTTACTAATTGTTAATGCCTCTTGTTCTAGACATTCTATATGTTCCCTTAAGGTATTCATTCCTTGATGGAAATAATTTTCTAGACATTTGTCTAGATATACATTTTGGCATGTTCTTGTAAGAAGATCTTCAGTAAGGATCTTATTTCTCATTAGTGAGTTCTCCAACGAATGAGTGAGAGTTTCACACTCTGTAGCCTGCAGGTGAACTTTGTTACACAAGTTCATTATTTGTTCCTTACAATCAATCAGATTATTTTGGAGACTGACTGAATATCGTTTTTCTTCATACATCCTTACATTCAGTTGAACTATAAGTTCTATAACTTCATCTAGACTATCAATAGTTTCTCCTTTTTCTGAAAGGTTCTCGATTTGATTGAAAAATCTCCTCATCATATTGCCAGATTCAGAGCTTGGACATATTAGTGAATCGAATCTCTTTCCAGATGATTTTTCACCACAAATTGGAATCGAATCTAAATCAAATTTTTTGAGTTTTGAATTCAACCTTTTCTGATCAGCAACCTGATATGCAATTGAGTCTTTAGTCATAGACCTTTTCTTTGCCTTTTGAAAAGACTTTTGAGACCGATTTTTATTGGCCTTCTCTGAGATGTTGTTCTCATTATCCTGCCATACGTTAACTGAGTTCTTCATAAGTTTATCTTTGCTTTTCTTACTTTGACTCATATCTTATAGGATGGATCGCACCAAACACAGATTGTTAGATCTTTTCGTGTTTTCCAGCTCTGATACCAATTAAAAAGGCGAGGGTACCCAAATATACCTCAAGCTATTACATTTCCTTCCTATAAGTCCTTTCCCCGAAAGTAATTGTCTATGGATGGAGTCGAGGAAATACAACAAATCGGTTCACACTTTGTGTGATCGTCTATGGATACGAGATCGAGACAATACAATAACAAAGTGTGTTTACTTGATAAAAAGGTTCGGACTGAACCAAACTCAATAGGATTCACGTATCAAGTAAATAGGAATTAACGTTTGTGCAATTTACTTTAATTATAATAAAATAATTATAATGCGGAAATATAAAGTAAATGACACATCAAGATTTTATTAACGAGGAAACTACAGATGCAGAAAAACCCCGGGACCCAGTCCAGAATTGAATACTCTCAGGATTAAGCCGCTATACAAAATAAACCAACTTCGTATAGTTGAGACCAAGCAACTAAACCTATAGTTCACCTAGTTCCGTCTGTATTCCCACGCCTCCAACCTGGAAACAAGTCACGCACTTGGACCAATTCATTTGGTTCATATTCCAAACAGTAAAGGAATAACAAATCTGTTTGGTATCAACTCTCTTCAATCAAGTGATATGAGTTGCGCAAAGGTTCCCTTGTTTATCTTAATATAAACTCCTTTGCCAGGTTCCAAGATCTATCTTATATTCAATCACCCAAAGGCAATCGTTAAGATTAAGCCAATCAATACCTTTAATCACAAGGAAACGTATTGATGCAGATCTTCCTCAACTATTCTATCAAAATACCCAAAAGGATAAATCAATTATAGTCGGATCCTCTTTTTCCCAAACAAGTATTGTGCACACCAAAGATTAAAAAAACCAAGTCAGAAATCTTCAATATCTTCAAATCTTCTTAGATCTTCAATAAATACCTGCACACAACTACTTGAATCTCTTGTGATCAATCACACATAGAACGGAGTCTGTTAACAATGGATTATCACAAGATCGTCTTTAGAACTAATAACAATCTAAAGATCCTTGTCTAAACCTTGAACTAGTTTGAGTGAATCTTATATCAAAAGAGAAGATTCTCAAGCATAAAGAAACTAGGTGCAATCAAAGTTAAACCACCGTTAGTCAATAAATCAATAAGAAAACTAAAGATAAACCGCAATATCTAGTTTCCCACCAACGAGTCGCGCTAGAGCTTCTCAATCCCAAAGAAGACTTCAAATTGAGCGATCGTAAGAGATTTCACCTAATTAGATTACTCTCCTCTCCAATAGGCGGCTTCACCAGTAACAAAGACAAAAGAGGAATCTATGTTACGCAGGATTAGTTTTCTAGAAATGCAAACTCAAAGTATTTATAGACAATGAAGTTTGGACACCAAGGAATTTCCGAAACCGAAAATATTCTCAAGATATTTTTAATTACCACACCAAATTCGGTTTTCATAATTCCTGTCAATGCAATGTCCAAAAATACTGATCGAAATCTCCTTGGAAAATATTTAATTAGAAAATACACATTACTAATTCTTATTTTCTATATATAATTAAAAACCCTTAATTAAAAAGATTCTTAACTTATTTAAATTCGATCTTGGGATTTACTTCCTTCTTAGCCGTTAAGGAATATCTTTGAAGAACTATGTGATTGATTAAGTAAAACTCAATCACAACTCATGGGCTTACGGTTCTACCAAAAAATGTTTCGGTTCTACCTCCATGTGAGTACTATGCATAGTCACACTAGCTTACCATAATTCGGCTGACTATACTTGGATCGGTTACCCACATATATTAGGTATCTAACTTGTATGCACTGCACATGTCCATAGGATCGGTTCCCCTTCCCCAAAAACGTGTTGCACATGTTCATAGGATCGGTTCCCCTTTCTTACATAAACCTTGATGCACCTCATACAAGGATTGGTTCCCCTTGTGATGCACTGCACCTCTTACTAGGATCGGTTCCCCTTCTCCCAATAATAAGTTCATACACTCACAAACCCGATCATACCCCAGGTGATTACTTTAGATCGGTGTCACTAATAAAAGTCATACCAATACATAAGTCAGGCCTCATGATAATAGTTTTACCAAGAACACAAACAAGTCATGAACGGTTATACTAATCACACATATTGGGCGTTCATAATATATGCAATGAAGAATAGCCCCAATAACGCCTGGCGATTTCCCTTTCGGTTCACAACACATATCATGAACTTATTTCCTTAGAACACATGTAGACATTATTCCCTAGGATGAAATCCTCACCTCATACCCATACATAATCACAATAGCATTCATACGATTATGTCGATGTCTTATATACAAAGTTTAATGGTTAAGCGAGAAACTTCATATTGTATTCCTTAATACTATGTCTATCTAGAGTGTTCATACTTTGCAGTTTTATGTTTTCAATATGCACAACTTGAAAGATACGTTAGGGAATGAAATAGTTCATGTCAAATATCACTAACCTCAAGTGGAAGGATGATGTTGTGGTTGTAGCTCCGTTTTTCTTCACTTCTTTAAGTCTTCGCAATACTTATAATGTCTCACCCTAATACTTTCAAGCAAACCTATACGAAGTGGACTCTAGTACATTTAAATCAAGCGACTCTTAAATGAGTTTTGGTTCACTAAAATATGACAACCAAACTTGACATACCAACGTTTGGTGGGTTCAACCGAGCAATGATCTAACACTCTCAGAAACTGAAGCAACTATTCATGGTGGGGAAGGCAGGAGTAAGAATTATAAGATGTTATAAAGTCCCTAGTTGCTTCTTTGGTGAGTTGTCAATACTTATTTCACCGTGACACTTTCTTATCCATGTAATTAGGATCATAAAACCAATATTTGTTATTTGGTTACAGAATTTTTCTCCCTCGAGTATTGACGGTCTTCAATTCTCTGCTGCTGGGCAGAGGGTTTCTGACTCGGGTGTTGAAGAAGAAGCTGAAGTAAGTATTTGTTCATATAAAAAATTATGATGCTAAGTAAATAAAATGCTAATTATTGAGAATATATCCAGGATAATGTTGCCATGGAAGTGGAGAGTACTGGTGATGCTCGCTCGAATAATTGCGATAAAGAAAACTCCCAGAGCTCAAAACCGAATGAAAGTAATGGTGTTGTCGATGTCAGTGCGAGCAATTCTGGTTCTTTGAACGCCTCAGAGACCACCCAAGTAAGTATTTATCTTGTATTTTATCCATCGAAGCATAAACTTGTTGATTTATGAGTGAATGAATGTGAATATATGAGAAGTTTTGCTGAAAATACATCACCAGAAAAATCAGAACTCAGCCTTTAAGCAAAAACGCCAAAAAATCTTCGTTCGATGTCATATTTTCACGATATGCATATGCATCCTTATGCCCAAGAAATTTCCAAGATTTATTAAAGTAGCTTTTTGAGTTTTGAGCATGTTTAGGAGTCGAAATCAACGAAACAGTAAACATCCAGGAGACTTTCAGGAAATTTTCAGCTGTCATGTAATCGAATGTTTTGACCACATCGTTTTGATCGTTCATCCGATTGCTATGAAATTTTGACATGATGTAGATAACATCCATACGAAGAGAATGGCATATAAATAAACCCTTGATTATTTACTAATTGCTCTCAGTTCATCATTTTGTACAGGGAAGTGTAAAAATCTTCTCAGGTGAGCTTGTTGTGAAACGTGCTTTTGTGACTTTCACGTGATTTGTTGACATCTAGCATGTAGAATGAAGAAATTTGATGATGTTAGACCAGTTGTATGCTGTAGTATATTATTTCTTTTGGTTTCATGTTTGGATGATCCTAATCTCATGTAATCTTTGTATTAGGTGTCAAATACCGAAGTTTGGGAATGAATGAGCTAATAATGATGGATTGAGCAACACAGAGGTTATTAATAAAGGAAAAATCATCTATACACTTCAAAGTCATGAGGGAATTGTTGTTGACATTGTTGAAGAGCCCGAGACTTCAATTGTTATTGCTTCAGTAACGGAAGAAGTTGAACCACACATTAAAGAAGCTGAAGAAACTGTTGTTACAACTGTAGAAGTGGCTCCAGTGATCGAGAATTGTATAGTAGTGAACGAATACCCAAGTGCAGGGATTGTTTTTGATCCTCCCTTTGATGCATCACTCCCATACCATGAGCTAGTTGGTGGATTCAGCGTTCCCATTGGATATGCCAACTTGTACGAGAAAATATGGAAGAAATTTGGTCACATCATCGTTACTAGAGACCCAAAGCGTACTTATTCTTTAACAATGCAAGTAAGTGTTAACTTGAATGTTGTACGTGATATATGCACCAGGGCCAAAAATACAGTGACTCCATATATACTCTTTGATTGGTAGTTCAACTTGGAGAATTCTGAAAGACTTGGCTTCAACGTGAAGTGGATTCGTAAGAAGATGAAAGCTATTAAGGACTCGTGTGAAAATAACATACCCTTTCCAAATGATAATGTGATGGAGAAGGAATACAAAATTACGAGGATGACCGAAGAGCTGAACATGGAGAAGGCGGCTTTACAAGTCTTGAAGAATGCAGAGGAGCAAAAATATTTCTTCGCTGATTTTCTTTGATTTCTTTTCATAATCTCTTGAACTTCTGAACTTCTGAGAGATGTGAGGTTTTATTTTTGGTTTTGATTGGTTTTGGATAAGTAGATGATTGAGGATTTTCTTTGGGTTTGATAGAGATTTTCTTTAAGTAAACTGAATTTTGATAAATTGCTGAATTTAAATTACTGAATGCAAGTATTACAAACATTTTGGAGGAATTGAAATACAATGAAAGAAAACTCTAAATGCCAAATATTTTGGACGCTCGTGCCTTGAACATCCAATACCTCGAATATCCAAAACCTTAGACGTCAAAGGCCTTGAGCCAATTCTCATGTATCATGGCCACAGTCTCCTTGTTGTCCATGTCGATTAACTTGTAGTATCCACCAGCAACGGACTTAGAGATCATAAAAGGTCCTTCCCAGTTAGAGTTCTTTGCAGAATGAAAGTTACGCTTAGTTGCTTTGAGAACTAAATATCCTTCCTGGAATTTGTTATAATTGACCATTCGTGCCCTGAATATTTTCTGCTGGTTTGGAATTCTTCGTGCAGTGGAGTTCCATGGCTGTGGTATGTATGGACATTCATGCAGAGGAGAGTATTTGAGATACTATTTATCATGCTTGGTTATGTCTTCAGCAATAAATTTTTTGATGGTATGCTCGATTTGAAGAAGCTCTGAACTTAACCATTTCGTGAAAAATTGCTGAGGTGAGGTTATCCATTCATAGCATTTTGCAATTGCTAAGTTGTTTGTGGAGTAAAGTCCTCGGACCAAATAAGCATATTTGAAAACTGATGATATGGACACATGAGGAGGAATAAGACTTGCCTGAGTACAAAACCTTTTGATGAAAGCATTTGCATCTTCTTTAGGATTTTGTGTTAGCTCTATCAGGGCTTTGACCTTCTTCAAATACTCGAATGGTGAAGTATCTTCTTTTTCTTCTTCCGAATCATAGGTTTCTTCAACAGAAATGTGCAATTGAAGGTGTTGGTGTTACCTTTCCAGCGTGAATCCATGTCCGTCCTAGAATCATATCATATCCCGGATCTTCTCGGATTATGTAAAAAAAAAAAATCTGTCCAGGCTAAGTTTATGTTCACCTTGAGAGTGATGTGTCCATAAGCGTCTCTGGGTGTTCCTTCATGATCTGCGATTGTTACTGGAGCATGAATGGCTTCTTGTCATGTGATACCAGCAGCTCTAAGAGTTTTCAGAGGGATAACATTGACAGCGGTGCCTACATCTATCAATGCTCATTTGAACTCGTTTCCCTTGATATGGACCGTGGTGAGAAGTCTCCAATCGTACATTTCTTCGTCTGTTGTTGAGGGTGGCTCAGGAAATGCTTCTTGAATCAACAAATGCTTCCCTGAAACGATGTGATTCAGTGCAGCGATCATGTCTTCCCTTTGATCCTTTGATAAGTATAGCAATTCGCAGACATGCTCGATTAAGGATTGAACTTCTTGTAGGATCAGAATATCGCAGCAAGGACATACTTGCGAAGTTTTCATAAATGACACATTGCGAGTATCGCAGATTGATTACAAAAATAACGCAACAAAGGACGACAAACAAAACTTGAGAAATACATGAAGACCTTGCGAGATTTAATGAGTGAAACGAAATTAATATTTGTATACTTGCAAAGATATCGCAAGACAAACCCGAAACTAAAGGTTAACTTAGTTGTCTATAAGCTGTCATCCACTATGTAAACACATATATAAAGAGGAGAGTATGAGAGAGAGAGAAAAAGAGGGGAGGACAATTTTAGGAAGAGAGAGAGAGAATGTATTTTTATTTATCATATTCTTCCCCAAAACTAGATCTAGAACCCTATCAAGAACCCATTAATGGAAACTTTAAATGTAAATTTATGTAACTATAAATTATCATAGTGAAGAACCATGGATGTAGATCACATTGATCGAACCATGTAAAAAATCCTTGTGTCTACTTATATTTTTAGTACTCAAATTTGAGATTTAAATGATTAATAAGTTTAGATCTAGAAATTTTTATCAAGATATGACAAGGGGTGTGTTTTAGGATTTTCTGCAACTACATTTTGGCGCTAGAAACAGGGACATTAAAGAATTTATTCTTCCTGTAACTTGTTGATTCAAGAAATTTCCATGAAGTTTATCATCTGAAACTCCAGAAAATAAAGAGGATGAGATGTGAAGGACAAAAGCAAAGTTGAAAAAGAGGCAGCAAAGATAAAGTCAAACGAATCAAATATCAACAAAAGACAAATCATCTTTCTTAACTCATTCCTTTTCTTATTACTATTCCCTTCAGATCTATAGACTTATAAAAGAAAAATATGAATTATGTTCCTATTATATGATTTTAGTCTTTATATCTTAAGATCTGATGAATTATATCATATTGCTTTTCACCAAAATATCGATTTTATGATTAAAAAGCCTGTTTAAAGTGATTTTTTTTTACCGATTTACAACCTACAAAACTTGGTTTACAAACCCATTTAAATGAATTTCAGAAACTGAGTATCAAAAAATTTCAACTGATTCGGAGAATTTGCCCATAAACAAAACCAGACTTCGCACAAATTTCTTTATTTTTTTATTTTTTTTATTGAATTGATTTATTGTTCGCAGCGATGCATGATCAATACCAAACATCAAAAGAAGTGATGTTGCTCACAGAGATGTATACAAGATGATATTCAAAGGTCAAACCCATCAATGGTAGAAATTACTACTTGACAGCGAAAGAGACACAACCAATCTGTCGACTAACCAACCTAAGAACACAAATTGATGATACAAGAACGGCAAGATGCAGCTTCGAGCGAACAAATAATTACAGGCAAAAGAAGAGGGTGATGCCAGGCGCGAAGAAAAGAGAAACAGTTTGCTCAGGAACGAGTTTCACTTCGCATAGAATTTTTGTTCCTCAAATATTTACATTGCATGAACATTCCCTTCGCAGGCATTTACTTTGCGAACATTCGCTGTTTGCAAAAATGATTATGAACATACACTTCGCAGAAGTTCAATTATTGGTTCATTTATTTCGCAGAAGTTTGCTTCACACAGACGTACTTCACAAGAAGTCTTCTTCCCAAGTGACTGTGTGAACAACAAAAGAAGAGAACAAACCAGTTCATGATACCTAGGATTCAATTCGTAAGAGTAACTTGCTCGAGAAGTACAGGCCAATGAATGACACCCAAGTACTTCGCCCAAAAGCATTCAACCATAGAAAAGCAAAACAAAGACCAAGCCAATCTTTCTAGGAAGTTCATCCCCAAATCCAGCGAAGTATCCATTTTTGTAGGAAGACAGACGACAACAAAGTTGTTTTATCATCAATTCCAGCGAAGTTCAGACGTGAAAGAAGGACATAGAGAAGAAAGATTTCGGGAGATATTCAGAGTGATCAAAGGAGCAAAGGAACTCAAATCCAGCCGCAGCTAATATTCTCGCAGACAAGATCAATTCACAGTACATTGCTTTGTTAAGAATCTTCAAAGACCAATCATCTTGAGCAAGACAAGCAAAAGGACTTCATGTAATCATTGATAACAACCATCAAGATTCAATGATCGATGAAGAAGGGAATACGCACTGTAATCAGTAAATCAACACAGCTATATTTTACATTATTTCATCAACCAGTTCAGTCAAAAGAGAAGTCCAGTTTAGTCAGGGAGGAGAACAAATAAGTACAGGACGACCAAAGAAAACGACATGCACAAGAGATATATAAGAAGTTCACTTCGAATTGTACTGATTTCTTATGAATGTTACTAGCGATGGGAAGAAGAATATCACGCTAGGATTATATCGCAGTTAGTTCCAGCAAAAAGGAAAGGCGTAATTCCCTCTCAGATTCCGCCAAATTTTCCCATCACAACAAACGTACTATTAAGGGGTTAATGATAGCAATGACCAGTCCATACACCAACTCATAATTATCAGCGAAGAAGATGCCATCAAAGATCTTGAAAACCATATTTGGTTTACGGAGAATTCAAACCAATTCCAATAGATTAGAGTTCTCAGCTAGCGAAGCTTTGTTGCCATAGCAGATAAGACGAAGTATTATTATTCAAGTACAATGCTTCATAAAGTTTATTCCGTCATCAATACCAGCTTTAGGGGTGGAAGTAACAACGATATCTTGAGGAGAAAATAACTTAAAGCAATTCCTTCCGTCACCAAATCAATTCATGAAATGCAACAGTCAGGCTCAATACTTGTTCTTCATAAAATAACTACGTACAGTAGTAATGTTGCTAGCAGGCTAAAACGTGATAGCTTGAGCTACAAAGGACAAAATAAGGGAGGAAAGAGCAAAAGGAATAATTTAAGAGACACAATAGCTGCTCTACACCACCTAAACTATAACTCGAATCATTGTTTCCTTGATATGCAGCGAAGAACAGGTTTCTCATGTTCACAATCAAAGATCAGAGGCAGGAGCAGCGTGATGCACCCTCTTGAAAGGATGTAATAGTTAACTATATTTCAATATTGGAAACACAGCATGAACCAACATGATGGGAAGAATTATCGCAGATACACATGAAGAAGAAAGACGCAAAGAAGAAAAAGAATGATGGATAGGTCCTGCGAGTTGAACGCAAAGAACAAGCTCGCCACTTATGCAAAAGTATAAATCAATCAATATAGCGAGAAGAAAATGAGCACAAGGATGTTTGCTTCGAGCATAAGGGAGGAATTTAAGTGAATTAAAAGAAAGCAAGAAAGCAAGAATGTTAGAATATTATTTTACTATTCACGTGATATGATTTTGCAGGTTGAAAATCCACCGGGCGAACACCAAAGCTCGTCAAGCAAAGATAACAATAAGAAAGAATGGATATCACTCAAGATAAAGAGATACAGGAGAAATAAACGCAAATGAAAGAAATAGTTAAGGAGGGAGTTTGGTGTCACAACAATTAAAAGCTAAATGGAATACAAAGAAAAGAACCAAAGGAGGATTCATTCAACAGCGTGGATCAATAACTTATTACTACTTATTAAAACTTATTGAAGCTGAGAAAACGAACGCAAACACATAAGAACTAAAACACTTGAAACAAAACAAGCCCCTGCGAAACTCCAACTTTACTTATGCAGGGATAGCCAAAGACAAAGAGGGGAGTTTCAGCTGAAGTTCACAACCTAAGGAAGATCAGCTCATTTCGAAGATAATACTTCTAGCGAGACCAAGACATTAGATAAAGATGGAGACAAACTTATGCGAAGAGCAAATAAAGAAAAATATCTGCGAAGAAATAAAGTGGAAGTACAAGAAGAAGAAGGGCACACCTGGAGCTAAAGAAATAATAGAAGAAGAGTTGATTGGATTTAACCTAAGAAGTAGGAAAAAGAGAAAATACGAAGATATAGTACACAAAGATTGGTAAAATGAGAATAAGTCAGCGAATAACGCTGCTCTTTCACAAAACAGGAACTAGCACAGTTGGTCACAAGCAAAGGGAATAGATTTGAAGATGCGGATTCGAATCTCGCAGCAAGTGTATTTTTTCGTGAATTTTTGAGTGGCAAAGAAATAAAGTTATACATACACAAAGTCGTTATTCCGTTATGCCACACAAGACAAAGCTTGCACAATTGATCACTAGCGAAAAGAAGAAACTTGATGTCGCAAGATCGATTCTCACCGCAGACATATTTTTTCACATTTTTTGGAAAGATGCCTAGAGAGAAGATACAAGGAGAGAATACACTTAAGACTATAACATTTCTTTTGCAAGCAACAAGTAGCCCAGATGGTCAGAGAAAGAGTATGCAAACTAGAGGACTTGGGTTCGAATCTACCTTCTCGCAAAGAATTTTTTGTTTCGCAAAAGTTTATATCATGGGCATTTCTTTCGCAGACACTTGCCTTGCAAACGTTCACAGTATGAACAAACAATTCATAGATGTTCATTTACTTCATAGAGATGTTTATTTCGCAAAGAAGAGAGTTGGTGATTATTTCGCAGAGATATCTCGCAAAGCAATGAAAGAATTGACAGAACTGAAAGAATAAAGAAATGCGAAAATATCGCAAGAAACGCGAATAAAATTTCGCAGAGACATAAGAATGGGACGAACCTTTATGGAGTACACCCTAGTTCGCGAATATAATTTCGCAAGAGGAAAATGTAACACCTAAAGTGCATCATATAAGGGGGTATCTGTTTGCGTGACTCAGGGATAAGGTTATACCGCTGCTGGAACCTGAGTCACGGAGAGTGGGGTCCATCTCTTTGATATACCTATCCAGGAGAGATAACTTGGATTTCCAACTATATAAGGTTATACCCTGGTTGGACGACCGAGAGTCTCTTCTAAGGAGTGCAGAATATGACCAAGGCTCTAAGGTACACGGTTGAGCCAAGGGTGCCCGGGACGGATGAACCTACCCTGGCCATTCTTGGCAAGTCTTGGCTATGATGCACTCGGCCTGAAGAAAACCCCACTTAGGGTTCAGTCTCGTAACTATAAGCCATATAGGCATAAAGGATAAGAGGCTGCGAAAACAACTGGTTGTTGCTAGGAATGGATGTGAGGAGCTAGTCTTGTATGGCAGAAGTACGTCTCCTTGAAGGAGCAACCAGGGGGATATAATGGCGGCACCCTCCATTAGGGAGCTAATAAGTGTCTTAAGATGACAATGTCATGGGGCTTTACGTTCGCAAGAACATATAGGCAAGTCATATTGTCGCGTGACAAATATTATACATAGGCAACAAGCCAATAAGTAAAAGTTAAGATGAGATCAATGGGTTCTTACATGAAAGTGTAAGAACGTCCTACGATTTCATCCCAAGACGACAATGTCATGGGGCTTTGTCTTCGCAAGAAAATTTAGGCCTGTCATATTGTCGCAGAGAAATTGACAAAATGAGGATAAGGCAAGATCAATGGGTCTTTACATGCGAGTGTAAGGACGTCCTGCGATTTTGTCGCAGAAACAAAAATTGGCAAAATAAGACCTTTAACTAGGAAGGCAAAATAAGACCAATAGAATAATATCAAACATTAACTATTTTCTTTTAAGAATGCAGGAAAGATTTGTTCATCGCAAGAGAGATAATGAGAAGCAAGTACTATTTTGAATCTCTCAGAAATACTATTCAGAATTTTTCAGAAATATTATTCAGAGTCTCTCAGGAGGATTATTTACAATTTCGCAGCACTATTCATAATTTCGCAGGGTTATTCATAAATTTGCAGACACATTTAGAATCTCGCAGACTCATCCAGAATTTCGCAGGAGATGTGATTATTTCGCAGAATGTGATTATTTTCTTAAAAAGATTATCGCACGAGGCAGAGGCAAGATAAGAATAAAGAAATAATTCGCTCATTTAACATTTTCTCAAGAATTCTACCTTCAAAGATAAAAAAACAGAGGCAACTATGGATTACCAAGAAAACATTTTATGTTCTTTATCTTCTCGGCAAGAATCATTTCCAAAATGGACAAGAATTTTCACCTAAAATGGAATAATAATTTCGCATGAATAGAGGCAATACTTATTACTCTCATTCGAGGACGGATATTTCTTATATTTCGAGGATTGAGTACTTCTTATACTTCTTCAAGGATACTTCATACTTCGCAGAGATGATATTTCTTATTTACTTCGCAAAGCTTCAAAACTTCACAAAAGAATAGAGGCAAGTACATACTTTTCAAGTCCAATATTCTTTCGCTCGTTCCTTCATCAACAAAGATTAAAGACTATTACAACAACAGATTTTTTCTTAAAGATTGCTCTTCAAGCAATATTCAAGAAAAAAGAGGCAAGATGTAGGATCAAAATATCGCAGCAAGGACATACTTGTGAAGTTTTCATAAATGACACATTGCGAGTATCGCAGATTGATTACAATAATAACGCAACAAAGGACGACAGGCAAAAATTGAGAAATACATGAAGACCTTGTGAGATTTAATGAGTGAAACGAAATTAATATTTGTATACTTGCGAAGATATCGCAAGACAAACCCGAAACTAAAGGTTAACTTAGTTGTCTATGAGCTGTCATCCACCATGTAAACACCTATATAAAGAGGAGAGTAGGAGAGAGAAAGAAAGAGGGGAGGGAAATTTTAGGAAGAGAGGGAGAGAGAGAATGTATTTTTCTTTATCATCTTCTTCCCCAAAACTAGATCTATAACCCTATCAAGAACCCATTAATGGAGACTTTAAATGTAAATTTATGTAATTATAAATTATCATAGTGAAGAACCATGGATGTAGATCACATTGATCGAACCATGTAAAAAATCCTTGTGTCTACTTATATTTTAAGTACTCAAATTTGAGATTTAAATGATTAATAAGTTTAGATCTAGAAATTTTTATCAAGATATGACAAGGGGTGTCTTGTAGGATTTCCTGCAACTACACTGTTTCTTTGACAGGTGGTTCAGAAAGAGTGAAGGTTCTGAACGGGAGAGGATCTTTGTGCACTCCTTCAGTCCCCAAGTTGAGTTCTCCTGATTCGATCTTTTCTTTGAATATACGCTTCAAATTTCTGAAATCACTCGTGGGATGGTTGACAAACCTATGAAAGCGACAGTAACGAGGATTTTCCATGGCCTCTTCAGTTGGCTCTTTCTTGACATATGGGAGTTTGATCGCGCCGTCTTGAACCCAGGCATATAGAAGTTCAATAACTTCCTCAATGGAGCAGGGGAAATCGGGTGCCTCTGGATCAGCTTCCGTTTGTTGGGAAGGAACTTGCATATTATCCTTCCTTTGCGCCTTTGAAGGGGTTGAGGAAGTATGTTTGCGCTGCGACTCGGATTTTCGTTTGCTCCCTTATGCAATAATATTTTTGGAAGGTTAGAGGTTGTACTGTTTGTTGATTAAACATCTGCTACCTCGAGTCTCCCATGGCTCTTCAGCTTTTGTAGTCTTAGCCCTCTCCAATAAACCAGGTGCAGTAGTTGCTGATCTCTTGGCCGCTTCATGAAGTTCTGAGAAAGTCTGGAACCTAAGATTGTCCAATAAACCTCTGTAGACTGGAATCATTTCGTTGATGCACAATTCCACGAGTTGTTTCTCTGTGACATTTGGATCATGACAAGGCTAGAACTCTAAACCTTTTCACATAATCATTAGGATGTTCGTTGCTCTTTTAAAACATCCTTCCGAGATCAGAGAGAGTGATTTGCTCTAAAATGAAGAAATAATTTCTGTAGAAAGCATTAACCATTTCTCCCCAAATTTTGATACTTCATGGTGCGATGTTGTTGTACCATGTATATGCCCTGCCTTTTAGAGACTTTGAAAATTCCTTCAGACGGACAGTATGGAAGTGCTCATGTTCACCCAATGATTCCAGAAATCGAGAAACATGTTCTCGAGCATTGCCCGTTCCGTCATAGAGAGTGAATGTTGGAGAGGTATAACCTTTTGGTAGAGGAATCCTTTGCGTAGTAGCAGGGTATGGAGGTTGGTGATGGTGGACAAAAGGCATCTTGTCTTTTCCATAATCTTCCAAGAGGCGTTCCAGGTTTTCACGAGTGATGAAACTAGATGGTTATTTTACTGGTGAATTGTCTGTATCCTTGGGAACTTATTCATCATCTACTACATGGATTGGAGTGGCTTCGGGATC
The DNA here is from genome assembly GCA_023529315.1 of Papaver bracteatum. Taxonomy (NCBI): domain Eukaryota; kingdom Viridiplantae; phylum Streptophyta; class Magnoliopsida; order Ranunculales; family Papaveraceae; genus Papaver; species Papaver bracteatum. The sequence goes on from JAJJWX010003638.1 coordinate 1,185,126, forward strand.
AGCGTCTGAAGACTTTTCTTTATCTTTTCTTTTCTCTTGAGTTTTCTATGAAATCTTGTCTGTAAGAGTCTTGAGATAGTTGAATAACTCCTTCTGAGTAGCAGCCATGTCAGTCTGATTTTTGGCAAGAGTTTCTTGCACCTTCATGAGATCACCTATGGTAGGTGTATTTTCTCTGACTTCTTCAAGAGACCGACCAAAAAGTGGATAGTTGATGGTGTCAGTACCGCCGCTTGTAGAGGTGATCACTGGAGCACCAGTGCTCGGAGGAGTAGTAGTGGCAGGTTGCACCGAAGGAGTGGTAGTGGCAGGTTGCACCGTAGGAGTGGTGTTAGCAGTATCGCTAGGGCTTTCAATATTAGAGCCGGGTGTTGAATCTGGGTTGGTAACTGAACCAGGCCTAAGACCGACCATTTTTGTGAGAAGTGAGATTACAACCAAGAGAATGATCTCCCAATGTGGTCGCCAATCTATAGATGGGGAAAAACAAGTTACTGGTTTTTACGGAATTGAGGAGACGACCGTATGGAGGGAACTCCTTGAATCGAGCGAACTGTTAAACCTCACATAGATGCACTACAAGAAGGGAGTGCTTTGAATTCGAGAGATCAATCTGTAGTACTCCGGCCTAAACCAAGACAATGGCCGTTCCAGAGTAAATTCAGTCACAAGAGAGGATGGGTTGATCTGTAAGAGAGAAGCTGAGAAATGTATGAGATCAATGGTGATCGAAGATTGTAGGTGTGTTGTGTATTCTGAAAATAAGATAAGTTCTGAATGATTTAATTTGCATTGTTGAGAGTAATTGTTCAGACGTTGAGTTGTTAATCTCGTGTTGTCTGTTTGACGTGAGATTGTCCTCCTTTCAATCATGATTCAAAGACTTATTTATATTTGTTGATGGTGGATTTTAGTTCAGGTCTAGAATTGTAAAACCAATTTTTGTGCGGCCATCCTGCAAGGGATAAATCTATTTGATAAGTGATGAATACTTCTCCGCTTTATTAATTCACCTAGAATGGAGCATGTAGCAACAATCCCCAAGTATTCTGTGAATTTTGTCATTATTAATTAATGCATAAAACGCCTTGTATTTCCTGTGTTGTTCTCAATAAAACTCTCATTGTTGGTGCGGCATGATGATTGATTGTTACTCTCAGCAGACTAACATGAATATCCAAGTATTAATAGTGAGGAATGCACGAAATACCCATACAGGCTACACCATTCTCTAACAAAGATAATCATATCTCGGAGTGTTATACTAGCCCGATTGAGCATCCGGAATGTCCATATCAGTCTCAAAAATGATCACGACCATCCAACTTCACCAGCATGATTGGATGGCTCAGATCGAATCCATAACCCTCAAGCAGGTATTGGAGTATTCACCACTGACCCAATGCGGTCCCCGTATGGTCGGCCTCCCCAAAACAGTAGCACAACTTGCTAATGCGTCCAGCTGAAGTAGCGAGGACGTGAAACCCTAAATTAGGGTTTGCGGCACATTACATGTGTCGCAAAAACAGTCTCAACCATCCATTTTCGCAGGCATAGATGGAGGGTGTAGATGTAGATTCAAAAGGCCCAGAGCATGTCAACACAAACACCATGGGCCCGCCTATATGCATGACCCATCAGTCAGGACCAACTATAGTTGGTTGTTCCAGTTCGTGCACCCAAACAAGGCATGACGCACGGCCGGTGAAACCCTAATTAGGGTTTGAACAATCGCGAGCGTCCATTTTCACCTGATCGAATGAAGGGTCTAGGATTCGATTAAACAGGTCCAGTGAGTATCAACGTGATCACCATGGGCCCATCTATCTCCACACCCGATCATCAAATGCATATCATGCCTGATTTCCTCGTTTCGCACGCCCAAACTAGGCATGGCCACACCTCCCAATTGCAAAACTAATCTCGACCACTGAACTTTGACGGACAAATTGAGTGCCTTAGATCACGTTTTTATGGGATATTAAGGTATGGATGTGTACACCAGCCCACCGTCTGTATACCAGACTAACCGGACAAGACCGATCAAGCTTGGTCGTCTCGAAACACGTGTCCGAATTAGGCATGACGCGCGGCTTTTGCGGCACTTGATTTCTGTCGCAAATTGAACTTGACCACTTAACTTCACTGGATAAATTGAGTGGCCTAGATCACACTTTCATGGGACAATGAGGTATGGACGCCTATACCGTCATGTCGTCTACACGCATGCACGATCGGCCTGGCCAAAATCGTGTACCAAGCTTGGATTCGACCAAGCTGAAGAGTGATGCTTGTGCACCTCTTCATAAACCCTAATTCCACTAATGGTCGCAGATGAGTGTCTCAAAGATCATCTTGTCCATTCAACTTCACCTGCTTGGTTATACAACCCTGGTCAGGAGTTAACTGGTCAATAAGGTGTCGCGATGATTATCATCCGCCACTCAACCACACCATGTGGTCGGCCAAGAGAGGACTTGCTTGCGCAGCCTCCAAACCATCACATGAAGTAGGCTGGACATGATGCTATTTTAAGACGCTCAACATCTGTAGTTGCAGGAAAACCTACATTACACCCCTTATAAGAATTCACAATGATCAACACATATTTGAAGATTTAAACAACACTTTTTATTAATTAATCTTAGAAATGTTACAAGAAATGGGAAAAATCAAGAATACAACCACTCTTTTTGGACTTTCTCCCTCCTCAAATCTTTCTCAACACTCAAAAATTTATCTCTCCCTTTATGAGTTTACTAGTTCCCTTTATATAGGGTAATTACATTGCGGATGATATCTAAGCTGTCCTTTAATTTCGGATCTGACCTGCGATATTCTCACAGTAGTTGTAATACCAACCCTTGCAGGTATTTGTGAAACTCGCAGTATCATCATACTTTTTCCGTGTTTTGGATATCGTCATCCATTGCGTCATTCTTTCTGTCTTCTACAACGCTCGCAATGTGTTGTTCATTAACTCGCAAAGCTGTCACTGTAAATATCACAGAAGTATTGATGTAGCGATATTTTGATCCTACATCTTGCCTCTTCTCATGTCTTTTCTGCGAAAGAGAAAAGGTCATGAGAAATTGAGATCTTTTGGAATACCGCTACTATCTATCTCTTCGCGTTCTTTCATTATGACACACATCTGTATCTCTCGCCAGATTTGTTACACGTATCTTTTTTATACATTTAACATATGACACGTTCTTTTCAACCGCTGCGCTCCAACCGTTCAGTCTCTTCCTTGCATTGAATGCACTTATCTTCTAGATAATTTTTGCCTTCTATAAATACTTCTTTCCTTCTTTTTAATTCTTCTTTTTATCTCTCTGCAATTTCTCTGCAATTTTACTGTTCTTCCGTAAATTCCACATCTGTTACTATTGCATATTTTCCTTCAATCTTCTATCCTTTTATTCATTCTCATACTTACTTTATTAAAAATGGCTCCCGCTGGTTGTAAATACATGATCGCCTTTGAGGAAATGCAGAAGAAGCTTAAGGATCAAGGTTTTTGTTTATCCACCTCCCCTGATCAAAACCCTAAAGCTGAACTTTCCGTTAAACTATTTTCTGATCATCCAAGTTCTCGCGAGAACATTATAGTCTCCCTAGGTCAACTTGAAGATGGCCTTCCTATTCCTCTTTACGATCCTGAACTTCCTTTGTTCTATGAGATACTTTCTCATCCAAAATTATCGCGAGCCATATATCAACTGGGTTGGGATTTCATTCGTCTGCTGGTGGAGTATTCTACTCGCGGCGCTGGGAAAGAATCTCGCTACCTTGATATCGCAAAGAATCCTAAATTCAAAGATGTTCCAATTATTCCCGCAATGTATACTGTAAATAATTTCTTCATAAACTACGACATAATCCCCATGAAGAGGGATAGCACCTGCTGGGGTGTCCGCTTGCAAAAGAAAGATGATATTGCGAAAGACAAATTCTTATGTTGGACATCGACTGACATACTGGTACTAATCAAGGTCCGCGTCATTCTAGCGATGACAAATGTTATATCTTCCCTTTAATTTTAGAGGGTTCATATATCTCCGGTACCCATGCTTTACCTTCGAATCTCGCAGAATACCAGCTGTGGGTATTCAACTAGACTGAGAGAAATAAAGAAGTATGTTTTCTTAATTTTTTGCATAATAAATTACCATTATTATTTTCTTCATGTCTTTAGATTCTCGCTGACTATTTCCTTTTTATCAGATTGAAAGGTTGAAAGCCAGCTACCAGAGGCTAGGGAAACATGCTACTTTCTTAGCTCTCAAATCTCTCACAGATGAAGTAAGAAATATTTATTTATAACTCTTTACAATATATTGTTGCCTCTATTTCTTATATTTATCTGTGATCGCAGGATATTGAAGAAAGAGAGCCTGTGAAGCATGCGAGAACTAAAGAGGAATCCACAGTTGGTCGCAAGGGGAAATCTACTGCCCTTCTCAAAGAGAAGTCTGCTTCCCCTCGCAGAGAGAAATCCGGTTCTCCTCTTTCAAAAAAAAAGAAAGATCCAACTCCCTTCTTCTTTAACTCCCCAATCTAATGAAGAAAATTTGAGTGATGATGTTGATGATGACGATGATAAGGATGAAGATAATTATGATATCTTTTCCATGAAGTATTCTTCCCCTCCTGAATCTTCTATGACTCAACTGTCCAAGATTTTTGGCGACATTACACATGGTATCGCAAATGATTATGGAGATAAAGCTCTTAATGGAGTATCCCAGGCTCTTGCTAAAGTCTGCAACGCTCCCATACTGGTTGATAATGATTCTCTCCAAGGAATCTCAAGATCAATGACTCTCAGTCTCTTGAATTCACTTGGTATTCTGGTATGTTTCCACTTCTTCACCATATATATGTATTTATTTCCTCGCAAAATCTTAATTTATATTGTTCTCTCGCAGACTGGAAGAGATTCCTTTATTGTTTCCTCTGACCTGGAGAAGAGGTGCGCATCTTTTCACAAGAAGAATAATGTTCTTCGCAAGAAGAATGTGGAGTTGGAATTTGAGTCCACTAATCTTCGCGGGCAATTGGAATCTGGGTCTACTGACCTTCAAGAAAAGATAAAGCGCTTGGAAACTGAACTCTCTTTCTCGCAATATAAGGTCGCAAGCCTCCAAGCTGCGAACGATCAACTTTATGGTAAGAAATCTCTCTCTTTTTCTTTAACCTTATTTTTTTTTGTATTTTTTTTGTATTTTTCTTTATCGGAGATGTTTACGGCCTTTCTGACGAAGCTGTATTCCTTCATTCTTTTCCAAATCCAATAGACGATGATACTCTTCTCAATAACCTTAATGAATCTTTAGACAACTATTCAGATGCACAGATTAAATCCATTTCTGTAGATGATCTTAGATCCAAATTTCATCTTTTAGTAATTGATCTCAGATCTAGTTTGAGAGCAGCTAACACATCCAAACGTCAATATCTTAACTCTAAAGAAGAGATCAAGATTCTAAAAGCCCAAAAAAGTAAACTTATAGATGAAAAAGATCGCATCTCTAGGCAAGGAGCTCAAACTTTAGCGGATTTTCATAAAACCCTTCTTGAAGTCCAAATTGAAAGAGATAGACTCATCTGTGAGAAAAAGGTTCTTGTTGAAAGAGAAAACCAAATCCGTTCCCATCTTCTTATTAATAATAATGATGAATTTTCATGGGCTGTGAAGATTCTTGATAATGCCAGAACTAACTTAGGTGTAGATGTTAGTCTTCATGTTGAAAAAGCGTCCTTAATTAAAGACATGATTTCTGAGAGAGAAGGTTGCTAATTGTTCTTCCTCATTAATTTCTTCTCATTAATCTTCTTATCTTTGCAGAATTTTCAATTTTGTTGTTACATACTCGCAGGAGCTGAGAAGAGATATACTGAAAGAATTGGAGAACTTGAAGCTGATAAGAATCAACTCGCAAAGAGATAGACTCTCCGTCAAGAGGGTTTGTGACGATCATAAAATTTATCACTCTTTCTATCCTTGCCTCACTGAGGAAGTTCCAACGAACACTCCAAACCTTGTTATCTCTGACAGTGAGGCGGAAGAATCTGGCGAAGATGAAGGACATAGTGAAGATGATGGTAAAGAAGGAGAAAAATCTGGCGAGGATGATGATGGGTCTAATTAGTTTTGTCTTTCCCTTTTAATCCCTCTGTAATATTTGTTCATCTATCTTTTTCTCCTTGTAATATACTGTTGCGAGTTTCTCCAGCTTCTAACATGCCTTAGTGTATAAATTTCTTTTGCTTCTATCTGTATAAATCAGAAAATAATTCTTTTCTACAATATAGTTAATCAACATGATTATTAATCTTTAACTATCTGTGTAAATGTATCAAATGATAATGTCTACATAAATTTATCATATAATGATGAATAACAATTCTATCATTATGTTCATTCCCATACTTGCCTCTGTTATTCATCTGCAATATGAGATAAATTGAGTAGAGTTTAGACATTAGTTGTGAATAAAATCTATTTAATTATTTTTGCCTCAATCTTTGCGATAACATCGCGAGTAACAGTTGCATATTTTTATGATTTCTGCGTAAATATCACAAATCTCATGATCTTTGTATTAATATCGCAAGTCTCATTATCTCTGCGTCAATATCGCAGTCATTCAATCTTGATTTCTTGTGGTCTTATTATGCCTTACTAGTTAAAGGTCTTATCTTGCCACATTTTGTATTGGCGACAAAATCGCAGGATGTCCTTACACTTGCATGTAAAAACCCATTGATCTTTCCTTATCTGCGTTTTGTCACTTTCTCTGCGATAATATGACAATCCTAAGTTCCCTTGAGAGAACAAAGCCTCATGACATTGCCATCTTGCGATGAAATCGCAGGACGTCTTTACACTTTCATGTAAAAACCCATTGATCTCATCTTAACTTTTTCTATTGGCTTGTTGCCTCTGTATAATATTTGTCACGCGACAATATGACAGGCCTAAATGTTCTTGCGATCATAAAGCCCCATGACATTGCCTTCTTTAGACACTTATCAGCTACCTAATGGAGGGTGCCGCCCTTATCTTCCCCATGGTTTCCCCTTCAAGGAGGTCACATCGGCTATACAAGACTAGATCCTCCCATCCGGTCTTAACAACAACCAGCTGTTTTCGCATCCTCTTGTCCTTTATGCCTATATGGATTATAGTTACAAGACTGCACCCTAAGTGGGGTTTTCTTTGGGCCGAGTGCATCATAGCCAAGACTTTCCAAGAATGGCCAGGGTAGTTTCGTACGCCCCGGGTAGTCTTGGCTCAACCGTGTACCTCAGCGCCTTGATCATACTCTGCACTCCTTAGGAGATACCCTTGGTCATCCAACCAGGGTATAACCTTATATAGTTGGAAATCCAAGGTACCTCTCCTGGATGGGTTTTCAATAACCCCAATCTCCATGATTCAGGTTCCAGCAGCGGTATAACCTTATCCCTAAGCCATGCAAAGAGATATCTCCTTATATGACGCACTTTAGGTCTTACATTTGCCTCTTACGAAATTTTATTCGCGAACTAGGGTGTACGCCATAAAGGTTCATCTCGTTCTTATATTTCTCTTGCGAGTATCGCAACTCTGATGAAATTTATTTTCTTTGATCTTCTCTTTATTTACATTTCAACTCTTATATAATTTTTCAGTTTCATCTTTTTCATTCAAACGAAATGTTCTTTTGAGATATTTTCTTCAGCAAATCATTCATAAATTTCTTAAATTTCATTATTTTACCTTTCTACCTACTACTTTATGCTTCTGCCTTTTTGTTGCGTTTTGTTATTTTCTCTCCATCTGCGAGACGCTCGCCATCTACTGTTTGCAGCTCATATTGATCTCTCAATGTTCTTTCCTCTCGCCGCTCTATTGTATCAACCATCAGCTTATCACCTCTTTTTTTTTGCTTGATGTTATGTTTCCAATTTCTATTCCTCGTTGCTCTTTCTTCGCAAGATTCCATGTCAATTTCATAGCATTTCTTCCCATCAACCCAGTCTCCCTTTATAACTCCAATACCATTAGGATGAGGAAATTTAATACATTGGTGGAAAGTTGACGCCACACCTAATATCCCATGTAGCCAAGGTCGGCCAATCAGGGCATTATAAGGTGATTCAATATCCACAACGCAGAATAGAATCTTAGAAGATAACCCCTTTAATGGAATTCGCATTGTAATTTCCCCTTTGGGATTGTTGGCAGTACCGTTGAAACCATAGATCTTATAGGTTGATGGTATCATATCCTCGTATCTTCCACCCATGGTTCTGTAAGTATGATAAAATAAGTTATCAACTGAACTTCCAATATCTATTAGAACTCTGTTAATGGCCCAGGAATCCTAAGTTTCACCACCAACATTTTCTTCATCTTCTTCTTCTATTTGTTTTGGATTTATTTCTAATCTTACCACCAGTGGGTTGTCATGCATCTCTCCAGGCTTTGGTACTTCTTGTGCAGTGAAAGAAATAGTTTGCTTTTGTTACTCCTCTAATGGCGAGACTCTCGCAATATTCATTATCTCTCTTCCATCTACGTCTCTCGCGAAGACTCTGCTCAGAACATTGTCGTGGAAATCCTCAATAGTCTTGTATGAATGTATGATGGAATTACAGAACAAATTCTTCGCCTTGGATCTAACCTCTATCACAAATGTTTCTACTCCTTTTACAGTATTCAATCTGCGAATATCTGGTGCTGGTGGTAACTGCTGAAATTGCGGATGTCCTATTAGAAAATGATTTAACTTTCCCTGATCAATCATCCTCAAAATTATTCTTTTTACATTCCTGCAATCGTTTATTGAGTGACCATGAAAATGATGATTAGGACAAAATTCTTGATTTTGATTATTTTGATGTGGCTCTTTTCCCATATTACAGGGTGATGGTATATTTCCATCAAAATGATAGCCTCTCATATTTTTTCTATGCTAGCATTCAGGGGTGGCATCTTAATTTCTTCCCATATTATTCTCTGATTCCCTTGCCCTCTAAAATTATTTTTCCTCTGACCACCATAAGTCTCTTGCGGCTGATCAAGTCTTTGAATTTTATTATTTCCACCGCGATTGTAATAACTCCTTTCCCTTTCATATTCCTCTTGATCTCGACTTTCATGGCTACTAACTTCTGCTGGTTTTCAATAACCACTTTCTCTTGTTGTGACTGCGAGGTGCTCGCCACATTATTAATCATTTTAGGAAGTAAAATTCCGTTTTCCTCTATTGAGTTGGTGTTTGCGACTGGATATGATTCCATCTCATTTTGTTTGTCCTCCAAACCAATGTATTCTTCTTGTAGTTCTCGCAGCTCAGTCATTGTAATGGTATTTTTGACTCTGAAAACTTGAACATATAATAGATTGGTTGCGAACATAGCATTAATGAAGGATAAAATGAGGTATCTCTCATCCACTCTGCCAGCCATTTCACTGCATATTGTTTTCCACCTTAATGTTAAATGTTTCAGACTCGCCAATCCTTTGTTTTAACCCAAATACATCTTCAATTCCTGGTCGCGCATAATTGTTACTTATGTATGCCCCCAAAAATGTGGTTTGTAGATGAGTAAAAGAAGTTATAGTATTCTTTGGTAAACCTTCAAACCACTTTAGCGCCTCGCCAGTTAAGCTTGATGCAAAGTATTTGCATAACACAGCATCATGGTTCTCCCATTTTAGCATACACCTAACATAGGCTTTGATATGTTGAATGACACATGTAGTTCCATCAAAAATACTAGTTAACGCTGGTAAATTGCACTTTGGGGGTATTCCTCCCACTTGTACTACTTGAGTGAATGGAGTTTTTGCATCTTGTTCAATCACCTCATCAAGTTGTCTTCTGCCTCCTTCTCTTCTATCATTTAACGTTCCCCTCATTTCTGCTAATTCCCTTAAAACTTGCTCATTCCCAACTGAATTTTTCTCCACCGGTCTTTTCAGTGAAGATCCCTTCTCCTGCGTTCTTGCCTATCTTGTGTTGCGAAATTTTGATTTCCGTCTCCATTATTTTCTTCTTATCTTTCTCCGCTATCTTCTCTTATATTTATTTCACGAATACGCACACCATTATATCTCTCATTTTCTCTTCTGCGATTTTCTTCTGCACTTCTTTGCACCCTATTGTATTCTTCGTTAATACTACCATTATTGCGGTTCTGTTCTCGTCTTCTTTCTCGATTGTCATGATTATTCTGGAAAATTGCCTCTTTTAATTCTCGCTCTTCTACCTCTACTCTCAATCTTTCCCTTTCTCAAGCTAAGCATGCTTGTTCTGCATAATGTCTCTCGATTTCTATTTCAATTATCTGTTGATTTCTTAGAGTTTCTCTTCCATGCAATATCCTCATTCCTTCCTATTGATCTTCTTCGTCATCTTGGTTATTTTGTGCCTGACGTTGTTCATTCTCATGCCTTCTGTTGTTTTGTTCATTTTGTTGAATTTCACCTTGTGGTATGTAACTATCTTCCCTTATTTCTCTCCTTTCGCGATATCCTCCATTTGGATCATGGTTTTCTTCTTCAATATTTGCTATAGGTGATCTTCTTCTTACCTCACTTCTGATTGTTCTCGATCTTGATCTTGTTGTGCTTCTTGATCTTCTATTTTGTAATCTCATTTTTTCCATTCTTAATTCATGGTTTTGCTTTGCCAAATTTGTACGTTGTTCCGCCTCTAATCTCCTTTCCTCTTGTATTCTTTGTCTTAAAACATCTACTTTTTCATTTTCATCATTTCCATGTATTAATCCTCAATTTACTTCTTGGTTTCTTCCCTCTCGTCTTTCATCTCTTAATTGTCGATCTTCTGGTTCTTCTATTGAATCTGATCGCCAAGTATGCAAGCTAACTCTATCATAATCCACAGCTCTATCTTGTATTGGTGTTTGCTGATTTGGCTGTTGAATCTGATTTTCTCCATCATTCCTTGTTCTATTTCTTCTTGTTCTTATTCTTGAGGATTCTCCCATTTCATTCGTTTCTCCCCCTGCAAGTGTTTTACTCCTCCTTACGGTTGTTGGTGGTTCTGACGTATTTCTTCTTCTCCTAGCCACTGATCTTAATGAACTGTTAAAACTTGCGTAAAATCCTTCACTAATTGTTCCAAATTCCTTCTAATCACAATGTCAATTTTCACCTTTTTCTTCAAACAATCATCAATTCATCCCTGTTTCTAGCACCAAAATATAGTTGCAGGAAAACCTACACTACACCCCTTATAAGAATTTATAATGATCAACACATATACGAAGATTTAAACAATATTTTTTATTAATTGATTTTAGAAATGTTACAAGAAATGGGAGAAATCAAGAATACAACCACTCTTTTTGGACTTTCTCTCTACTCAAATCTTTCTCAACACTCAAAAATTGATCTCTCCCTTTCTGAGTTTACTAGTTCCCTTTATATAGGGTAATTACATAGCGGATGACATCTAAGCTGTCCTTTAATTTCGGATCTAACTTGCGATATTCTCGCAATAGTTGTAATACCAACCCTCGCAGGTATTTGTGAAACGCGCAGTATCATCATGCTTTTTCTGTTTTTTGGCTATCGTCATCCATTGCGTCTTTCTTACTGTCATCTACAACGCTCGCAATGTGTTGTTGATTAACTCGCAAAGCTGTCGCTGTAAATATCGGAGAAGTATTGATGTAGAGATATTTTGATCCTACAACATCGATGCTTCATACATGTTGAATATATTCGATGCATTACATGTATAGAATGCACACGATATTTCATAAATATTGACTTCCTAAATAACTTAGTTATTTAATCCAGCATCACATGTTGCTTTCTATGGGTCCCACGATCCTCACACTTGAGACATCAATCATGTCACAAACCGGGGGATACATACTAGGGTATTGGTCTGACGGTTTACAACGTGCAGCGCATAATGCGCCATCACAAGAACGTGTCAGGAAGTCATGGACGGTTAGTGATGATGGTAGAAGTGGGAAATACTGATCTGTAACACTAACACACGCAACTCCACTACTCCATCACTCCACTTCCCACGAGAGATGTGGGTCAGGCTCAAAGACTTGTATAAATAGGTTCTCATCCCTATTTTCCAAACAAGGACAAGACAACAGAGGAAAGTGTTGATACAATCGTATTCAAACATCGGAATGATAGCTTACATTCTCCAAGCCAGTTCAGCTTTATGATACAAGTCATAAACAGCCTACACCTTCATAATCTCAACACCTTCTTCGCTTCCCTCCCTAAGATCAACCCCATCTCCCTCACTTTGTGACCGAAGCAAGTCTGGAACGACCATTTCTTGGTTTAGGCCAGAATTGTGTAGATTGATCTCTTGGATCAAAATCACTCCCGTGCAGTGCATTTGTTTAGGCATTAGATTCATTTCTCATCCACACACCCCAAATTACCAAAATCGGCAAAAATAGTTTTCACCCATAAATAATATTGCTAGAATTGTAAACACCATGATCCATGAAGTGTGACAGTTGATGGAATCAAAGAGTGGGGAAGTGGAAATCGTGTGAAAACCAGTTGCTCAACGTGCAAAGACTTGGTTGATTTTCCATGCACTACTTTGTTAACTCCTTCAACTGATTGCACGACTTGCTCACATTCTCATCGTGTGTATGAACACACATGCCATAGACCTCCATACCAAAACCCTAGTTAATATCCCCCCATGTAACACGATTGATGTCTCGTGTGATTGTGGAGTCTGCAAGGCAGACGTGTATTTAGTTAGTCAGTTGCCGACTTCATGGGACAATGAGTCCTTGTACTGTTGAGTCGAACATGATTTGCAAATATTCTGAGACTCACAAATTGAACATGTATATTTAGACAAAGGTATAATTCTCAAATAAATGTTGATAGCTAAAGTGAACACATATTGTTCATTTGATGAATCGTTGAATATTGATAGTCGAACCAATATTCCTTGATGTGAGCAAATGCTGCTCATCTGAGAAAATATTGCTTGTTTGGTGAGTTATTGAATATTGATAGTTAAACCAATATTCGTCAGTGGGAACAAATATTGTTCATCTGAGCGAATGTTGCTCGTTTGATGAATTATTGGTAGCATGACCAAATAAAGTATTAAATCAGAATACCGGCAACTGAACCGAGTATAATTTAAAAAAAAATGGTCATGAGATCAACATAAAATTATTAGCGTTTGAATCTGGAATTATGAACCTTGGACTCAAAATCCTAATTTGATCAATTAATGATTTATTGAAAATAAACCACAGAGTGAAGGAAGGACCGGCTACATGGGATTATGGGTCGACCATGTAGCACCCAGATGCTCACGTGAGCAGATACCAAGGTCTCTTGAAGACTTGTTGATTTGTTGATGAAAGGACGATTAAATTCTAGTTTAATCATTAAAATAATGCTCGTCTGAGCCTTAGGTGATAAAACCTAATTAATTATGAAGAGATGAGGGACCGACCAAGGGGTCATGAAACCGGCCCTAAGTGGTCACGGGATCGAATAATCGATCGTTCCATGAAACTCCAAATTGTTTGGAAGATTTTTGGACCTAATACGTGCAATTGCGCAAATTAGGTCAAATTGTGAAAATATGTGGGACCGGATATTTGCAAGCCAAAGATCCAACCTTGGTCGGTCAAATTAACATGCTCACATCACCAAAGTATTCGTATGTCAGTTCTGAGAATTTTGATATTTTCTGGTGTGCGTTTGAGCAACATTTTGAGAAAATATGAAGAAATCAGGGATTTTTGCTGAAACCGTCAAAACTTCATGAGATGAAGGAAAATAATAAAAAAAATTAAGGAATCATGAAGTGTGGGACCGGATATGGCCAAGACATGGCCATCCAGCCAAAGATCCCTGTCCCATAATATTTTTCCTAATTTTATAATATTTTTCCTGATTCTAGGAAAATATGATAAACCAAGGAGTTTGTTGAAACCAAGGAGTTTTGTTGAAATCAAGGAATTTTGTTGAATTAAAGGAGTTTCCATGAGATGAGGAAAACAAAAAAAATAATAATAATAAAATAAGGGGGTGTGGGACCGGCTTGGGCATGACTGTCCGGCTAGGTCCCGGTCCCACGAGTTTCCCAAATTTTAATTAATTTTCATGGTTTGAAGTAATTTTCATAATTTGAAGGAAATATCATGAAATCAAGGAATTTCATGGGATCAAGGAAACATGAAAATAATAATACTCCCTCTGTTTCTGAAAGACCGTCCTCTATTCCTTTTTCGTCAGTTTCAAAATTATGTCCAGCTTCTGTTTATAGTCATACTTTTTCAATGAACTCTCTAATATACCCTTGAATTCTTTATATTCATAAATCCATTTTTAACGTGACCCAATCTAAAATATTAAAGAAATTAGTATAATTAAGGAAACAAATATATCCTTCATTCCTTTTAAGAAAATATACATTTAACTCTAAAAATTAAATTCCTTATAAAGTTTATACTTCATAAATTCGATATCTTTTAAATTTTCCTTTTATATTTCGTATTTATAATTTTCACAACAATTTTGGATAGTCTTTATTACTAGCATTTTTATTAAAATAAATTAGGTAAGTAACTAAGGGTGGTCAAGTAAAATAGTATGGTCTCCTTAATATTTTGGCAAAGTCAAAGCGGACTATCTTTGTGAAACGGAGGGAGTAAAAAAATAAGGGACATGTGGGACCGGCTAGGGCCCGGTCCCACGAGTTTCCCTAATTTTTTATTAATTTTCATGATTTGAAGGAATTTTCATGAGATTAAAGAGTTTTCATGAGATTAGGGAAATAATAATAAAATATTGAGGAATCATGAGGTGTGGGACCGGCCATGACTAGGG